>OW121846.1:141620692-142220692 GCA_933228895.1 Platycnemis pennipes
CTGAAAGGTCTGGTTTACCACAGAAAGTGGGTGAATTATATAGGCTGCCTTCCATTATAAAGGAAATTACATCGGTAGTGTGAGGCCATTATAATTCTCTCGTTTTCTCAGGTAAACTCGTATGCTTTTTACCTATGTAAAATCCTTCGTCTACTTTACTATCTTCGCGTTGGAAGGGTCTCCCTTACCATTGTCTCAACGAAGTTGTACTTCCCCCCTCCTTATCATAACAATTGTTTAAAAATCTAGATGGTAAATGGTACATTTATTTTAAATTTTATCTAATTCCGTCATCAATAATTTTCCCACGGTTCCCAATATACAAGAGGTATGTTCCACTTTTCGCCTAACTAAGAGGAAGTAACACCTCACCAATGAAGTCCTAGAGCAAAAATCACTGCAATACCACAGGTACACTTTCATTCACAGCTATAAAGCGGGCACTTTGGAAATGCAGTTTTTTCCTTTGCAACATTATTATGGAGAAATTCCACAGAGTGCACCCTGAAACTGTTCGTACTTTACAGTAGGTAAGCAAGGTAGGGAAGGGTTGGGTAGGAGTCAGAGGAACCCGACGACTGCCCCTTAAAGAGAGGCGGCTGCAAAACGGCATCTGGCCACGTTGCAGAGGCCATTAATGGCGTCTCGATAAAAATACTCTTGAGAAAGGCGCTGGGAAGCCGCCTCAAGTGTTTCGCTAAAGCAAATATACGGATGATCTAAACGAGAAAGTTACAGGAAGCAACGAGGGCAACTTATTTTCAGAACTGAGGGCACAAGGCCTTGCATCGGCAGTGGGGAAGGCGAAGACTCCGCAATATCGGCGTCCACTGACCTCAACCTTTCAAGTCACCTCAAGGGTGCTCGGCAAGGGTGTATCACCGAACACCGTGTACAGTGGGGGAAATAATTAACGCATAGGTGCTTGGAGTCTAAATGTGGCCTATGCGGGAACTAAATGAAATATGACAACTTGGCAACACTGAGAAGGTGAGTTCAACACCGGGAATATTCAAACATCATAAGGATGGCAATAGTTTTTACACATTGAAGTAATAGGCAGTAGTAGGTAATAGTAATAGGTGTGATACCTGACGTTTCGTGCCCGTGCAGGTCACTTTATCAAAGGGAATGACGTATCTGTCTCAGATATAAAGTCTATAAAGTTTTAACCAAGAATGTCACTACAGACCCACCACGCCGCTTGACATTACAGTTTAACGGCGTGGACAAGCTTGGAGATGTGGTGAGACAATTTCATTAAAATCCTGCCTATCATTACGATTAAAATGTTAGTTCCCGCACGTTGAATAGGTGCTAATGACGTTGATACTTCACTTGATGGACCGTTACGCTTAATTCAAATCCCACAAGCATTTAGTCAGCAACTGGGTTCTATTGTCAGCCCAAAATTCTCAAATAAATCGACGACCTCAAGTAGCTTCGCATGCAATAAAGCGACTAAAAAATCTTTCACCCAGAGGGAGGACAACGTACATACATGCAACGATAGATTGCGTACCTACCACTTAATTAGAGATTTCTTATTTGCATGATGCGCATCAGATACAACGAAATTCGCCAGCTGTGGTAGTCATCGGCATCGCGCTGGCCTGGCATCAGAAAGATTGTGGGTTCGAATCCCGCCCAGGTCACTGATATTGAGTATGTTCCAGCATTCAAATCTTATGTTAGACGGAGTAATATAACCTTCGCTATTCGAGCTCCTAAAAGCCCGACATGAACATCACCTTTCCTAATTATCTCTTCCATTTAAACTTCCATTTAATTCAATATTCTACTGGCAAAACGTCTGAATTTTAAACCTCCCAATCCAATTACACTAAAGGCCATTCTACAATGGGCGTAAGCCGTAAGACGTAAGCCGTAAGAGCTGTCGTAAGGGCTGTCTTAAGACGTAAGGAGCTGTCGTAAGGGACATGGCCAAGTCCCATCTCTACGTCTTACGTCTAACGGCAGGCCAATCAGAGCGCCTCATTACTACTGCCAGTGTCAGTCACGGGTTATTGCTTTTATGGAAGTTTTTTTGACTTGGGGAAGAATTGCGGACGTATTTGAAATAATCTTTGGTCGTGAATTTGAAAGATGGCGAGTTTAGACGAGCCTATCATTAACTGATGCCTCATTGAATAATATTTGGATTGTTTCATCCCACATTCTAACTAAATCTTTATTGTACGAACCAGTTTCTTGGTTTATTTGGATGATTAGTGGTCTTGTAAGTTTTAAATGGCATATACTGATCGACACCCACCAATATCGTCCAAATGTCAAAAACTCAGTGGAATGGACAGTTGTAATTCTTTGATAAGATGAAAGGGTACACTGAAATAAATAATGTAAATCAAAGAATGTCTTGCTGTTAACTTTCTTGACCGTTATTTATATAGAAATCAATAGTTAGACAGCGGACTAATAAGTGCATTGAAGTCCAAACTGATCTTTGCTCTGAGTTTATTTGGTCATTTAAGACCGAACAACCATAATTTGTTTCAGTTCTGATCACATCCCAGACAGCCCTGTTAGCATTGCAAATGCTTGTCTTCAATAATTAAGTAATCGTATATTTGTTGACAGTGTTCTCTATTCTACGCCAGAAAAAATCGACACTCATTTGTCTTCAATATCCATGTATATACGACCGGAGTGCTTCCAAATGCACCGTGATGGATGTCGATATGTTTACGGCATACGTCAGCATTGGAGATTGCCTATCGTATGGAAATCCTTACGTCTTAAGTCTTACGTCCTACCGTTTATGTCCATTGGGCTTAATATGCAAGGTTTTGTTGCTTTGAAATTGAGAGGTGTATCGGAATAGATATTTTCCACGAATTTCAAAAATAAAATTCAACTTTCTGTATCAAGTCAGGTCCCACAAATCACGAAAAAGGGAAAATTATAGAAACGTAATTTTTAATGACATTGCTGTATGACGTTTGTGACAAGTGAAAAAGTCCTCTGGAGCAATGTAATGAATATGTAAGAAAAATATCAACATACCGTATTTACTCGTGTAAGCGCGCGCTCGCGTGTCCCACGCACCCCATTTTTGTCAGTTTTTGACTAAAAAAATATTTTCACAAAAAAATAAATTTTTTGCCCTTGATCCTGCTGCTTTTCGTTTTAATCTGAAAGCACATTCTTCAGTAAATTTAAAGAAATAGGAATACGTTAAAAAGTAAGGAATCGGAATCAGAGCAAAAAGTGTGATGCAAATGATAGGACTATGAAGAAAATAGGCAGGCGGTTTACGAGAAAATTCGGAGGATTCGTGTAAGCCGAGTATCCCTCTTTTTCACCGGGGTTCCGGTAAAAAAGATTCGCGGCTTGGACGAATTAATACGATCAATACATATTTAAAAGCGAACTATCCGAGAGTTACCGCTCCCCCTGAAACTTCCTGTATCAACATCGGTGTATGTCCGTAGCCTCCTTTCAACATCCAATCCAGCCATCATATGTACTGTTCACTTTTCTTGATATCTCGTTTGGATCATTTTCATATCCCGATGGAAGAACTCATCATGTTCTTCCGTAAAATCACCAAGATACTCAGGAAAATAATTTAGATGAGTATGAAGAAAGTGAAGTTTGATGTTCATGCCGCAACCAAGCAGTTTATCGGATTCCAACATACTCTCAACTAAAATGTCATTTGCAGCCTTCTTGTTGCCTTAACAGTTTTGTATCATATTTTTGCGTGCTCTCAATTTGCACTAATTCGTGGTTTCCTTGAATATGTCATCCGTCGTCATTTCGTATTCGTGGGCCTATAAATATGCCAGCTTAAATTTACTCCACATCTACATCTACGCGATACCCTGCAAGCCAGCGCGAGGATGTGTGGCAGGGGTGAAGATTACCAAGCATGCACTAATGACATGCAAAACAAGCAACTATAGGGTCTCATGCACCTATATTGTTAGTATCTATAGCATTTAAGGGATTAATATATGCATCATGCACGACAGACTGTTCTAAAATATTTCCTCTAGCTATCCCTTTGCTATGCTGCCTATTGTGTTCTCATATAGTAGGTGCGGGGGAAAAATGACATTTTGAATCTATCAGTACGACAATCTATCTATTTATCCGCGTAGGTCAGACGCGCAGCAGCGAGACCACGACCACAATCACGGCCACGGCCATGACCACGACCACGACCGCGACCAGTCGCATACGAACAGTTTTAACATTACAAGAAATGGAACGACGCGCACCAGGCCAAATGCGATTCGATGGTCGGACCCGAGTCGTCCGACCAAAATGTTTGAGTTTGGTCGTCCCCGACTCACCGACTTTTGCAGCCAGATACAACACGAATTGTTATGGCGCGCCGCGCAACTCCTCCATCTTCACTCCGACCCGACCAGTACTTATTGAGCTAGCGAATGGTGAAGGTGTTTGGTAATGTCCCATATAAAATGATATTTGTTGAAAGTCTCTTGAACCGATGTTGAAACTGTGATGAAATGCTCTACACTTTGTTGAAACCGACTTGAACTCTGTTGATATCTCTTGTTCCTTGGGCACAAACATTTAACTCAGTTGAAAATCTCTTGAAATCTGTCTGGATCTCTCTTGAAAATAGCTCTGTTGAACTGCCTTGTTTTTAAGTGCCTTGCAACTACCTTGATCTGAGTTTAAACTCACTTGTACTTGATGCAGCATCATTTCACTGTTGAAACTCTCTTGAAATTTGTCTTGCTATCTCTTGAAAATAGCAGGTAACCATCGCAACAGCGACATCTACATCTACACGATACCCTGCAAGCCACCGCGAGGGTGTGTGGCAGGGGGTGAAGATCACCAAGCATGCACTTCTAACATGCAAACAAGCAACTATAAAAGGGATCTGATGCTTTCCCGGCGTATGCTGGTAGTGAAGGCTGCTCGGGTGCTCCACCGGGAGGAGATTACCCGGTGGAGCACCCGAGCAGCCTTCACTACAAGCAACTATAAGGTGGGATCGTAGTTTTCCGTGGCGTTCTGGATTCGTGGATCTCTCCATTTTTCGGGTTTGCGCCGCGATGATAGTCAAGGTTGACGACAGTTTCGCCGGGATTCCACCAGGCGTCTTCAGGTCGAAGTGCCGATATCGGCATTTTGTCTGCGTTTATATAGCCCTCGTTCCCTCGCTGCTGCGCTGTGATTGGCCGGTTTCTCCGCTACGCTGTAATTGGTCGGTTTTTGGAACACTCTCTTCCAAGCGTTAGTGAGATGGTATCCGTCTTCCCGGTTGAGGTTTCTTGGCGTTTTTGTGATTTCTATTGACTCCCTTATCAGTCTAGGATAATATCTCCTGTCCTTGGCGATGATTTTGGCTCCATCAAATTCTATGTTGTGTCCGGGTTCACTCCAGGCATGCTCGGCGACTGCTGATTGGCTGAGTTTCTTATTCTGTGTTGCCCTCTTATGTTCCTGCAGTCGGGTCTTCATGGACCTGCATGTCTCGCCGATGTAGGATTTTCCGCATGAGCAAGGCATGCGGTATACCCCTTCGTGGAGATTTTGTGGGATCCTGTCTTTGGGCCTCGGAATTATCTGGCTTATTTTGGTCACGCAGTTGAATCTTGTGACAATGTCCTTCTTCTTCAGGACCCTAGAGAACTTTTCGCTGGTGCCAGCGACGTAGGGGATGGTGGCGTATGTTCCTGGCTTTTCAGTTTGGCGTTTCTCCTGGTGGTGTTTTTCTACCTTTGCGGTCCTTTTCAGGACCATTTCTTCCTTGTACCCATTCATCTTCGGGGTCGTCATCAGGTGTTCCTTTTCCTTGGCCAATGAATCTGCATCCGAGAGTTTGTATGCGCGATGCAAGAGTGTCGCCACTAGTGAAGCCTTCTGGGATGGGTGATGGTGTGAGTAGGCGTTCAGGTAGCGATCAGTATGGGTGGCCTTCCTGTATACTGCGTGGCCGAGACTCCCGTTGATCCTCTTCTTCACCATCACGTCCAAAAACGGGATTTTATTTTCTTTTTCCGTCTCCATTGTAAACTGTATTGCCGGATGCTGGGAGTTGAGGTGCTCCAGGAATCTCTGCAGTTCTTCACATCCATGCGGCCAAATTACGAATGTGTCATCCACGTATCTTAGCCATAACTTGGGTTTCTTTTTGTGGGATCCGATCGCCATTTGTTCGAATCTTTCCATATAGATGTCAGCTATCACCGGGGATAAGGGTGAGCCCATTGCCGCTCCGTCGCGTTGTTCAAAGAAACTCCCGTTCCAAAGGAAGTAGGAGTTTCGTAGGCAGATAGAGTATCTATAGTGTTTAAGGGGTTAATACATGCATCGTGCACTACAGAATACTATAAAATATTTCCCCTACCTACCCCTTTGCTATGCTGCCTATTCTGTTCTCTTATAGTACGGGGGAAAATGCCATTTTGATTCTATAGGTACGACAATCTAGCTCTCTAATCTTATTTAACTGGTCGAATCTAGCATAATACGCTGATTTTTTTAATATGTGCCTAACGTCTTCAGTAAAGCTATCCGATTGAAATTTCTCTAATAGATTTAATCTGTACCTTAACCTACGCTCTGATAATGATTCCCACCCTAATTCTTTTATTAATTCTGAAACGCTACTTAACCTATCGTAACACCTTTTAACGAACCTAGCTGCTCTACGCTGCACACTGACTAGTTTTCTGACCAAACCTAATTCATTAGGATCCCAGACACTGGCTGCATATTCAAGGTGGGGCCTAACTAGTGAAAAGTAATATCGCTCTTTTGTCTTCTCATCACATTTCCCAAGTACTCTTTTTATAAATCCTAGCTTTAATGCTGCTCGGCCGCATATTTCCCGGATGTGTCTTCCCCACGATAAATCTTTAGTGATTGTTACTCTTAAATATCTTATGGTTTCAACGTTTTCGATCTTAGTGTTACTAATTTTATAGGTACGCTCTATCGACTTATTCCTCCTCCAAAAATTGATAGCTACACACTTTTTAAGGTTAAGTTCTAACTGCCATTTATCGCACCACTCTTGAATTGCAACTAAATCCTTGCTAAGCGATTTCCTGTCTTCTTCTTTAGATATACCCCTATACACTACCGTATCGTCTGCAAAAAGTTTAAGCTTACTACTAACTACGGTACCCAAATCGTTTATGTATAAAATAAATAGAACTCCCGACGTGACTTTGATTGTGTCCGACATGATACCATCTATGACAACCCTCTGCTCTCGCCCACATAAGAATTCTTTTACCCAACATACAACGTCTTTATTTATAACAAAACTGTCTAACTTCAAGATTAATTTATAATGAGGAACTTTATCGAATGCCTTTTTAAAATCATCTAAAAATATCGCATCAACTTCAGTACTGTTTTCGCCGTAGACTAAAATATCGTGTACGAATAAAGCTAATTGTGTCTCACAAGATCTACCTTTCCGGAACCCATGTTGGCTGTTTATGAGTAATTCCTGACTATCCAAATGCCCTATGATCGAACTGACTACAATGTGCTCAAATAGCTTACAAGAGATTGACGTGAGTGAAATGGGTCTGTGGTTACTAGGTTCTTCCCTGTCACCACTTTTAAAAATAGATGTAATATTAGCTACTTTCCAATCCTTGGGTACTGTGTGGTTCTTTAGTGTCTTACAGCAACCAGTAAAGGCAACCAATAGGATACGTGGCACACACAAACCATTTCACCAGCGATATTGTAAACGGATATTTGTTTTTGGTAATCTTTGTTGTATCATAGGAATTTCACATAAAGCCACTTGCTTTGCATGTGTATAATGTTTCGCGGAGATAGTGAAAAGGCGATAGTGCCGATATCTCTCGTAAAAATCTTCAGTAAAGAAGAATGGAGTCCAAAAACACTCTAACAAGTTCTCAGAAGTAGCATAGAGGACGATTCCCTGAGATAAGGCAAAGAAAGAGGTGAAAACCCCATTTTAAGAAAAAATTTTGCACCTTAACCAGTGCAAACGCTATTGTGGATGTAGCTTTCTTTTTTCCGGTTAAACATGTCATTCTCTAAAATTTTAGTGGACTCCGATATCGCCACCATTTGTGGATCCACTAATAGTAGATCCACAAAAATTTTAGTGGATTCTAAAACCGCCACTAACTGTGGATCCACTAATAGTGGATTTTTACCAATGGGTATCTATAGATTAGATACGCGCATGAATCACGATCTTGAACAGCGATAGAACATTAGTCCACGGATTATTTTTCTCAGTCTCCGATTGAGGGTATCGGACTTAGAGAAAATGCTGGTGCGCTCACGGGAAAAGTGATTCTCAGCTTTATGTAGGAAACTCTTATTTATCACTCCTGGAGTCGAAAGAATATCAGTAATGTATATTCATAATGGTCATGCTTATTTTTAGCCACAAAATTCTTATTGGGGAAACATTTTAACGCCATAAACTACCCATGTCATATCCCCATATCATAACCCTCCATATGTGTCAGGTCGCTTAGCAAAGGATGACAAGTTAGACAGGTATTAACCGTAGGTAGTTAGATAGTTTTATCTGTGTGTATGAGTATTAGAACTTGCGTTATCTGCTGAATGGCTCCTCAAGATGTGAAACCATCACTTTAGTCACCTCACCAGCCCGATCCACTCGTATACAATGCAGTAGATATCATTACGAATCATCCTAAGATATGTTTGTCGAAGCTCTCCACTTGATTCTCGTACCAGATTCATCATATTTACATAATTTTTCTATTTCACATCCTTAATAACTTGCACTATATATTTCATGCGAGGCCTTCCTTTATCATCTTCCCAATCACTCTTCCTTCGACGACCGGCGGGCGGTGGCCGCGTCAAAGCCGAGAGGTCGCGGGTTCGTGTCCCACCCAGGGAGGACATTCACCTTCCGACGTTTGACTGTTCATTCAGTTAATTGTAAAATTGGGCTTTCATATTCCTAAATTCGCTGGAAAAAGAAAGAAATATTTGATTTAATTTAATGTAACGATTGTCTTCACCAGGCCATTATGTCTCATGATGTGGCCGATTAAGTTGTCCCATCGCGAATAATGACAATAACAAACTATGTTTTAATCCACAGAGTTTTTTACTGGTACTACTGGTTTCAACGCCACGGCGTTATCATCAGTAAAGCATTACAATCATAGACAGAGGTATATGTATACTATGATTTGTCAAAACCTTCATATGTTGTGCATAACTAACCAACGAACACTCAGCCAAAGGTCCGTGGTTCGATTTCTGGTCCAGGTGAATTTTTTCGCGTGGCAATTAATGTGAACGTACACTCAATTCGAGGAGACATTAAATGCTATGGAGATGTGTTACAAATATTTACTCAGCCCTTTAATTATTCTATATCTAATAGCTTGCTTGTATCTAAATAAATAATCTTTTATACCGCATAGTCCCTGATCGTACTTTTAGATATATGCGTAATAAATGGTTAAAGAGCCGTGGGAGGAAGTTGAGGCTGCATGAAAGTGTAAGGTGTAGAATTAAATCGGTTGGATTTCCGGTAATCAAGCGTTAGTAAGCCAGTTGGCTTGGATCAAATTTTTTTATCATGAAATATTGTTTAATTAAAAAAATACGTAAATACGTAAATGCATAATTAAGGAACTGCAGTGCAATAATCAAGATCAATTCGGATTCAGGAAAAGTAAGGGTACAAGGGAATCAATATTGGCCCTTAGACTGCTTATAGAGAAGAGAATGGAGAAGAACTAACCGATCTTCATTGAATTTGGAACGTAGGTTTTCGCACGGGAGAGACACCCTGGAAGAGTTTGCATCTCACCTAAATAGCCTGCACCCGGCCATACAATTTACTATGGAAACGGAAGTCAACGGATCGCTAGCCTTCCTGGACGTTCTGGTGCAGAGGGACACCAACGGGTCCCTCCGACATTCAGTCTACCGCAAAGCAACCCATACCGACCGTTACCTTCACGCAGACTCCCACCACCACCCTCAACAGAAAGTGGCGCTCATAAAAACATTGCTGCACAGAACTAGATCGGTGTCCGATGACCTCTCCCTGAGGACCGAAGAAGACCACGTGAGGGCAGCACTTCGTCAGAGTGGCTATTCTGAATCCTTCATCCGCCGCCATTCCAGAACTTCTAAGACACGCTCATCACAAGGCACTTCAGGAAGGGAGGACACGAAGCCAGTCGCCTACGTATCCATTCCGTATGTCTCCGGAACCACGGAATGGATCTCTCGCGTACTGAATAAAGCAGGAATCGTGACGCGTCACCGGGCCTTAAGGAAAATGAGAAACATTTTTCCATCCGCCAAGGACCGCCTCCATCCACTCCACTTTGAGGGCGTTTATAAAATTCCTTGTTCCTGCGGGAAATCATACGTTGGACAGACTGGTCGCTCTATGGCATGCCAAATCAAGGAACATCAAAGAGCCTTGTCACATAGGGACACGGGGAAATCAGCCGTAGCGGAACACGCGTTTTCCGAGGAGTGACACCAGATTTTAATTGACGAGACGCGGGTGTTAGCCCAAGAAAGATTTTAACACCACCGACTTATCCACGAGGCTATTGAAATTAAGAAATACCCCCTGAATTTCAACCGGGACGATGGCATTCGACTGAGTCCGACTTGGAGAAGACTTTTCCGAAGTAAAGATACGCCTGGATGGTTCCAGAAGGAGACAAACAACGACACACCAGTTGGCACTGTGAGGGGGAGGGAAAATTCTCCGACTCCCCAAGGACAGGGCTAAGTGGTGGCCACCTTCTTACGTCATTCACCCCCCACCACTCCACAGTAAGGGGGGAGGGATGGAGATATATAGACATCCATATTTCCAATATCTTATCATTGCCTGGTGATGCGTTCTGCAATGGCTACGAAAGCTCGCACACCAACAACGCGTTATACGCAGCTGCACCCGAAAGCCTCTGACGACGCCCTTCATTGCTTTTGTGGATTTAGAGAAGGCTTTTGACAACGTGGATTGGAATTTAATGCTTGGAATTCAGAAATGAATTGGAGTGTCGTACAATGACCGAGAAATTATCCACAGTTTGCGTAAAAACCAAGTAGCTGTGATAAAATCTGGACCCAGCTGTGAAGAAGCAAGAATAAGGAAAGGAGTGAGATAAGGTACTGTTTCCCATAATTTTGTATGTTTACATCGAGAGAGCCATCAATGAAGTCAAGGAGAAGTGTTCCATAGTGAATATCCACGGAGAAACAATCAGCATGCTACAATTCGCTGATGACATAGCTCCTATACCAGACAGAGAAGGAGCTGAATAAGATGCTAACAACCATGGAAAGGACAATGGCCATACATCAGCTGAAGATCAATAAGAAGAAAACAAAGATATTGGTGTGCAGCAAGAGAGAGGAGGCCAAAACCAACGTTAAAGTTGGAAAACAGAAACTGGAAGAGGTAAAAGAGTTCTGTTACCAGCGAAGCAGAGCAACCAACGATGGACAAAGCGAGAAAGAAATAGTAAGTAGAATAGCCCAGGCAAAGAGGGCATTCTATCAAGATAAGAATCTACTTACAGCTGGAAATACAAGGTTGGAAGTAAGGAAGCAATTCATCAAAACGTATATCTGGAGCATGTTCCTTTACGGCAGAGGCATGGACGATGACAGCAGCGGAGAAGAAAAGGGTGGAAGCATTCGAAATATGGTGCTCTCGAAGAATGATGAAGAAAAAATGGATTGACCAAGTGACAAATGAAGAAGTTCTAAGAAGAGTGGGAGAAAAGAGAATTCTGCTGAAAACTATAAAAAGGAGACGGGACAACTAAATCGGCCACATCTTAAGACACGATGGCCTGATGAAGACAATCGTCGAGGGAAAAGGGAACGGGAAGAATGGAAAAGGCAGGCCTCGTATGAGTTACATAGAACAGGTCGTAAAGGACGTGAAAGAGAGAAACTACGTTAATATGAAGAGGTTGGCCGATAGAAGAATCGAGTGGAGGGCTGCGTCAAACCAATCCTAGGATTGTTTACCCTTGATGATGATGAGTACAATAATAATGATTGAAATGATGTATCATAATAAAATTAAAAATGCCATTAGACACTTTAGAAATCCAGGATGGTAAATTTGGAATGAGTATTAATCACGAGAAAATTAACATAATGGTACTTTTGAGGGAAAAGAAGGCCAATGTGCATAAAAAAGTGCGGGTACACAGGCTAGAACAAGTGAATTATAGCTATTGATACTCGGTAGCATATTGGACGAATGCGGGTGTGAGTTAGTAAGGATCTAAGGACATCTTAGGCTAAGCTTGCGTTTACCTACAGGGGAGAACTTCTGGCGATAACCTTGAGTGGGGATGTAAAACGAAAGGACAGCGAATAGCTTAATTTGGAGGGTTGCATTGTATAGGTCTGAGACCTTGACTCGAGGGGAAGGATAGCGAGAAAATATCGGAAGCTTTAGGAATATGGGCGCGGAGTAAAATGGAGACAGAGTGCGATGGACGGAAAGGTATGATGAAGTGTTGAGAATGCTTGTGGAGGAAAGATGGTGGTTAGCGGAAATCAGGAGGGGGCAGATGGAACAAGCAATTGGGGACAAAGGGCTTTCGAAGGCGGAATACTAGGTAATCAAGAAAGAGGAATAAAAAGAGCAGATATTTTGGATGGTATTAAACAAGGTGGAAAATACGCCGATCTGAAGTGAGAAATAACGAAGGAAGGAAGCGTAAGGAGTAAGAAGGAAGGTAAAGCTATGCCAAGAAGAAACGCTCCAGCAAAGTCTACCCTGATGGCCAGAAAATTATCACTCTGTCAGTAGCTGATCACATATTTTCAAGTACTTGGTACATATCTGGTGAATGATCACCTCCAATAGCAACTATGGTGGTGGCTTGCAGGGATTTGAAACTTTTCTTAAAATTAAAAATCTGTTACCCTCTTACAGCAAAAAATTGGTCAATGTTGATTGTTTTGTTCAGACATCCACCTCATTAAGCGTTTCTGGGAAATTTTCATAAAGGAATTCTTCCACCTCAGAGTATATTAATGGGTAATTTTAACTTGTGAATGGAGATAATTATCCGCTGTTCTGCAGACTGTGATATTCTCATCATATTTCATGTGGTTGTAGCAGAGGTTACGATAAAATGTTTTTGGAAAAAATTAACTCTAGAATAAGTGTGGAATATTCATTCAACCGAAGTAATGGATTTGGCCAAAATATTAAAAAATATACTTTTTAGATCATCGAGAGCATTTGGAAGAAATCCCGATATGAAGGTGGAACGAATAAGTTTCCATGAATTTGCATGTAGGGCGTTGACGACTACGGAATTCTTGGGAGATACGTGATTAATTATTCAAGTATTATGATAATGTCAATCTTGTGGTGAACATGAAAAATATAAGATTAATTCATGAGTTAATCTTTTTGGAAGGCATATCAGACCGATCACCGAATGAATAAATCAGAGTAGATACGTCCATACAAATGGAATTACTTGCAGTTCTATGCCGACTTACCTTTCACCAACGCCAATCTCTCTTCAATTCCCACAATTTGCTCGTAATCCCTGTTCTTTAGAACAAAGACATCCCACACGATACACATTCTCCAGTCCCGTCCAATACCGTCTCCCCACGAGACAGAAGCTCCCCAATTCCTCGAAAATACTTGCTTATACATTCTAATATTGCACCCATTATGCATAAAATCTGATAAGGATGCACAAAAAATGCTAAAATCTGCTAAATGCACATGCAGAAAAGGCTATAATACCTAGCTAAGCATCTCCAAAAATATTCAATCCTTTCTACTACTGTCCCTTGCTGCTTACGAACTCAAATGGAATTGCAAATCTCTAAAGTAGAGCTCGGCTGGGAAGTCTAATGTTTAAAACGATTATTGTGAGTAAATACGTCGAATCAAATTTACTAACTAGAAATCTGCATAGCACCTTGCGAGCCATCGCGGAGGGTGTGTTTGGCAGGGGGTGAATCCACACCAGGCATGTATTATCGATGGGTTATTCCACCTCAAACTAACAACTTGTGGATATATTAAGCACAAATCCTATTAATCAATTTCTGATTAAGGGCCAGTTTCACCAACGACGGTAAAATTTCCCATTATCGCAGTTTACATTACCTCCGTTAAAATTATTATCTCGATAATCACTCGTTTGCGTTCCACCACTGTTATTATTATCTCGGTTTTATAAACCGAGATTTCTCTGAAAACGGTTAGGTTAGTAAATTTCTTATACTCCTCACGTCGGCAAACAAATAAAAGCGCCTAACCGATTTGTAATTCAGCTGATTTAACTTCGTGCTTATTGTAACTAAAGGCAGCTTTTGACTAAATAGAAATGGACTAAAATTTCCAATTTTGGAATAAAATTGGAAATCAATTGACCCATGAAAGACAAAATATTAACTAAAAGTCTATGAAACACCTACATTATCGTATACGTATAGCTAGAAAACATCTAATATAATCACTTCCAAAAATCATCTATATAAGGCATTTCAATGCCCGCTTTTCCTAATTGTACTAAACATCTCCTCTTAGATATCACTTATTGTCTTCACTGTTACGTTTAGGAGATACAGAAATAAAATACTGGAATTAACTTAAATTACATTGCCTTTATTTACAGAGTCTCGAAAGGGTACAGTAACTGCTATTATAGGTACCTTTCGAGGCTTTCGTGTCAAGTCCGTTTTACACGGTGAATTATCATGCGAATGAATTTAAGTGATGACCTGAAATTGCTTCCGCCTAGGGCGTTTTACACAGCGAATGATCATTCGAATTAATTCCTTGAATGTTACGTGCAAAAAGGATGCGCAATGGGCCTATCGATAGTACATATTGTAATGGTTCGCCCCATTACGCAATGCTCCCTGGCCCGACCGCATCCCCCCCCCTCATACCCTCACCCACCCCCTCTAAACTCGACCCGTGGAGGAAGGTGAGACTGAGTGCGAGCGGGAGTGAATGAGTCAGTGTAAGAACAAGTGAAGTGATATGGGCCTGTGGCCTGACCCACACCTCAAAACCTCCCCCACATCGAGACCCCCCCCCCACCCCATCGTCATTTCCGGGGCATATAAGGCAAGCAGCAGCAACGCCTGAAGGAGATTTAAAAAGGAGAGCGATCCGCGGGCGGAGCCTATGCCCGTCGCCAAGCCGGACAAGTTGGGGAGACTTAAAAACGAAAGCGATCCGCGGGCGGAGCCTATGCCCGTCGCCAAGCCGGACAAGTTGGCGAGATTGTTTCGCGGACGACAAGAGAAAAAACGTCCTGAAGGAGACTCCCATGCATTGAGTGCCAGACGCCGCTCCTGTCCTGACACGGAGGAGCCTGCGGTCGGAGAAGCAAAAGCAGTGAGATCTCCAGGACGTGGTTGTCGCCGTGAGGCCAAGTAAGGTTGTCTCCGCCCGACAGTCTTTCTATACATACCCCCCCTCCCCCTGTGTTCAGCTGCAGCACTCGCATCTCCATGAACTCCCTTGCCACTGTGTACTAAACATTGAAGTGGAACGAGTGTTTAAAGAAAGAAAGAGGGAAGGACTCATAATTACCTCCCGCCAGAAGGCTGAAATCGCTAAAATTGTGCCGTTGCCCACCGCCTATGACGGTGTCATTTTTTTTGTCAAATTATTTTTGCATTTTCGGTCACCATCAATGTTCATGAAATCATTTTATTCATTCATTCCTCATTAGCTTTAGAAAAATAGAATATCGTCCTTTGTTAAATGTATCAATTTTACGTGTTGGAATAATAATGTGTGTTTAAATGAATGGGAAAGTGTGTGTGCGTCGTCTTTTTGCACGGGTCGGGAGGCGAGGCTCCTTATCACCCCCCACCACATTCCATTCCTACCCTCCATACGTTTCGCCCCGGCGCACAGTGGTCGGAAACCGGAAATTTTTGGACAAAATTCAAAAATCGCTTTTTTTGAGATATGGTCTTGAAACTTCGCACATATACTCACAAAAGATTGCTGATTAAGGAATAGTACGTCATTTGTCATGATTCTGAACCGTTACATAGATACAGGGGCTCAAAGATGACCAAATTTCCAAAAAACTCCCGACTTCCTTTTTCTCCGAATATCTTCAAAGTTATGTTGATGGTGTCGTTGTGGGAGGAATTTGATCGAATAAAAAATGGTATAATCTATGAACACTATGCTTTGTCTCTACTATGCTTTAGTTTCGAAGATTGTTTATAACATTTGTGTGCTATTACGTTACAAAATGGCGGAAGCTGTTTTTGGACAAAATTTCACATAAAGTAGAGAATATCTAGCATTTTAGGGAGAGACCTGTCAAGTGACTTCTATCAGAGCGTTTGTTGAAGACTTTTAAATACGAAACTGAAGAGAAATAAAAAATAAGTTTGCGACGCCGAAAAATACATATGATTTTCCGACCGCGCGTCCGGGGTCCGACTCCGGGCGCCGGGGCTGGAAATGCCGAGACTCGCTTGCATTGCTCACGTGGAATGAACCCTAAAGCTTCGGATTCGCCACGTTTCTGCTGTACACATTGTCACTAACCTCCACACACTCTCTATGGTCGAAAATGTTGAGAATATTGTATCGAGCGAGCGGATAATTGTACGTGTAGTCGCGTTCAAGTTATTTTTGTTGCGAACGTTCGGGAAACATACTTCGTATTTACGTCCTTTTACCAAAAAAGTGGGTAGTCTTCGTGTGGACCATGCATCCTTCTAGAAAGACACCGCCTGGGATTGTTTTTTATTCCTTTTGCCCCCCTACCCGCACGCACGTGCTAAAAGATGCACCGAAGAGGTCACGGTCCAAGCCCCTGTCCCAAATGGGTCCTGCGAAAAGGGACATTTATGACATTGCGGAACCTTTGATGGTCTTAAGCGGGAATATCCGTAGAAAATTTTCTGTTTGTAATATGTTGATATGTCATTGAGTCAAATTTAGATGCATGTGGTATGACTGCAACTGTCGCGACATTAGAAAAAATATAATCAGATGTAGAACCTCGTACTTCCACTACCGGTCAATGAATTGCATACCTAAGAGAATTGGTCTTTCTTAATTCTTTAATAGCATTTCATAACAATGTCATTATAAAATACATCAGTATTACTTTTCCGTTAATCATAGTTCGCAGCAAAGAAAATTTGATGGAGTAGATTCTATTATGCTTTTAGGTTATCAGTTTGTTTTTGAAGATGATTCCTTTCTGCAATTGGTAATTCCCTTGTCTCCTTTACCTGCTGAAGGCGAATCGGTCGGCAAAATCTTGTAGATGATGGCCGAGAATTAGACCAGATTATCTCACCTAGAGTTAGAGGAAACGGGGGTTTTTTACCTATGCATTATTTTCAATTCGTCATAAACAACGTTTTGGTGATGGGATAACTAGAGAATC
The DNA here is from genome assembly GCA_933228895.1 of Platycnemis pennipes. Lineage (NCBI taxonomy): Eukaryota > Metazoa > Arthropoda > Insecta > Odonata > Platycnemididae > Platycnemis > Platycnemis pennipes. The sequence continues at coordinate 141,638,095 of OW121846.1, forward strand.
CAGAGTATGCTACCTGCAGTATCATTTACTAAGCGAAGTGGCACGAAGGAGCTCATGAATAAAAATTCATCAAATGTATTCCTTCGTTGCCGCACTTGTTTGTACTGAGAATGGCCCAAACTGCCATCAAACCCATAGTTGCAAATCAATGAGCAATTTATTTCCTCTCCCGTTGGTTGAGTTGAGGAAACACGCCAGGATCCGTGATGCAGTGTGATTCAGAAGAGCTTGAAGATATACTTCGCACATTTTCTGTGACTACTATTCCTTCCGGGTATGCTGCGCTTTTAGCTCGTAGTACTCGGTCATAGTTAGGATATAGGTCATGTCCGTGGCTTAAGGCTGTGCTACGCAGAGTTATGTATTGACTCTTGGTCAACTCCGTAGAAATAATAATGGATAAAGCCTTCTCAACAGTCATCTCAGTTTGGATAACATTAATTTTCCTCTACTTCGATACAACTTGTTGCCCTAGTTGGTGTGGTAGTTGCTATTTTCGTGAGTAATTTAGCTGCCGAAATGTCCCCTTTCTCCTTTAGACTTATGGTAGCTGCTAAAGTGAGTTCCGCAGTAGAGGCAGTAGTTTTAAGAATTGGAGCTTTTCTTCTCCTTGTTCTATCACAGGAAGTGTGAAACTCTTTTACCGGTCGTCCTGTTGCGCCTAATAAAGTATTAATAAATTTTTCCAATACGAAGTTCAAAGTTGCAAAATTGTTTAATTAAACTTTATCAAAAATTTAGTACCAGGAAAGGTTAGCATTTATCCAAAAATAGATGCCAACAGGTGTAGAGGTACTTGGTAAATAAGTTAGTACAATGTTAGGAAATTTAATGCACTCCTTTAACCATTCATTAATTTGTCTAATGACTATGTCATTATTACGACAGCTCTCCTCCCACCTTTTTACGTATGGTATCAAAAAACGTTTCCCTTTGCACCCACTTAGAGAATTCAAAGCGTCTGTATGTTCTGACAAATTTAATCTTCTTGATAGAAATTCGAAGAAATACTCTTTCTTCTCAGTCACTGACTTGTTCTTCGACTCCGAAAGTTCTTCATGGAGCTCAAGGCGTGAGACAAGAAAACCAGCCATTTAAAAATGAAATTTCTTAAGTGACCTGTATAAAAGACAAAATTAGCAAGAAAATGATGAAAAAATTCACGTATTCACCACTATTAATTAAATTGATACGGGAGTGCAAGCGGTAAAAGATGCCCTGAGAAGGGTATTCTGATGAAAATACTTCAAGTTTTTTTTAACGACATTTCAATGAAAAAAATTATAGGAGTGATCACATGGCTACAAAATTCTACGGAAACAAAAACAATATACAACATACCTTATAAAAGAGTAACCAGATGAATTAATATAAATCACTTCTGATCGAAGAACAGGAAAAGCTACCAAAAGTGTAAGATACTCGAAGTAATCACAAGCTTAATCACAAGATTTAGATCCTGCAAATTAATGCTGCAAGAACTTCTTTCACCACTGCCATGAGAGGACTGATTTACATAAATGTATTTCTTGAAGCAAAAGCACATGTTTCACTTGATGTACCCGCTTAAGACCATCAAAGGTTCCGCAATGTCATAAATGTCCCTTTTCGCAGGACCCATTTGGGACAGGGGCTTGGACCGTGACCTCTTCGGTGCATCTTTTAGCACGTGCGTGCGGGTAGGGGGGCAAAAGGAATAAAAAACAATCCCAGGCGGTGTCTTTCTAGAAGGATGCATGGTCCACACGAAGACTACCCACTTTTTTGGTAAAAGGACGTAAATACGAAGTATGTTTCCCGAACGTTCGCAACAAAAATAACTTGAACGCGACTACACGTACAATTATCCGCTCGCTCGATACAATATTCTCAACATTTTCGACCATAGAGAGTGTGTGGAGGTTAGTGACAATGTGTACAGCAGAAACGTGGCGAATCCGAAGCTTTAGGGTTCATTCCACGTGAGCAATGCAAGCGAGTCTCGGCATTTCCAGCCCCGGCGCCCGGAGTCGGACCCCGGACGCGCGGTCGGAAAATCATATGTATTTTTCGGCGTCGCAAACTTATTTTTTATTTCTCTTCAGTTTCGTATTTAAAAGTCTTCAACAAACGCTCTGATAGAAGTCACTTGACAGGTCTCTCCCTAAAATGCTAGATATTCTCTACTTTATGTGAAATTTTGTCCAAAAACAGCTTCCGCCATTTTGTAACGTAATAGCACACAAATGTTATAAACAATCTTCGAAACTAAAGCATAGTAGAGACAAAGCATAGTGTTCATAGATTATACCATTTTTTATTCGATCAAATTCCTCCCACAACGACACCATCAACATAACTTTGAAGATATTCGGAGAAAAAGGAAGTCGGGAGTTTTTTGGAAATTTGGTCATCTTTGAGCCCCTGTATCTATGTAACGGTTCAGAATCATGACAAATGACGTACTATTCCTTAATCAGCAATCTTTTGTGAGTATATGTGCGAAGTTTCAAGACCATATCTCAAAAAAAGCGATTTTTGAATTTTGTCCAAAAATTTCCGGTTTCCGACCACTGTGCGGCGGTAAAGCCAGGGAGTGTGTGAGATTGCACAAGGTCGGGGACCCCCCACCCGCTTACCCTCTCTTAAAGAGGCATATTTCTATTTCCTTTTCGTACCAGGTGACGCAGTTTGGCTCCGCGGACCTAGCGCGGGAAAGGTTCGCGAAGGTTTTCTTATTTTTTTTGTACGTGTTTCTTTCGGCCCAAAAGTTTCATCCGGGCCACTACAATATAGATTCACGGGAGATTTCCGACCAATGCAGCTATATCGATGGTCGAAATGGTTTGTTTTCTTCTTCTACCTTGTTGTGATACATGATAGATGAAATAAAGTATGGTGTATATTTAGTAATTATAATATTCATTATATAAAGCTTTCAAGATATTGAGGTTTAAGTTTATCCGAAGTGGAGTTGAGGTATTAATAATGGATCGGTATGGTTTAATTTTCCCATCTGCTGCCACAACGTGTCCATTACATCGGTGGCAACCACAATTTTGCCGAAGAAAGCTAGGAGAGAGGAGAAATAGAGGTCTAGGTACGCTAGGCCTGATACAAAATAAACTGTTTTTATAGGAATGTGAGGCCTATCGTAATTTATTAAGAAAGACGCTGGAGCAATTTCATACTACATTAAATCTCACCAGACGTGATTATGAAAGATCGGACACGACGACGAGAGAAGCAATTTCTGTGACAAGAGATGCTTGATCAACCTTAGGTATACATGTTTATAATCATATTGATATTTTACAATTCGATTCCGGCTGGCTGTCACTTGTCACGCTAAGATATTTTAGCGACGGGCGAATCGTATCCATAACCGTATGCGGCTATAGAGTTCCCTGATTACTCAGCAAGAATTCATCAGGGCTATAAAATATGTTTAATTATTCTTGAAGTGTGTAGGAGTATCTATCGTGAGAAGTGTACTATTTATATTTAAATAAGATAGTGATTTAGAGGTTAGATACGTGCTATTAATTTTTATTTATCTTTTGTATAACACCAACGTTTCCACGGACGACTCGTCCATCGTCTTCAGAGTGAGTGAAGATGCTCTCACCCTGAAAACGATGGACGAGTCGTCTGTGGAAACTTTGGTGCAGTATAAATATTTAACCCGGTGGAAATCCCGAGAAGACTTCACCTGAGTTGTTGCTAAGTGCTTTTCGTAGCCTTTATTAACTCGGGATGAATAAAATCTCAGATTTTGGGTTCAAATCAATTAGCGCGTTCCTTAATCCACCTAGTAATTGCCTTAAATAACGATAATTGAGCTCAAATGTCACTAATATCTAAAATTAGCTCACGAAATCGCCTGCGCGCCATGTTGCTTCTACGGAATTATCTCGGATAATAACTTTTCACCTGGCGAAAACCTCCGGTAAAAATACTAACCGACATAATGCCCAAAAATCGAGTTAATTCTGGTGAAACAGAAAAGTCACATTAACTCGGTTAATCCCAAAATTAGCCGAGTTAAAAAGATTATCTTCGTCGGTGAAACTGGCCCTAAGTGACTCACGTGCAAGGATCTTACTGACCATGGAACCCTGGCGTTTATAATTAACATTCAACATCTTCAGAAAAGGCGTTCAGTGCAACTAGTATTTGCACAGGAGATATAGCATATTTTAAAGGATACGATCCGATAGTGAATTTTTAGTGGAATAAATTTATTAGCCTATTTATAACCTAGTTATTCGTAGTTCTTGGCTTGGTAACTCAAGATCCGATATCGATTAACGCTGGAGGCCTACTAGTAACCTAGTGAAAGTAAAAAATTCATAACGACCTTCCATTGATCCAGTACATACCCTTTGTAACGTTAAACGAGAAAATCACTATTTAAAATCCAAAACCAAGCCTGATTTGTGCCGATCGCATACACAAGGGGGATACTCTAAATGAGGGCTGATGGCGGATAAATGGGATCTTTTATTACGCCCTAATCGCAATTTCCTATACACGGTTGTTACAGGAAGAAAGGTTATGGCAGGAGGGACCATTAATAAATTGCCACCGAGAAAAAATCCAATAATTTATATTAAATTATCTGTATTACTGTTATGTCCTCTTAATTGGCCGAGGTAACGGTAACTCCGGTTTTCGTGGCTACCTCGCGCTCCTTGAATTAACAGCAACTTCAAATACAATGTAAATTAATGGAAACAAAAATATGCTAAAATCTGTATTACCTATCATAGTTACGAATCTTCCTGAAAACTTCTATTAAAAATCAAATATTAAACTTCTACAGTTATTTTATTTATTTTTAACAAAATATCATTTTGTTAAAAATAACAAAATGATATTTTGTTATTTTTAACAAAAATATCATTTTGTCACAACTTTGTCTTGCAACCTATCTCTTTTTATTTTAGTTGATATGATCTGACCTAATTTTATACTGGAGTTATATGCTGTGATTGCTAAATTGTATTGTGGAAGAGACTTGAAAGACGTCAAGAAAAGCTAACAGCCCTGAATTTCAACGGGAGATTCCAACTTCAGATCGCATGCTCCTTGCATCGCTCCTTTACCAGGGTTCTTATGAAGTGATGTGGATTCTCAAACTATTTTTTCTAACAACGCTGACTCAATACTAAACGTATCATAGACCCCTTTAGGTCCTTGGGTGGGTTGACGAGGGTAATATGCGATCAGAAAGAGCGTCTTCCTGCTCGAAGGGCGAAAGGCGTTGAGCATGGACTTTGCCCGTCGCGCCTTCTCACCCGAGCCACGGGAATTATGAGGCGCATTTCCACCCGGGTGATTCCGCAGCTGTCGAGCGCAAATGCTTCACTTGAGGGCAGCCTTCTGACCCTCGCCACCTCACAGGCAGGCACAGGAGGACCGTCGCCCTGAGTTCAGGGCCACACCCCCGACCCTCAGAAATCCCTTTCGAGGACAATTTTCGAGGGTCGCTCCCATTCCCAGGCTGCAGTGGGAGAGAGCATCGAAGGATTTTTCGCCACGTTGTCACATCGTTGTAACAATATAAGACTGACACATGATCTTTCCTGGGGTAATGACATTCGTGAAATAATGGGTCAAGCGAATCGCAAACTGGGTTTCATTAAAAGAGTATTGGGTAAATGTGACGATCATGTACGAGAAATCAGCTACTTTTCCCTTGTTAGACCTCATTTGGAATATGCTGCCAGTGTATGGGATCCCTACGAAATCGGTCTACGTAATGAACTTGAACGTGTGCAGCGAAGATCGGCCAGATTTGTAAAGGGACGATACGATAATTATATTAGCGTAACCAGTCTTTTAAATGAATTGAAATGAGAATCATTGTCAGATCGCAGGTTGAAATTTAGACTTAATCTCTTACACAAATTCCAAGGCAATATTTTCGATTATGACGCCACAAATATTTTGCGAACTCCTACTTACTATGGTAGATTGGGCCATAATCACAAAATTAGAGAAATTGATTGCCGAACTGACAGATTAAAAATGTCATTTTTCCCTCGCACAATTATGGATATGAATAGCTGAAAATGTATCCAATAGCATAAATACGAGTGTATCAATGGATAGCATGCGTAGTTGCATGCACTTTAAGCTAACCCAACTAACAGCATGTTTTAACATGCTTGCCTTGCTATGTTCCATCATCATCATCGGTCAACAATCCTAGGATTGGTTTGACGCAGCTTTCCACCCGATTCTTCTATCAGCCAACCTTTCATTTGACGTAATTCTTCTCTTTCACATCCTCCACAACTTGCTCCATATATCTCATACGAGGTCTGCCTTTTCCATTCTTCCCGTTCACTTTTCCCTCGACGATTGTCTTCATCAGGCCATCGTGTCTTAAGATGTGGCCAATTAAGTTGTCCCATCTTTTTAAGGTTTTCAGTAGACATCTCTTCTCTACCACTATTCTTAAGACTTCTTCGTTTGTCACTCGATCGATCCATTTTATCTTCATCATTCTTCGTTAGGACCACATTTCAAATGCTTCCAGCCTGGACTTCTCTGCTGCTTTTATTGTCCATGCTTCGCTGCCATATAGTAAAATTCTCCAGATGTATGTTCTAATGAAATGTTTACCTTTAACATCATTATTATTGGAACAAGCAGTGATTTTTATAACATTTCTATCACTCAGCGTCATGAGAAGCTGTACCACCCCTCCCTGTCGATAGTGCACCCTGACAGTTGGCCAGATCCCTCCCCCTTTAGCGAAATGAATTGTATCCCGCAGATTATTTGGGTGATAGATCTTGCGATAGCTCACCGAGGCTGTAACCGTCCAATAGCAGAACCGGCAGAGGAATGTGCTCCCTGATTGGCGGAGCGTAACGTGTGAGCGGGAGTTCAACACGGATTGCGATGCGTTAAGAAAGAGAATTCAACGTGTCACTTTTTGTGAGAAACAGGCGACTCGCCCTGGTTGTGAGGCAGGTTACGAGAACCGTGTCTCACGATATGGCCGATTAGGTTGTCCCGTCTTCTTTTTGTAGTTTTCAGCAGACTTCTCTTTTCTCCCACTCTTCTTAGGACTTCTTCGTTTGTCACTCGGTTGATCCATTTAATCTTCAACATTATTCTGTAGCACCACATTTCGAATGTTTCCACCCTTTTCTTCTCCGCTGCTGTCATCGTCCATGCCTCACTGCCACAAGGAAACACGCTCCATATGTGCGCCCTGATGGATTACTATTTTCGTTTGCTATTTTTATTTTGTATCTTAGTTTGTATTTGCATATTTTTTAAATAGTGAAGTTTAGGCTAGCATACTATTACTAATCCATTTTTATGTATTTTATGTAATGCATGTTTGGTGTGAATTCACCCCCTGCCATACACCTTTATGGTGGCTTGCAGGGTATTATGTAGATGTAGATTTAGCAGTTATTCTGGGAAGGCGACCGTCAGCCTAGGTCATTTGTTCTATTTAGAATAGGTGGGTAATTTGGTAGGATTTTGGATTTCTCTGGGAACGGAGATGGAGAGAAACCGAATACGCCAAGAGGTCCACTATTTAACGTTCCATCCGACGCGTTGGCACTTCGAACACAGCTCTCGGGTACGTCGCGACGTAATCAGAACTGTGCTCGAATTGTCCACACACCACCCAAGTGGGTAGCGGAACATCAATAAAAAGACCTTTGCCAATTTCCAAACCCGGACCCTCGGGATAGAAAGCCAGCTCTTTAGCCATCACACCAACCCTATGACTATTGTCATATTTAACTCGCTTCACGTAATATCAACTGTTTGTTGTCTGCCCCGCATCGAAAGGCATCTCAGACCGGCAGAAAAGGTGTAAGATAGAAGAGGGAGAGAGGGCTGGAGAGAGAGACCCGGCGTTGGCATTTTTTTGTTCTTTAATATTCGTAAAATTCATTTGATTTGGTCTTAACCAAGGCACCAAAGAGACCGAAACTTAACGTGCTGGAGCTTGACAACGAGGCGCTGTACTCCTACCCGCTCATACCTTTGTAATGTATGCACATTTTTTCGATGGTCCGTTAAGTGACGGAATGAATCAGTTCAAGTGTGGTGATTTCTTCTTCAATGATCGTTCAATTCAAGTGCCCATGCATGCATAACTAACACATTTCTCCGGTGAAATAGCATTGTATTTATAAGAAAATGTTTGATTTGCTTCCCGTCACACACCCTCGAGATGGCTTTTAGGTCTCAGTGTAGATATATATTTCAAACTCGCAGGAGAATTGGAGACTATCCAAGAGTTTCCGACCGAGTCGTTCACACCTTGAAAACTATTAGCCTTACACATAAGATATTTATCTTTATTTACAACCATCTTTTAACCGTGATATATTCCCTAAACAAGTATAATACCTACACATGGCTGATAACAGCGATAAACAAGCATCCGAGTAGTTTTCACGCTAATTTCAAATCTGAAACATGTTTTGCTCTATGATGTCAGGTTTTGAAATTTTCGATAAAATTTGACATGGCACGGAACAACGTTCGTCGAAGAATTTTCCGCCGTTTTTCATTATTTTCATGCTACGCCGAAAATGTTGTGTTTTCGATATCGCATTACTGTACTTTTATTTTGTATTTCTAATATAATGTATTTACAATGACAGGTGATTAACAGATTGAACATAGCTCTTTTTGTGTTTCATAAAAATTTAATTAAGAGCCAGCTTTTTCTTATAATAATCTTGAAGAAACCCAATAAAAAAATAATTAGTCCAACGGAAAACCCTCGACAATAAGGGGGCATTGATTTCATTTTCGCGACGCGTTAATAACATCAATCTGTCGCGTAGCGAGGAGGAAATTAATCAACAATAGCAACCGAGGGGAGAAATAGTATATAAGGCCACCAAGGAGCTACAGGAATACCTGCTGAGTTGCTTCCAAACGATGTATTCAGGACCGAGGAGAGGAAATCAGGTGCATTTTCCCAGGAAACCTACAACTAACCTACGACGAACCAACAACCGGTGCACCTACCTTTGTACCTATAATTATTTATACCTGTGCTTGTGTAAATTCTCACATTCATTCATTTTATTTGTTGGCAAGGTTAATTTATTCAATTGAGTGATGACGTGATACTAATACTTGAGAACTGTGATTTAAACTCCTATGTGTACGATATAGATATTTTTTGTGCAAGTGAATGCCACAGAAATACATGATTTGAACTGTAACCAATGTGGAACAGTATTATTGCACAGTATTACCATAAAGCAAGTGTAGTTTTTGCTTAACCTATGGTATTATTAAAAGGCAGTGTTATTAGACAACGGAAAAACGTATACGACATTACAAGGCGGATATTCTACTCACATGAGAGAGTCATACGAAGCCATGTTGCTACTTCTAGAAAAAATACGTTATCGCGGGTAAAACCGGTGTATCTGCGGTGATCTAAAAGAATCACTGTTCTAATGGGAATGCAGACAAGGTGCATCAAGCACTGCTGCTTCATGTTCGAGTGCGACAGCAGAGATACGAATCACAACTGCATAAAGAAGAATTGGCCAATCAGAGATAAAACGCAGCCAGGAAGTAAAAACGTCCTTCGTGAGTCGTCGGTTAAGCGTGCAAAAGTAATCATACTACCGCTTCGTTTAAATCTGGGGCTTGTTAAGAATTTTGGGAAGGTGCTAGATCCCGACTCAAGATGCTTTTCGGTACCTGAGCAACAAGTTTCCGGAGTTAAGTTATTCGAAAAGGAAAGGAGTGTTCACAGGACCACAAATAAGGAAGATCATTGCTGACAACCGATTCCAAGACTTACTGGGAGGTATTGAAGGAGATGCATGGGTGGCATTCAAGTCAGCCGTTGTCAGTATCCTTGGAAATCATAAATCCACAATGTGAATGTTGTGCAGGACGGCATTGGTGCGTGCAGAGAGCTGGGTTGCAACATGCCCCTTAAAATTCATCTCCTAGACTCACATAATTTCCTCCCTGAGAACCTAGGCTCAGTCAGGGACGAGCATGGTGAACGTTTTCATCAGGACATCTCTTTGATGGAATCCCGCTATCAGGATAGATGGAGTGCATCAACGTTGGATGACTACTGCTGGACGCTTCAATGCGGCATGCCAAACGTTCAACACAAACGCAAGTCGAAAGCCAAGCAATAAAAACTGAACTCATATCTTAAATCAAGGACGTACATACATTGATACTAGTAAATATAGGTACTTGTAGTTTGCAGTCAAATTTGCATGTTTAAACCCTAAATAATGATATTTATGGAATGCTACCATGAGCAATGGATAGGGACGATTATGTTTCTATCGATTGTATCATCATCTTTCCTCTGCACTACTTTCAAATGCAAGATCCATTAAAGCAAAATTCATTATGATATGCAACTTCCATGTCATATTGGAAAACGGGGAGGAACTTAAGTAATATATGTTTCAGCATACTATACATTCATAAGACATGATTGCATTGTAATTGACTGAAAAGAATGAAGGGCGAAAACATGAAGTCTCTAAAAGTCTTAAAAATACGCGTCACGGACGTTAAATGCATTTTTATATAAGGGAAAGGCTGGGTAATAATGAAAACTTCCTTGGCAACGAAAGGGCAAATATAAACTTGCATACATTTTTCACGAAAAGTTTTAACTTTTCAGTCGATGGTTGACAAAGGAAAAAAATTGGATAAATTAATATATATGATGCGTTAAATTCATTTTGGTCCAAAAACAACATTTTTAGCTATACTATTTTGTATTTTAATGAGTGAGATTTACATTGCATTGCATGGAAATTTTAGTTTTCTTCGTCTTATCTCACGTAAAAAATGAATTCCCCTCTGGGCATGAACGCGGGAGAAGATATATTTTTTTCCTGACTCATCGGGCGAATAGGAATGTTTCCTGAAAATTCTATCACTCTAACTCTCTTAGAAATGCCCAAGAATTTGTATCAAGAAGTGAGTTAGTTCTGTAGCTTAATATATATTAATGTACCTATGTGTGTAAGTGCATACAAAAATAAGTGCTCTAGTGAAACTGTCTGTCTGCGAGTTATTTGCCGTGGTATAATTTAAAAAAAATATAAATGGCTGATGTCAAATATATTAAGAACCGTGGGTGATAGCGACAATTGTATTTTGAATAAGCATGTTTCAATAGTTTTAGAACGCCTGTTGGATACCAATACATCCTCCGAACATTTATTTTTGTTTATAAGTATATCGCAAAAGAAAAAGAAATTTGTTCCTGAAAGACTTGGAGGTGCCCCATCTACGCTCTCATTCATCTAACCCTCCCATCTATGTGAATGATTTATGACTCAAGTTAATAAGTCACGCCACGGGCTATACGCAATAGCCCGTGGCCTTAGAAAATATGGGAAAGTCAATTTCGTTTGGATCAGAAACGGAAAAGTGTATGTGAGAAAAGCGGAAGGCGATGATCGAGTCCTGGTAAACACCGAGGAAGATCTCCAGAGGATCGAATAGGGCTTGTGTGCGTGTTTAAACCCCGAAACGGATAATTTAACCTTAGACAACAAACCTGACCTCAAAGATGAGCTATCGATAATAAGCATATGTCATGTAAATGCTCGATCTCTGTTTGTACGTATAGATGAGTTTCGCCATCATTTCAATCAATGCAATTACCATGCAATAGGTGTTTCTGAAACTTGGTTGAATACGAGTGTGCCCTCCAGTTGTGTGCATTTGGACGGTTATTCCTTTGTTCGTACTTGACAGAATTTACAGAATTCTGGACTTCTTTCTTCTGAAGTCTTTTAGGTACAAATGGACTTGGTGGTTGCGCTGGAATTTTTATACATGACAGCCTGAAGTATAAAGTTTTAAAAAGTTCCGCACCAATGTGTTCGGTATATCTTTTAAGTTACATCTTGTAGGGATTGGAATTCTTTACCTGAAATTCTTTACCAGGTCTGCTGAAAACATTTATGTGTTTAAGAAGCGGTTACATTCATATATTATGCATTGAAAATAAAATAATCAATGTATATATAAATATAATAAGTAAATGTATATACTATTAAGTTTGTGTTCAAATACTATTATTGTTAAATTGGTTGAATTTTAAAATTATTGTCCAACTATTGACACCATGTATTAATTGCTTAGTCATTATTTAGACGGCTACTCAATTATAATATTAATATTACTAATGAGACCGTGAATATTTACTAAGTGCTTTCTGTAAATGTTCCAAGGGACATAATGTCCTAGAACCAATAAATATATCTATCTATATAATTTAAAGAGAAGTGTAACGGATGATCATTGGAGCTCAAGTGCGTGATGACTCTGGCGATTTGATTTCCTAATACATAGTACATAGTACATATATATACATAATACGTAGTACATAGTACTACGCTAACCACCGACCCAAGTCAGTATTAGCATTTTTTAAATGGAAGGGTGAAGATGACAAATAAATGAAAAAGTTAAAGTGAAATGATTTTGTGATATAGAAATGATAATATCAACGGATGGAAATTAATTAGAACAATAATAAGAACGTGGAGTTCTAAAAAGAACTGAAATAATCGGTAGAACTGATAGCAGACCCAAACGCAGGCAAGCGGAGGTGGTAAGAACGCAAGGCTAGAGATTGGGATGGTGTCGTAATAGAGTGTGACTACGAACCCTATGGGTCTGGGTTAAAATCCCGACTGTGGCATAGGTTTTTATGCGAAATCCTGGTCCCAACAAGGATGTCATGCAGAGAGCGTTTCAAGTTCAACACTCCGTCCATCGAATGGGTCGTAAAACAGCGAACTCCTTGACGCGCTTCGTATTGAGTTGCCCAACGCCGGCTCTCCTTCTCTCCACCCATGGGGTCTTACTGTTCCGCACGCCGTGACTGTATTTTAGAAAATAGAACTCTCCAAGGCCAAAATCGTTCTCTTGCCCATATGCTGTTAGCTTTTCTGCGAGAGCTACACAATGAGTTGACGGCAGTGTAGTGCGACGAGGGGGCCTGCCAAGGGTCTCTGGACGGCTTCTGAGGGAAAAGGCCAGCTGAGGTCGGTACCGTCCGTTGAAAGCATATACCTTGGGGCCCATTCGCTTCGTAAATTTTCAATGCTGAGAGTTTCTCTTGAAGCGCCGGTCACTGGTGTTATTTCCGAAGCAAATTCGGCTGGACCAAAACATTAGAGGAGGTCGCTGCTCAAACTATCATCATACGTTACGCTATAGTACGTAAATCTTAAACATTTATATTTGTGTCCATGCTAAATACGCAAGATGACGGAATTAATATCGTGAGCTGAATATTTAGAAGTATGTCACACATTTGACGAAAATTTCTAGAAGAAATTCAAGTCAAAAAGTCAATTAAAAGAAGAAGAAACATCTCCGATACTGACATTTTCGTCAACCACGTGACCATCAACAAGAATTGTGTTGATAAATGGTATTTAGTGGAGTGCCAAGCTCAGAGTATTAGCTTTTGTATTTAAAATTCTTCCAGAATTTTTCATTCTTCAGCCGATTTAATTGTTTTAAACATGTACAGATATGACGCCATCAATTTTCCACCTGCTGGTGTTGTAATATCGCTCCTGCGAATAGAAATAATTTTGTTAGTGTTTCAATAATTATATTAAAGCTCGAATGGGAACTATTAGATAGTGTGTTAAAATTTAGACTGAATATTTTAGGTGAATTCCTATCCGAACTGTTTTCCAATAACTTTATGAATTGTTTGAGAGCGCCCGTGAGTTACATCTACGGGGTTCCCTGCAAGCCACCTTGGGTATTATAGTTGATTCGGCATACCGGCTCACAGATTCAAAATTACATTCCTCCTCTTTTAGGTCGCTGACGGGTGAGTTGGAAGTAATACGAAGAAATATTGAGCAACAGCTCTAATGATATGGTTTATTGCGATTACACGAGTTACTCTCAGGCGCGGCGATTGTCGACTCCCCTGGCGGTGGCTTCTCCACCGGTCTTATATACTGCTGGAGGCATCGTGCTGTGTTCGATGCGGCAGCCTCGCCGAGTTGGCCGTCTCCTCACTTGCCGTTGTGACTCGCCACAACACCCCCTTGGCAGTGAAAAACCTATGTTTTGAACGAGAGAAGGAAACATAAGTAAAATATACAAGGTAAACAAAGTAAAACGGGGCATTAATGGGCTTGGCAGTGGTTGGGGAAGTGGACTCTTCTCCTGTAACGCTTTGTTGTCTCTGGCTGCGTTTGTAATCAAACGTCTCCGCTTCGCTTGCTAACTTAGTCCGCTGGAGGTGACGTCTTGGGATCAACTTCGTCGCTCAAAACATAAGCAGGCTTCAGCCGTTCGATGCTGCCTTAATCCGGACGAAGAAATACTTAGGTTATCTCTTAACGACTTTAAAGGGTCCATCGTACGGTGGTTCTTGTACGCCTTTGGCAGAGTTATTTCGTACGAAAACATTCGATGAAGTGGCCAAATCTTTGAACATAAAAGTTAGTTTTTCACCATGCCGTAGCACTTTTGATGGCCGCAACTTCTGCATTCGACGTCGGAGTATGTCGACGAGCGTGGAAAAGTCGGTGGTATGTGGCTCTGATGACAGGAATTCGCTTGGTAGACGCAAGGTCTCGCCGTATACAAGTTCTGCCGCCGTTGCGCCGATGTCATCCTTCCACGCCGCGTGAATTCCGAGGAGAACAGCTGAAAGGGACTCCACCCACCACTGGTCAGCGTGGCATTTAATAGCTGCTTTCAACTGACGGGGCAGTAGCTCGATGAGTCCATTCGCTGCGGGATCATACGCCGTTGTCTTGAGGTGCTGAGTTCCTGTTAGACGGGTTAAAGATTTGAAAAGGCATGACTCGAATCGACTCCCCCTGTCCGTTGTGACTCTCAAGGGAATGCCGAATCTGAAAATCCAACCGCCGAAAAATGCCACTGTGTCCGCTTTTATGCCTTCAATTGGAAAAGCTTCAGGCAATCTGGAAAAACGATCAATGCAAGTTAAACAGTAGCGAAAACCACGGGAGACTGGCAGGGGGCCAATTAGATCTATATGAATGTGCTCAAAGCGTGAAGAAGGTAACTCGCCTAGAGGTGAATTCACGTGCCTCGTAATTTTTGATCGTTGACAGGGGATGCAACTCCGTGCTCTGTAGTCTCTCTTGATTCCTGGCCACACAAATCGTTGAGTGACAACCTTTGCTGTTGCCTTGATACCTGTATGTGCGAGGCCATGCACGGTGTTGAATGCCTAGCGACGGAATTCTTCTGTGACGTAGGCTCGAGCAGTCTGCGAGGCAATGTCGCAGAAAACGCTCTCATCGCAATCTGGACTCGCTTCAACTGGAGCGAAGTCTTTGACGCTAGTAATAGTTGCAGCTCTTGGTCCTCCGCCTGGGATCGGGAGAGCGCGTGATAATTTATCGCTGGAGAAAACTCGTCGATTCTGGAAAACGCATCTGCCACCACGTTGTCCTTTCTTGTCACGTGACGTATGTCAGTGGTGAACTGACAGATGAAATTCAAATGAAATTGTCTAAGAGTAACTTTATCGGCCTTTTGGTGGTAGGCGAAGACGAGGGGTTTATGATCGGTGAAAATAACTAAATGACGCCCCTCGATCATGTGACGGAAATGTTTTACGAATTCGTAGACGGAGAGCGATTCTCTGAGGTAAGCGCTGTACTTTCTCTGCGCAGGGCTCATTTTCTTCCAAAATAAAGCAAGTGGCTGCCATCCGTTGGCGTGCCGGCGTTGTAGGGCGGTGCCGAGGGTACAATCGGATGCATCCGTCACAATGGTCATAATGGCTTTGGGGTTGGGATGTACCAGCAATGCATTTATTATTCCCAGGAATCGTCGAAGTTATTTCCCTGTGCCTGGCAATGGAAAAGATCACAACGCTTTACATTGATTTGATGCCTTCCTTGGAAATGATGCAGCCTAAAAAATTGATAACAGATTTTCCGAAGATAAATTTTTAGGGGTTAATTAGAATGCCTTGTTTCTTCAGCAGCTCGAATAATTCTCTCAGATGCCCTTCATGTTGTTGTTCCGAATCGGATGCTATCAAAATATCATCGATATAAAGGTAACAGAAGTTTAAACCGCGGATTGTTTCGTCCATAAAATGTTGGAATGTTTGTTCCGCATTCCTCAAACCAAACGCCATAAACAGGAACCCGTACAAGCCAAATGAGGTTGTTACCGCCGTCTTGGCGATATCTTTTGCAGCGACCGGAATCTGATTGTAGGCACGTACCAGGTCAATTTTCGAAAAAAATGACTTCCCGAAGAGGGCGTTAGCTACGTCCTCTATGTGCGGAACTGAGTATCGGTCCGGAATTGTCCTTACGTTGAGGGCTCTATAATCTCCACACGGTCGCCATTCCACCCCTCTCTTTGGGACTGAATTCCAGTTGCTTTCTGACGGACGTGCGACTCGTATTTTTATCATTGTATCGAACTTCTTTTTTCCTGCTTTCGACCGGTCGGGTGCCAGTCGTCTCGGCTTGGAGCATACAGGGGGGCCTGGCGTTGTCCTAATATAATGCTCTGTAGTATGCTTAGGTGTCGAAAAAACTCCTATTGGTCGTGTAATTTCTTGAAACTCCCTTAACAATCGGTGGTATATAGAGTCGACCGTTATTACTTTGATCTGCCCCATCGCTGTGTGTGCCGGAAGACCGGGAGTAGAAAGAGAGGTAATGCCATTCAAAAGTCGCCTATTTTGAATGTCGACTATTAGACCGTAAAAACTTGAGAAGTCTGCTCCGATAATAGGCCTGTTGACGACTGCAATGACAACATTCCACGCAAAAACGCGCCTCAGGCCGAAATCTAAGTTAAGCGCCACGAAACCGTAAGTTGCGATCGTTGAACCATTGGCAGCACCTCGAGGGTGTGTGGCAGGGGGTGTACTTAGCTCGTATGAAGTATTAAAACGGGGACCGCGTCTCCGCGGATAGACAGAGATCGGCACCTGTAACTATCGAGAATTGTTCCTTTGTTCTTGCGTCGGTCATGAAAAGGCGGCTATGAACCGGCGTCTAGTGGCTATGGGCTCGCTAGCCGCTACAACCGAGGGCCGTGGTCGTTTTCCTGAGGATGCGAACAAGGAGATGAGCATTTCTTAGCCTTCGAACCCAAACACCAGTGATACCAACAACAGGCCCCTGGTCCTCTCGTCCGGACCACGTTTTCGCGAAAGAGAACACACTCTCTGCCGGCTGGGCTTCCGCCGGGTGCCGCTCGTCAGGGCTACCACCTGTTTCACCAGGTCGTCAATTTTCTTCTCGAGCGTCACGATGCGGGGCCCGTCATTTAGGCTCGCGATATCGTGCTTAGGGGTTACTTCATACTCTTTGTCTGCCAACATAGCTATCTTTTCAAGTTCGTCGTCGCCTAGGGTTGCCAGGATTGCTTGCATGGACGCTGGTAAGCGACTTAACCACAGCGACTTTAAGAAAGCATTTGACACTGCAGGGCCGGCCGTGGTCCGTAATTGTCTAAAAAATTGTGAAGCTATCCGGTCCCCCATTCTCCTCGCGCTCTAATAATTGTCGGATCCGCTGCTCTTGCGAGGCCGAAAGTCTCCGAATGAGATCGGATTTGATCCTCTCGTACTTTCCTTCGGTGAGCATCTCGGTAATGATATCCTCCACTTCCAAAGCATACCTATTCTCTAGCTGTGAGACGACATACCAGAACTTCGTCTCGTCTTGCATGATTCCGCGCAGTCGGAATTGCCCCTCCAACTGTGTGAACCACAGAGCTGGTTTCTCAGGCCAAAAGGGTGGGACACGAACGACGACCAGCATACTTCCTGCGACGGGTGATTCGGCTCCAATAGCAGACCCAGGGTCCGGCATCACGTCGGGTCACCAATTTTAGGTCGCTGACGGCTGAGATGGAAGCAATACGAACAGCTCCAATGATATGGTTTATTGCGATTACACGAGGGCGCGGCGATTGTCGACACCACGGGCGATGGCTTCTCCGCCAGTCGTGTATGGTGCTGGAAGCATCGTGTTGGGTTCGATGCGGCAACATCGCCGCGTTGGCCGTCTCCTCACTTGCCGTTTTGACTCGCCACACTATGAGATCATAATAGGCGTAATAAATAACTCGAAGATGTCAGGCGGAACTTCGTTGAAATTCATCGTGATTTAATCAAGAATCACCTAATAATTTCCAACACACATTTATCACAGATACTTTCGACACTTAGGCGTCAGGTTCAGGTACATAAAAATACCCTTTAGAAAAGGGATGAGGATGGACAATTGGGAACAATCTGAAATAAGGAAGAATTGACCAAGAAATGAACATGAAGATGTCGCATATATGTCGAAACTGGTTTCAAATATAGTTAAGTGCGTGAAAAATTATGCAGTGTTTCCTAATTTCTTAAGTTGCTATAATTCGGAAAGGAGGGTCTGATATTGGTCGCGGACCTCGTGTTTGATTCGGAAAAGATCTTCTCTCTATTATAGCATGCTAACTGTTCCCTTATATGTTGACTGGCTGGCTGGCTGAGGTCGCTGATGCTGATCGCGATAGCCAGGTCCGTAGTGTACCGACTTAGCACCCGAAAGGTCGCGGGTTCGAATTCCACCCAGGGCATGGATTATGTACTTGTCTTAGGATTTAGATCGTATGATAGATGATACGATGAAACCTTAGCCGTTGAAGCACAAATAAAAACAAGTCCGCTGCCTCATATGCTTGATGGGGATCATAACAATATAGTATATTAATACTAATCCTTTTTTATGCATGATATCTAGTGCATGTTTGGTGAGAATTCACCCCCTGCCACACAGCTTTATAGTGGCTTGCAGGGTATTATGTAGATGTAGATAACCTGGGGCTTCACTTTCACTTCTCTCAAATCCATCCTTTATCCTTTACATTCGTCCACATGCATAAGGCATTCCCGGTCGTTGAATGAAGGAATCCGTCGTAAATAATGAGGAAAGTCCGATCTTATGGACATTCGGCGCCAGTGTGTTTTCCGTAGGTTACCATGGGAATCATGAAGCTTGGTTAAGCTTTGGTCTGCGAGTTTCCTAGGCCAGTCATAGGTCCGAGTATCTATTCTCGGTCAAGGTGAACACATCTCCATCTTAGTCTTTTTCACCTCAATACGAATCGAACCATGTCGTGGACGCCCACCACGTGGTGTTTCGCTGCTGTGATCACCAATACAGCGCGGCGCTGTGCCGTTTCCGACATGAAATATTAACTTTTCCAATAGCGTGGCCTGTTGATGACGGAAAAAGCACAGCTCGATCAATGGCCTACGCAAGCAATTCTTGCAATCGTGCCTCGGAGATAGCACCACTGAAATGTGCTTCATTTCAAAAAGGTCCATGGCCCACAAGCCGATGATCTCAAAGTATTTTCTGGCATCCTGTGGCACGTACCAAGAGAACGAAAAAATGCCAGAAACGCGTAATGGAGAAACGAGGAGAGGGAAAGGGTTCGGTCACAAATCGTGTCCCTAAATAAGGATCATAGCCTACATTAACCCTCTCTTTTCATTTCCAACTGCCCCAGTTAATAAAACTCCTTGAGCACTGGATGGATTACGTTATTTGAGGAGAGCGAGAATGCACAAATGGGTTGAGTGAAATATAGTGAAGTTGAGAGAATGAGAATTTTTCTATGATAGGCTTATTACCGCCGTATACAGGCTCGAATATAAGCAATTATCCTGCGCTTATCATACACATTAGTATCTTTCCATGATTGTTGGTGGCTTTGTCCGTATAGTGGCCTATCTGGGCCTCGTTTTGATTTTTTGTCGCTTAATAAGAGCTCATTTTTTGGGTTTTTGTTATTTAATACAAGTCCATAATTTGCTGACAAAAATTGACATTTCGGATGAAGTTTTTGACGTGATTAAAAAATATTAAAAACGTTTTGCAAGCGTGATTTTTTAAGAAAAATTTATAAACCCAGACTATATAAAGTTGTATTTTTAAATTTATGAAGAATAATATTTATGCCTCAAGTCACAAGAAAAGCAGTAAGTGCAACTATCAGACTAAAATCTAGTTTCCGTATAGAAGTTAGCGTATATGGGGACAGCGTGGACACCTCAAAAATGCGAAAAATAAATAGAGGCAGTGGGAAAATTTTCTGGAAAAAGCCGACAGTTGAGCGTATGGTCCTCACCCGAGGTGAGTGAGTAATTTCACTAACCTTGGTCCTTACCATCTGTCCTCCACCCTGCCGTCGGATAGCTTGCTTCCTAACCTATCCGCTCGTCCTCTGTTTATCCGTGTTTCAAATCTGCTCCGTGCTTCAGCGCTAAGGCGCTTCGGGACGAATAGTAGAGAGAAACGCGGTGACGGTATGAACCTTTCCTTAACGAAAGGCGCCAAAGGGACCATGGTAAAACGTCCCATACGAAGTACTGTACTCCATGTGAACTCCACACAGCACTCAAGTGGGGACCAGTAAACCAATGAAAAACTTTGCCTCCGCCGGAATTTGAACCTGGGCTCTGGGAAGTGATCTCCACACATCATGAAACACATACGATGTACGTTCCAACATACCGCATCTGCGTCGAGAACAGCTAATATGCCAAATACACCAATATCACACCACACAACATAAGAATCCAGGATCACGATCGCACTTGCTTGCTGCGCAACAGGTTAAATTTTGAAGTATGTACCTCGGTAAAATCGGTAATCAAGTTTCTTTTTAATCTACCTATGTCTCAATAGCCCAATATATATTTCTCCGAAAGGAAGTTCTTCGAAATCGTATAAAAACTCATCACTGCACCATAAGGTTATGCCACTACAAACAAAAGATGTTCACGTTCATCGTATTTTTATTTCATAATCTGAATCCTTGAAAATTATCCCGAATGATACGTTACCGATACAACGTGGCTGAAAATAGAGAAATGTCGTCACTTATTGGAGCAGGAATTCAATGAAAAGAAATGGATAAAGTAGATGTTCATAATATTCTTATTTTTACGTACCCTAACTAGACGTGCAATCCTTGCACGAAAGGCTCACTACCTACTTGTCTTAGGCATCCATCAAAATATGTGCTTCCACGCAGTAGCGTACCAAGGGGGGGGGGGGCGAAAGGGGCGGCCGCCCCGGGCTCCGTAAAGGGGAGGCACCAAAATTGAATAACATCTTTTTTTAGTTTAAGAAAAAATAGTTTTTTTCTGCGGGGGGGGCGGCTACCATCTAGTTAGCCCCGGGCGCCAAGGTACGCCACGGTACGCTACTGCTTCCACGACATATCCCTTGTATCTTACTATAGTTTATGCTCGGGGCATGCTCGAGCACGAAAAACACCAACACTTTTTATCGAGCACAACTTCCATGTAGCCGATGACATCATCGCCGTGTTCCTCACGAACGACCCTAACACCAAAACATTCATCATCGTCATATTATAAATATTGCAAAATTGAAATGTGAACATTCATTTTCAAATAATGACATGCTATTACCTCGGCATCTTCACACTTCGGCTTTCTGTTTGAACGATATTTTCTTCGAAGATTGAACGAAGCTTCATTTAGCTGCTTGTAAGCATGGTGTTGTTAAGAAAACATTGCTAATGTTGAGACTTTCGGAAAATTTCTTGCGCCAGCTTTGACAAACTCAGACTCCATTTCTTCTAAAAAAATCATATATGTTCGTAGCCTTCCTTAACCCCACCGTAAATCCGTCAACAAATGTTGAAAACAAAGTCCACAGGTACTATACATGCCGGCGTTTTCCCTACCTTTGCAGGACCTGACGTCATTTTCAGCCGGCAAATCACAGTTCGTTTTAAAGTGGGCGTGTTCTTTGGGCATTTCTCTTGCCGCTTTCTCGAAAAATACATTAAATCAATACATAGTTTTCATCGCTAAGCTGTTATAGTACCATTTACAATTTTTTAAATAGCATTTCAAGACAAAATTAAAAAGTTGTCCAGAGACCTATTTTGAAAACTCTTTTGTCTCTCTCCCCAGAGTCGTATATTCTACTCCACACCCATTCTCCAGTAACATGAGGTTGCTCGCTAATGATGCGGTCGTCTATTTAGAACTAAGTACAAATACGGACTTGGAGACTCTCACAGCCGATCTGAATCGTATCAATTCATGGTGCTAAGACTTTAGGCTATAATTAAATCTAAAAATAGACACCGTAATACACTTTAGGCGGAAAAGTTACAGAAACCTATAAATTAAATGTTGGCGGAGTAGACAAGCGTAGTAAGAGAAATTAAATACAATCTGGGCATCACTCTTAACTTCGAATCTATCTTAGGGGAATCATATTTGAAATATTTGGGGCGCAATATTTTAGAGACTACGATTAATTAAACGAACCGTGGGAAATTTTTGGGCAAAAAAGTAAAAGAGAGATGGCGTAGGCTGGAGCCTGGATGGCTGGAGTAGGTATGAATGGGGGTTTTGGGATTCAACGTATACAGAACAAATCGTGATTTGAATGAGATTCAAAGTAAAGCGACGCGTTTCGTAACATATTCCTATGAACGTACAGAAAACGAACTTGGCTATTGAAAGGCATTGGTTGGGAAACCATCTAGAGGGCTGTTTGCGAGGTTAATGTTACTTGAAAACATCAAATCAGTCGAGTTGGAGTGACACTACAGGCATATGTTTACCCCCACACTAAATCAGCAGGACAGACTGAGAGATTCAAGAATTAATTTTTTACGATACCTCGCAAAATACAGCAAAAAAAGGATGACCCTTTTTAAAAGAAATGCCACATCACTCTTAATATTTAGCCTCCAACAAAACGTCATTTTCGCCGCTGGTGTGCTATTACCCCCTGCCTCGCAGAGTAAAAGTACAGACATAGGTATTCTGGAAGTGCTCAAATTTCCGACCACCATTTCACGCAGGGATCAGGTTTCTGCACCAGATAACGCATTGGTTTTTATTAAGAGATTTCTTTGAAGCATTCTACACACCACCCTTTAGAGACCCCTTATTGATTACCTCATCTTTCCGAACGCTTCCTTCGCCAGTGGGTTCCCTCGCCCGATACCCTTTTACTCGTTACCCTGCAAACATCCATAAAGTGTGTGACAAGGGTTGCCAGATCACCACTCATCAAAGGCAAGGAGGACAGGGTCTGAGAGGTAATTCGTAAAAGGAGAGATATTAAGGTGTTGTGTCACGCTACCGTATCGTGGTCTCGAAAGGTCCGTGGCAAAATGAATATTACACGATATGAATATTACACGAAAATAAATATCTCTTACACGATCTATTTAAATAATTCCATCACTTTTGTCAAATCTGCCGTTTTAATATTGGGAATAAATTACATCTCCTTTGCCACTCTCGAAATCCTTTGATTTTTTCTAGCAATCTAAATCCACCGTTTTATCGTCGACACTCATGATATTCTTATCTAAGCCGCGTGAAGCTAATAGGCACGCCCAGTGGCAGATCTAGGTTTGGAACAAGGGGAGGGACAAACCGGGAAATATATCCCCCAGCCGAAGGAGTGATCTCCACCCAAAAACCCATCCCAAAATCTCCACCCAAATATTGCTTCCGATTGTTATGTAGGTACCAAAAGCGTGTAAAATAGGCCTTAAGTTTAAAACTAATTTGTATTTTAACTCGTTTTAGTAGGTAAATTTGCCGGAAAATGCAACTAAATACTTGTACAAAGTGATACCCTCCAAAAATTTCGGTTTAATCTAGTGTAAGTTTCAACCCCTATAGCGCTCTCAGCCTCAGACCACTAAGAACGTCTGAATGATTTTTTATCGCGATGTGCTGCTTTCCGTTGTATTTTATCATTATGATTACTTTTAATATTCTTCACGCTGAGGTAGATGGATGTGAAAATTTTTCCCGCGTCCTCTCACACGATGTTCTTCATTTCTGAGTGACTCCTACTTCACATCATTACACCCAGACTGCCAGTTCTCCTCTCTGCTCGCGTACCACCAACATTATTCCCTCTAGCACGTCCTTCAAAACACTCTCCCCCAATATTAGGTACTCACTGTCTTGTCCACTGTATACTCCACATGTAAGTTTGAAATAAAGTACTGCTGACAGGGAACCCTCTTTTTTTTTAGGGATAAAACAGCCATTCTTCATAAATACCTCACATTAGTACAATTAAGTTTGTAGCGGTATCCGTCAGTCAGTCCAGTCGGTTTTATTGTGTTTTCTCGCGGCGGTTGAGAGCTCTGGAGGTGGAAAAAAGTGCGTTCAATGCAGAACGTGTCCGCGCACAACATATCAGTAGTTTTAGATTTCCCTTGTACCTCCTTCACGCCCAAAAATATAATAAGTATAATTGTTTGCGGGTTGCAAACCTCCAAGGATGTTTTTACGCTCGACCTCGGTGCATCAATTTGGGGTAAACTCCGAAGATCCTTATCTGATCGATGCGGGAGTGAAATATGGGCACATGGAACAGGCGTACTAAAAATTTGTCAACGAATCGGAAAATGTGAAATTTTAAGTGTTAAAATGAGTGTTTTCACTATCTTTTAACATGCGAAAAGAGTTGCTATGCAAATCGTACACGTTGCTATGCATGTTTGTTTACGTGTTTCCTAAATGTGCATTAACTAATTGACGATGTGAAAGAAGTTACAGAAAGTGGAATTAGTTTAATCTATTAAGGCATTATCTATTGATTCGTAAGTATGTTGAATACTTATTTTGTTTACTTGATTATTATATTATACTGAGTGGTTTGAACAATTACCCCTTTCCCTCCCAGGCGCATGTTGCGAACCTCCCAGGATGTTTTTAATAATCGGCCTTATATCGATCTCTTGAGGTAGGTTAACCAATAGACTGCCTGCAAAGCAGGCCGCAAGTCTGCTAGTATTTCTCAATAATATTAATTCACTAATTTTTATGTGCATCATAATTATTATTTGAACAGGGAATGACTTTATTTTGTATTTTTATCCCGAAGTATCAAATGGCTGGACCCACCTCCCTATTGATAGTGTATCATAAAAGTTCGCACTTCTCCTCTTCAACCCTTTGGCAACATCTAATTTAAGGATGACCCCAGAAGCTAGTAAGATAAGGCATTCCATTATGTGTATTATATGCCTCACCCTTCTTCTAACCAAATGCAAACTGGAGCAGGAAAATCATTCACCACGAAAAATATCGAGGACATCGAAGGAGAGGGAACAAATTCAATAGTTTGGTGTGGAGAATACATGGGCTCTTCTTCCCTGATCTCATCCTTCAAATCGGTGAAAATGGAGGAATCACTTGGACCACTCTTTTGTATTGCCCCAAATGAACAGGCATACAGGAGTTGCAGCCCATCCTTTGTAGATGACCTCTGCAAATAGATATCAGTGAAAAGCCTGTTTTGGAGGGGTGGGCACTGGCAAGGGCCTTCTGAAGCCCCCTTCTGGCACTTGGACCTCTTTCGATCCATTGCGCCAACCCACGTTTAACCTGCCCGCTACTTGCAGACGGGACAAGAGCACCAAGGTAGAGGCATGGAGGGGGGCCACCCATCCAGCCTCTGTCCAGGCCCAACGTTGCTTAACTTTGGTGATCTCACGGGATCCAGTGTGCCAACATGGCTAGGCCCTTGCCCATGAAAATCCTTACTCTCCAGTTTCTTATTCAAAACGTCCTATATGTTCAAGGTGTAGTTATTTGGTGAAGACAGGTGAGAGCTAATGTAATTAGTGTTACTTAGGCTTGCTGGGTAAAGGGTAGAAATAAAAATGTTGCAGGGAATGGAGAAACCCACGTAAAAAATGTAAATGGGGTCATTAACCATTTTTTGCCAAATCTGATAAGAGTTTGTAAAATAAAATGACCCCTTTTTCCATTCTTCAATGTGTGAATAAGTTCTTGAGTTATAAGCAAGGAAAAGCTGATGTTTTTAACCCTTTCGGAAAAGTGGGCATGCAAAGGACTCGTACGTCATTCCCTTCGTCCAATCACAACTGAGGCCACGAAGCTCCTTCGACTTATCACAGTTGGGGACACACAGCTGATTCTGCCAATGGAAGTGGTTGCGACAGGATCTCTTCAGGCAGGCCTCCCCTCCTTCCCCGTTCTTCCTCAACACAGTTGAGGACAGGAGGTGAATGACGTAGATATCCTAACGCAGCTCGTTCGATGGACATCACCTTTTGCTCATTTTAATTTTTGACTTACGAGTGAATCGCTCTGGTTAGAAGATAATTTTTTTCACCAAAATTCATTTTACGTTTCCATCTAACAATTTCGCGAACAAAATAGCAATTTCGGTTCAGAGTAAATGCCTTCCGGAGCCCTCCTAGCACTCAAGACCTTTTTGGATCCATTGTGCCAACCCACAGTTTATCTGGCTGCCAATGGCAGACAGGGGACAAAAGCACCACAGGAGAGGTATGGAGAGGGTCACCAACCAAACCCAGTCAGGGCCCAGCATTCAGCAGCCTCGGAGATGGGGGGCAGGAGGGGCCAAAGGCCCCCTCCAGCATTTGCCCTGGGCCCTTGAGAAATGAGTACTCTTCATTAATAAAAATTAAATTTCACTTGTTTCCAGCTTGCTTCTTCCCTTCTAACACATATTCACACAGCTTCATATGCTCTTTTAGTGAAATTCTAGTCTCTACCTATCCGCAGAAAGGAGTGGGCCCTTTTCTTTGGAGCCAGACCCTTGTCAAGGTTGGCCCTCCCCCCGAGCCAAAATAGTTCCGATGCCCCTGCCAACGTTGATTTAGTTCAGTGATATTACGGGAACCAGTGTTTCAACGTGGCAAGGCTCTAGCTCTGAAGGATCATCTAATGATACCCATTGTTGGCATTAAGTCTGCTCTCAAAAAAAGGCACCAAGGGATCCGCAGTTTAGCATCCTATGCAATGGATCGATTATTGAACATGAAGTACTCCCCACATATGAATTATATAGGGACTGGTATACCACAGATAAATCTCAGAAAGCCATGATTGTAACTTTAGACCTGAGGATGGGAAGTCTTCAGCCAACACAACCACACAATCCCCATGAATATTTATCAATCAACACAATTTACTTTTCGGAAATGCCATAGACTCCAAATAGACTCGACATTAAATTAAGAGAAAATGGAGTTATGTAATATGGATGTTGGACTTGTAATTAACCATCGCAGTGCCTAGAATGAATTTGTATTTCATTTCATGGGGAACCATCACAAAAGTAGCAACAAGGAAGTGAAGCCCCAGGACTAAAACCTATGACGTGTCTTTCCACCACCCTTATCCTGATCAGTTCACCCTCATGCCTGACATCAAAGTCACCTGACCAAACACAACCAAGAGCTGTTCTCACGAGTTGTGTGAGAGCTAATGTTTGGTCATCAGAAGTAGAATATAAGAACTGAGCACCTTTAAAAATAAAGCTAAGAGAGCAGGTCATATGATCCATCAACTGAACGAGGCTATTTACTGGTAGTCTTCCATTCCATAGCTTAATCCTTTCATAGGATAAAAGTGTATCCAACTCTTACTAATTGAGATCTGAAAGTAATTAATAAGCTCTCACCCAGTGGTCTAGACCAGTGTTTCTGTTATTATCAAATTCAAACTCCAACAACTTGAACTGAAGGCTTCCTTTCATCTCATGATTCAGAAAATGAAGCCACTGATCTGAAGAGTGTCTGGGGGTTGCAAAACAAGATTCCAAAAATGAAATTATAGCATGAGTGACTGCCTTTTGTGAACCCAATGATGCCATAAAGAAAACTCATGAATGAGTAGTGTTGATAAGTGATTAGCAACCACATGTGATAATACTTGCTTCTTCACACTTACAGCTCTACCAGCAATGCATGCATAGCCAAGTAGAGCTTCATCAGGGTGGCTACTGAATGCCGATTTTCAAATTCCCTGACTTTTCCCTGATGGCTTTACCAATTTCCCTGACCGATCGCCAAAAGGTCTCCTATTATCGGAATATTTTATTTCTGCTGAATTATATTTTCGTCAAAACTCGGAAAATGTTAAAAGCTGAAATCACTTCATTAAAAGCTATAAGAATGAAAAAATATATTGAACCTCCGCCCTAAAGAAAAAATATATTAAACCTTCACAAGTTAAGCCCTTACACGAATTGTACACACTTTTAATACATTTTTCGCGGCCGCGTATCCGCAGTCGTTTATCGTATTTCCGTGGCCGTGTATGTTTCATTCGGTAAAATTACAAATTAACAATGCGTAATTATTCAAGGAAGCGGTGGCGTGTCGCGGTATTCCTGGGAAGTTGAAGATTACTGAAAAGGCATCGAAGGGAAAGTTAATGGCCAATTTACTGGCGGACTGCGGCACACGTATCACTAAGCTACGCGAAAAATACAAACCAAAGCAAAGTTCTTGGATTGGATCATCGGATGGCACAAGTTTTAAAAGCGAATAACAACTTGATTAACGTGGTCATAACCCCTTGATTGTAAGAGGGAACCAAAATTGCTTAAATATTTGTATAAACAAACAAAACGTAATCGCGCTACTGCGAGCGGAAAGAGGAGGCAATTAGCAATGGCAGCGTCATATTTAGGAATGTCATATTTGAGGTGGTTTGTGACCTGACTAAATTGCTTCGAGAGGGAGCTAAGGGGGCCATTCAATAATTACGTCGAGCGCGAAAGGTGGGGAGGGGAGGAGGACTCTTCTTATGGTCTCGCGAAGGGGAGTATGGAAATCAAAGATGATCTCACGTAAGATTTTGTTTACACGTGTGATCGTACTTGTATTACCGTTTTAATAATCATCGTCTCGTATTTTTAGAACTGCAAGCACGTATTTACTACAAGCTAGTGTGCTACAACTACCTCTCGACCTGAGTCTCGGAAGTTAAAAAAAGAAACACGAGGTTTTTCGGAAGAAAACTCTTCCGAAAAACATAGCCTCGGATTCCTTGTGATGAGCAGAATACACGGTGATCATGAATTTTAACACTACTACGCAAATATCGCATTAAGGATATACAAAAGGGATACATTGTACGACTGATTCACTACTAAATAACTAAGATTCACAACTGAATGTTCAACGAATTGACGGGGCTTATTCTATGCACTTCTATGCGGCGACGGACATTAGTTTTAGTTGGTGAAATAAAGGGCAGGAAAGACTGCCCGATGAACGTAATGGTAGAAAAATAAAGAAAATTTCCTACCCCAATTTCTCCCTGACTGTTACGAGAATTCCCTGACAATTCCCTGACTTTTCCAGATTTACAAAATTCCCTGACAATTCCAGGTTTTCCCGGTTTTCCCTGACGATCGCCACCCTGTTCATCTTAACATATCTCATACCTATACCATTATGATATAAGAATGAAGTACCGTTCCTCCATTTCAGCTTACAGAATTCTACTATTCCAGACTATACTTATCACCGAGTACACATGATCTTAGGGGCTTAAAATGGAATATGCTGGTAAACATCTTATTTTATTTACACAAAGTCATTTTGAATAAAAATAATAGAAAAAACATCTTGTGTAGTACCTGAAAATGTCAAGGAGCTGAATTTTTGTGAAGTTACACAAAATGTTTAAATAGTCCATGTCCTTCTTGATAATATTAACTATTTTCCACACCATACAAGACAGCCAGACCTCATAGCTCCTCAAAAAATCATAATGTTAAATATTATTGACATTTGTAATTACTGACTCAGCAAATAATAAATGCATCAAGTGTCATTTACACACACACAAAACTATAAAAAGGAATCATTAGTAAGGTTTCATTAATTTGATTATTAAATGCACATTTTGAGCAATATTTTTAGGGCCCAAGTCTATGCCTCTTCCCTTGCAGTGTTGAACAAAAAAATGTCCCACAGTCTTGTGGTGCTTAGTAGATCATTTAATACTGAAATCTGTTAAAAATTATTTTCAGAAACAGGTTTTGGATCTTCCCATTATGGGTCTATGCTCCTTCACACTCCAAATCAAGCACACCCTTCAAAATAATGAACAGAATCCATTCAAAGTAGAATCTGAATAAATATTGCATAATCACGAGACAAATAAAAAAATAAATGAACAATTTTATTCAACCAACTTTCAATCAACTTTAATTCTTGCTAATTTTTTGGTAGAGCAGGTCAAAAGCTTCCCAAAAATACAAAACATGTGCCAATACTACTTGGAACAAAGATGTAAAACTCGCAAGACAAAAACTCTATAAAATCATTCAAAACACATGGAATAACAATTTTAATATGGTAAAATAGGAACCAGTAATGCTTAGTAATTTTACAACAATATGTACTAAATTACTACTAAGCATTTTATGTTACTCTATATGTTAGCAAAACCAAATCATTAAGAACAGAAAAACTAACTAAAAGATATTAATAAAAGAATAGACTAACCATCAATAATTAGAATTATGAGGAGGATGTAAGACATAGGTCACAGGTCACAACTTCCTCTTACAGCAAAAACAAATAATTTGGTATGGATCTTTAAAATTCCACTTCTCATCACATACCACAATTAATTAACGTTAATTTTATGTTATATTGTTTCAACAGCTTTTGCAGCATGCAAAACATTTGTTTCACTATGGAAAATAGAAACTCATTACACCAAAACAACAGACTACATTATTAAAAATGTTCCTCAGCCATGCTGGAGTGTTAATTTTAAAAGATAAATTCCACGAAATACATATGGAAAAACAATCATAAGCATTAATCATAAAAATGATCAGTTGCTGAATTCTCTCAAAATAAACAAGGAAATGTATGCATGAATAGTGTACCAGCATGTTTGCTGAAGAAGTACATGTTAAGGTACAAAAAATACTTTACATCTTGTTCGAGTCCAATTTGGTTATCAGTCTAGTTCTGTAGCAACCATGATCTCTAGTATCACACGTATACAGAAAATTCTTGAGGGTTATCAAAGATCATCCAATAATGCAAGAGAAACAATGGTAGTGATAACATTTGTTGGTATTTGCAAAAAATAAAATATTGCAAAACTTCATGGAGTTTAAAATTTTATTACTTACATGAATAGTGAGCATTCACATATTCAAGATGCAAGTGATTCAGAAGAAATGAGACTGCTCTTTAAATAAAATATTCCACCACCTCTGGCTGAGCTGTAAATATGGTTTCATTAACGTTTATCGCCTATAACCAAATTATGATATCCTATGAATTTAACAATGACACAACTTGCAAAATCTTTAATACTTCCTTTGTCACCTGTGGAAATTGTGTACCAGACTTCATTGAGCTTGACATGAAATTCGAATATAAACATTGGCTTGCTCCTATAGATTACCTAAGAACAATTAATTCAAATTCAGACAAGTATTCAATAATAAACTATTCATTTCTTCTTCTCACCGGTAAATGTATTAATCCTAGAAACATTTGCCAGAGCAGAACATTCAAGCAGATCCTCCTGCCAACAAATTCTGGACACCAGTTGATTTTGTATGCATTCAGGAGATTCCATTAAAATTGGATTAGTACCTGAAATGACAATTATGCATTAAAGAAGCCCTTCCTTGGAACAGTAAACAAATAATAATTATTCTCTGTGCATAGGAAATAGTTTCAGCCATTACTAGGTGGAAATTACAAATATATTCACATTGAAAAAGATCACTTGGTAAATCTCCACACTTTTAATTCAGAACTGACCCAGGTTTCAGCCACTCAGTGCCATTTTCAAGGTTCAAGGTGCATTAAAAATGGCACTGAGTAACTGAAGCCTGGGTCAGTTTAAAATTAAACGTGTGGATATTTACCAAGGGATCTTCTTCAATATGTATATATTCAGTGTTTTGTATCAAAGCCAATAATTCTATCAGATGCCAATGGTGAAATCCAGTGACAAATTCATTTTTTCTACATGATTGTATATTGGAGATGCACTAATTGGTAAGGCGATATAAACCACAATATCCTAATGACTTTAGCTGACCAAGAAATTACACAAGTCATTCGTTTGAGCTAAATTTTATCAACCTCATTTTTCCTTCAATCACAAAAACTAATTGCCATAAACTGCAACCATGATACCACTTCATAGTGGCAAGAAGCTTGTCATTGACCAGGCTAAATGATGAAAGCTTGTATTTTGTAAGATATTCCATTCATTTCCCAGACAGTTCATTATATATAGCAGCCCAAATATGTGTAAATTAGGGCTACAAATAATTGAACACTGAAGCTTTTGATAAGAGTGAATAATTACAATATAGTTCGAAACATTGGTCTCTCCTAAATTATATCCTATAAACAGATGAACAAGTTCCACTGAAGAAGTAATCATACCTTACAGGACAGTTTCCACGGCTCCTATTTTAAGACTTCAAACCAAGGAATGCTTTTCAGCATTGGAAGGATCAAGATTTTTTTAGATACATATTCCATTGGCCAAAAGCTAGTTAGTAGTGGACTACAAGTTAATTTGTGGAACAGAGAATTTCCATTTGCCAATAGTATAGTTTCCAATTTTTTCCTCTTCTTGATCATATGTTTGCTTAAACATATGATCAAGAATGATGATACCCCCATGGGAGTATGTAATCAAAGCCGTTTTATTTAAAAATTATGTTAAATATTTTCCTCATGAATCAAGAAGTGAAAAATTTCAACAGCATGAAAAGTTCAGGTGATGAAAATTCCATATGCCTCAAAATGTAAAGTATATGTCCACAAAATTAACAATATGGCTGCAATTCTGCTATCTCTGGCCTTTTTCAAAATGAACTTAAAATTAACATTTACCTAATTTTCTTGTAAACTGCGATTTATTAGTCAGAATTATTTGTGCATCACACTCACTCCGTGATCCAACCCGAAGGTTGGTTTTGATAGGTGAGGGTAGAGTTCTCACCCCAGACTAAGCCACAGTCGTGTGAATTTCACACATTCAGGGTAGGGGGGCCAGTTCCTTTCCCTGGGCCACCTCGCACTCTGAGGATTTTTCATTCGGGGGCGTCCAAAGGCTTCACCTAGATTTGAACCCGGGACCCTTCGATCAGTAGCCAAGCGCTCTACCCACTAGGCTACCACACTCCTCTATTTGTGTATAAAGAATACATTTACGGTGGGCCACAAATTACAATTGTGAATTCTCTTTTCTTTGATGAAAGAAACTACAAGGGATGGGGTGCTAATTTGCAACCTGCTATTTCTCAACTGATATTATTCATTAGCATATAGCAACTGCAAACACCAGGCAAAAGTAGCTGCTTTACCTTCTACTGCCTGCTAAACTGTGCTTGCCTCCAGCATTATTCCACGAGACACTGCAACTCAGTACCCTCCTGCTAATGGTTAGCAAGAGAAGAGAGTGCATAGGTCCAAAAGCAGTTAATTTTAGCAGAAGCGGTAGAAGCAGTTGATTATTAGCAGGAAAGGAGAGAACATGTGCCATGAAGCAGTTAATTTTTGCATTAACAGTATAGGAAAGTGCATTCATCAAAAAGCAGCTGATTTAGCAGTTGAATATCACAGTAGCACGGGAGGAGAAAGCAAACACAGTTTTGTAGTTAATTTAAAGAGTAGCATCGGTACACTTTCTCTGCTAACTACGACACAGTGTCGCACATCAGCATTGTTCCAGCCTGCAGGTGGCAACACTGTGTCGATCTCAACCCCCTTTCTACAACCACGCCCCTTACATCCAATAGCTCAATAGGCTCTGTTCCGCTCTGGCTAATAGCCTATGGTGAGCAACATTTTTGAGAGTACCAACCTTTTTTAGAGGCCAAAATCTGAAAATCTCAAAAACATTTTGTGATTATACTGTGTGAAACTGAATAAACGAAAAAATACAATTTTTAAGTCCTTCAGCAAATCTTTGAGTTTTGCCAGAGTAGCATTGTGACCGACTTGATATTATCTGCTAATTAGTCCTCATCCATCAGCACTTGAAAATTAATAGTCATTCCATGACTCCACTAGGTTTAGCAGTTGCTAAAATTAGCTGCTATGTATTATCAACTGCTAATTCAGGTTAGTAGTAGCTGTACCTCTTAAGCATTAAATGGAGCACTATACTTTCTGCCCCAAGAACTATCATAATATTTCATACCGAGTCACAGAAAATAAAGAAGCTGAAAAGCAGTAATGCATCAAAAATGTAGGTATATTTCAGTAACCTCTAATTAAGGAACTTCCTCCATTAATACCAATGGGTTATTCAACTTTAAATATCTGACACTGCTTGATTATACAGAAGCCAACTGTAAACAGAAAAATGACAACAATAGGTAGCAATAGTTACCTGTAGTAATTTGGTTTGAATGGGCCAGCTTTATTCAATCCCATGTACTTGGCCTGCTCATCAGTGAGCTCAGTGAGGTGGGCATCAAATGTAGGAAGGTGAAGGCTGGCAACATACTCATCTGGAATGAAATTATCCCTTTTAGTCCACAGAACCACGACTCTAACTTTACCAACACTTATAGAAAGAAATAAAGTTTATCCATAGCAAAAACAAGAGTAACATTTAGTCATCAATTTTTTAATTATTAGAATATCTATAATGAAATAAACCGTAAAGCAAGAAAAGCAAGGAAAATGTGGATGAAGGATCTAAGTGAAGATGTACAAAGCAACCTCGCAAAAGGAAACGTGGAAATTGCCAACATGATGGTGAGAAATCACTTCAAGGAACAGGCTGCAAGATGCAACAGCATCAGGGACAAGAATGGAGAACTCTTAATTGAACATGAAGATAAAGTGAAGAGATGCAAGGAATACTTGGAAGAGTTGTACAATGGAAACTATCTTAGAGCGGAAGTAATCGAAGAGGAAAATGAAGTGGATAAGGATAATTTGTGAGCCCCAATCTTAAGATCAGATTTTGATGCAGCTGTAAGGGATCTGAGGATAAATGAGGCTTCGAGAATAGATGATATTCCTGCCAAACTAATTTAAAAATGCCGGAGAGAAGATATTTACTCAGCTGTACATAACCATATGTGATATGTACTCAACAGGAGAGATACCCAGGGACTTTGAGAAGAACATCATCATCCCTATTGCCAAAAAGAAGAGAGCTGAGAACTGTGAACATTTTAGGACCATAAGCCTGACCAAACATTCCTCAAAGATATTGATGAGAATCATCTATAGAAGAATAGAGTGAAAAGCTGAGGAGTTCCTGGATGAGGACCAATTCGGGTTCAGAAGAAACAATGGCACAGGACAAGCAATTATGGCCCTCAGGCTACTTATAGAGAAGAGAATAGAATCTACCGATGTTTGTTGCATTTGTAGATTTGGAGAAGGCATTTGACAACGTGGAATATGATGCTAGAGATTCTGAAAGAAATTGGAGTATCATACAATGACCGAAGAGCTATCCACAGGTTGTATAAAAACCAGGTGGCCATAATCAAATTAGGACCCAGCTGTACAGAAGCAAGCATAAAGAAAGGAGTAAGACAAGGCTGTGCACTGTCTCCCATATTACTCAATGTCTACATCGAGAAGGTCAAGTCAAAGAAAAGTCTCCTGGAGTGAATGTCCATGGGGAGAAAATCAGCATGATACGATTCACCGATGACATAGCAGAAAGGAAGCCAGACCAACGTTAAACTAGGAAAACAAAAAATCGAGGAGGTGGAAGAGTTGTGCTCCCTGGGAAGCCGAGTGACCAGCGATGGACGAAGTAAAAGAGAAATTGCCAGTAGAATTGCCCAAGCAAAGAGGGCATTTTACTAGAAAAATATTCCTCTTACAGCTGCAAATACAAGTGTGGAAGTGAGGAAAAATTTCATCAGGACATACATCTGGAGCATTCTACTATATTGCAGCGAAGCACGGACAATAACAGCAGCAGAGAAGTCGAGGCTGGAAGCATTTGAAATGTGGTGCTACAGAAGAATGATGAAGATAAATTGGATCGATCGAGTGACAAACGAAGAAGTCTTAAGAAGATAGGGAGAGAAGAGATGTCTTCTGAAAACATTAAAAAGAAAATGGGACAACTTAATTGGCCACATCTTAAGACACGATGGCCTGATGAAGACTACCATCGAGGGAAAAGTGAACGGGAAGAATGGAAAAGGCAGACCTCGTATGAGGTATATGGAGCAAATTGTGAAGGATGTAAAAGAGGGGAACTACGTCAGTATGAAGAG
The DNA here is from genome assembly GCA_933228895.1 of Platycnemis pennipes. Classification (NCBI taxonomy): domain Eukaryota; kingdom Metazoa; phylum Arthropoda; class Insecta; order Odonata; family Platycnemididae; genus Platycnemis; species Platycnemis pennipes. The sequence goes on from OW121846.1 coordinate 141,674,196, forward strand.
GTTTGCCGGTAGAAGAATCGAGAGTGGAGGGCTACATCAAACCAATCCTAGGATTGCTGACCGATGATGATGATGACAATATCTATTAAAATAAAAAGCTATTGTGTGCCTGCCTGTCATCATATATGGATATGTACACTTGCAACCATGGTTTCAGCCACAAATAAAATAGAAAGAAAATGTCAATGTGTGTTTGCTTGTTGTTTTTTGACTTCTTTACACCTTTACTGTTTTCATTTTCTGTGTTCTAAGAGGTTTCTTTTTTTAAACTAAAAGTAATTTACACATATCATTCAGACAGAACATGATATGATGTTTGCAAAATGTTGATGTAGCACGAATATACCACCTATGACAGAGGACTGAAGAAACTGAGCAGAAATTGCACTTCCTCATTCATTGGATGCTCAAAGAATGAGATGAAGAACTGAAGGAAACAAACATGAAACTGCAATTTGTTACTGGCAGAACGTTGTAGGAATAAGACGACAATGCATGCAACAATGTAACAGAACAGAAACTAATTGAACAAAGCATCAATCGAGACCTTCATGTAATTTCAGAACATGACTGCAGACAAATGAATTTGCAATTTCAACATTGAATTTTGCTGAAGAAATATTTGCTAATGGAAAATTTGAAAGTAGCCATTATAGAGAGAGGGTAATTTAATCATGCGAAGCTAAATGTCCTAACATCTTACAGGAATTATCTTGACCAAATGATACATATACGCTTTGTTTTATCCTCACAGTGAAGAGGGATGGCAGCCAAATATGGAAAGAAACAGAATTGGTAATAGAAAAAGAGGAATAAATGATGCATCAATGCTACAATGGAAAGTAGTTCAGACCTTAGTAAAGAGAGGAGATTTTGATCCTTTACTCTACAGTGGAAAATTATTTTAACAATGGTGAATGGAGTTTTATTTACAATTTGACGCAAATAATTTAAACTTCATTAGAAATCAAACATGTAAACTGCAAGTGGCACAATATACCAGCTTTAAGAATTAACCCCAAACCCAACTATCATTTACTTTGAAAAGATGCCGGTTTCCAGTAATATTGGCATTTGCAATAGTTATTAATATATTACAAGGGCAGGTGTGTATTTACCACAACGGTTTTTTTCTCATAGACAGTTATATTTGGCAGTAGACCACAAAATTAAAGTTATTTAAAAATCCTAGTAAATGTTTCGGCTGCACACGGTAGGTTGTTAAAACAGTCAAGAATTGACAAGAAATATTATGTTGAAATAATTGTTGAATTAAAAACAAAACAGAGCAAAAATGATAATTTTATATCTCTTGTGATTGATCATATATACACTTGTCTCATAAGTCATAATAACGTGCTTTGATATTAATGCTGTATTAATATATGTACATACATCTAAACAAAACCACTATAAATATTACAATGAACTAATTAACATTACACAACAGTTGCAAATTTATTTTCAATAGGTTTACCGAGTATCTTCAATAAACACAAGCAATTCAAATTAATTTGCTCATCCTCACATCCCTCCACAAAGTTGCCAACCACAACAATTTATTTTCAGAATTCAAGACTGAGATGAATGTCAAATGATACTGTAATTTTAACTCAAATCAATTAGTTATTTTTCAAGAAAAACAATGAATGAAATTGGGAATCCATTATGCACAAAATATACCGAAGAAATAATATAAATATCATTCACACACCCATTTTTTTCGGCAGTAGGTACACATCTGATTTGTATCGACCATGGGGAGCATTAAACAGCTCTATCAGGGCAAGAGCCTGCAATGAGAAAAAAATATATTAGCACTTTAAGTCATGAATACTGAATCTTCATGTGATTCCAAAGGAAATAAATATAAATACCACACTGAAATATATGCACTCATGTACTGTCCTGGCCAAAAAAACTCGCAACACCCACGGGGCTGTTTTATTAGTAGATGAGGATTTAAACATGCTTAGAGCATGCGATGATCTTTCTGGACGGTGGGAATGCAATGTTTTCATTTTCCTAGCTTATAAATACGTCAAAATATTGGATAATGTGATGCTACCATCCGTAATGTCAGTATAAGACCAAACTTTCACATATCAACAGGTAAGTAAGCTTGGAAATTATCTAAATTTATGCAAAAACTTTCTGCTCAAGATCGTGAGAGCAGAAGATCATTATCATTAATGTTTATAGGTAAAGCTTGCATCAATATCAGAGATCAAATTTCTGTTCATCACAAGATGAGATTTTTTCTTGAATAAATTGTATAAGAGGGAGAGAGCAACAGGAGAGCTTCATGGAGAGATAAAAGAAGGTGGATTGGAGGTACACACGCCAGAGATCAAAACCAACCTTCGGGTTGAATCGCTGAGTGTGTGAAGCCAGAGATCAGGATCTGGAGGACATAGCAACTAAATTAGACATGCATTTTACCATAAACAAATTTAACTTCCATGCATTTCCTCACTCAGCACTGTGAACAATTTGCTGGAAAGACTTGGGTATTGAATGATCTACCAAAATCATTGTACATAGATGTCTTTAGCCAAAAATTACATTTACATGTTAAAACCTATATTATAAAGTTGGGGCAGAGATTCAAATCCTATTGAATCCATGGATTCGAGATTTGAACGCATCCATGGTTAAATGATTCGAGAGAATGAATGGATTAAAGATTTGAATACCAGTCATTCGGATTCTATGTACCAGTTGCGGAGAACTACAGTAAGTCCTCGACTTACGCGGATCCGATTACACCGATCCGGAGTTACGCAGATGTTCAGTTAGGCCGGTGACATGCTTGCGTTTCTCCGAATTTCTGTTGCCACGACAGATTCAAACGCGAGACGACCCGCAACTCATTGCCAACAGTGCAAGAGTTGATGCCAAACTATGGGTGCTCACAACTCCAACTCTAGTTTAAGACATTACATAATTCTATAGGTGATATTTGATCATCGTGATAGTGAAAAAGTCTGATGGTGAAAAAAAAGAAGTTTTAGGTAATTATACTTATTTTAGATTTAAGGGTGTTCAACGCATTTTGAATAGTCCGATTTAACGGCTTCTCATCTCACCATGATCTCGCGGCTCTAGTAGTTCTTGTGAGTTGCCATCAGCGTCGCCACCGTGGAAAGTGGAATGGGGAGTTGAGGGGAGGGACCTGATATGTCGCAGCTGGGATTTTTCGGAAGCGACGACCGGAGATCTTGCGAAATCCGCAAGGCGATCAAGTTTCTCAGAGCACAGATAAGGTCGAGAGCTCTCTTTTCGGAGCCGAGTGTGAATTGTTTTCCTCGTCTTCGTTGTGGTCGAGAGTAAGAAAGGTCAGCAATTACCTAAAATTGAAAACACCTAAAGGGTTCTGGGATTGTCAGCGTTGCCTTGGATTTGTAGTGCAGTTTTTAGTGGTTGTCAAATGTTAAGGACTGAAGTTCTTAAATTAGTCATCCATGATTTATTTTAGCTGGATGCACGTTGCCCTCGTAAAGTAACTGTAAGCATTTTTAATGAGGTTAATTAAAATATCGTCTTTCCCCCTAGCATATGCGACTAACTCCGACTCTTGTCTTTCATTAATGTGAAAGTTCAATGTTATTTCTCTACAGTTTCCTGCTATTTACAGGGCCAAAGCGCTCATATATTTTCCTCTAACTGTTACCAGAGTACTTTTACTTGAATATCAATGGCGGAGGCAACAAAAAATTTTGTTTATGAACGTTGTGCATTTACGTTTTTCGGTTATCATTATGATTTTACGGTTAAATTGAATACGCTTTTATACACACCAGAAACGAAACGGACTAAACGGTATTAATGGTCAATGCTCCACATTTATTAACACGCCGTTTTAAATTGAGATTATTAGTGAAAAAACTTTTTTCTTCGCAGGTAATTCACCATATTTACAATAATTCCCTCAATTAAACCCAATGACTGGTTTGACAGGGTTGAGTTCCGCCGTACTAAGGTGGAAGGTGAGTGAAATTCACCCATTCAGGGTAAAGAGGCCAGTTTTCCGACTTACACAACTCTGATACTGAAATTCAAACCGCGATATCATGCCAAAGTGCTTCGTCCGGAATTGAATCTGTTACTGAACGCTCTACCCACTGGGCTACTATGCACTCACTAGTTACAATTAGTAATTATAATGAGCAAGTTAAGCATGATCACCCTGAAAATTAACTTAACCATTCGTAAATAAGGTATATCTTCCACTCTGTACATTGTTACACAAAATTAAAAGTTGAGAAAACAGAAACATAAAAGGCATAAATAACAGCCTGCAGTAGAAATTCGTATACAAATTACCAACTAACATTAGCACAGGAAATCAAAAAGGTTATATAAAGCAGTAATACAATGAAAATACAGTTTATGAGCACATAAAATCAATATATTAACATCACTCTTAGAAAGAGTGTAACAACAAATTATTGTCTGGGTTAATTTATGGAGGTTTGGTCGTCTTTTTTTAAAAAATCCAAAATTAATTGTTAAATTCATGTTTTATACTATTCATTTTCAATAATTTTATTTCAATCATTATATTTTTCAAACAAAAATTTTATCTAGGATTTCCATTTTGGTGTTTTTTTTATGTTGATTTTTATGTCGATTTTGTTACTAGGAGGAAGTTTGTTATTGAGTTACCATTGTCACAGTAAAAAAGTTAATCCTTGAGGTACTAAATTTATATTTAAAAACTCCTTTATCTTTGTAATATTATAATTTTACCAACTGTATTCCTTACATTGTACTGTAGCCCTGATGAAGCCTTAATTAAAAGGTGAAACGTTGGCAAGAAAAGGAAGTTGAATTTTTTAAAAAAAGACGACCAAACCTCCATAAATTAACCCAGACATTAAAAAAGTGGTCAATAACCATCCAAAGAAGTTATTAAACATGGAGAAAGTAGTTGATATACCGAAAAGTGCAACTGTAAGTGATAACAGCAATTTTTACTCATATTTACGTGAAAAGTGTGGTCAAGATGCAGTTAAAGTGTCCAATGTTATTGCAAAACAGATCAGAAGATTAGCCAGCAAGAGAAACCAACAAATTTTTTTATTGAGGTGCAAAGATGAAAATGTATTCCCTTCACATATTGTCAACAACATCTGTTGTACCTTTACGTTGTTAAATCATCAACATCCATTTATCAAGGATGTTGAACACACAATTTTACGTTTTAAAAAGAATGTCCTTAACATAGAGCTAAAAATTTGTCTATGGGAAATAAGAAAGAGTGAAAAGACCCTCAAAGATGCAAAACATAATCTCAAAACAATTGTACCTCATAATTTATATGAATCATTTATAAGAAGACAAACCCAATTTTATGATCGCTATTTTGAAGAAGTCAAAAAACGACAAATATCTAAATTACCTAATTAAACTCTTACCGAAAAGCAAGGACCGTGGTAATTATGAATGGGTAACAAATCTCACAAATATTACTATTCCAAATACTATAACAAATTTCCTTAGTTTAGGCCCCAAATATAACATTCCGTATTCAAATCAAGATTTACCCGTCACTCAATTACTAGCTGATGTTGACAGCATAATTTCAGAAATAAATGGACAGACTAAACAAGATAAAATACGTGCACAATGCACCAATATTATCACAAATTATATTCACAAACAAAAACAATCAGTTCTTAAAACAGATCCTATAAATAGAATATTACTACAAACAAAAAAATTTCTTAAATCCCATCCAGATATTACAATCCTAAAAACAGACAAAACGAACAAAACAGCAATTATGTATAAAACAGATTATGATAAAAAAATTAATGAACTACTCAACGATACACAAATTTACCAACCAATAAACAAAAATCCAACCTCTTCACTACAAAATAAAATAAATGAATTAGTTATACAACTTTTCAAACAAAATAAAATAGATCTTGCCCTTAAAAATAAATTGACTAAATATAATGGAACAGCACCACAGCTTTATGGTGTGCTTAAAGACCACAAACCAAATAATCCATTAAGACCAGTTGTGAGTTTTATAAATAGTCCGACTTATGAATGTGCTAAATATATATGTAACGTATTAAGCCAAATAACATCCAGCAGATACAATGTTCGAGATTCATTTGATTTCTTCAAGAAAATAAAATCACATAAGATCCCAGAAGGATACAAACTTGTATCTCTAGATGTTAAATCCCTGTTCACCAATATTCCTTTAGATTTAGTTGAAAATTTAATTACGTCTAAATGGGATAGCATTGCTCATCACACCTCCCTTGATAAAAGTCAATTCATGAAAATGTTTCACTTATGCATTAACAAAGGGTATTTGCAATATATTGATAAATTTTATGAAATTATTGATGGAGTACCAATGGGTTCCCCAGTTGCTCCAATTCTTGCGGATACAGTGATGGAAGAATTTTTGGATACCGTCATCCCAAACCTACCATTTGATATTCCATTTTTATACAAATACGTTGATGACTTATTTCTAGCAATTCCAAATGATTATACTAATGAAAATATAGTCAAAAACTTTAATAAATTTCACAATAAACTTCAGTTCACTGTTGAAATAGAACAAGACAAACAACTACCTTTTCTTGATACTATTGTAAAACGGAACTTGGATGGTACAGTATCAATTGATTGGTATAGGAAAAAAATAAAAAGCAACAGATTTTTAAATTTTACCAGCTGCCATCCCTTAAAACAGAAGATTAACAGCGTCTTAGCAATGAAATATAGGGCCATTCAACTCAGTGATCCTGAATATCACAATAAAAATTTGAAAATCATAGAAGGAATCTTTGTTGAGAACAGTTTCCCAAAAAAACTTATTAAATCAATCTTATATAGTAGTAGCAATCGACCCACAAATAATATGACAGCTCAAAATCCACCGCCATTAAATCAACAACTATCAAACACTACAACAACCCAACCAATATCGGCCCAAGACAACACATTAAACACAGAACTACAAACAACCACCAAAAACTATAGGAGTATTGTCTACGTTCAGGGATTATCTGAACAACTATCCAAAATTTTTAAAAATGTTAATTTCAAAATAACATTTAAAGCTCAAAAAACACTAAACAGGACAGTTTACTCAAAATTAAAGAACAAAACCCCCAATGAATTACAAAGCAACATTATTTATTCCATTTCTTGCCTTGAATGTGACAAAATGTACATAGGACAAACTTCACAGTATCTTAAAAATAGAATTAACAATCATAAATCTTCAATTAAAACAAATTCTGGGACCTGTGCTTTGGCTAACCATGCTCTAGAAAATAATCACAATTTCAACTTTAAGGAAGCTAAACCAATAGATTTTGAATCCAACCTTCAGAAGAGACTATTCAAAGAAATGGTCCACATCATTAAAACTCCTTCAGTTTGTAACCATAGATCGGATATACACAAATTAAGCAAAATCTATCATAATTTAATTTTCTATAACTAAAGTTTTTTCTATGTTATATATAGTGTTCTCCAGAATTTCAATACGAATATGTCTTTTATATTCGTAAAATATGTAATATAAATTCGAAAATTGAAGTTACGATACAATTAATTGTTAAATTCATGTTTTATACTATTCATTTTCAATAATTTTATTTCACTCATTATATTTTTCAAACAAAAATTTTATCTAGGATTTCCATTTTGGTGTTTTTTTTATGTTGATTTTTATGTTGATTTTGTTACTAGGAGGAAGTTTGTTATTGAGTTACCATTGTCACAGTAAAAAAGTTAATCCTTGAGGTACTAAATTTATATTTAAAAACTCCTTTATCTTTGTAATATTATAATTTTACCAACTGTATTCCTTACATTGTACTGTAGCCCTGATGAAGCCTTAATTAAAAGGCGAAACGTTGGCAAGAAAAGGAAGTTGAATTTTTTAAAAAAAGACGACTAAACCTCCATAAATTAACCCAGACATTAAAAAAGTGGTCAATAACCATCCAAAGAAGTTATTCAACAAATTATTAAAGTTCACTGATTATATTCACCATTACTGCATAGCTGTTTACCGGATCTTCACGCCCTTCGGATAACAAGGATCCACGATTTGTTTACGAATTTTTTTTACGAAGGAGCGTACGAAGGAGCCCTTACATTTAATTATCTCGTAAATTTAATATTGCGAAATAAATGCCTTTTTCTGTTTTTTCCCTGCGAATCGAATTCTGCACGTTGCAATCTCTCCTCTTCGTTTTGTTGTATCCTTTACGATACTGCGCTTTTCTATAAGGCTTCATGGACTCTTCCATAATGCCGTCACTTCTGGACGCTGGAGAACACAGCCACACACACCCTTCCTCAAGAGATAATCACAACTAAAAAAATCCACCCGTCGTACAGTGGCGAATTTTTGAGAATTCCTTAACAAAACCATAAAATTGAAATTTCGTTTGAAGGGTTCCGGATGTTTGCAACCGTTAGCTAAATTATGTGAGTATCTACAGGGATACAGGGTTGTGGAAAATCGTTTCCTTCCGTACCCTTTCTCTACTCATTGGCCTTGCTGCTGCTGTCTTTTCCGGAGAGTTCCACTAGTCGCATATGATACTGAAATAACAAAAACTACTTCATGTATGCTTTTTCGGTGCATATCGGGCACCCATGAAGCAAAATTACTGCGGAAGATGTGCATTGAGAATATTTTAATTAAATGAACGAAGTTTTATTTATCAGTATGCAATATTTTATACTCGCGGCTGAGCTTAAAGCCACCAAGTGCGTTCGCCGCGTTGCGGATGGCTGGTCGTTCTCTAGATATAGAGGTTAGCTACGAGATAAGCGAGTTTACTCGTTAAATAAGCAGTCGTGGACGAAAAGCTATCCCTGGGTAAGGTAGGCCTTCAATTAATACAGATCCTGTGAAGATACCGCCAACAATTACCCTTCTCAGCACCCGGAGGGGAGAGCAGCAGCTCTTATTCTTATGAATGAAGGTGGAGACCACAGTGGTCGGTAGACCGACACCCATTTCATTACAGGCGTGGTAACATTTACTTTAGCGGCTATAGTACTGCGATGTGGAAGGCAAGGAGAAACCACCACATTATTATCCCGAGGAGTCGCAGCTACTCCACTCTTTTCTTTCTATCAAGACGTGATGGAACCCTCTAGAGTAAAATATTCCGGAGGGAAAATAGTCCCAATTCGGATCTCTGGGCGGGGACTACCCGAGACACTACATCAGTCAAGTGTGATAAACATTTTTGGGTAGGAAATTGGAACGTGTGATCACTTTGGACATACGGAATATTGAACCTGAAGGTGGAAATGCAGAGAGTGGACCTCGATGTATTAGGAATCAGTGAAATGAGATGGCCCAAAGGAGACTTCTGGAGCGGAAGTTACAGAATTATTCAAACCGGATCACTGAATGGTAACACTGGAGTAGGCATAATGCTCAGGAAGAGTGCAGGACTGCGCGTGAAGAGCTTCCTGCACTACAGTGACAGGATTATAATGTGAAGATTGAGAACAAGCCTACGGATACCATTGTGGTGCACGTTTACATGCCTACGTCGGTCTACAAAGATGAATGAGTGGATGACGCCTCCGAAGATATCACGGCAGTTATAAAACTGGTAAAACGAAAAGAAAACCTAATTATTTTAGGCGACTGGAACGCTGTCGTTGACGAATGTTAATATGGAAGAATATCTGGAAATATGGTTTGGAAAATCGAAACGAAAGAGGAGAGAGAATACTGAAGTTCTGCAGACAACATAATTTAAGTAGCGGTTGTCAACATTTGTTTAAAAAGCACAACCGCCGTAGTAAAAGTCACAAACAAAGCAACTAAAGATGGTTGAAGCACGAAAGATCAGTAAAATAGCTCAAGCAAAGAGGGCATTCTATCAAGAGAAGAATCTACTAACAGCTAGAAATACAAGTGTAGAAGTAAGGAAACAATTCATCAGGACGTACGTCTGGAGCATGTTTCTTAGCGGCAGCATGGACGATGACAGCAGCGGAGAAGAAAAGAGTGTAAGCATTCGAAATGTGGTGTTACAGAAGAATGATGAAGATTTAATGGATCGACCGGGTAAGTAACGAGGAAGTGCTAAGAAGAGTGGGACAAAAGAGAAGTATCCTGAAAGCTAAAAAGAAACGGGACAACTTAATCGGCCATATCTTGAGACACAATGGCCTGATGAAGACAATCGTCGAAGGAAAATTGAACGGGAAGATTGTAGGTAGGCCTCGTATGTGATACATGGAACAGGTTGTAAAGGATGTAAAAAAGAGCCATTACGCTGATATGAAAACGTTGGCCGATAGAAGATCCGAGTGGAAGAATGTGTCAAACCAATCCTAGAATTGCTGACCGATGATGATGATGAAAATTTTGTAACTAAAAAAACTGAAATATTGCATTAAATGGAGCATTTTCCAAAACTTTGAGCAGACATTAAGTTATTAATTAAGCAGTGTTAAGTCATCTGATTGGATGACGTTACAGACCAGTATTTTATAATTTGTCGAATTTACTTTACCAAGAAATAAATGAACTTTTCAAAATCAGAGGTTGCGCTCATTTTGAACAGAAACTTTTTTGCTGTTTCGCATATCTTGTCCAATATCCGAGTTTTAATATTAGGTACGGTATAATTGAAAGTTCTAAGTGTGATCATATAACACGAAAGAGATAAAAAATTGTGAATGAGTTAATAGTAGCCACTTTTGGGGCATAACGTGTCCACTTTTTCGTCCTCATGAAAATACTCCGGGGATATTCCTATATTTTATTTTTGGAAATGAAACATTTTCTTGTAAATTTCATAACCAAGTGGCTACAAGGAACTAGAGAATTAAAAAAAATGTCGGTAAAGAAACAAAAAAATGGTTTGATAGAGACATCAGTGTTTCCATCAATACGCCTCAGCTATTTGCAATGGAATGAATATGCAACTAATCGTCTATTTGTTTCTTTCAAAGGAACAAGTTCAGGGGCGTCGGAACTATTTTCGCTAGGAGGGGCCTACCTTGAAAAGGGCCCGCATTTTTTGCGGATAGGATGGGGTAGAGACTAGAATTCCCCTAAAAGTGCATATGAAGATGGTAGAATATGCGTCAAAAGGGAAAAGGCAAGATGGAAACAAGTGAAATTTGATTTTTAATAATGAAGACTAATTTTTCAAGGGCCCGGGGCAAATTCTGGGGGGGGGGGGGCGAATGCCCCCCCTGCCCCTCGCTTCCGACGCCGCTGAACTAGTTCACGTTCAAGCGACGTCAGAGCGAATTTCTTTTTGCATAAGCGGTGAGCTCAACTGTCAAATGCTGTACAAATGATCCTCCGAGTAACTAGCCTGCGGTTAATGGCGTTGTACATGTCATAAATGCGGAAGGGCCCATGGAATAGAGTGAATTAATAGCATTCCAAATCATGAATGACCGAGTTTTATCATTTTAAGTCATCGTCAGGTATAAGTACATTATCGTTAAAAGAGTCTCAGTTGCTACGCCATCAATATGTAGTAAGGTCGGTGGCTCTGTTCTGCAAGAGCAAAAGTTACCCTAATTACGAGCAGTCACTAGTCTAACATAAGATGCGGTTGCTGCCTTGTGGAAACAAATTATGATTCCTCGTGGGAAAATCTACCTTCCGTCTCATACTGTTCAATTCGTGCCAAATCCTGCACGCTACTTGATTTTTCCCCCTAACGATTTGAAGTGTAGCCCCCTAATCATACTAACCATGTTATTATTGAAATGCAATGCAGGCGATAGTGTGAGCAAATTTCGTAATGCTTTTTTATGTCGACATTGATAAGGGCAGCGCCTTACAGCGGGATATGTTGTTCAATAAGTGTGGATATGGTATGGTAAAGGTTCAAATCCTCATATCATGTCGTACAAGTTGATTGTGACTCATGTAATAATATTTAATTTAGTCAACTAAGTAAATGCTATTATGAAAAAATTTAATTTAACGTGTAATTGTAAATAATGACTACGTATGGGTCTGAATCTCATTTGGACTCAGTTCGCATTGTAACCCATGCTAAGTGACCCATGAACAAATGTTCATGAGATCTTATAAGACATATATTAAGATAAAAACGAAGAAAAGTGTGTCAGTTCCTCATTGGGTTACAGGTACACAAAAATATGCTTTACCAACATGCTACGTGGCTATTTCTCAAGAAGTGCTAAAAATATTCACTAAAGTGTGACACCTCTTGACATTTTCTCTTAATTTTTGATCGTGACGTAGACTATATTTTCATTTTCAGTGAAAATATACTCGCGATAAAAAAAGAATCACAGTCACCAAATAATCCACGATAATCTCGGAAAGGTTTTTGGCAAATATATATTTTTTATGGGGTACCATTCTCAACCATAAACAAAATGTATTGGAGCTAATATCCTGACAAAGAGTAAAAAATCATTTGAGAAAGCATGCCAAGGTTCAAGAAACAAATATTATATTTCAGTATCTCTGACCATCATTCGCACGTTAAGTGAGAGAAAGATAGGAACTTGCTATTGCCAAAATGACGAAAATAATTAAATCCTCATAGTGCATTGGTAAGATAATTCAGTGTTCGCCGTTATAACATATGTGGGCCCCTTATCTCCTCTTCCCAAGGCAAAAAGCTAAGGCAATATCACGAAAAACATTGAGAATATGCACTAACCAAATAGCATATCATTATATAACAGGGGTGTATAATGTGGGTGGGGTGGATGTCCATGAAAACAGAGTTGGCAACTACGAAATAAAAGCCAGGAGGGAAGGATGTTCGTGGCTACTTTTTAACAGTGCGCTTGATAAGTACGTAGTCAACAATTGGAAATTGCACATGATCGTAAATTATAGTAACATTACATTACTAAATTTTCAATCATGCATGACGTTAGGTCTACTGCGAGCGGAGGACATCACGGTTGGATGCGATAGCAAAGGAACAAGAATCACGAAATAGGGCCGCACACAGGAAAGGGAGTCTATCAGATTCCATGAGGCAGGATATTGCTTCTCATACTATTGTAGCAGGTGACGGTAGAAAATGGTATAACAAATCTACATCTATGTGATTCCCTGCAAGCAACCGCGAGGGTGTGCGGCAGGGGGTGGAGATCACCAAACATGCACAAGACTACTGCATGGAACTATTGGCATGCAAAAGGCTACTACATGGAAACATGCTACATAGAGTTTGACTGTTATTAACTACTTAGTAATAAAGGGATTGGTTGGCATTATGCACTCCAGACAACTCTACAATATTTCACCTTACTATCCCTTTGCAATGATGCGTATTGTGTTCTCTTATAGTACGGGGAAAAATTACATTTTGAATCTATCAGTACGACAATCTCTCTCTTTCTAATCTTATTAATCCGGTTGAATCTAAACCAATACGCTTGTTTTTAATAGGTATGTGCCTAACATATCTTCAGTAAAGCTATCCGTTTTAAATTTCTATAATAGATTTAAAATGTGGCTCACAAGAGATAATTATGTGCAAGAAGTACAATCTCGCCTTGCATTATCGTTATTTCTTGGTTTTAATTTGTGAACGCGTGAATTAAGTCCACAAATTTTCCTGCAAAAATGTAGGATTGTTTTTCAATTATTAATGTTAATGAGACACATTTAATTTAGATTTTTTGAATGAACTTCAAACTATAAAGTCATTGTTATTTGGCAGTTGAAGACTAAATAAAAATCGTTCGAAGCATTGTAATAGTCTCATTTTAATTATCCAATTTCAATTAATTATCAGTTTCAATTATCGCCCAACAATACGAAAACTCAATATTTTGCAATTGTTCTAAATAGCAATGTCAAAATATGAAACTAACGACACGATATTTCGTATTAAAAAAACAAATTGGTGTGACTAAACAGCATAAAAATTAGTTTGTGGAGGTTTTGAAAGAAATAGGTTGATCCTTTTCTCGACGCCCAGACACACAGTGGAATATCTCGCCAAGATCGCTCAGACCCTCCGTCAACCTTCCACACTGCTCTTCGAGCGAGGATGAAACTTGATCGCTTAGAGATAAGGAAGCGCTCCCCCCTCCGCCTCTCCATCTCGGAGCGTCTCGGAGGCGAGATGAAGCTGTGGAATGGGGAGAGGAGGGGAAGATTGGGCGGGAAAAATATGAGGGGAACGCCTCAGCTTGCGTTTAGTTCGGTGAACGCGATGCATCGTCTCGCAATTTTAGATGCTGCAGGAATGGGTCGTAAGACGAGCACATGGCATTAGTATCTTCTTTAATATGTAGAATTATAGATTGGCTGTGTCGAAGGAATTTTCCATTTACGTTCATACACCGCTGCGATAGGCGTTCAAAAACGCATAAAAACAGTAAAGTTTAACATGCGATTTCTTGATTTGCAAGGCTCAGAGAAGATATTTCCTGGATAGGACCAAATACTCAACCTTTGCGCATAATATAATGAAAACAAAATGGACGTATCTATCATAATACGAGCATGGCATTTAAAATAAAAATAGTCTGCAGCGGCATTATTTGGCGAGGTGTTGAACACCCTTAAATATCCAGTGAAAGAAAAATTGGATTTTTGATACTCTCGGTTTTGTCGAATTATGTTAATTTAAAACGGCCTCTCAAAAGATGGTGTTTTCTCTAATCTTCGCTGATTGCCGCCGTGAAAGTGGCACAGCTAATGGTTCAAAAATGGAGGGGTAGGTGTTTCAACTTACGCAGATTTCTACTTCTTTTTTTGCTTAAATGGACAACAGTCGTCATCTATGGAGTAGATAATTAACTACTCGTCTACTTATGCGGGAAGGCCAAACTATGCTAAAAAAAGACGTTGATGCTTGATCACATCAGACTTTTACACCATCACGATGATCAAATATCACCTGTCGAAATATGCGTCGACTTACACGGCTAGGTCAAACTATGCTGAAAAGAGATGTTGATGCCTGATCACATCAAATATCACCTATCGAACTATGTAATGTCTTAACCTAGAGTTGGTGTTCCGAACACCCGTAGTTTGGCATCAACTCTTGTGTGCTTGGCAATGAGTTGCGGGTCATCACACATTTGAATCTGTCGCGACAACAGAAATGTGGAGAAATGCAAGCATGTCACTGGCCAAACTGAACATCCGCGTAACTCCGGATCATTGTAACTCGGATCCGCGTAAGTTGAGAACTTACTGTAATTGCTCGTTTTTCACACTTAAATCATAAATACCACGGCAGGACATGTTTAAGCAGTACATTGTAAACTAATAATTCTTGTCCACACATGAATTCTTTGAAATTCCCCAATTTAAAAATTCTAATACAAAAAGTTCCTCTACATTCTTCCAGCAATAGTACTTTCAGAAAGAGACTTCAGTACTGCTGGAAAAGGGGGCGTTTACTCGGAACCGAAATCGCAATTTTGTACACGAAATCGTAAGATGGAAACGAAATAACGAATTTTAGTGAAAAAATTAATCTTCTAACCACAACCATTCACTCATAAATCAAAAATGAAAATAAGCAAAAGGTGACGCCCACCAAAATGCTGTTGTGATAACATTGACGTCATTTTCCTCCCGTCCTTGACTGCTTTTAGGGGAAGGGAAGGGAGTGGAGGGGGGTTCTCGGAAGGTCTGCTTGCACAGATGCTGTCGAAATCGCTCCCATTGGCCGAGTCAGCTGTGTACCCCCCTTTGCGATAAGGCGAAGTAGCTTCGCGGGCTCAGTTGTGATTGGACGAAGGTGATATACGTCAGAGGTTGCACCACACCCACTTTTCCGAAAGGGTTAAAAACATCAGTTTTTCGCCGCTTATAACACCGGGAAATAATTGTCGGATCAGAAAACGGAAAAATACGGGTCCTTTTATTTTACAAACTCTATCAGATTCGGCAATAAAAAAATATGGTAAACGACCCCATTTGGTTGATAAAAAAAGAAATCGATTAGATCCAGAAAAAGTGAAGATGCTGCATTTCTAAACAAAAACTTGTAATCTGCTTTCATTGAATTTTCAATTTTATTTAAGAAAAATTAAACTTTGATTTACTTTTGATATTACCCATTTTTTATATTTTCCCTTGAACATGTCCTTAATTTCAGTGAGTGGGGACTATATGACCATTATTCATTTATTATTTGCTTTATGAAATAAGATTCAGCTTCGATTGGATTTAATTAGAGAATTCACAGGAAATGATGCCTTATTTAACAATTTACAGATAAAAGGAAGATTTGAATTTAATGAAATTGAGGAGGATTAGAATTGGGATGAGGATTTGAGATTTGGATTCGATAAAAAACAGGATTTGGATTCGATCAAATTTTGCATTCGCCCCATCACTAATATATTATCTAAGTTTTAAGAAAACAGGAAAGAGAGAGGATATACATTTTAAAAAGTTTCAAAATGGTAATTTTACAGCACTGTAAATACGTGAATTAATAAAACATTATGATGCATTTTCAAGGACATCAGATGGCACAGAAAACAATGAAACAATACCAAAATAGCCAGTTACATAAATAATTATCATTAAACTGGTCTGAATGTTTGTCCAAAAAAAAAATGGAATTTCAAGAAATACAATATACTACAGATATGGTAAACAGTGGCAAATACTACCTGTAATTTGTTAAACATGGTAACCATGCAAAGGGCATAATATGTAATATGTAGTTGTAAGGTGGTTTTGAAAAATAATCTTTCCCATCAGGTTTAAGGGTAGTGCCACTTAGAGATGGGTCAGGGCACTGAGCAATCTTTGTGAACCACACCAAGCACAGGATTTTAAATAAAAACTGACTTTTTAATTGGTGAAAAAGCTTAGGTTTTGAGAATATCTACTATTCAGGTAAGGTAAGAATAAAAAGAACAGCACAAATAAAAAAAGTAAAACATTTCCACACCTACAAAACTTGTACATTTGGATTTAGGAAGAGAAATAATTCAGGAGGACACCTTTTTGGTAGTATTTAGCAAAACTTTGCCTTGCAAATGGGACACTAAAGTATAAACCCCAATTCACTGTTTGTGATTCAGTTACCTAATCCAATGTCTATCAACATGTACTTCACAACCTTTAATTTTATGTTTGAAAATGCTCACAACACAATTAATATAGAGGCGGGAGATAAATACCTGTGTTGCAGCAGTGATGGACACCACAAAGGAAGGTAAGCTGGAACAACTCAAGTTGACTAATCGCCCTTCGGCAAGCAAAATGATCCGTTTCCCGTCAGGCCAAATCACATGGTCCACTTGGGATCTAACTTTCTCCCATGTCAAGTCAGGAGTCCTCAAACTATTCTGCAAAAGTGAAAGCAGGAAAACAGACCCTTTAACACCCATATTGTTACCCTTTGTGAGTAACATATTAAATACTGTGTCCTCCCTCCTGAGGTTACCTAGCCTTTTGAATTGCCAAAATAGCATTGAATCGTAATTGAATTTGAGCAGCAGTTGGCAACCCCAGTTGATGGGAGATTCAATTGATAGAAGGGAACGCTCAGGAAGGAGGGCAAACTGGGCAGGTATCCTCAGTGTCTAGCTCACACGCCCCATGCTTGCTACTCATGTAGCTGCTGCTCTCTCTGTCACTGCCCTGACCAAACTCTGTTCGCTGCCAGTATTCTACATTGTAGGATACTTCAAACCTCTCATGTGAATGGCCGTGAAATTCACACTAATTGCCATGTGAAAAGTTCACCCCGACTGGGAATCAAACCACAGACCTTTGGCTTTCCGGGTCACTGCGCAGACCACTACACTACCCAGGATCCTTAAGTCACATGGCAATTTTAGCCAATGTGAAAGAAAGAAGAAAGGAAGGCAAAGAAAGCCAAAGATCTGTGGTTCGATTCCCAGTCCGGGTGAATTTTTTCACATGGCAATTTATGTGAAGTATTCTACATTGTCCTGCTTAAAATTCTTTTCTATGCTTTGCATGTTGCATATATGTGGGGATCTTTTTTTTTAAACAGGTTGTTCACCTTGGCCTCCTGGCATCAGCTGTGACTTCTTCACAGATAAGTAAAGTAGAATTATGGCTGCTGTGAGCTAATGAGCTTGCTTTTTGCCAACTTGAATGAGTCAGCTTTCTTTGCAATTGTGTAAAATCATAGTTTATATGCATTGTGAACATCTACATATTTGGGTCACACTTTGATGAATCAGTTTTTCTTTTCTTATTGAATGCATTGTAGAGATCACTTCTTGAGTGGTGAACATGTTGTCCAATTTGGGAGCAACTGTGGTATTTGATTTTTGTGGGTTTCTTTTTTTGTTTGGTTTAATTTTCATTTCATGGTTCACATCAATTAATGAAAATAAAGCTAATATGGTGATCCTTGCAAGTTTTAACAAATTTTAACTCAAAATTTTTCTTATTAATTATTATTTCCCTGATGATGTGCTCTGCAACGGGTATGAAAGCTCGGAGAACAATGTCTGTGATGCCGCAGCTACCAAAAGAGACAACTGGACATCATCCACGCTGTGAAAACCTTCTATCTCCCATTAATCGCCTCCACGGGGAGGATACACACCTCCAGATGAGAAGATTGGAGAATCTTTGGAAAAAGAAGCATCGATTGCTTTCTTCCCTGGCCTTCCTCCAACGTTACCATGACTCCGACATGATTCCGAATTGTGTCAAAGCTACTTGCTGATGTCAGCAGCGGAAGGGTGGTGGAGGAGAACAATGACCAGCCAAGGCCAAGAGATAGGAGGAGGGGGACACTGCCCCCTCTATAGAGACCTGCATCTTATTAATTATTATTTCCCTGATGACGTGCCCTGCATCTTATTAATTATTATTTCCCTGATGACGTGCCCTGCAACAGCTATGAAAACTCGGAAGACAATGCCTGTGATGCAGCTGCCACCGAAAGAGACATTAGCCCCTCTTTCCTCTAAGTACTTATGAAACACAAGAAAAATGAGAATGGGGAAGGTCACAATATACCATATTTACATATATTTAACAGCCATATATTAGAGGCCTAAAGAAGCTACAAATGCTATACATGCTTACAGAAAACAGCCAATGACTTCAGGTATCTGAACAAGTTCAGTCATTCCTTAAGAAGAGCTTAACAGTTTATACTAATCACACAAAGCAGAGTGAACCACTCACAGAGAACAAATTGAGCACAAATAATCCCTAATAGCACGACAAGGTCAAATGTCAAGCTACCTGTACTCTTATTTCATGGACCCCACCAGACCATCATATTTTTATCCTGCTGGTGAGCATGAAAAGATTATCAATAAAAC
This sequence comes from Platycnemis pennipes, assembly GCA_933228895.1. Lineage (NCBI taxonomy): Eukaryota > Metazoa > Arthropoda > Insecta > Odonata > Platycnemididae > Platycnemis > Platycnemis pennipes. Next base: position 141,693,480 of record OW121846.1, read on the forward strand.
TACGTGCTAAAACACACTAATATTTTTCCAATCAGATCTGTGATCAGGAGTTGACCAAAACAAGTATTTTCTTATTGCCAATTGCAATTAACTTGAGTCATCAAAAAACAACGTTAAGTGTTGTTTTAATTGTACAAATTATGGGACATACCAGTTGAAATGCCAAAGCAGGCTGATAATAGATACGGGATGTTAAAGAGGGGGGAGAGGGGTCACTAACTGTTACAATGCATTATTGTTAGGGAGGGTGACCATTGTATCAGGAGAAAGTTAAATTATAAATTTCTTTTTTTAATACAAGAATAAAAATAATAATTAGTGATTAAACAGTATAGTATAGAGTATTGATAAAAAATGAGCTATTTATAAAGAATATTAATATTTTTATCACTCAAAAACATAAGAGGGTTCATTGGTAGCATTATGTAATTTAAGCGGGTGGGTTCTTAGAAGGTGTTACAAGTTATTAAAGAGAACAGAGGGGATTGAAAAAAGAGGAAATTCGGGATTACTTCATAGATGGCCAGCCCCATATCTAACTAGGCATCATCATCATCATTGGTCAACAATCCTAGGATTGGTTTGACGCAGCTTTCCACTCGTTTCTTCTATCGGCCAACCTTTTCATTGTGACGTAATTCTTCTCTTTTACATTCTTCACGACCTGTTCCATGTATCTCATACGAGGCCTGCCTTTTCCAATCTTCCCGTTCACTTTTCCCTCGACGATAGTCTTCATCAGGCCATCGTGTCTCAAGATATGACCGATATGACTCAACTAGGCATAAAATATGTAAATCTGCAATTTGTCTTTGGAATGGTAGACACGCTGTCCACTCTCCCACTAAGTAATGCCAATTAAATCTTCAAACGCTATTAACATGGAGCACAATATTAAAAACAATCAAATATGAGAGGCTGCACAGCTGCTTCGATAGAATAATGATTCAGAGATAATCCAACTAGTATAGCATTAAGAGCTATTACCTGACTGATATTTTCCAGGTTAAAATTAGAAAGTTACCATAATAAAAGGATAACTTACAACATCTATTTCTGTGTTTGAATGTCCCATATTGCACACCACACAACCATTCTTCATCTTATCCATGTGCTCACGAGTGACAACATTTTTATTGCCAGTGGCAGACACGACTATGTCTACATTGCGGATTACTTCATTCAGTTTAACCACTCTGAATCCATCCATACTGCAATTTAAAAAAATGTGCATTAAGAAAGGGAAATTGACAAGAGAGTTTCACAGGAAGTAAAAAAAGACAAACAGTGTACTTACCAAGCTTGGAGGGCACAAATGGGGTCTATTTCTGTGATGTACACAACACACCCAAGACCCTTCAACGCCTGGCAACAGCCCTTCCCAACCTCACCATACCCACAGAGTACCACTTGCTTTCCACCAAACATTATGTCTGTAGAACGTTTCAAACTGAAAGTAAAAACATGGCATTAGCAACTGAATTAAAAGTGGTAACTATGTACAATGTTATGTTAGTTGCTTTAAGGTAGACTAAAGTAGCCATGTCGGTAGAGTGCCAGCTTGGTAACACAGAAGACAGAGGTTCAAATCTCACCTCAGCCATGGATACCATGTTTTTCTTAGGATTAAGTTTATGCTAGTTTGTACACTACAGATTTGGCAGTTTAAGCACCTTAAGTTTTAATTTAACCACAATTAACTGCTTTAAGTATCCGAAGATAGCAATTTATCAACTCTGTCAGGCCTTGCAGACACTAGAGAATGGCCAATACATTGATACCAACTTGGATATCTCCCACTTTAACTTTTCCTTTCTTAAGAATAGAAGCTTAAAGTAGCTATCTCCTTCACAAAATTATAAAATTTACCAGTATTTCTTTTTTTTTGCTTCCCGGAACTACTAGCAAAAGGCAACTTTTAAAAAACACATGATAGTGGAACCAAGGGTGATTTTGTGGAGGAAAATCAGAAAAACAAATACTTGGAAGAAAGTGCAATGGCAGGGCAGAAAAAAGTATGAGTGCGGATTAGAAAAAGTGGACCAACCTATCAATAATTGACTCTCTGCAACTGTAAAGGTTATCAAACTTAGTCTTGGTCACAGAGTCGTTCACATTCATGGCAGGTACAGTCAGTTTCCCAGCTTTGGACAACTGGTAGAGCCGGTGAACCCCAGTCACACTTTCTTCCACTATGCCTGTAAGGGGAAAATTTCATCAATCAAAAAGCAGATAATGGTAATAAAAATAGACACACCTACATAAATAGATAAAGACAACATTCACAGTGAATGACAAATATAAATCAGGCGAATGATAACATTTTTGCCATGCGAGCTCTTGAGGTAGCACAGAGCATTTAATTTCATCAAGAAATTTTATACAGAAAAAAGTGGAAGTTCTGGTCAGGATATTAAGCAAAAAGTGATGCAGGTAGGATAGGGTAGCTGTGAATGTGATATGGACCGAGAGAGTAAGGGACCAGGAAATGAAGCAACAGTTCATATCAGTTGGGGGAACAACCCATAGGCCTTCCCAATGAAAGAGTTTACACTAGAAAAGGATTAGGTATAGTCGAATCTCTTTAGTGTGGCAATCTTTGGACCTTATATGCACTGGAGCAGAGAAAATGCCAGTTCATAGAATGTCTCAGATTATCAATGCTATTAAAAACGTTTAATGCCTAAACTTGTCAAGTTAAACTAAGCATTTACTCCTAAGTCATTTAAACAACATCCTGCACAGTTGTTTAAAGGTACCTAGTGCAGGAATGAACTTTTCAATAAATACATGATTTTAACCACACACTCTTGAAAGTTATTGGCATAAAATTCTACATACTCTCGGAAGACACACATGCTACTTAATATTAGCCATCGTACCTTTCCATAAGAATCTGCATCACAATAACAATCTCAAAATATCCATTCATAGAAAGTAGTAAGTGACAAAATATGTCAGCATAAAAAAGTGAATCGCTTGGAATTTTTACAGCTTATATGATACAAGCAGTACAGTACCCAAGCTGCATCTATGAGAAGATATGAGAAATTGGAGGTAGGCAGGGATAAAGTTAATAGATGGAGTGTAATGGTCAATATCCAAGTGTAGATCACTGCAGTATACTAATATTCAGTCACATGACAAAATGAAATGCATTCATGTTAGTGAAGGCATTAAACTTTCATAAATGCATACATTATTTATCTTAACTCCACTTGGTTGCGTGAAAAATTTAGCACCACAGCCCACCATTTGACATTCATCATTTTCTTACACATCTCAAAGAAAACGATTACTAACCCATGCCCAAATGAAACACCGAATGAAAACATACATGATATAAAATGTTCATTCTCCTGACAAATAAACCTACAGAGTTCGCAGGTTCAAGCTCAAAAATATACAAGTCCATAATAATGGAACAGACATTAGGCAATTAGTACTTTTCCCACATATTCATTTCAACACAATGCGTCTAGATGGATGTTTACACTACCAGCAGAGATTTTTATTACTTGATGATAATGAGAACATACATCAAAACTGGTTATGCTTAAATAAATCTGTGCAATAGTACAGATTATCTAACATTTGTTCCATACAACCTACAGAGTCCAATGGCTTCAAAATAATCATATATTTGAGAATTTGAGAAAATTCTGAAGGGAGATGATATGTGAAATTTACATCTGAAAATGGAGGAATAGAGTGGCAGGTGAATCCCACAAGAGACATGGAAATGATTTATGCTAAGAAAAACTATTGCCATTTACCACATATATTCATGCATAGGTCAGAATTTTTGCTTAAATTTTCCATTTTTTGCATATCTTATGTACAAGGAAAACAAAAAGGCAGCAGTACCAGAAATAGTTTTTGTAGAGAGAAAAGTCATAATTTTGATGCTACTTGTACACAGCAGTAATGACAATAATTTTGGAATGAGGCCGTGTAGAAGTTAAACTGACATCTCGAATAAAATCTTTCTTTGAGACCGAGCACCATCAATAGATGATGGGCCGGTGCACTCGGCAGTCATAAACTCAAGAGCCCCGTTCTTCCCTTTCCCTTCGCTTGGCGGCCTCGGGTCTTCACAGGCATCACACTTCAGTTTTAGCCACCACAGGGTACCGTTTGGATTCTGCTGCTCGTGTTTTACCAGCTATTGCACAAACTACGACAAGGTATTTTTTTATAAATCTTATTGTGTTTAAAAATATATTTTCCCCTACCTTTTATCTTACTTCTTATTAACAAAGACTTTTTTCTTGTTCTTTGTTCCAATAGGAGGAGATAAGATTTCTTTGAAAATCTCTATTTAAAAAAAAAAGTTTTTTCATCAGTTGTTTTTCACATTTTTCAAGGAATAGAAAAAGACGGGTAAGTTCTATTATTTTGCTTTTTCAATCCATTTCTACTGTAGTCACATGCATTATATTTACAGAAATGTTATTATAAGAAGTTGTAGGTGGCCTATTGGGTAGAATGCTGGGCTACCGACGGAAGGGTCCCAGGTTCAAACTTTTACACTAAATTTTTGTATTGTAAATAAAAATGTTCCTATTTCTGGGAACGGGATGTGATTTTCCGCTTCCTTTTATTTTAGAATGGAGCGATCCAACACCACTCAACCTTGCGCCAGAGGAGTATATCTTCTCCAGTATATTTGGGTAATTTAATTTTTGGCATAACTATTTAGTATAATGTATTATTGTCTTTATTGCAATAAATTTTCATTTATGTTTTATTTGCTTTCATTATTCCAGAGGTGGCAGCCAAAATTAAGAGAGGCCAAAAAGAAGCTTCGTCAGGAATCACACGGAGGGGGAAATCTGAAAAATTTTGGAAGACGATTCCTTGGGTGAAGACTCGTCTTCCGAGCCATGGAGTGATTTTGGCAGTGGGGAGGAGTTTGATGAGTGGGAGTCCGAAGAAGCAATAACTCAAGGCCCAACCCCTGCCTCTCAGAGGAGAATCCTCCACCCTCATCCCCTATTCCTTCCCAAGCACCCACCCCACCACCCTCTTCCCACCCTTGTCTGGTCTGAGGGTGCTTGCCTGCCTGCAGCCCTTCCCTTTCGGGGAAGGGAAGCTCTTCTAACCGCACCCAGTGGAAATAACCCCATTGACTATTTCCGCTTGTTTTTCCCTGATGAATTCTTCCAATTAGTAATTCAGAGGATGAATGCCTATGTGGAAAATATTTTCCTAAATCAGGTAGGTGTTCAACCTCAAAGAGTTACCCATTGGAGTGAATTGACAAGGGAAGAATTCGAAGTGTTTTTGAGATTAATGTTCCATATGGGTACTGTTAGAACTAACAGGATAAGGGACTTGCATTTTTTTCAGCACAGAATGGAGAGAGATAGGTTTCTCGCCTTCTTGCAGAGTTGCATTTCGCAGAAAATGCAAATGTTGGTGACCCTGCTCCAATAGATCCCTTGTACAAAATTAGGCCCCTTCTTGACCTTTTTCATGCTATTTCGGAAAAAACATATACTCCAGACAGGATATTATGTACTGATGAATCTATGGTATTGTGGAGCGGTCGCTTGGGGTTCAGGGCATTCATCAAAGGGTGAGGTATGAGTTCGGAGTCAAACTATACATGCTTACCGAACCCAATGGCTATGTCCTGAATTTCATTGTGTACACGGGCAAAAAGGACCTCGAGTTGGGTGGACGAGGGCATGCAAGTAAGGTTGTCCATAAACCTATGGAAGGGAGACAACGAATGGGGTATTCCTTGTTTATGGACAACTATTCCAATGATGTCAATTTAGCCCGTAAACTACTCAGCAATGAGTGTTATTGCACTGGAATAACACTCTGCACTGTTGAGACTGTTATGGGAACCCACCGCAGGTGATCCACGCTACATTGAAATGAGGTGATACAATTTGTATGAGTACCGGCACAGGGATAAATGTCATAAAATGGAAAGACAAACGGGATGTCCTCTTACTTAGCACTGAATTCGGCAACGACTTGGCCAATGCTACCACATCCAGGGGTAACATTGTCCAAAAGCCCAAGGCAGTTGCTGAATACAACAGATGTATGGGGGGGCATTGACTGTGTCGACCAACTCATGGCATGCTATCTCTGCGATCATAAAACTTTAAAATGGCTCAGGAGATAGGGATTCACATAATGCTTCTGAATTCCTATCTCCTGTACCAAAAGTTCAGCTTGCAAAAACTGAGCTTGTACTCATACAGGTTGTCCATCACAGATGCCCTTGCCAAAGGCCAAACGAGAGAGAGTTTGCCCGTTTCACGGGGCCCTTCCATGATATCCATAGATTCTCATTTTCCGAAGTACTGTGAAAAGAGGAATAACAGAAGGGTCCAGAAACGGTGCAGGCAGTGCTCCAAGCTGGGTAAGAAGTCAGTGGTGACTACCTTTTGCCCTGATTGCCATGAAGAAACTGGACTCTTGGATATGTGCTTCCAAGACTTCCATTGGTAATGCCCTCTGCACTGCCGAAAATGTAAATATTGTGCATTGTGTATACATTATAATTATTGTAAATATTATAAATATTGAAAATATAAATATTGTAAACTGTGTATATATTATAATTATTGAAAATATATTTATAGTAAATATTTTAAATATTGTAAACATAAATATTGCATATTTAAAAAATTGTATGTAATAAATATTGTTATGATATACCATGCATATAAGTGTACATAAATATGTGTAAGTATATTACGATTAATTTGTTAATTGTTTTCCTAACTTATTTACTTTTTCTACACTACTGCTGACTATTTTACTTTCAGATATTTTTGATAGCAATGGAATAAACAATGAATGTATTAGGATCTAAATATTTCAGAAAATATGCCTTGAATTGCTGTTATTTTCAAAGTTGGTTGTTTGGGTATGTTTCGTTGGCCGGTCAAAGAGGAAAGCAGCCTCAATGGAAAGAATGGAGAGGGATGGGGTGGAAACTCCAAGCACCTTGCTCTTCTGCTGCTGACATAACAATAGGGTCCCCTCCGGCACCAAAAGTGCTCCAGCGGCCGTCCTTGCGTTGGAAGCTTATCGTGGAGCGTTCCCTCACCCTTTTCAACATGAAAGGATGCCGTTTCCAGCAGCTTGGAGTGTAAAATAAGTGCGTGCCGGGAGGGGTGAGGATGCGGTCAAGTGTTGGGTCGTGGGGAGGCACGTTTGGCACATGCTCATTATGTAACATGTTTTTCGTTCTCGAACAAATTTCGTCACTGTTAGAGGCACCATGATTCAGACCACCTGCAGGGACTCACCTGAGACCTCCCTAACCTTCGCACATGCACTTGAAGCTCGCTTTTGGGAGGGTAGAACCCTAGTGCTTATCTGTCAACTCGTGTAAAGGCAGGCGTTTCATAATCATCGATACAAATTTACATAAAAGCTTTAACATTAGCTTTCTAATATTAGAGCTTGGTAAAATTATTGATAAAGAATAAAAAATGAGCCTTACTAGAAAAATTTGAAAGATACGGAATTATTACTTAAATAATTCTAATTTAAATGTATCGTGATTCAAATGAGAAACCATCTCTAGAATATAGCAATTACGATTCTTGAGTAAAATCCAGTTGGAAAAGTAGCCGTGCATGATATTCGTAAAATATTGTGCGTGCCATGACCCTTTGACCTAACCAGGATCGGAGCGCCATCTGTAGATGGCGGCAAAAAATATCATAAAAAATCAATAAAATGTTCAATATAAAGACTTATTTTGGTCACCATTGGCATAATATATCACTTTCAAGTTCAGATGATGGAAAAAAATTTTCGAATTTTGGCAAAGTTAAAATTTTAAACTTTGGGCTGAAAGAGTTAACTAACTTTCATACCTCTCTCTCGTGTGTAGGTCGAACCTTGATTTTTTTACTAATATTTTTTATTCAAAGATTGGTCTCTGCACAGTATGTATTTTTGGGCACACGACAATGAAACTATGATGATTAGGAAAACATTACTGCATACCTTTAATCATTTTAAACATTGCAGGGTATTTTTTGAGCATTAGGTGAGTGGCATCTCCTCCATCATCCAAAATCATATTTGGCTGCCAGTTCTCTGCATTTACACACTTGTCTATACACCACCAAAAGTCCTCCTCTGTTTCTCCTCGCCATGAGAAAATTGGGAAGCCTATAAATACACAAGATGATTTCATTATCCACTCCACTGGCCTTAAGAGTTACCAAGGTACAGCATAACAAAATATTCCAATAGACACAATAATAAGAAGATGCCACACTTACCAGCTTCTGCAAGTGCAGCAGCAACCTCATTCTGTAAAGAAAAAATTGCAATTTGCAATATTTACTCATTTCCACATGGGATTTATTTCCCAACCCACTCTTTCAGTAACAAACCACAAAGAGACTTTAAAATGAATACTTCCTCATCCTGAGAGTCATATTCATAAACTAGAGAAAGTCTGCAGTACAAATTCAAAGGATATCAACACATAAAAGCATGAGTAAACTTATGAACAAGCCAAACGAAAGCTTTACAGTAGTGAGAATATTGGTAATTCTAGCAACAGACACCCCCAGCATGCACATAAGGTAAGTTTTATAATGGCAGAACCACGACAAATTAAAAATATTATTTAACTGAAGAGGGATAAAAAACACTTCAAAAAATACTTCAATCCATACATGCCTCAATGAGTAGACAGAACTACAATATAATACCACATGACTGCCATAAATGGATTTCCACCATGAAAACCACATAATTTTTGCTACCATCAAATAAAAAACACTTGTCACAGGGCATAAATGAGTCTACATTACGCTACATTTCTATGCATGGAACAGAAATAACACTGAAACTTAAAGACAAAAGTACCTGAGTGGAATAAATATTGCAAGCAGCCCATCTGACATGAGCTCCCAGTTCCGCCAATGTTTCAATGAGCACCTGCAAAACAGAATAGTGACAGATCAGTGAAATTGCTTACCTTTCATGATAGCAACAATAATCAATTGAGGATGGAAGATGGGAAAAATATTCTATTCACAAAAGCCTGATGATTTAGTACGATTGGTTGAAGGTCAAAGCAAATATTAGACTAACTATACCATGTACACTGTACATGAATGCTATGAGTTATTTATAAAAATGTAAATTATGATACTCAAGTAAAGTGTAACCATGGTTCCAAGAAACTAATCAGGAGCAAAGAAATGAAACAGAAAAAAGATACAGGATTTAATGTTATATCACAAGACATACAAGGCAAAAATTGTTAATTAAAATCTTAAATTTAGTTTCAAAAGAGAGCTGAATGGATTAGGATGCACATGCTGATAAATGTCTGAACTTCACAGGCTTCACCACAAAGAAGATGTCTGATTGTCTGGACAAGTCCATCAGGCCTCCTCCTGCATTTCAAGTCTCTTCAAAGCTTGGGGGTGACTTAATGAGCATTCAAGGGCAGAAGGGTCCTAAGTGCTGGAGCTCACCCTCAAAGGGCCCAAAGTTAAAGAGAAATGCTTTGGGTCTTCGTGCCCTACAAGGAGCAAAATGGAACTCTGACCATAGCTTACTTCTTAAATGTTAATTTTGTATTCAATTTTTGATAAAAAGTTTCAGCTTTGAAGAGAAATCTAGCCAATAGAAAATAAAGTATTTTTTTGTGTGTTGTCACCAAGGGCTGCTCATCTAGATTATTCACTGGGGGCACATAATAAACTGACAATTGAATCAAACACTTTGGTGGCCAGAAGACTAATACAATTGATATGCATTTTTCAGAATATTTACTATTAATACTGTGTATTTAACAGTAAAACACTTTCCTACCAATAAACAAGCTACGATAATGGTCTAAAATAGTAAACCAAGGACAAAGAGAGAAATACATGGTATGAATTCTATTGATGAATCTACATTGCCAGATGTAGATTCATCAGTATTCATCAATTGATCAATGCGGCTCCCCCAAAACAATCACACATTAGTTCATAGACACAATTCTTTCTAGACTTGTCTGTCACATGATTATTTCGACAAAGTATTTAATTTAGGGGAGTGGCACTAAATTGTCTCCTTTCAGTTAAATAGGTAGCTGTTTTCACAATGATAAGAACAGAACACTATGAAGTATTTGAGGACAAAATTCCATTACTCAGCGGGATTGGAGAAAATTTTATCTCAAAATCGAACATTAAATTATCAACAAAAAAAGGATTAAAGGTGCAGTATATTTTATATTATGGAGAGAAAAAAAGCATACTTTTATGAAAAAAGTTGATTGACTCAATGCACCAGAAAAATCAATGAATTCAGCAGTTCCAGAAGCATACAGGGTACACACATGACAGCAGCATACAGATGATTCAATAGAGCATACTGGATATGCAGGATAGTATTGAGGGGTTAAGAAAATGAATGGAAAGAACTACAAACAAATACCGTATTTACTCATGTTAAGCCATGCACCTTTTTTCCCGAAATACCAGTGAAACAATGGGGGTGCGCGGCTTACATGAATACGCCAGATTTTCGTGTAAGCCGTGCACCATTTTTCTTCAGATTCCTGTTGTATTTTTCTCCCAAGTTTCGCATTTTGTGAACATACCAACGTTAATTGGTAAGTATTCTAGTAGTAAATCGTACACTGTAAAGTTTTCTGCAATTTCGAAATAATTAGTAATAAAAACCCACGTTTAACAAAGTCTGATCGTACAGAAACACCACTTGGCAAAGCAATAGATTTATCATTATAGATTGTACCTAGGGCAACACATTGTAGCACTGATATGTATTTAATTCTACATTGTATCCTGTAAGCTGCCGCAAGGGGGGCAGCGTCTTTGTCTTCTCAAAATCGTAAGCGGAGTTTGTTTCGGTATCACGTATCTATAGCAACATTTTTATGCTCCTTTATTAGATAGCTCCTTTTGCATACATATTAAAGCTACATTGCAAAGACACGACAAAGAATTTGTTATATAGTTGCAAGAGTCGTATGGCTCACAGAATATACCTTCTTACTATCCGTGCTATCCACTCCGTGCGTGAGAGTAGTAAACGATTTCCAATCGATCATTTAGCATTTTAAAATAATTTGTAATTATCACCCTAAAAATGAAATCTGATGTGAAATTGCAATCATTTCCTGCGAGTACAAAACTACATATTATAAGCGATGCCGAAAAAATAGGAAATCGAGCTGCAGGAAGGAAATATGGTATCTGAATCTAGCAGTGACAAAAACTAGAAATGAGAACTGTTATGATATGAATATTCATTAGTGATGTATGATTCTATTTCAGCAAATGTGTTTTTCTTTAGTTTTATAAGAATTATTATTGCTATGACATTGAGCTAATTTTTTCCATGTGTTCCCAAGACTTTCCCGTGCTGGTAAATCATCCCAGTCCACAGCTACTGTGCAGAGAGCAGACAAGACCACTGCTATCAGGCACAGATGACATTCTGCTTTTATTTGTTGATATGCCAATGAATTTCTGTAATAATATAGTAATCACGGGTTGAAATTGTATATATTTCTGCAATTATTTCAGTTGGGTATTATTTTGAACAGATGCCATTTTTATAGCTGGATGATGTGATCATATGTAACTGTGATTACTGTGAGATGCTACGAGAAAGAGATGCACAGTAAAAGATGCCATGCATCGACGCACAACACGATGACGATCGTGATGATATTAACACGTAATTCAATCAATTAATGAGAAAGACGTACATGTAATTTAGGCCCAGCATTTCTATTAAAGAATGTGTGTTCATTATTTAATTGTGTGTAATTCATGTTTGACAAAATGATGCAGACTCAAGGGCAAAAAAATTATTTTGACAAATAATATTTTCCTCCCGAGCCTGCCCGAAAATAGGGGTGCGCGGATACACGAGGGTGCCGCTAACATGAGTAAACACGGTAGTCGAGTGCTCTATGAAGAGGAAACTTTAACCAACATCAAGCAATGTTTTCCGTGCTCCTCAACATTCAGATTTATCAGGTTTCCATCTGAAAAATATGCTGTCACTGAACTCAGCATAAACCACGATCATGAAGTGTCATCCAGTGGGATCAACCAAAAATACTTCGCTACAAGACGTTTTTCTGGGATAAGCTCATCAAAGAAGCCATCAAAATCCGGCTTGAAAAGAACAACTTCAACCACGACTTTCATTGTTCTTTCAGCAACTCCTGGGTCCTCATTCCCAGAGGCATCCAGGCAAAAAAAAATGGGAAGCAGCCAACCAATTAGATGCCACCTGACCTAAGGCCCACTACATATGCACTAAACTAGTTGACACGACATTCAACCTTGAGGACAATCGATGACTAGCCCATTGAAATATCAGCAGATATGCAGTGTGAATTGGTGGAGTACCCTAATAGCCTTTGCCAACAGTTTAACTCATATTTTCACCTAGACATTACAGAATTCTCAGTAAATTACAGTCTAACATTCACACGATTATTTCTGAATTATCACATGACCTGGGGATTGATAGGTATGCATCAAATGTATGGTAAGGATCCTTTTCCTTTTAAAGTTTTATTTAATGTACACATCAATGTTAGCATATTACCTAGCATTAAAATACTTACAGCAGTTTGTGCATTGATGTGGGTGCATCCTACAATCTTGGCTCCTTTTAAAGGCTTATCATCACCAGCACGGCTTCTAAGTGCCATTATCCCGGGCATTTCTGAAATGTAAAAAACTTTTTTGAGAGTACAAACTTCATAGAGAAACTCAAAATTTTCTTAACTCTATAGTGCTCCTATCAATATCACCTCAACATAAAACATTTTGGTAAGACAATATTCAGGAAATGAAAAAAAAAACATTTTAAGTACTGAAAAATTTGCATAAAAATTCTACTGCTTCAAACATTTTTCAATGCAGTCTACAAATATTTGAAGGAATTAAAATTAAAATATCACCACAGTTATTAATTTACTTGATTATAAAGAAAAATAAGATATAAATAAAATGGATACTTTGGAATTTATGGTGCTAGAAAAAAATTAGCACGACACTTAAGGCTGGCCATCAATTATAACATATCAATTCAACATGTACATACCATTGTTGAAAAAGTCTCTTATTGACAAGTATTTTGGTATGGGATATAGAGTATGGCAACACCAACTGTGTTAACACATGCAATTAAAAATTCTTCCTATGGCCACATCAGAATGCCCTGAAGTGTGGTGCTAAATTTGGCCAGCAATGTAAGTAAAAATATATGTAGTGTAGTTCCATGGTGCAGAGAGTGGCATCTTTTACCATCAATTAGAATGTCAAATTAATTATTATTCAATTAAAAAGCAACACTGAAAGGTTTTTCTTCAGAGGGTATTGAAAAGAGTGACACTTAAATGCAGCTACCTTAAACTCAAAAATCATGGTTTAGTGCAAAAGATAGTAGGCAAATATGAAGAAAGATCTCAGCTAGAAACAAAGGTAATGTCAGGAAAGGCTATGGTGCATGGTTTTAGTGCTATGAAAATAATACAGATGCCTCTAAAGAACACACATTGCAAGCTTCTCAAAGGATGAAGAGACCATATCAAATGGTGCTACACCCACACAACATTCTATTTTTGAACAACATCCAAGAGGATGTACCATTAAGACAGCTGCTTTCATCAAGTCTTCCCTCAGTACTCCTTCCCCAGCATCAACTACTTTATTACCTTGCTCAGCAATTTCTATCTCCCTTCTCCCAAATGCATGCTGATTGATATTCCTGACACAAAAGTCAGAAAATCCTTTTGAATTCTTCTGGATTTTTTCCCTTGGTGATACATCATCATCATCTGAGCTACTACCAGTGTAAGAAGCTGGAATGAGAGGAATTTATGACAATACTGCTGTTATCACGACAGTTTAAGCAATATAATAAAACTCTTTACCAACTAAATAAGTGACTACCTATGATAACAGACATATTTTGGCATTAGGCTAGAGGAATTAAACTGGAAACCGATGAAGGACTCACCATCAATTAGAAGGAAATGACATTGAACAAGTGTAAACAAGTCACACACACAGCACCTTTGTACAATAAGTATCTTAAACACAGTAGGATATTTCTTATTATTAAATGAAAAAATTTAGCCTTACTATCTTCACAATTAAAACTCCTTTTACACAAGGCTAGATTTACCATACATCATTATTCCAAGATGGCAACTCAAAGAGTGGCAAGGAAGCAATGAAAAAACACAACTATTATGGCTAAAGCAAAAGTTAACATGTAGCGACCAGAATGAACAGATTTACAAGATGTCCACAATTTTCTGATCCCTACAATCGAGAGAATACATTTCATGCCACTAGTAGTAATTACCCATCTGGATCGCACTTATAACATACTTGGATAAGTATCACCAACTCATACACTCAAATGAAATCAAAAATTAATTACTGGCTTGGAAAGGGCCATCTTACAAGATGTAGAGCAAACTGATGCTATAGACGATCTCCTTGAATCCTGTGATTTGGCTGTGTCCATATACCGAGCAGCCGTTGGTAAACTAAATCTTCTCCGGTTTCGATCCTTATAACCAGTCATCCCATCTCGAAGCTTTTCAGGCATCTAGAAACAATTCCTTTTACTATAGTAAACAGTAAAAATAAATCATATAAATAAATTAGGGCAAACATGAAGATATTTTTTTAGAATATAATTTTAGATTTAAGAATACAATATGAGGACAAGTAAACATTCAGGATTAATTTACATATTCAGGTTTCCATGGCATTGCTTCGCATATATTTCCATTTCTTCTGAGTGCTCACTGCGTTCATTTGTTCTCCAAGACAACAGTTTTGTAAACAGGAATTTTATCAAAACTGTTTTCTTGGAGAGCCAACAAATTTGAAGAACAGGAAGAAATGGAGAGAATTTTATTTGACATTAATTTCATTAAGAAAGGAGAGCTTTTTTTTCACTCATGTGCTCTATCAAAGAGCAAACCTTGAACTGTATTAAATAATCATTCAACATTTTTTATAAAAAGAAATATGTAACAAAATAATATATTTTCGAAAATTGTTTATAACTCATGGGTTGCTGATTAAAATTTAGCAGTATTGAAAGCAATATAGAAGTACATCATGAAAAGATAAAATACGTAGATACAATGAAAGGGATGTGGGTGCGGACTATCAGACAAATGCCAGGCTAACCCGAAGATCAAGAGAGAACCTTGAATTCAATATCCCTTGATTACAAGGTTTTTAGCATGGCAGCTACCTCTTATACAAAGACAGAGCATCCATTCAACTTTCACACTCAAACACAATCTTGTCTTAACAAAAAGGCCCATTTAAGCCAATAATGATCTCCTCAAAGGGGAATTAATCTTCAAATTCCCTGCAATACATGGGGCTTCTTACTTGAGAAGGGTGCCCTTTTCCCATGGTAGGTAAGAGAAAATGACATGAATCCATACCAAAACTCTATCAAAATATTTCAGCACCAATAGCTGGATGGAACAGGGTTGCCAGATGTCCCAGATTTTACGGGACAGTCCCATATTTATGCTAAATGTCCCGTGTCCCTCACAAGGAAAGAAATTTTTTTTACAGTATTTAATACTGGTAAAGGTATTCATTATTTATTAATGAACTGCCCTGTGATGTTGATTTAACATCCGTAAAATCATTCTTAAAGGAATTTCACTAGTTGTCGATTATGCCACACAATGATTTCCTCGACACCTGTCCCTTATTTTGTTTTCAGGAATCTGGCAACCCTGGGATGGAACCATATCCCTTAATGAACTCAAGGCACTCTGTTTTCGAGGTGGACCCTTAAAGGACTTCAATGAAAGGAAACAATCTGAATTATCACTTGGTGTGATGGATGATACATTAAATGTCAGAATAAGAAGAATCACTATCAATTCAATTAAAGATTACTAGCCAGCATTAGAATTTTCACTTCTGGGATCACTGATTTATGCCTTCTGTCGAAGAGAATTTGATCCATTACTTGATACAAAGGAGGAAAGTTTATTCATTTCACCGAAGTCACCTGCTCAACAACCTTTTCATCCAATTAAAATAATCAGGGAAAGAAGTAAGAGTGTGACTAGAGTTTAAGAGCAGCTCTTGCGTTGGTAAAATTGAAGTAAGGTACATACATAGGTGCCTGATGTGTACATGTCACCAACTCTCAAGGAATATACTGTGCATCTTCCTTTCATTTCTTTAGGCCTGAAACACAGCCTATTTGGTGTGTTGGCTAGAGTAATGGCTTCTTATTCCAAGGTTTGAATATTATTTATTATTATTATTTTATTATCCATAGGCAAAATACATTAACATGGAGTCTCCATAGAAAAAATGTAAAAGAAAAATAATGTCAATACTAATAATAGCAGATTTTTCAGAGTAATATACTGGTCTGTACATGAGTGGAGGGGTGGTGGGTACTTTCAAGTTCATTTCTATGACCGTTGAATGGGATGTAAAATAATGGACCTCTTGAGGCTTTTGTCAAGAATAGACTAATGCTATAATGATTCTCTACATCACCCTTCATTCCAAAAAGTCCTCCCTATACCAACATCCACCGATCCTAACTGGCTTAGGTATTCAGGTGAGGTGACCAAGGTGGCCAAGGTCATTTGCACCATTTAGGATAGGCGCGTACTTGGGTAAAGCTAGAAATATTTCAGGTTACGGAAAAAGAGTGGAGAGAAACCCCCAGCATCAGCAGTGGCCTACTCTTAATGACAGCTGCCATGGGGACCATGGCTTATAGAGCTATATAAAGCGGCTTTCAACTTTCTCGCAGACTTTACAATTTTCAAACTTTTGTTTTAGTAGTGAATATGATTACACTGGGCGAGTTTATTAGCAGCCAGTGAATTTCCCAGCGTGTAGCTTGTAAACTCGCTCGACCCTCAAGGGATGGAGTAGCTTCTTAAGGAATCTTAAATTCTAAATGCTTTCAAGTTGTTTGTAAATTACTTGCACCCTGGCTACGTCTATTTCCTTCAGTTGGAGCTCTCAAGCTAGTTTTAGTTGAACATCGGGACTCACAGTTAAGATTTGAGCCTAACGCCACACCGCAGATAGAGACGAGAATGTGTTATCAATGAGAAAAGGGGTTCGTTTATGAGATAAAAATGTGGTAGAGGAAACAACGTAGAGGAAACAACACTTAGGAAAATAGCCACAAAAATGAGATTCCCTTGAGTTATGCTACGCGGAAGTCCAGCCGCTGCCCGCGTCAGCACGCTGCACTGGTTTACTTAAATCAATCTTGTGGTGAAATTTGCAGGTATTGGCAAGATTTTTCTTTACTGCTATGTTGCATATACTATACTTTTGTAATTCATGCAAAAAACTCTGGGTGGCAAAGAGGTGCTAAAAACGATATTTCACTTTTTAATTGAAAATTAAGGTAAAAAACGCTAAAAGTTTGAAAAATACTAAAAATAGAAAATAAAACATATATCAAACAAATCTAGGTTAGCATTCTACGAATAGGTTTATATTTATACGTAATAATGTTTGTTGACTAAATATATTGTCTAAAATGTGTGTTCACATTAAGGTGAACTTCTCCGAAAATGACTGATTTCACGCGACTGGCATTTTCACACTGAATGCCTCATGTTTGACGGGTCGCATAGAATACTCCGATCAACGTAAATACCAATGTAGTAGCGTATATTGTAGACTATATCCTGTAGAATCCGAATACACCATTCACAACTTCCTTACCGAAAGTCGAAAACATGCCTTTTAGCCAGTTTTTCGATTTGGGACCACTGTGCGTCGTTACCAAGGTAGCCGAGACACCAGCGGCGTGGGAAGTGGGGGGCAGGAAGGGGCCGAAGACCATAATTCGCCCCGGGCCTTTGAGAAATGAGTAGTCTTCATGGATAAAAATTAAATTTCACTTGTTTCCAGCTTCCTTTTTCCCTTCTGACACATATTCTTACACCTTCATATGTTCTTTTAGCAAAATTCTAGTCCCTACCACCTTGTATCCGGAAAAAAAATGCGAGCCTTTTCTTAGTAGCCGGGCCCTTTTCAAGGTTAGCCCCCCCCCCCCCCCCAGCGAAAATAGTTCCGACGCCCCGGCGTGACACAACTAAGGTCTCTTGAACTATTAAGAATAAGCGAGAATAATGGGAAGAGGTAAGAATTTACAGTGAACTGAGGGAGGGCTGGAAGACCCCCGGCGTCGGTATATGCCTGTTATTGACGAAAAGCGCCACTGTATTAGGTCTCATTCGACGGACGGAGTACTGAATCTGAAGCGCTCTCCACACCGCAGCCAAGGGTCTAATGTTCTCGCGAAAATAAGGTATTTTAGTAGCAGTGCGCCAAATGTATTCCAGAAGCCTTATTCATGCGAAGGAATAACGCAACTCCTATTCCTGTTTTTCAATATAAGATGAAAAGTCTTTGCTGAAAAATCTGGCCTTTGCTCCTAGATTTCCTTAGACTTATTACTTCTGGCGCCAAAGGGACGATAGTGAATACAAACATCTACTCATGTGTTACCTACGTCCTGCAAACCTCGTGAAGGGCAAGGAAGAAAGGAGACTTCAGGTAAGGTGGTCAAATAGTCATCCCGAAAACTTCCCATTCACCTGGTTCCATCATAATTCCGAGTTCTCGAGGCTATGAGGCCTACCATGTGAGAATCGTGCCTAACTTAGCGGTTGAATGTAAACAGCGGTATTCATCGAGGTGGGTCCTCGGACACTCTCCGGGCCATTCATTCGGGTGCTCGTATTCAGGGGTATTCAAATAGGTATTCAAGTATCCGTTGAGGTAGTCGTCCTTGTATTCATTCGGGTACTCATCCAGTCGTCGAGGTATTCATGTACTCGTTCGGGTAATCATTTTCCCATCAAGGTATTCATGTACTCATTCAAGTACTCATGTATACATGCGGATACTCATCTACTCGTCGAGGTATTCATGGACTCATTCAGGTACTCATGTACTCGTCGGGTACTCATGTATTCATTTGGGTACTCAAATACCTATGAGTGAATACATTTGCGAACTCCTAAAGGTGAACATATGCTATAAGACTGATCACTACAGTGAACTGTACTATAGTAGTGATTGAAGGCCGGTTTATGAGGATAATAAGGAAATTTGGCGAAAATTAAGTCCAATAAACTTTGACTTGAAGGCAGCCCCAAATGTTATTAACATGTAGTATTTAGAAATAGCACGGTATGGTAGCCCGATGGACAGAGCTAATTGGGTCTCGGATTTGATGGGCCCATCAGTCTCGGGCTGGTTATTGGTATGATCCTGGTTCACGTCCGAAAGGGGTCCGCGGACGCATCCAGTTAACCAACCTAAGGGATTTTCTGAGATCACATACTTCTGGGAAATCACAAGCGGAAATGAGAGAGGAACTGCTCTCGTCCACCCTGAAGAGTGAATTTTACACGCCATTGAGCCTAGTACTATAATCACCGATCAAAACGACATTCGGGCTTTGAGGGCTTTCATTCATTAACAGTAAACCTAGATGAACAATAAGCCTCAATTTTTAGGAAAGTTGATAAAATTTACCGAATGAAAAATTACTTCGGAAGGATGGGCACATTCCGTTGGGGAGGATCTATACACAAATGCAGGCTACATGTGCATTCAGAAGCGTTATCTGCGGGATACGTAGCAAACGCGGTGACAACCCGATTTCCGCGATTGGCAAAAGGAACACCGAGGATCGTATACCAGTAGCATAAGGCTGGACGTAAGACAGCTAGTGTATTAACGGAATACAGTTTGTTTATATGCATTGCAAAAGAAAGGCTAGAGATATGGCCTGGAAAATAAGTTTTCAATCTATTAAAGCATATGCTGGACGTATGAAAATCACTAATATGTTCTATTCCAGAGTTTTTTCTGGATAGGAAATAACCCGAGATTCTCTTTCATCGATTGCCTCGAAAATGAAATCATGTTCCCCATAAGTTATCATTTACGTGAAAATCGACGGCAGTTGGGTAGTCTCTCCTTTCATCTTCTAATTATTCTAGATATAAACGGTAACCATCACAGTTGTTCCTTTAGGACTTTGTCTTGCTCCGACTAGATATGTACTCCTCATTTTTTGTCGTAGAATGAAAACAAAAGAATAAATGAACATGAGAGCCATGGATGAAGCTAGATAACCGCCGTCACGGGCAGGGAGAAAAGAAAAAAGTCTGGAAAGGAAGGCCATGGATTTGAACCCGAGAACCTTGGGTTACCAATCCAACATGTTACCGTCTTGGCCACCTCGTCAGATGCACCGTCCATTTGAAATGTTTTAGTCACTCAAACCTAACGTTTAATATTCGAGATATTGTAGATTCCCATTTAACCCATTACAAAAGTCGCGATGGAATTTCTGCACCTTCGATGTGTTTTTAAAGAATCATTCATTTTCCTTTATATCATGCCAAGGTCGAGTATCAAATATTTCTTTAATGAAACTCAGATGCTCGCTGCTTAGTTAGTTAGTTACTCAGGGGAGGCGACTGACAGCCGAGGTCATTTGCGCCATTTAGTATAGGTGTGCACTAGGGTAGCGTCAGTAGTTTTCCGGGAACGGAGGAAGGGTGGAGAGAAACCCTGCGGCGGTATTAGCCTACTCTTAACGACAGGCGCCAAGGGGACCACGGCTTGACGTCCCATCCGACGGACTGAGTACTGCACCTGAAATGCCCTCCACTAGGCACTCAAGCGGGGACCGGTTTGTCACGGAAAAATCCGCCACAGCCGGGAATCGAAGCTCGCAGCTTACTACAGATTACGGCCTCACTAAGGTAAATAGCATGATTGGTAAAAACATTTTTAGCACAGGGTAACACCAAAATGTCGCCTTTGGATGAAAACCCTTGGGCACAGTGGACGCATTCGTCGGGCATTGGGTTCCTGAAGAGGGAGGGCTGAAGTGAAGGGGATGAGTGAGTGGCTTTGGGCACGTGCATGAGCTGGAGGCCTCTTGCCCCGGCGCTTGAGAGGGAGCCGACGGCGGTCACCTCCCCTTCGCCCTCCCGAGGGGCCAAACGACCCACCAATCACGGGAGAGCGCGCGAGAGCCGGCGGCCGGGAGAGGTAAACAAGGGCGAGGGCAGTAAACAAATGCTGCCTGTGCTCGTCGCAGCTGTGAGACCAATCGGCCGTCCGAAACCACTTCGGCTCGAAGCGATGGGGGAAAATCATCCAGTCCAACCGTGCTAGCGAAGAAGAATCAATTCCTCAGGGGCGCTCACGAGGGGAGAAGTTCGTGACGCAACATGCGTCATTATAAACTGGTTGTGGGCGGAATTAGGATGGATATTAGGTATTATTTATTACATTCGAAATATTATTTACTACTGCTCGATAGCATCAGTCGTCACTCGGCCGGCACGCCCATCATGAGAACTTCATGTCTTCTGGGGTTTTTGATTTCAGTCTTTTTTGTGTAATGTATAATCGCTTGAGTGGACTAAATGAATTATTAGATTTTAATTATTACGATCTAAGGTTCCTGAATGTGACCAATTAAGTCGCAACTGGTACTGAAAAATAAACTTACTGCGGTAAAACAAATTGTTCGTTCATTGATACTCATTTACACTATTTTTGAATAACAACGTCCGGTTTTAACATCTACATGCTACCATCGAGGCAAAAGGAACCCCAGGCACACCTTATAATGACAAGTAAATGTCAAAATAGGGTTGTGAAACTCAAAAATAGAGGAAATGAGTTATTCAACCAAACATGGTTGGTTACGATTCGAAATTTAATTGCCCGCAAAGGTGTGAATGCTATTAGGCTGGACACGATTGACATTAATTTTAACGCAAATTACAATTCATTCGAACTATAGCAACGTACAATAGAAGAGCACAGGTAGAATGGCTTCGATTTTTACGGGATTTTGTCATGTTTGAGAAGTAAAGTTTGAGTCGTACGATTTTGTGGGGGTTAACGCCCCTGCATTCATAGTTCAGTATCCCTTTTACGCAAAACGTTACGTAATTATATGTGAAACTGTATCATTTCCTGGATTAAATATATCAGGCTCTCCCACGGAAAGAAGCCCAATAAAAACACTAACCAACCCCATTTTATTCGGAATTGGTTAAACAGAGGTCGAAATTGGCGATGGACCACAAGCGTAAAACTGCTTGACAAGTAGGTTTATGAAAAACCAAGGGTTGGCCGAATGAAACTGAAAATAACTAAACGTTCTTGAAACGCATCTAATTTAGTTTATTCTTTCCTGCAGAGAAACACCTGCCCACGATGATAGTCATGCTTTAAGCTACTTGAGAACTTCGGTTCGGAATAAACACTGCACTGAATGCAATTAGACCTCTGGAACCTCACACTTTGTACCAAAGCGACATCGTCACTTAGGAGGGCAATGGATTGAAAGTAAAAGCTTTTTATTAGCTTGCATTTCGTACGAGCCGTAGATAATGATTTTCGATATGCGTCACAAAACGCTTGTTCACCTTCCTTTGTCACTCCAAAGCATTTCAAGCGATTCCCTGTAGTTTGAGAAGGAATCTGGAGTTAAGAAGTGACTTCTCGATGCGGTGGTCGCCAAATATTAAAACATGCTAAGAAATAGGGTCCGAATAGAATTCGTCAACGGAGGCTTGTAGCGTCCTCCTGCACATATATTTATAGGATTCTATTAAGATCCATCAGATACAGCCAAGCCGTTCCGAATGCTGCACTTAGAAATTATGTATTATAAAACTAGCGCAGCTAGCATCCAAGCTAACTCGAATAGCGATGCCGACATCGTTAAATATAGAATTTCTAAAACCACGGTGGAATCTACGTCATTACCTACAGTTAGAGAGCGACAGTGATGAACCGCGGATATGGGTAAAAAGGAGAAATGTGCGAATACTCGAATACTAGAAAGTATTCGATATTCGAGACTTCGAATAATTGTGTTACTCACGCTATACTGCGTGTTGATGAACTACATCATATTAATTCAAAAATTGACAGAACATTGAGTATTAACACTTTCTGCTCACTTTTTACGGCTTATAAAAGCTAATGCATTCAACAGGCCATCGCTTGTTACAAAAATATTTCAATATATATTTGTCACCGTACAACCAGAGTTAATTTTAATTTAATCAACTTTTTACTTAAACAGGCAACAAATTCATTAGCAGAATGAGATTTAGCAAATCAATTGCGATTCTAGTGTTTGAGGTATTCGAAATTCGATATATTCGAGTCATAATTTAATATTCGATATTCGAATTCGAGAAATCTGCTATTCGACCTATCTCTAATATAAAGATAAAGAATAGCTATTTACTTTCTTCCGGTTATGGATTCATCATTTCAAATGGTGATTTGAGAGCCAATATTTTCATATACCTCAGTTAACAAGCAAATATTAAGCTTTTAACAGCTGCGTTTACTTACAACCATTGCAATGAAATTCGACCGCAATAGGTGATCAACTACATGTTCCTACAAGCAAATATAATGAATTAGGAAAGGGAGGCTGTAGATCAAAACTGATGTTTGAGGTCGTTCATTAAACCCCTACAGATGAGAATGCCAACTGCAACTCCGGCTTTGCGCACAGACCATGTACAGCCCCCGCTTTCCGCCTCTCCTGTGTTTACGCTTTACCATTCCAACGGACCGCCACGAACAACGTAGACAGAGTGATGCTGGTATTTTCGGATAAACAGCCAGTGAAATATATAAACACACGACTTCTGGCAATTAGCTTATGGAGGGAGAGCGGGAATTCTGCCGGGAAAAACCTCGTACTCGAGATGAGACGCGGGATCCAACCGCACTCTTTCCACCAGATTAGCTCAATGACCTGTTCTCTCCCCTCCCTCCCCCATTACGCACGTCATCGCAGCCCCGGTATATCAAAAGCTGAGGACGTGCTCCGTTTGACGCTACGAGAATCCGAAGCGTCAAAAAGAAATGATGCGGGCCACTGCATTACCAAAGCCCAATGAGTCAGTCTATCCACATAAGGTAGTCCCATGGAAATTAACAATACATTTCTTATATTGCAACACTAACGTCTTAAGTAAATTACGATATGGCCAGAAAGGAAGATTCAACACCCGAGAAAACAATATCGACGCTTCCTCCTCTGCATTTTACGACATTTTTGAATAAAAAAAGTGCTGGTTACGGTGGCCGGGAGGATGAGGTTGGTGTGGTGGCTAGAATACTTGCCTTCCATCCCGAGAGCCCAGGTTTGAATCCCATTAAGTTCCTTACGGAGAGCAATTCGAGTTCTGTACTCCGTCCATTGGAAGTACGTGAAACCGTAGACCCCTAGGCGCCTTCTGTGGAGAGGAGGCTAATGTAAGGGCTAAGTGTCTCCCTAATCGTACTCCGCTCCCATAAATAATACTACACTTGCCCAATTACCCCTATAATGGAGCGAATGACCTCAATTATTGACTTCGCATCCCGCTAATAACATATAATACGATGGCCAGGTCAGTGGAATACCAAACTGACATCTGAAGGTCACGAGTTCGAATACCGCCACGGACATGGATATAGTGCTCGACTTAAGATTTATTTTGGGGTAGACGGTGTGCTGTATAAGGAGCTAACGCACATAAATAACGAATATTACCACTAAAAATACGCTTTTCACTAAGTGTAAATGAAATGAAAAAAGTCTCCAGTCAGTCCTAAAATAAGACAACTCAAGGAAGAAACTTTTTCTCCGACGTAAATGATTTAATTTGACGGAAAACGTCCAATGATTGATTACAAGCAACACATTGTGAGCACAGAGAGCTCAGTGAAAATGAATATCAAAAATTGTTAAATTTTACAATACATAAATTGTGAGATTTCATATATGGCTCAAATAATAAAACGGGTCGAATGACGATTGAAGTCTCATTGCAGCCACACCTGGCCTTTTCTAATGACAAAATAACACACTGGCAGCAATAACAAGGGAAGCAACAGCTACCGCTATCTAATACAAGATCAATCAATATAGTTATAAACACAGTGCAGATCACTGAAATCCGCCTACATTCCACACACGTAAATTTTCCTCAATCATATCCACTTAACTTAAAAAATGGGTTTTGAATTTAAGGATCAGGGAGATTAAAATAAAAAATCGTTTGGTAATGACTACCCACAAACATTAAGACTATTATCTAATATCCTCAAAATAATGGTAAAATGGCATAAACTATGAATATTACTATATAAAGGTTGTTTTCTATGAAACTTACACTGATTTCCATGAAACTGCACTGTCTGATACACTGACATTTGCGCATTCGACAATGTACTGTTTAACTGAACTGCAAGTGTAACTACCCAAATGTACTACCAACAACGCGGAAAACAGCGAGTTCTCTTCCCATGGTTTCATGCAATTCCCACGACTTGACGTCGTTTCAACCTGCTCAGTTTATTGCCTCACGTAAAACGGTCTATATGCTAGCCATCGCAGATTTCGGAATGTCACTCAGTATCGTCGATGGCCGGCAGAGCCCTTTCGTGGTGAAACTACAGGTCCATGGACCGACACGAAACTACAAAGAGAGGTCTACAAAAGAGGTGAAGGTCTTTGACGAGAGAGAACTTCGCCAAGGACGCAGAAGGATCTGCGCTGTCAAAGGAGTATTCACACTTCCGGCCCGGCGGAATACTGGACCAGGCCGTGCCGATGGTGAACATATGGCGTGTCTGGCTTCAGTATTTTGGACGAACGGTCACTCGGTTGTAAAGGAACTTAAGATATTCGCAACAAATGAAAATTTATGATGCGGTACGGTATGAATCCGTGAAAGATTTATTTGTAAAGTAGCTATTTCAGGCCACTCATGGTTATTCCCATGCCAACCGACGATAATCCCACGTCAATTACTTGTCCCATAACAACTAACGTTTCTTAGGGGCCGGCCAAACTTTGGCCTAACTTTTCACATGTCTCAAGTCTCAGGACTCCGAAAGGCGAAAGAAAACTAAAAAAATACATCGCGACTGACTCGACGTAGCCAAGTGTTCACGGTACTCCTCTCTTCACGTCTCCCTCATGAATAAACCACTTCAGCCATCAAATCCCTAACTCCGGATACGTGGGACTGGTGATGGAGGGAGGGAATGGAAAACTAAAGAAGGGGGTTGGTAAATTGGGAACGTGTCGAGGGAAAACTGGACGGGAGGAGGGAGAAAGATGGAAAGGTGCCGTGTTATTTCGCGAGCTAGCCGGTTTCATGCATATGGAGCGTCAGGAACCGATTTGTGTCGAGTCCGTCGCAAAGTAGGTTTCAAAGTCGTGTTGCCGCACACTGATGGCCCTTTCGGTTGAATTTGTGCCTTTGCCGACAGCTCCTAAGGCGTCCCTTTATTTCTTCTTAGGCAGCACACTCGACCCCACCGCAGTTCGGAGTGCGAGGCCTCATCCGTTCGCGAAGAACCAAACAAATAATGGTTCGCAGAAACCGCAAATATCCTTTTTTGTACCAATATAGAATTTGCAAGTGTTTAACCCAAAGCACTGAAGAATAAAATAATTGGATTGCGCTTGCATGAATCAGATCGTTGTTTCCCCATTATATAGTCTAATTCATGCTAGCGCAATCCATTTATATTGTTTTCCAGGGCAGTGCATAGTCCTGTTCTGTACAGGATACGGGTTAACCTTTGCATTATGCTTAAATGGTAGTACATTATTCGGAATTTGAACTGAAAGTATTTTTGAGGCATATTGAAGGTTTAAACTATAAAAATAGGCATTTATAAGCTTTTTTATACCACATTCACATTGGCCTTTTTCACGATTTGCGAGCGCTCTAGGAATGTAAAATACACGGAGGTCGAAAGTATAACATTTATTGCTTCTTATTCGTGGTACACGTTTGGTGATTATTCAAACCCGCCATAAACTCACGAGGTTGGTGTTAGGGTACTCTGTAGATGCAGAATGGAAATGGCGCGGCTTAAAGTGAAGTCGATGGTGCACCACCAAAGTCGGTAATGCAGCAGTAGTTAGTTATTTGGGTAGACGATAGGCAACTAAGTTCATCTACGCCATAACGGATAGATGAGTGACTGGGTCAAGGGGCGACTTTTTCAGGAAACGGAGGAAGGGTGGAGTGAAACCCGGAGTCGGAATTATCCTATTCGAAACGAAAGTCATCGAGAACAAGTTATAACTTTCCATCTGACCTATGATACACTAAATTTGAAGTGCTGTCCACATAAAATTCCAGCACCGATTTCCCTATGAAAAACCTCCCCCTACCGCTCGAACCCGGGGCTTGGGGATTGGAGGCCAGGACTCTTACCATCACACCAACCCGATCACTTTTACGCAAATCAGACGAAATGAAACGGCAAAATTAATTGGTCATTTATTTTCGACCGCCAGAGAAGTTTTTCTCCATTCCGAAGCCGGCTTCTCACACCCAAGGGCGTTCGAAGTGCTCAGCCCTGATAACCGCGAACCGAGTCGTATCGACTGCGAGCGACGCGAAACAAGAAACCAGCTCGTTGCGTGTCAAGCACTTGGCCGCGATACGCTC
The DNA here is from genome assembly GCA_933228895.1 of Platycnemis pennipes. Classification (NCBI taxonomy): domain Eukaryota; kingdom Metazoa; phylum Arthropoda; class Insecta; order Odonata; family Platycnemididae; genus Platycnemis; species Platycnemis pennipes. The sequence goes on from OW121846.1 coordinate 141,721,042, forward strand.
AAGCCAAACCTCAACGTGAAACATGGGAAATGTATGCATAACACTTTACATCCCCCATAATGAGATGAGGCCTTATCATTCCATAGGCTAACAATCTTTTCCAACTGCAGATTAACAAATTTATGGAGATTTGGATGCCGCGGTGACTTGAGTACTGGCTTTCCACCCTTAACACTCGTTCTGAGTCCGGCTATTGGCAAACAGTTCAGTATGTATATCCCGGTCCCTACTTGATTTCCGTGAAGAGAGCAAGATCAGGGCCTCGATCATGGATCTTCATAAGGCGTGCGATAGCGCTATCGTTATTTTTTTATTTAACTTAAGCCAGAGAGAACGTGATCTCCGTTCTTCATTTTTCGCAAAGCACTTCAAATCGCTTATCACAATCAGTGGAGCGAATTTTATAGACGGTTATTGTTAACCCTGCCCTACTTTAGGGGTAAGCGTTATCAATACAGATTGCGATAACGCGAAAGATGCATCCGTGATTCCACACCAGTACTGCGTCCGTCAAATGAGACGTTAGACTCAGACACTTTCGTTAAGATACGGCCAATACCATCGCTGGTTTTCCATCTTCATTCTACGTTCCTTCCCAACACTCCTACCACATGCCAACCTATCCTCTATGGCGTACATGACCTTAACCGTCGGTCGCCTCCCTTCATAGCATTAACAGCTATTGGCGAATTTATATAATTTATTAAACACAAAACACACCTCTCCCTCATTTCTTCCATCCAATCTTGTAGCCCTCAAGATCCACTTCAAGGATGGATGCATAAATGAGAACGAAACGAGAGAAGAATGGGTTGGTAGAGTAGCTAGAGCACTGGCCCAGCAGCGGCAGAGGCCTTCAATGGCACAAAAGTCCGTCCGTCAGTGCTGCGTTGAGCAGTTTAAGTTCAGTACTCCTTCCCTCGGATGGGACGTAAAACCGTGGACCCCTTGGCGCCTTTTGCTAAGAGTAGGCAAATGCCGAAGCCGAGTTTCTCCTCACCCTTCCACCGCTCCCTAAAAAATTCCTAACCCCTCTCAAATTAACCACCTGCCCTAAATGGTGCAAATGACCTTAGCCCTCGTCCACCTCCCCCGAATAACTAAATGGCTGACTGGTGAAATGAGATCACGCATTACTGCCCGACGAGAACAGAACAGAGATGGTCACATGTATTTCTCCTATCATTTGCTCGACGGGAGAAGCAGCATTGCAGCTCCGGAATCGGGCCACTCCCCCACGGGCCAGTGGATGCATTCAATGCGTTCACGACGCGTACACAGTACGTACTCTCTGTATCGCCCCTCAGAAGGGAGGGGGAATGGACCGACTACCACCCAAGTACCAAGCGTTGCACCAAACATCCGAGCACATCGTGTCACTTTCCGACTGTCACGGAACCAAATATTCCGCGATGCACTCAGGCCGCGGTAAATTCCAGCAATTCCAAGCGAATTTCGCCATAAATACTATACAAATACAATGTCGCAGCCATGTTGAGGCAGGTACGGAGGCATTATCTTTTCTACGGAGCATGTCTCTTGATGAAGTATTTATCATCGCTCTCATTCGCACTGGCAAAGTAGGAGCTGAACAAGAATGAAATACGCGGGGTCCGGTCGGTGCAATGGTTCGAGTACTGGTCTCTCACAGGAGGGCCCGGGTTCAAATTCCGGGAGTGGAAGATATTTTACACTGGCAAACCCCCACTTGAGTGGAGAGCATTCGAGTGCAGTACTCCGTCCGTCGGATGGAACGTTATGTCGCGGTCCTTTCGTTAACAGCAGGCGAATGCCGACGCCGCCGGTTCACTCACCAACCCTTTCCCTTCCATCCCATCGTTGCGTCTTTCGTCTGAAGCGCCGGTCAGTGCGGACACAGACTGGAACACCACAGATAGAATGATACACGACGTTTGGTTGGTGGGGCTGCCAAAGTGCAGACCTCCCAGCATGAGGGCCCGCGTTCGATATACGGTGGCGGTGGAATTTTCAATGGAATACCGGTTCCTACTTGAGTACCTAATGGAGAGCACTTAAAGTTCACCACTCCGTCCGTCGTATGGGATGTTAAAATGTGGTCCCCTTGGCGGATTTCTTTAGGAGCCAGCTAATACCGGCGCTTCTAAATTCCTACTCTTCCCAAATGCCCACCTAACCACAATCTCGCAAATTTCCTTAGTAGTTGGTCACCTCCTTCAATGACAACAAAAATGAGAAATGATACCCCTTGACGCATGCTATCTAATTTTAGAAAACTGATTATCAGCTGCTTATCGCCGTACTCCGCATCATTTACGGTTGGCTTTCAAGTGACCTTGGCATATCCGTGGCCGTAACTATCTATATCACCTGGGGTCAAGAAATTAAAAAACACTGTCGAGGTGTTTAGAGAAGCAGCACAAATCAAGGGTGAAACTGAGGAGGGCTGCAAAACAAGCACGCTGGCGGACTATGACTTAGCATGGTCATCGCGTTCATCCTCAGACGTTACAAATTTTTAACGAAAAGTATAAAATGCTGGAGATTTGTGGTCCCATCATCAGCTTGGGTTCAATTTAATCTCTGAATTCAGTCGCGAGGGATTCGTAATGCCACAAATATATTTCTTATCCTCCCATATTTTTAGCAAGAAATTCAATGAAATGGGAATTTTTCCTCGTTCATGGAGACGATATGTTACATCTATTAATGATTGTTCTACTCGAAGATGGGTTTCAATGGAAAGGGCAGCACCCACTTATCAAGCCTCCAAGCCAGCCGGGTAGTCAGTGAGGTAAGAGATTGCAAGCGGCGCATTCGGGGTGATTTTTAATTCATTTGGTGGAAATTCCGAGAGAATAAGGCCAGAGGTGTGCCTCTATTAAGACATTGATACTAGAAACTAAATAAATGCGGTTATATGTACTTGAAATCACCTTGTCATGGGTCATTTTTCAGATATGGAGAGAATGAAGAAAGACTAATGGAACTCTTTCAATCACTATTTAAAGCAAAGTAAATTTGATTCATCATTAGAATCCTTAATTCCGGGATATTTTTGTCTCGATGTATTTGTACGCCCAATTTCGAGAGAGGTGGCAATCATAGCAAAAGGCCGGAAAACTGAAAGGTCACGGATTCGAAGCTCACGTCGAACGTTGAGTGTTGTGCTGTTTTCAGGTTTACGCCTAGGAATGCGTTTGGTTTGACAGTGGTAACTAACTAAGTGCTAACCTTGGCAGTTGGAGTAGGTACAGAGTGTGCCCACTTTTCCGTCATGTTCGCGAACGTAAAGTGGAACGACGGAAAGCGAATCACCATTTTCCGTGGACGCTCTATCCACACATAATAATATGCTGAAACACTCACACATATGTGTTCTCTCATAGCCCATTAGGAGAAACTTTATTCCACGTTAAACGCATCGATGCAAGACGCCATTTCAACGAGTGAAACATTATAATTCACACTATTATAATTTATTAATTACTTTTACATTATACTACGGATTATTTACGCATTTATTAATTACCTTTATGTATAACTTCTTATCACCGTTGTAAAACATCAATGTGTTGAAAAATTGGATCGAAATGACTGAACACGGGTACCACATTTCGCGTGACGTATCAGTGAAACGATGAAAAGCGAAGGGAAGTTAAGCGGGAGAATTCTTCACCTTATACAACTAGCTGGTGCGTGAAATTCGCTGGCTGGACCTTGTTTTTAAGGCGGGGGGTTTCGGTGACCAGCAGTGAAACCATCATGTCAGCCAAAATTGATTCATGGCCCAATTTCACATCGCCGACTGAAAATAGCTAATAGGTAATGATGATTGCTCATGACTCGAAGACATCTTTCCTACAAAATAGCGAGTTTGGAATTGTTGGCAGTGCCCAAGTTCTCCAGCCTCAAACTTAGTCTTCCGAGGGGGGTTGCAGAGGGGAGGGGGGGGAGGAGAGAGAGAGAGAGTGTTACAATTTAAAGTGGAGCGTGGCGGCCAAAATGCGCACGCAGCCCGGCGACGCGCAATCGCTTCCCTCCATCGGGGAGCGAGGACACGAGCGCGGCAGCGGCGGGAGACGTGCCAGCGAATAAGTTGGCCTCCGCCGCGCCGGCCAAGGGCGAGGAGAAGCAGCGGCCGCGCATCGAAGGCGGAGGAATTGACAAGGAGCGGCAGGCGCTGCACCACCCCGCACGGCAGCGGCAAATAACCTGCCCCCGTGCACACGCACCGATGACCGCAACACCACAGCGTTCCGAATGCTAAAGATGCGCGTAAGAGTGGAACTGACAAAGCGGACACTTGTCTGAAGATGTCAAAAATATATTTAAAACTCCAGCGTACTATTACAGGTTAAAGATCACACTGGAAAGTATTAGAATGCAAGTTTATACGCGTACCATAAGGGAAAATAATAGATTAAATCGTAGTCATCGGGGAGATAATTAGGACAGGAAATAGAGACTTGGGACTTGCTCATGAGACACTAAAAGTACATAGTTTCATTTCCTCGCATGATTGGCATGTACCTAACTACAACTCTTGGTGCATAGTCTGCGCCATATCCGTCGCATTGTGTGGCGGTTTGTCATTACAACCCAATTGCCTTTGACGCTGAAATGTTCCCTTGGCACTACTGATAATTCAGGGTGAGCAGTATTTTGCCAGTCTTATCGCATGATAAAACACTCGGAGAAACGATATTAATTATACACTGATATCTCCTATACGCTTCGTCAGGATAACTGATGCAGCTTGAACTTCAGCTAGCCGAAAAAAGTACTGATCAACAAATTTGTGGGAAGTCTTTAAATTGACTCTGGACGGTATCCGGTCATTATCTACGAGATGTTTCAATATGAACTCCAAACGCGATTCTCTTAAGAGACGCGAGAGGCGGGCGACGGAAAAGTTGCAAGGTGGGATGCTATTGGAAGGAAGAGAGCTACGTAAGTATGTTAACAACACTCAACAATCTAACGATAAACTCTCTTGTATCTTTTATCCTCTCATTTTCGTCCCCACGAGGTACCGTTCCTATTCATTCCGCTCAAAGCACACACACTTCATAGCATTCACTTTGGATCAATAACGGGAGAGGGAAAATTAATATCACGGAGACGGAACCACTGCTGGTTATCGGTGGAGGGCATGCCAACACGAAATTTCCATAAACATTTTTATGCTACCGATTTCTCACAGAAACTAATTTACGGGCGATCGCACGCGGAGAGACAAGAGGTATCGGCGATCTCCATTCCGGTCCACAGTAAAAACATGCAGCGGCACCAGGGAAAATCGATGACGAGGAGAAAGCGGGCACCCAGGAGGCTGAGAGCCCATCATCAAACCCGTAACTGATCTGCTTCACCCATATCGGCGAGTTCGGGAACGCAGTCAAATAAATAACGCACAGTGAAGTCACAGATTATTCTAATTTTTAACTTTCCATGAATAAAATATTGGAGACCGGGTTGGTACGGTGGCATGAGCACTAGCATCTACCTAGAGGGCTCAGGTTGGAATACTGGCCCAGTAGATTTTGCTGTGGGACACCCGTATCCTCCTAAGTTTTGGGTGGAGAGCAAAAGTTCAGTGGCGACTCAGGGTTTTCCTATACCCTCCTTTCTCGCTCTGGACTTCCCATATACTTGTCATATCCATCGGTCCCCAGTGCTATAATCGACCTTAGTTGTCGATATCCTCATCCAAATAACTAACTTAATAATACATACCCACAGGAGAAGAATGCTAAAATAACTTATGCAGAAGTTGTAAGGAGAGAGAAAGAGAAAAAAAAAGCCAGGTGAAGCCGTTATACAGAAGATGGTACGACCTTATCGGTCATTTCATAGGGCAATATGTACTCGGGAAGACAGTTGTCGAGGAAAAAAAGGAATGTCAAAGGAAGGCCTCGTATGGAACAAATATTGAAGGTTTTATAAGAGAAGAACTGTCAATATGAAGAGGTTAACTGATAAAAGGACTGAGTGGAGAGCTGCGTCAAACCAATCTTAGGGCTGGTGATGATGATGTGCTCCGAGCAATGCTTAAACGAAACGCGATGCGTTGTGAGGCACACTCTCGAACAAAATATCGGTATCGAACGTTTTCATTCAGATTCACGGCTTCACGGGATAAACCTCGCGATTAAATATTAGCAACACTTATAACAGAGAGGAGTGATGAAATTACCGTGTTTGACGGCATGTCACTCCTAATTACAAAAGGGAAACTTTCCGAGTCTGAATGTATGAAAGATACGGGGGTGATCTTTGAACCATAGGTAAGAGAAAAAAGTTCGTTTTAAATGCCAATGCCTATTCGCATTTCGCCTCATCCTTTGGTTTCATTACTTCTGAGAGTTTTTACGAAAGTCTTAAGCAGGGGACATGCGAAAGTTAAATATCCTCACCGAAGCAATTGCAGCGCTGAATTAAACCATTTATCCAAACACGTGATTCACACACTTGGACGTTTTCGGCGATCGGTACACTTCCTCAAAAAGGTAGGATCCCAGATGACTACATTTCGCCCCAAATTCGCTCACAGGGAAAAGATAATTGAAGACGCATATGGCATGGGCTGTGAGAATCGACACATTTCCATTAAGTAAATAAAAATTTCAGGATATATAAATGCTACTAACTTGTCACTTAAAAACGTTTCGAGCACTCAACGTTATTTTAAAATGACTTTCTGAAATGAAATGGCTTTTTAACGGGTGTCCTAACTACTCAATGCTTAACAACTAATTACATGGTAGATGAAGTAAATTCACACAAATTTAAGAGGAATTACATTTAGCAGTCCGATATGTTTAGGAGATTAAACGTCAGATTATAAAAGCATACCCGCAATTACAAATACGGGTAAATTAACCGTGGATATGACATATTTACCATTAAAACCTACACTTATGTAAAGAAGGGCCATAAAAAAACCTACATTGATGTAAAGAAGAGCCATAAAATAGGAATATTGAAACTACAATCAGGAAACGTGAAACAAGCCGAGCCAAAATATATCATTTTCGACTTGCTTTCCAAAGGGTGTGCCACTGGATTGGCCACATGGTCTTTTAAACTAAACTCATTTTTACAGAGAAAATCGTCGAACGGGCTACGTCCCTTAAGAGTATTGACTGAATTTTACTACCAGAAATATAATAACAATTACCTCGAACATTTTCGTGATCTGAGAGAGATATTCCAAACGCACGGTCGCTCGCCCTGCTGCCCGAACAATTTCCCCTCCATTGGGTACGGGGAGGCATAAAAAGGGAATATTAAAACTGCTAAGGCCCACATCTAAGGGATTACAGCTTGTATATTCTGTTGTTCCCGAGTTTTAAAATCCCAGAGGTTGCGGAAATGTGGAAGCGGACCAATAAAGCCCAAAATGTACGCCACGGTTTCTATACTAAACTCCCCGCGGGCCTTGAAGTCAATTCTACAACCTGCTAGAGGTCACCGGGATAAACTGAAAGGAAAACGTACACTGAAGATGGAGGATTTATTAAAAAAAATAGTGTTTTTCGCGCATTTTAAAAATAATGATACACAATTTTATCGACTTTAAAGCTTCACTTTTCCCAAAAGTTAACTAAGATGGAATAAAATATAAGCATTAAACTTCCTGAACTTTTGCGGGTAATCAAGTATCTCGCATATTATACTGTCGCCAATATTACATTAACAATGGGCATCCAATATTTGAATTCAAAATATCAGTATTCATCGAGGTAAGTCAGTCCGACAAGGTGCAGACCCCAAAACAGAAAGTTCAACCGTTCTAGTGTCACACTTGGGCGAAATTATGTATTTTAATGCCAAAGACAAGTTAATGGCTCTCCAAGGCTTCATTGTACACGAATGGTGTCAGCGTTATAGAAAATGTTCTTTAAAAACTTGAGCATGTACATATTCAATTTAGTTTCATATCTTTCCCCCAGGATTGTGTCCATTGGATTACGACTATCGATTATTTGATCAATACAAGAAAAAGGCCTACTGTAAGCATTTATATTATAGCGAAGATACATAACTAAAATAGGTATTTTACATCCACAACTTGGGTGACCTTAATGCTTTCCGAAATGTTAGAAGGTATGAAACTGAAAGAGTAGAAGATTATGGATAATTTAGCCACTCGTAACTATCAGTAATAACTCCGAGTGAAACTGAACGCAATTAAAAGGCAAATGGATGCAGATTTCATATCGGCGTGCACCCCAGTTTACCTTTCGTTCAGCCCTAAAGAGTCGCAGCTATACCCTCTTGGATACAGCAAACTCCTCGCCAGATAGCTTTCCAAGTTCTGACCAAACTGTTCCACTCCTGTCACGAAAGGCAGGTGACCCACGCGAGTTCAAGACCAAAGGTTTTCTTGACTCACCCTAAGAATTAAATCACGGACGCCCCTCAAACATCCTTAATGTATACAGCAGCGTCACATTCTAATTAATCCAATTCCTTAGCGTTGAAATCCAAAGATTTCTTCAGAGATTCAAACATTCCGACGACTTGCGTCGGATCGAGTACCTCGGAGTCCGCCGAGATGGAAAGGTAGGCAAGAGAAGAAGATCTCGGTAGCAGAGCTTGAGCAACAATGCGACCACCGTCATGAATTATGCATGCATCTTTTTTCCAGGGATGAAAAGCGAGGAGGGATTGTAGAACTGCGCTACTTTACGATACGACCCGAGGGCGACGGCAACTGGCTCGTTTACCATATTTTCCTTGCCTTGAAAAACTGATGTTTTTAACCCTTTCGGAAAAGTGGGCGTGCAAAGGACATGTACGTCATCCACTTCGTCCAATCACAACTGAGACCGCGAAGTTCCTTCGCTTTATCACAATGGGAGACACACAGCTGACTCTGCCAATAGAAGTGGTTGCGACAGGATCTGTGCGAGCGGTTCCTCCACCCCCCCTCTACTCCCTTCCCTTTCCCTAAAAACAGCCAAAGACGGGAGGTGGATGACGTAGTAATCCTTCACACAGCTCGTTCGGTGGGCGTCACCTTTTGCTAATTTTAATTTTTGATTTATGAGTGAATGGCTCCGGTCGGAAGATTAATTTCTTCGCTAAAATTCATCTTTCGTTCCAATCTAACAATTTCGTGCACTAAATAGCGATTTCGGTTCCTAGTGAAAGCCCCCATTCCCTCGGATGAAATTCAAGAGTAGGCGAAGTTCCTCCCTCTCCACTGAATTGCTTCGCGGGGAAGGCATCCAGTCTGGCGGGCTGGGGCAGAAGGAAGGAACGCATGGTGCCGCACACTCTCGCCTCGCGACACAACGGAAGCTTCCTTCCGACGCGGCAGCAATTCCCCTGCTCGCCCGAGGGAAAAGTGCCCACGAAACCCTACGATGCAGCGGTGGTGTCCCGGTGGAACATCGAGGCGTGCGTGGGTGAGGCGGAGGGAGGGACGACGACAAGGGAACACGGCGAGGTGAGGGGCGGGGGGTGTTCATCCCCGGCGCGCGCCTGCATGCTACCCACCAAAACGGCTTCGTCGATTCAGCGCCTCCCTGACGGAGTGCAAAGTCAAACAAATGTAGTTCGGCGAGCCCGCGTCTTCTCCTAAGTAGCAGCAGAATTCGCTCCTTAAGTGCTCCCGACTGCTTTGCTTTACTGACATTGTCCTTTCTAACCTACCCACGATTGTTAGTTCCGTCATGCTACCCAAAGATCGCGGATTCGAATCCCGCTTCGGGCAAGGATATCTTGATTGTGATGGATTGAGCTCAGAAGTAAGCTATGTTGAATGGTTAACTAAGAAAACTACTTGGTGATTTTCCGGTATTTTTACTACAAACTTGACCGGTTTTGATGTGCTTATAACATCATCATATTGTAACTTCTCATGATGATGTTATAGCTCATCGAAACCAGTCAGGTTTGTAATAAAATTCGTGGAAAAGTAACATGTAGTTTCCTTTATGCTACAAACTTCTAAAAATTAACTCTCTTACGATTTCATTTAGAGGTGCAGCATAACCTTAACAGTTGGAGAGCCTAAAAAATTATTCCACCATCACAAACACAACATACGTACTCGAGGCGGGATACGAACCCGTGACCTTCGGGTAGACCTAAACGTTACCGACCTGGTACCGTGTCTTTCCAAGCGTTGTTACTGCCGGAGGAGGCGAAAGGTCATTGGCACCATTAACGAAAGGTGATTATTTGGATAGTAGAAGGGAGTTGAGGAAGGGTGGAGAGGAACCCGGTGCCGGCGTTAGCCTGCTCTTAACGACAGGCGACAAGCCGTACCGTAGGGCAAGTAATACATATAAAATATGCCATTTCCACCAACCTTTCACCGAGTGAAATGGTGAATCGTACATGCGTAGAAACTGGAGTTATTAGTAAGAACAGCAGGGTCTGGATCATGGATCTTCATAAGGCGTGCGCTAGCGTTATCGTTTTTTTATTTAACTTATGTCAGAGACAACATGATCTCCATTCTTCATTTTTCGCATATCACTTCAAAATAACTTAAAAATCAGTGGAGCGAATTTTATAGACGGTTATTGTTACACCGTGCGCAACTCTAGGGGTAAGCGTTAACGATAAAGAATGCAAAAACGCGAAAGATGCATCCGTGAATTCCACCATCAGTGGAATTGAATTTTAAGGTTCTACACCGGCGTAAGTCATGTGGCGCCCTCTAACCACAGCTCTTAAACACACAAGGCAAGGAACAGCATACACGTCCGAGGCGAAATTCCAACCCGAGAAGTTCAAGTGGCCACGCTACCGACGTGGCTTCAGCAGCCGGCTGAATCGCAATATCTCCTTCCCCAAAGAAAAAGAAAATGGAAAACGGACGTTTTCCATTCATAGCGGTTTTTGTCCCTTCCAGTTCAGATGCACCAGCATTCTTGGGGATGAAAGGCGTTTGAGAATGCCGAGGCCTTGGAATCAGTCGAAAAAATATGTGGGAAGCGGAAAACTACCCCATCTTATTGTATTTATGGGAAGGTAAGACCAGACCACATGATACCGTGAACCATGTCAAAACTGTGAGTTTCACGTGATTATTTTACATCCACACGACCTTGACACTTACACAAATACTATGCTTTGACACCGCCTGCTCTTCTTCAAGGGCCTTGCGCCGGCATAGCAATCTAAAAGTCGCGGGTTCGAATCTTAAGTTAGCCATGAATATCCTGCTTTTCTCACACTTAAATATAAGTTAGGTGGTACGATAATATCTTAGCGGAGCACAAAATCCTACACCGGCAGCGGTAGTCAGGCCGGTAACGCGCCGACCTGACAACCTAAAGGTTACGGTTTCTATCCCGCCTCGGGCATGGATGTCAATGTTATCTTAGCATTAATCTTCGAAATAAGTAAGGTTAGACAGTTCGATATCGCCTGAGAAGTTGGAGCACCCTAAAACCCAACAATGCAACTACAAAAATCTTCAACTACTCAAGCGCCTTTCTTTTTGCATAACTGATCTGAAGTAACTATATAAACGACCTTCCCACCGTACATGTACTTTGATCAATAAGATATCACCCGGTAGAATTCATTCCAAACGCTGAATCCAGAAACATTGACCTTTGTTTTGACCCAAGAGGGCACAAGTCCCGGGAAATAAGAAGGGGGGGACGATTGCATACAGAGAATACCGATAGGTCCCCAAGCCACAATTCATCGTAGGCAACATTTGAGTATCATTCTCGACTATTTTCAAACGTGCGGAATAGTGCTTCAAGTTCTTATCTCGATGAATGTTATCCCGCCACGTCAAAAGCATCGAGCAGCAGAGACGAGTGGGAATGACAGCAGTAACAAGCAGGCAGGACAGAGAAACCATACGCTTCATGAATCGACTCTCACCTTGTACGACATTTGGTCGACGACGTCTTGGTCTTCATCCCGGAGCGCGGCGTCGGAGGCCTTCCGCGACGCCGAGGACGCCATTCGGCGCCGGGTGAGTCGTCCACTCGCCGCAGGTACAAGAGCAGCTACCCTCTGGTTCGCGGCCCGCAAGTAGCTCCGTCTGCAACGCGACCAACTTGAGCACTCTGCCCCCTCGAGCGCTCACAACACACTCCATTCAAACCGCACTTTCACTCGCCGCCTCCTCCCCTCCATCTCCGCCAAGAGCGGCGCGGGAGAAGCAGGGGGCGTGTCCGCGCGCCGCGCCTGCGAGCGCGGCTCGGAACCTCGCCGGGCCGTAGGAGGGGTCGGGCCGCGTGACGCAAATTCACGTAAACTCGAGATCAGAGCCGCGGCACCGCGAGTCACGGAATCGTCTCCATTTGAGCCGTCAGAGCTTTCGCCCTTCGGAATGGTAGGCAAACTTACATCTACACGGTGTTTCATTGGCAACACATGCGCTATTTATTGCTTTATTCGGTATTTTCCATGAGCTACCAAACTGAAAAAGACATATCGCGGTAGTCAGGTCGGTAAGGCACTGGTTTGAATGGCGCGCCCAGGGGAGAGGTTTCAAATCGTCAGCATGATCTCGAGGAGGAAACAAAGGAGTCACGCGGTAGGTTCGCGTACTCGGTGTGTCTAAAATGCTTATAACAATTGCTTATCTTATTCATTTGTTTCACGTTTTTAAGTGGGCAGTAAAATGAATAAAGTTCATAATTTTTGCATTTACCATACTTGGGTAACAATAACAACTTACGGACATTACAGGGTTATAAATTCACCCTCCAGCCCTACGAAGAATGATTTCCATATAGGGGCTATCCATATATTACGTAACACTAAGGGGGGAGGGAGGTTCGGCCCAACTGTAATGTTGAACTATCAACAAGGAAGGGGGGGTCTAGCTTTCCATCACGTTCACAGAATAATACCTTATAAATTCCCCCTTTTTCGAAAAATAATCATCATAGAAATAATAATTTTTGAGCAAGTAAATTGTTCACTGCATTAAGAAATAAATATGAGTCCTTTATAAAGCATGTCAGTTTTATCAAGAGAAAAAAGTAAAACTGTTTCCGGAAATCAATCCATGGCTGTTATTAGAGCCACCTTTTTGGCTTTCTGAGACAATGCGCAGGCCACCCAACATTGAAGGTGCATTTTTTTACGGCAAGCCAAGGGTCCTTGTTTCGATTCCTGATCGAGAAAACTTTTTTCCAGTCGTTTTTCAACACACTTGATTGAAGTACATAACGGTATCGAAAAATCTTACATAAAAATAGGGTTCATTGGCAGCATTACGAAATTCAGGGAGGGTAAAGAAGGTCACATAACGTTATTAGGGGATAGGCGCGCAGTGAAAAACTAAAAAATCAACGTTAAGTATTATATGGATGCCCTATAGTTACGCCTGCGAATGTCAGCTAGTATTCAGCCGATTATGAAGGTCGATAACATTATGTATGTTGCTAAGAACGGAATAGACCAGAGATTGCTTGTAGTAGCCGTCACTTAGTGCATGTCCATTACGTAATATAAAATTAATAACTTTGCAAATATACTGATAAAAATGTTTTATTTCAACCAATTTCGATATACTGTAGCAAAAGCGGTTGAAGTAAAATAAAATTTTATAATACGGGATAGACCCCAACCATACTATTATAATCAACCTTTCCCTACCTTCCCCAGACAATGAATATTACAGAGCACTTATCATAAACAACGTCTCGACATTTCTCGAAAGGCGCATCTTTATGTCAAAACAGCCCAGAATCAGGAACAGCATCACGGGATACAACTGGGATTTTTGTGCTGGTCGGGTTAAACTCGGCGGAACTGACATTTCTATATTTGGTGGCTTTTGAACCCCTAGATTTTGATAAGCTCCCATAAGTTTCGCTCTTCAAATGATATATAATCCATAGTAATAAAGAGATAGACTATTGTGAATTCCACTGGTTGATTGTCGGTACTACCGGTTTCAGCCGTTAGGCCATCATCAGCTACATAATATCAGTACCTGATGAAGGCCTAACGGCTGAAACCGGTAGTACCGACAATCAACCAGTGGAATTCACAATTTTCTCTCTCTTTATTACGATGGAAAAATTCCCCAAAATACGTACACAGTCACTAAGTTTGATAAACAATCCACTGAAGTGTACGATAAACAAGAAGATAATGGACGTGATTCACTAGCTCTCAGACAGTAATCAAAACAATGATCTGCTCGAGTTCATATCTGTAAATGTATATTTGTAAAGTGTTTTACTTGCCGGTATCATAACCCAGGGGGCGCAATCACATCGGATTGAATCTTGAAATATCAAGTGCGTATCATTTGTGGAATAAAGTTGTAGCTGACGTACGCGAAACGCATTTTGGGAAAAATGGATGACGGAGGTATGCAAATGTACCATTTTTCTACGGTTTGGACTCCACATTCAATACGGTCCAGTTCTTTGGGACTTCAGAATTTATTCAGAAACGAGTAGTTATCAAACGGGGGAGGCGACCGTAAGCTAAGCTATTTACGATGGGTGGGTGTTTGTTAAGAGGCAGGATTTTTAGAAGTGGGGGAAGGAGGACAGATACCCGGTGTTGGCAATAAGTACGCTTAAAGAAAGGCGCCAAGGGGTCCTCGGTTTGACGTCCCATGTGTGAGCATTTCAAATTCAGTACCCCGTACGTCGGCTGGGACGTTAGAGCCAGGAACCCTCGGCACTTTCCGTCCAGATCAGGTTCATTCCGACACCAGGTTTTTCGCCACCCTTACCTTCACCCAAAATGCCTACCTCTTCTAAATTACCCACATAGAGCCAAAGCCAATGATTACCTCAGCTTTCATTCGCCTCCCCTAGAAACATGCAATAATGCCTCGATTCAACTTGGAGTAAATTACAAGCAAAGTAGGAATTAAACTAGGAGTGAGAAATATGTATTTGTTCGTGGGGTAACTGGATATTCAGTGGAACTCCACGCTGCGAAAACCCTACGCTCAACTGTTTCAGCTGTGCACTTTTAAAGTTTAAGACAAATCTAATCCAAGATTTATGAAACTAATAATAATTATTTTAGTTTTCCATCCAAGTTCCCTAACTCACATGATGGTTAATGATAAACCTCCTTCAGGCCTATGGTATCTGAACAGCAGTATCTATGGCATCTACTCGCAATGCACTCAAAGCAAAGGAACCAGCAAATTAACATCTCTGCTCCATCAAAGCAAGTCTGTTCAAGCCAAATCCAAACATTGTATACTTTTTGGTGGAAGATCGTTTAATAATCACCCATGTATAGTGTTAACATCAGAAACAGAGGGGCAGTACTTTTAAAACATTGCAGTATGCTATACATATTTTCATTCATTCTCAGCGGCATGTGGCTCGAAATTTGTGTAACATATTTTACTCCTCCTGCAGCTTCGCACTCTTTTTCCTCGAAGAACAACCCCCCCAACAGAAGAACTTGATGACATTAATTCGTTATGCTTAGTAACAAACTTTTTGACGTGTCCTGTTAACCTGACCAATTATTTACTGGAGACAAGTTTAAAAATCAAGAAGGAAAACTCCCTTTAAGAATTCAAAACCGCGAACTGGCCGCGGAAACTTTAGCGGCGTCACCCGCTGAAAACTGCACTATAGCAAGAAATTCCACAGAGAAAAAATCATTCGCCTGGACCGGTACTCGAACCCAAACCCCCTGATTTCCGGCCAGGTGCTCTACCAGTTGAGCTACCAAGACGCCCTCTTTCTCTGTGGGAATCAACGAGGCTTAGAACACCTGGCCGGAAATCAGGGGGTCCGCGTTCGAGTCCAGGTCAAGGCGAATGATTTTTTCTCTGTGGAACTTCTTGCTATAGTCCCTTTAAGAACTTATTCTGCCTGTTATTTAATAGGTACTAAGAAACTATCGAACGCCTTCATCAAGTAGCACTGAGGTGTTTCAATTGTAATTGTCTGTGCATCGAGTTGTTTGCACAACTTTTTGCCACTTCTTTTTTACTAAAGGAACTCGTGTTACTCGATACTCGTTTTCGTAGTTCAATGAGTGAATTTAAATAAGTAGAGGATAAACATTCAGTAGACCAGAACGTAGAGGATAAACTTTCTGTCCTAGCGAACGTAATAATTCATCCCCCCAATTACAACAACAACAACAACAACGGTAACAATGGTGGGATTTGGAGAGGCGTATAAAATGGGGATATTAACAAGCAGTATGCACGTACCTACACAAATGAATTTTTCGAGTAGATGAAACACGCAAATTTACACTCACAATTTGAAGGCTTAATTTTACCTAGGAAATCGTGAAACTTAAACACTACTTCACAGAAATTCCTACAATGTTATCACAATATTTTTACGAAAAATATTACGATAGGAATAAAATATGATCCTGAAGCCTTACGAAAATAAAATGAGACCCTCAATTTCCAAAACAGAAAGCGACAGGAGTTTTGGTGCTCAATATCCCCTTCAAGCTCCCAAAAACGATGAACTTCTTCCTTTCAGACGATTTTCTTCACTCTGAGACCGAATTTCATGACTTTACTGCTTTCGAAGTAATCATGAGGCAGATCACATTGAAGGCCTGTGCACACAATTCATCCGATACGTACACGATGAGGAAAGTTGATGCCAAGCATTTTCTTCTAAAAGAGTCTGACTAACATGTAGGCACCATTTATTCTAATGCCCGGGTAAGAGCAGGCTGAAAAGTTGCTCCCAATGAGGTATATTCATGGACCGAAATGAAAAGAAGGCAATTGACGAAACAAAAGTAGGAAGTATCAATTTTTTGTGAGGCCTCCGAAAATATTGGAAAGTAAGAAAAGACGTCAATATGTCATTAGAACGTACCTCCGAAAAGACTCGCAGCTCCTGGATCACGTGTTTTGGTAACTTTTCCCAGTTAACGAATACAATCGATTTCAAACTGCAGAGCGTTCGCAGTTCATTCCCAGGCGAATAATTCCGCTGAGCCCAAACTCCTCACTTGCGTGAGCTGACTGCTCCGCATTTGGATACGGTGCAACCATAGGCGTAAAATCCATCGGGCAAAGGACCAATGCACACCCTGAATATTGGTTCAGAGGTAGTTCAGGAGAGTGGTCGTCGGCATTAAACTAAACATCCTTGGCAATCAGCCACGTCCCGCGTCTCAGAAATTTACCGCTCTCAAACCAAGTAATCACCAACCAGGCCGGAGATCAATTTCGAATAGACTCATTTTTACACACTCCAACAGAGTGATTCTAAGAGCATCATGATTTCATTATGTAATATCATAGGCAAGGTAGGTACAGGAAAAAAAAAGATCTTCAGGCTGCGGAAAATGCAACTGCAGTGAAAATGACTAGAAAAAGAATCCTAAGGAAGGAAAGCGAGTGAGAAATAATAATGATTATAGCAAGGACATAAGATTGAGAACGAACTTTGCAAGAAGCAAACGGAATATAACGCATACGTCGTACAAGGATGCAAGATAGATCCGGCCACGGTATCTCGGTCGGTATCGCGCCAGCCCGGCAATCCCAAGGCCAGGGGTTCAAATACCACTCAAGGCATGGATGACAGGTGTCTGCCTTAGCGTACGGCAACACGTGAGTTTTTGCACGCGGTAAAAGTAGGTTGTTTTCCCGCTGCTTGAAATCCTTCCGTGGTCCCGGCCACACAGTGGAATACTACAGTTTCTCAAGATCATTGCGTAGGTAGCAAACATGAACCTGTTTCATGTAAACTAATATGAAAATGCAGTAAATGCTATCTGTGCGTAGTTGTTCCTTCGTCCGTTCATTTGTTCCCACTGTCCTCCAACCACGTTTCTGGTGACTTTGATCCCTCAGTTCCCGGGTTTTGAAATCATCATGTTTCATGTCATACACATATGGGTTCTGCTCCACCTCCAAAATTATGCGTTCGCTGCCTAGGTGATCGATAATGATTCATTATTACCGAATAACGGCGATTACTACACTGACCAACGTAGAGGAATAACCTCACAGAACACAAATCGAGCAGTCCTCCACAGCATTGTGGTACTACGTGTTTTCAGCTCGTGTGGCCAGGGTAAAAAACAAGCCTCAGAGAGTAAAAACAATCCGAGGCAATAGAGCAGCGCCTGTTCTCTGGCGGGTGACCTCGAAGACGCATCTGCCATCATCCCCGGCTAACGCTGCGTCTGGCATACCGCATTAAATTTCATGCTGTTCATAGTTTAGCGTGATTTTACCTTGCATATCTGCGTGAAAAAACGCACGTGTGGCGGTAGTTTTAGAATTAAGGCCTTAGGTTAGACGGTGTGATGTAACCTTAGCCGTTAGAGCACCTATAAAAGATATCTACAACCACTACGGATGCAACCTTTTTCAAAGCTAGAATATTCACATTGATAAAAGCTACAAATGTGCCGCATATTGATCAGTCCACTTGCTGGATAAAATTTATCATGCATCTAAAATATAAGTAATCGAGTCGATTTGATATCAAGTATTGGGCGAGAGACGTGCTCCCAGCAAACTGGCATGAACCCATTTTAGAACCATAACTTGAAAACAACGACAGGGTGACTATAACACCTTACAGCGTAACTACAATGCAGAGTTATTGCGGGGGGGAATGGGTTGATGTGGTGACAAGAGCGCAAGCCTCTTCAGTTTCGAATCACAGAAGAGGAGGTTTTTTGGCACACCAGTTCCTACTTGAATGGTGGGTGGAGGGCATAACAAGTTCAGTATTGCATCTGTCGAATGGGACGCTAAATTGTGGACCCCTTGGCTTTAGTACTTTAAAAAGTAGGCTAGTGCTGACGCCGGGTTTCTCAGCACCCCTCCTCCAGTCCCAGAACAATTAATTTTAAGCTAAACTGTCGGCCACCTACCGTAGTCACCAAATCTACGGCAAGGCTTGCTCTACTACGGCAACGAGGAAGTGTCGATTGAAAAAAGAAAACTTAGGACCGACTCACCACTTCACATATTGAAGCTACTCCTAGAAACGCACTCAATAACAAACACGTTGGATCTGCGAATTTCAAACCCTTGGCCTCTCGAGCAGCTCCGCACAACTTCCCGAAATTTCAGTTCCCAACGCTTGACCCGGACCGCAGATTTCATTTGACTGAGGCGAGGGAGGTCACGGCAGGCTGATGCGATAAAAAGATCGAGTCATTTAAGAGCGGTGTGGGGAAGATCTGATGGCGAAGGAGAAGTGTGCCGGGAGCATCAGCCGAGAGCGCCGGGAAGCGGCAAAGGAAGAAGCGATGGCGTGCGGAGCGACTGAGATGACGAAACCAATGGCCACGAGGTCGGCACGGCAATTTGATCGACGAATGTAATACGGGATCATGAATGAGAAAGCGAGGCAGCGGGAGAAAAGGCTCGCGAGATATTTGTTGACGGCATGCCGCGGCAGTGCAGAGAGGAGAGCGAAAGCAGTCATGCAAATGTGGGTGAGGCCACGTCGCGATTGGCAAGAGGGAAGCTGCGCGATATTGAAATACTGCGAGGATTTTATACCTCGAAAGCGTCCATTTTGGCGACATTAATTGGCGATAGATAGACAAATGATTACGCGTAAGGTGTGCATGATCTTTGGCGTTATTTTCTCACTACTTTTTTGATACAACTTGAATATGCTGCCAGTGTATACCGCTTAGCGGATTTGAATACTGCGATGTTGACTTAATTCCTCGAAAATGTCGACAGATTGACTCTGGCGATAGTGCATTTAATATCGTGAGATATTTTAGCACTGCGATGCTGCGACGTAGCGGTCGTGGTAGAAACAGAAAGGGGTTCAAAGAACAATCTAGTCAAAGTGGAAAGGACAATGGAAGGATATCACGTGAAAATCAATAAAAATAAAACTAAATTAATGGCAGGAAGCACGAGAGAAGAGGCATTATACTACGAAAATAAAATCTTGACGATGTGAAAGAGTATTGTTATTTAAGGAAGTTGAGTAACCATCGATGGACGAATCAAGAAGGAAATAATCAGTAGAATAGCTCAGGCAAAGAGGGCACTCTACCAAGAGAAATACAAGCTTGTGAGTAAAGAAACCCTTCAAAGAAATTAGATATAGAGCAAGCTTCTTTATGGCAGTGAGGCATGGATGATAACAGAAGCAGAGAAGTCAAGGCTGCAAGCTTTCGAAATGTGGGACCACAGAAAATAGTGAAGGAAAAATGGGACGACCGAATGACTAACGAGAAGTGCTAAGGAGAATCGGAGAATAAGGAAGAGTGGTGAAAACAAGAAAAAAAAAGGTGGCTGTAAAGAAGATGGCACTACTTAATCGGTCTTATCTTGAGACATGATGGCCTGATGAAGACAACCGTAGAGAGAAAATTGAATGGGAAGAATGTGAAAGAGAAAACCCATGTTAAAAGGAAGAGGTTTGCCGAGAGAGAAATCGATTGTTGGAGACCTACGTTAAACCAATCTTAGGATTGCTGTCCTAAAATGATAATCATATTTGCACTTTTTCTAGAATCGAACTAGAATATCCTGTCAGAAGATACGGCTTTGCGGATTTGAACTCTGCGATATTAACTTCATGCCTAGATAATGTCGACAGATCGACTCTGACGGTAGCGCAATTAAAGCTTATTGAGTGTTTAATATAGCGAGACATTTAAGCTCTATTTTTAGAAGCCACCAAGAATATGCGTACAGAATACCTACATTGCTTTGGGGATTTGAATACTGCGATATTAACTTCAAACCGCAAAAACATCAATACATCGACGCGTATGCTAACGCGTACAGCGGTTTTGTTATTGACGATATATTCGCGATATATTTTGGCAAGGATATGGGATCCAGAGGAAGTAGGTTTCATTTCGAAATTGAACAAGTGTGCAGACAATGGCAGCTAGGTTTGTAAAAAGGTGTTTAGATAGATAGGTGTATCCAAAATGTTAGGAGATTAAACTTGGGACTTACGACAACGTCGTAGGTTGACGTAGAGACAGAATCTTCGGCAGGAATTTAAGAGAGACACCTTTTATGAACATGATAAAAATACATTAAAAACACCATCGTACAGTGGAACGTTAGATAATAAGGATAAAATTAAGGAGATAGAGAGCTAGACAGATTTATAATTTCCTTTCCCTTGAATATAATAACTAACAATAAGTACTAAGATCGAAATATACGGTAGGGGGTAATTAGTTCCGATAAGTTATGTAGATTTTGCTCTGTTTTTACATGTCTGCATGAGACCACATGTAAATGTACAGAATAGACACAAATGTACAACGTTTACTTGTTGTTTCTAACATTTCCCGGGATTGGTAACATACACTCACAAACATTTGCACAAAATGTGTACATTATTTGTCCGTCATGATTATTGGTGGAAATCAGAAGCAGTGTTGTATGGGATATTGCGTGTACTCTCAGTAAATTTAATACATTTAACAGCAAAGCCGGTGAAGAAGTTACTAACAATAGGATAGTTTGCCTAAAGATTATCCACGCTTAGTGATAAGCCACCCCCTCGTCCCCTGCCACATATTCTTGCGTTCCTTGCGGAGTACTACGACAACTAGTAACGACACCAAAAATACACGTTCCTCCCGATTGCAACGCACACGGACGCGTCCCACGCTCCTCAAAGAAGTGGATCGCTTTCCTCTGGAAAGCCAGAGGATAAGCCACCACTCAACACGCATGCAGCAGGGCAATGACCTCGGGCGGCGCACATTCACTCGACGGAACACGAAACCGAACGGGGATTTATGTGGCCGAGTCTCGTTTCGCAACCCCGCACGATTCACTGATGACTGAGAACGCTCCTGGGCTCCAATTCTGGTTCTCGTAACCTGCCTCACAACCAGGGCGAGTCGCCTGTTTCTCACAAAAAGTGACACGTTGAATTCTCTTTCTTAACGCATCGCAATCCGTGTTGAACTCCCGCTCACACGTTACGCTCCGCCAATCAGGGAGCACATTCCTCTGCCGGTTCTGCTATTGGACGGATACAGCCTCGGTGAGCTATCGCAAGATCTATCACACAAATAAGCTGCGGGATACAATTCATTTCGCTAAAGGGGGAGGGATCTGGCCAACTGTCAGGGTGCACTATCGACAGGGAGGGGTGGTACAGCTTC
Organism: Platycnemis pennipes; assembly: GCA_933228895.1. NCBI lineage: Eukaryota > Metazoa > Arthropoda > Insecta > Odonata > Platycnemididae > Platycnemis > Platycnemis pennipes. Next base: position 141,743,065 of record OW121846.1, read on the forward strand.
TCATGACGCTGAGTGATAGAAATGTTATAAAAATCACTGCTTGTTCCAATAATAATGATGTTAAAGGTAAACATTTCATTAGAACATACATCTGGAGAATTTTACTATATGGCAGCGAAGCATGGACAATAAAAGCAGCAGAGAAGTCCAGGCTGGAAGCATTTGAAATGTGGTCCTAACGAAGAATGATGAAGATAAAATGGATCGATCGAGTGACAAACGAAGAAGTCTTAAGAATAGTGGTAGAGAAGAGATGTCTACTGAAAACCTTAAAAAGATGGGACAACTTAATTGGCCACATCTTAAGACACGATGGCCTGATGAAGACAATCGTCGAAGGAAAAGTGAACGGGAAAAATGGAAAAGGCAGGCCTCGTATGAGTTATATGGAGCAAGTTGTGAAGGATGTAAAAGAGGGGAGCTACGTCAATATGAAGAAGTTGGCCGATAGAAGAATCGAGTGGAGGGCTGCGTCAAACCAATCCTAGGATTGTTGACCGATGATGATGATGACAGAAAGGTGAGTGAATAAATAGTAACATTTAAAAATAAATAATTATTTACGAAGGATGACAGTTTTACCATTACAGAAATGAGGAGTGTGTTCTTAGAGCTGTTACACGTCGTTATAGGGGAGGAAGGGGTGAAAAAGTTGGAAAATCAGCGTTACGTAATACGTGGATGCCGTGGTGCCGGATGAAGGGCACGTTTTACGCCTTTTAGGTGAGGACGCGTTTCGTCAATAACTACACCGTGCTGCTACACGGGTGAATGGCAGAGGGTGTTGGGACAGTAGCTTTTATTCGTGAACTTGAGCAAATGTAATTATGCTCCACGTGGGATTGGGTGCTAATCTTTGGCTATATTATGGTCTCTAACTTTGCGAGGGCAAGACGGTTGGTAAATACTGCAAGTCCTCGACACACGAACCTTCAACGATACAAACATGTGTATATGTCCGAGTACAAAATTCAAACACTTGGTGGAATTACAAATTTGTGGATATGGCGTATAAAGTTCATTTGGCCGTTGCAGCTGGTGGCACCACATGCTAGAATCAGCGAAGTAGGATAAGCTATTTCTCATCACTGGTTATAGTCTGTCCCGCACATTAAGGCGTCTCAGATCGGAAGTAATGGTATAAGAATGGAAATAAAAGAGTAAAAAGTTCGCTACATGTATAAATAAATATGGAAATTGATGTATGAGTGCTGTATGCCGTAAGCACATTGGTGAATGCCTTGTCTTGTACATACTTTGAGTTGCAAAGAAAATACATTTACGAGCAAGTTCTCGGAATGCAACTCATTTGTATGTCGAGCACTTAACTGTACAAGGATGGACATAGTATAGGGGGCAGAATAACAAACGAAAAATAACTGCACACTAAGTAAGGAGGGAAAGGAAGTGGCAATATGAAAATTAGGAGGGGAAATAGCAGGTGAATTGAGCAATTGAGAGAAGACGATAAGACAATGAACGCTACCACAGAAGGAAGAATGCTAATTTAACCCTGAAAGAGATTGTAAATGAGTAGGAAATAGAGAGCAAATGCAGGGAGGAAGGAGATAGTCCGAGTTGTGGGATAAATATTGTTTGGAGAGAGATATTCGAAGACGTAAGATAGAACTGATTCATCAAAACATATTCAAAGATCACGTACTAGCCGTGAAAACTTTAGCGGCGTTACCCGCTGATATTGCACTATTGCAAATATTCCACAGAGAAAAAATCATTCGCCTTTACCTTTTAGCCGGGTTAAAGCCAGTCCGTGAACATCTTGTTCCTTTAGAGCTCTAGGTAGCTGAATTGGCAGAGTACCTGGCCGGAAATCAGGGGGTCCGTGTTTGAGTCCCGTTCAAGGCGAATGATTTTTTTTCTGTGGAATATTTGCTATAGTGCAATTTCAGCGGGAAACGCCGCTTAAGTTTTCACGGCTAGTACGTGATCTTCGAATTCGTACAAATTTATGGTTTTTTGCTACTAGAACAATGAAATTCCTCAAGAGAAATAAATATTTTTGTGCAAGTTACTGCTTATAACATCATTGACAAAGCCAATTTGTTTATAATACTTTATATATGAACAAGATAATTGACAAAATATTAAAAAACAATACATTTGTAATAAAGTGAAAACAATTCTATTCCTAATGGTCTAAGTGTGATTAATCATTTACTTCATCTTAGACATCCTATGTATGCACCTTCAAATGTTCATAATGCTGAAGTATAGGGTCATCACTTGTATAGTAATTTGCCACAGAAAATCCCTGACATGAATTTCTTTGCATCGAGTCATAATTAATCTCTTTTTCTGCAATGTTGAAAACTGTGTTGACCTGTCTCCTACATTTTCAAGAGTTAACAAGATGTAAGTTGGATTCCAATATTAAATAAATATTCCTACATTAGCACATCATTCGATGAGTCCTTTCAATTTGTTAACCCCTATTGAACAAATACTTCGCTTTGCTTATTGTTTCACATGAGGTTCAATTAACTTAATCCTCGTCATTAGTACAATGAACATATTATACGGCTATTCAATATATATTGCTTTCTATTAACAAGAAGTATATCGGCGATGGTAGGCAGAGAATTATTTCTTTGTGCGACAAGGTATTCCTTAGGTTGTGTTGTCCACAACTTTTCGGCAGTAGTAAGATAAGAACAATTACTGCACACTTAAACTCCGACGATATATTCACCCTACCTTGTCTGAAGACGATTATTATTCAACAACTCATAGTGATGCAATTTAAGATTATTTCGAAAATAAAAAACTTGCAAATTCTTTAAAATAACATTATGGATGATGACTTATGCGTCTTCTACACGACTACCTTCGCTCAGCGTACTTGACTCAGCCTGAACGCTGAGCCGCTTTCCTTTCTACACGAAGCACTTACATCGACAGTTCGTCATCTTGCGCCGAAGTTGATAATTGACATTGTAAACACTCAACATGACTAGTACAGAATGAGATAATTCAACTAGAATATTTTCACTTTCTATTACCTTCGGTACTTTTCGGAACTTTTTTCCTTTTCCTTCCATTGGACTGAGAATCTTATTTATCCGCGGTAAACAGCATCCGCGTTTCCACGCCACACGATTGGTTTCATCAGAATAAAAACGAAGCGTGTTACTTAAGCTGGGGTCCCGAGGCTTGCTGAGCCTACCCCACGGCTGAGCAATGGTGACGCCTCTACACGGTGAGATCAGCCGTTAAGTCGGCTGATCCGGGCCGCTCATCTTAGCGTGTATAGTCTGTGCGGCGTTAGATGGCAGTGACGCCATCGAAATTGATGACGACATATCGATTTCCCCCAATGAGAGAAGCTAAAAATTACGCACGTTGCCAAGTTTTTTTTTGCCAACTTACGAGGTACAGAACAATTTACTGTCGCTACCGCGAATTACCCTGCGTCAAGTCGTTTGAAAGGGAATTATTTTCCATGGCACTGTAATGCGTTATTAATGGGTTACAGCACAAGATTTTAACGGCAACGGTAGACAATAATGTAATCGTCCCACGTCTCGAAGGAGTTCTTACCAAATACTTCAACTACGTACTCTTATTACAACAACCTCAACCCTCTCCCTGACTATTCCCTCTTGCTATATGAATAAAGCCGCTGTCTCTCCTTACAAAAGGTTATGCACGTGCAGAGGCGACAGCAAGCTTACTGAGGATAGCAAGCAGATCAAAGCTCTTATCCTACGAAACTCCCTATGACAAGTTTAGTGGAATGGAAAAACTTACTTGCGGAAGTTAACACTCAAAAACAAACTAATACTGGGTTCAAACTTCGATTCCTATGAATCTGATAACTTGCCCAAGACATTAAAAATAGTCAAATATACTGAAATAAATGTGTTAAACCATAAAAATAAATCTTGGTGCACCTACATGGTGCACATACAAACTAAACGGTTGGCTTTATTAAGAATCCATCTACAACTATCATGGAGCCAATACCAAGGCGAGTTATGACTGAAACATCCAGAAACAAAAGAATCAGTTCAAAGACTCTTAATGCACCGATCAGCCTCACAAATCCCATCACCCGATGTCACTGTGACATATCAAATCATATTATGCATCGTAATTGAACGCTAACAGATTTCTTCAGGAAGGACTTCCTTAAATCCCACAACCAGAACAATGTTTTCAAAATAAACTTCCTTCAGCATCACGTTTCACAACAAAGCCTTGGATGCGTTCTTATTTTAGGTACCCCTCTTACTTTATACCACTTGGGAATCCACGCCAGATCTAAACTTGCCCGGAAGAAAGTTCTAACCAGCCAGCTTTGAAAAAAATTACGACGCGTGGCCAACATTAAGCACTGTGTTCACGCCACTTGCGTAATTTTCGCGTACAAATAGCCAAATAATAATCATTTAATATTGTGGCCAGTTCAGCTCACGCCGTCATGAAGGCTTAGTTTTATCATGCCATTTCCTAAGACAATATATCATCATTATTCGGTATTATTAGGTGAGGCGATTAACAACTAATTTCCTTTGAGCCATTAAGGACCGGTAGGTACTTGGGACCCGGCGTCGGCATTAGTCTTACCCATGCCCCTGACACTTCCCATAACCTCCGTGTTCTGCTTGAGGCGTATTGACTGAAGCTGCGTCCTTGTGCGTACTAATGGCGCCACTGGTATCTCAACCCAAGTTATTTCTTGAATACATTGTCACTGAGTATATTTTTTGTGATTGCTAGGTTCCGTAGTGAGATTCGTAATTGTGGTTTATTCCTGTTGCTGGGTGTTTGAGGTTTTAATGCTTCACCCACGCGACATAGGAATTACCTTCCTATGAGTGCGACTAGTTTTTCATTCTCCGAATCTCTAACAATGCCATGAAGTTGTGTTGCTCCTGAGTGCAATGAGGGATATGGTGCGAAAAAGTTGATGTCATCTTTTGTTTAGTGTTCTAAAGGCCCTATCAAGAAGGCTAAACCACATCACATCTGAATCTGGTTTCTTTATACGTAGCTACTTTAATTTTAGCTCTAAAGTTATATACCAAACATTAGGATCACTAAGCGCCCGAAGTTAAGTAATCGTAAACCATTAAAGAAATAGTAGTCTAAGATGACCTGTTCGGACTCATTACATGCATGGTCAAGGACGGAAAGTTTAAGAAAAGGCTTTATTCGATTCTACATTAAAGTGGTTTCTACTAATTTTTTTAGTACTAATTTAGTAAGTGCAGTAGTTTGCTCTTGTGTTGTAGTCATCCAATATACTATAGGTTTGATTGCTATACCTCTATAACATCTAATTGTAGATATCCAGAAATGTACGCATATGTAGTAATTATTGGCGAATTCACCACTCTCATGATTATAGGGCGTCTTACATCGCATACACATAATTAACCAGCTCAGATTTGATATGGTGGAATTTCTCTCTCGTGGAAGAAAAAAAGACTCAACTACATAACTTCCACTGATTTGATTGAGACGACCCATGTTTCAATCAAACCAGCGAAATGAGTTGATTAAGTTTTATTCCTTCCACCATCGTATACAGTTTAAAGAAAAATGAAAATGCCAGTAACTTAGTTCAATCATTAACGTCAACACCTTATGGTTGGGTTGAGGAACACGTGCTGCCAATAGTTCGCCACTCGCCGCACACTCACAGTTGAGCCATAAAATTCCGATAGTTGCAGGGGCCTGGCCTTACCTTAACGAAACTACGGTTTCCTCCCGGTCTGGCGGGCGGCATACTGAACTTCAAGCCTCGCGGCACTTAAGAAGGGGCCGGGTACCATTGAAAAATCTACCATCGTCGGGATCCCAGCCCAGACTACGGGGATGGGAGGCCAGTATTCTAGCCACCAAACTCATCTGGCTCTTTCCGAACAAATCCGTTTCTTTTTCCCAAGCGAGTTTAAGGGGACACTGTCTGACCAACACTGTTATGTTTTGAATCCTCGAAATGCATCGAAATTATTTTTTTAAAGAATTCAAGCATTATTAGTGACCATTAGCGGCTGCCAATCCTGTCTCGAACATAATCAGTCAATAATGAGCTTTGCTGAAGTCAAAGGACATTCTATTCAGATAAAATATTGCAAGTAAAATTAGTTCTTAAGGCACACTAGCAGCTAAGGTTAACCGTCTAACCTAAATTAACCCTAAACTTGACCGTAAGACAAACACTACATCTACACCTTAGACCTATTCCGGCCCACGGCCTTTTGGTGTTGCCGACCTCACTACCCCGACTAGTTTAAATATTCGATTACGCAATGAGTCGGCCGTAGTGCCAAGATGGCGGCCCGAAAGTCACTCTGCTTCGAATACTTCTACCGGCGTGAATGTCGTGTTTTCCTTAGTTTTAACAATGAATTTGAGGGTACAATATAAAATAGCGTAATGGAGGGGAAAATCGAAGGAAAAGCTCCAGGAGGAGGGCCAAGAGACAGTCTTAATACTTAAAGACAATACTTAGGACAAACCAAGAATGATGTTGAAAATAAGAACAGCATGGAAGTGAAGGATCTTTCATCTACATAATACCCTGCAAGCCACCACAAGGGTGTGTGGCAGGGGGAGGGGCAAGGGTGGGTCTTTCATGGCATAGGGATGAATGGATAACTGAGGTCAGCCAATCTTAGGAGTAATATACTAATTATAATGCAATATAAGCGACTGGAGCTTCTAAAAACAGAATCCTCCCGCTGTCGAGATATTAAATGAAGTGATTGAAGCCCAAAAATCATCTGCACATCAGACCACTAAGCAACTCACGGCCTTGCTGTCCGAGATGTACAGCGGATATCCCAGAACGACGGAGATCTACACTGACGGCTCAAAGACAAATAAGGCGCGCTCATGCTTACTATTTTCTCCAAGGCCACGCTGATGGTGACCTTCTATCCTTCAAGTTCATTTCAAGGTGGAGTCGTAAGCTATAAAATTGGCTTTGGAAAACTCGAGAGGATACATCACACGCACAGTTTCAATTAGTGCCTCAAAAGCAAATTCAAGGATTGCGAACAAGCCGGGTAAAACGTTAGCGGAGTTATCCGCTGATATAAACAATAGAAATGTTTCCACAGACAAACAAACCATCAACCTTAACTGGGATTCGAACTTGGATCTCTACAATTCGCACCAGGTGCTTTAACCAGTTAAGCTAACAAGACTCTGTCACTGTGGAATATCTTGCTATTGTTCATACTTAGAAAGCTGTTAGGTTACTATCCGATGAATCGACTTGCTCAGGATATACTGAGGGGCCTTATATCCCCATCAATTAAAATTCACAGGCTCCAAATTATTTCTATCTGATTTGGGTTCCTAAACAAATGCAACCTAGCTGTTCATGATAGTGCCTAAGGCAGCTAAGTACACTAGTGTGTGAGAAGACTATTGATGTAAATGATACTCAACCTGAATACCTAATGGGATGATTTTAAAACAACTAATACCAGAATGGCACATATAACAATAAACGTCCTGGAAAAACATTAGCTAAAAGAAATTACGAGGCATTAAGGGTAGTACCTGCACTTGAACATTGCCGGGATGAAAGGGAAATAGTTGTCATTGCAGGACTCCGAATAAGAAAAAGCCCACTAACTCATTAATTTATTTACACAGCGACCAACAAGTTTTTGCCAGGTTTGCGGGTTTACTTCAGCGATAAAATAACAATGCTATTCTGTAGACTTAATCAAGTACAGCGTAATGGGGAACAATATAGGAGGAAATATCAACGACATATTATGCGTAGTCCCGCTAAGGTGGATAATATTTCTGATGGAATCAGTCTAGTCATTTCAGTGCTCCTTACTTATCAGAGAAACATTGTACTTAAAATAACATGAATTCATCATTGCCTATGCAGTTTTTTCATTTCATTTATTTCAATTCATGTATTGCCTATTTTTGTTAAATTGCAATTTCAACATTTCAATTCATCTACTGCCTATATTTTTGTTACATTCAATTTCAATATGAGCTAAATTCACATCAAAGAAGGTAACGGAGCCATTAGATGGCTTTGAGAGCATAATGTCTCGGATTCAGCCATATGCTGATAACATGTAGCAGGGGATAGTGCAGGTGCGGTGGATAAGGTGCCAGCATCCTATCCCAACGATCTGGGTTCGAATCCTGACGGAGAAAATGTTTTCACATCAGCATAACGGTCCCCACGCGGGTGCTATGTGGAGAACACTTCGAGTTCAGTACTCAGTCCGTCGGATGAACCGTGGATTCCTTGGCACCTTTCGTTAACAATGCCGACACCGAGTTTCACTCCGCTCTTCCTCCGTTACTTGAAATATTCCTCTCCTTATCCAATTACTTGCGGGTGGCATGAGATCCACGAGGTTAGAGCGCTCGGGAGTAAACAGCACGGCTGCGGGCTCAAACCCCGTCGAAGGCATTATAGACAGCCCCGCCAAAATTCACTGCAGAGGGATTCTCTGGGTCCAGTTGAGATTCCAGACGTGCATTTCGCGTGGGCGGCGGAATGCGCTCGGCAGCGCGTCCTCACTGCGCGGCCGTTTTAATAGCATTTTCCTGGCTCAGCCATGCGTCCCGCTACCCGCGTCGACACACTCTCAAGGGCCGAAAGAGAATTCACCCCATGGATCAAGTAGGGTATTGCTTGCGCCAAGATACTATTTTGGGGAAAAAATGACCGCGGGGGACACACGAAGATGTTGATTTTGCTGGAGAAAATTATGAAGGAAAAGCACAGTCTTCTACCCGAAGATAAGATCCATCAGTAGGGTTAGAGCTTACGTAAGCAAGCCAGACGGCGGAGTGTCATAGACTACCTTCCTTCCTTCTGCCGCCTATGATTTAATCATTTACGGCAAATTAACTACCCAGAGAAGAACACTGTATCGGCTAAGTAAGCGTGAACATGGAGGTCTTCACCGGCTTATAAACCCATTCGGTCGGTATCCCAAAGTTTACTGGGCCACAACGACATCCGACAATGAGTAAATGAAAGTGACAACGGCAAAAGACCCAGAAAACGTGAGCTAAAAGATATTGTCAGTAAAATATATTCTTTCATAGAGGAAATACGGTACGGTACATTACGCTAGAGCTTATACATCAACTTCTCCTTTGCGTCGAAGTTCCAACTGCTGTGGGAATCAACCTCGCCCAGTCATACGCATCCAGGCAAAACAAAATCGAGGCGCTATAAGACGCAAAAAATGCATACAAGTCACGACTATGCTCACATATTCTGTTCGAGGAGGCTCTTAATCGACATGTTAGGCAATTTTTGATCTGATTACAGTGGTTGGAAAGAGTAAGTGATTACCTAGCAACAAAATTAAATTGTGAATATGGAAGCTCAGAATTCCTTCTGAGAGCTTCCTTCACAATTATCTTCTAGGCGGATTTTTTTCATATTGAAAAAGATCACTGGGTAAATAATCCACACTTTCAATTCCACAACAACCCAGGTTTCAGCAACTCAGTGCAACTTTCAAGGCACGGACGCCTTCTAACCTTGAAAATGTGAATGAGTTGCAAAAACCTGGGTCGGTGTTGAATTAAGTGTGGATTTTTACGGAGTGACCTTTTTCAAAATGGATATTCGTAATTTCCTCAAAGTAACGCCTGAAACCATTTCCCAGATTTTTTCCCAACGAAATTCCGGCGCGAGTGAGTAACTACGTTGAGGTGATTAGCGGTCAGTTTGCGGTCACGCAATCAAAATTATTTAAGTATTTCGGATAACCATCATCTGATATTGGTAGGGACACTTAATTTAACACATCATGAAAATTTATTCAACGACGGATAAAAGGGCCTTGTATATCCTCAAATACCCACATGCTTAACCTTCCACACACAGAGGCCGCATGTATGTAATGATCCGAACACGTCACTGCCCTTATCTCCCAGAGGGAAAGGGCAATGTGGGGGCGCTGGCAACGCTAAGGCGCCAGCCAGAACCCCAACGGGGGCTGATACGTCAACCCAGACAAACTCGAGAGATGTGTATGACATCCTAAACGGGCCATGACATTGCCAGACGAATAATGCAAGGAGAGGAAAAGATACAAGAAGAAGAGGTAGGTCAACCACTGGAACGTCTTCGGTCGGCCGCAGAGAGGGAATTTAAAATTGCGATTGATTACTCGGAGCCGTTCCTTTTCAGAATGGAAGAATCTGGGGATTCATGAATATATTCAAGAGCTAAAAAATCATAGTCACTTCCCTAAAATAATAAAAGTCTTTCAAATCTATTCCCTTCAAAGCCATTCTCATATTCATCCTCTATTTTTAGGAAAACAATAACAGGCACGCCAAAATTCTGTTGCCGATTGTTTGTACTGCCGGTAAACCTGAAATAGTACGGGAATAAGTTAAGCCCGTTTAAAATAATGTCCTTCATAGAACCTAAAAGTAAAACTCCCACCCACAAACGTAACTCTCAATTTTGGTTTTTCTTTAACTCAAGATAACCTTCACTTGCTAAAGTATGCGTGAGGAAAGAGCTTTGAGTTGATTGTTTCGGAGGTTTGTCTGCTGTCCTTCAGTTTTATTCCCATATTTCACGACTGCTGCACGAATGTACACCCTATCTATTTAATGGTGACCTTCAACCAACAATGACACCAGCTACATTAGTCAAGATCCAAAAGTTACATTTACTTCTCTTACGATTTAACCTTACACTTACGTCCGCTATGAATACACTCTTCTCACCATAATATTGCCTTACCATCTCTTTTCCTCATAGCCTTTCTCCATTTGAGGGTATGACTACTCACTAGGCATCCAACCCACTTCCAAGCGCAATACATGTTCTTCAGTCGATCCACAGAGAAAAATGTGTAGTTAAAACTACCACACTGATTACCGGCGCGAGGACGAAAATTGATACATACGATACAGGGCCGTATTTACCATCAGGCGGACCCGGCGGCCGCTCACAAGCGCTGGGGGTCTCGCGAGAGTCACGAGAAGGCATTTTTTAAATGTAAATATAGGAAGTTATTTAATTTAATGTAAATACTCTTAAGTAAGAAATCGGGCACCTACTACCAGAGTATTAATAGTGATAGATATTTGCACTTGTATATTGTCTTTATAAGCAAGGAAAAGTCTATGTCAAGCTGCCAGGTTGCAAGAATATAACACTGGGGGCCTCATTATAGATTCCGTCGAGGGCCTCAGAGGTCATAAATACGTCACTGATATGATACATTGTTGATTAGCCGTGACAGCCCAACGGTTGTTGGACTTAGTAGCCTCAGTAGTACCTAGCCGGTAGCAGCGTGAGGACGTTCAGTAGTGAGTCCATTATGACTGCTCCCGTTGATGCTATTTCATGGACTCGGAAGTTGGAAGCGCTGGAACTCTGGAATTTTTCAGCCTTCAAAGCCTTAAAGGTACGTATTATTCACGCACGGGCACTGAAGTGATTTTTCTATAATTACCAGTCAATCTGCAGGCATTTTCTGTATCGAATATTTGTTTCCTCTGAAAATATTTATTTCAAACAGAATTATAAAGTTTTCACGTTTCGTGATGATATTGACGATAGAGAGGGGAGTGAGGACGACCCATACCCTGATGACGCGAGGAAGGAATTGGAGACTGAAGACACGAACATCCCATGCCCTACATTTGATGAGCTCGCCTCAAGAAGTGATCTGACTGTACGTGTACATATCCAAAATTATTGTATTATCCACGGAAAATTATCCATATGCGTTGTTTGGTATGGCTGATAGCATAAAAACATGAATGTATACTTCTTTCATTTTTGCTAATGTACATTGTAAATGTTAAGTACTATAAGTCACACCTCATTTACGTTGTCCATTTATTGTAAGAAATGAAAGAAAATGTGCCAAATATTGTCCATTGCAATACCACCATATTATTTTGTATTATTACATCCACTGCATCCCTTGCAATTTTTAACTCGGTAGATCACCAATGAAGTACAGGTATACTGACTACAAACTATAGTATTCTTAAAAAAAATATTACTCCTGACCGGACAGTTTTACCAATATGTAGTATTTCCTACCAGGCAGTCTAGCTGTTTTTACCAAATAGTGTAGTAATTTCAACGGACTGCGTAGTATTTCTAACGAGACAACACTGCTGCTTTTATCAGAAGGTGAAGTAATTTTACCTACGGGTTTAGTATTTCTTACTGGACAGGGGTGTTAGAATAATCAGAAAGTGTAGTAATTCTAACCTGAATGGTTTAACTACACGGTGTAGTAGTTGTAACCGGGAGTCGACTTGGTTCATATTTTACTACAAGTGTTGTAAAAATAACCAAGACTAGCTATTCTAACTAGAATTTTTTTCCGTGTCGAAATTTTCTTTCCCCACGTCTCGGAAGAAAATTCTAACGATGGGGCCTCACGCTCATTCTCAAGGACTACGCAACGTCGTCAAATAAATCCATCGAGCGCTATCAGTGGTTTATTTGAGCACGCAAAAAGGCGAGGGGACGAAGCTTACCATAAAATTTCCCAGGCGTCCATTATAAATAAGAATTTTTACACCTACTCTGGCTCTCAAACTTCAAAGGGCTTCGGAGGGGAAACGTAGGAGATACGGCTCAACGTATTTGCTGGGCTCATTTCAACAATGGGAAAATAATCTTCTTTTTGATACGAGAGTCAGATAGGGAGGTGTGGGGGAACCCTACGGGCACTTTACCTGGGTTCAGCACGTGGGTGCCCTCAAATATTTATTCCGGACCTGCTCCAGAAATGAGAATCTCACACGTAACTATTACAACCCTTCGCTCGGGTGACCTCCATTCCCCTGCCCCACAATGCCCCGGGCTTTAAAACGAAAAGAATAGCGCACGGCGCGCCGCGGCGCCTCGCACCACCTGCACCCACGAATGCCCACCCCACCACTTGCGAATTCAGCAGCGTGCCAAGGAAGGACGCTGCGAGACAGAACGACGGATTCCGAAGAGCAAAAACGTTAACCTCCAACGATGTGTCTCCACAGCGCTGCTTGAAGGTGTCGGCAAAAGGGTAGGCCGCTTTCTCACTGCTTGCTATAGATTCCGAGGGCCGCAAGTGGGTGCAAATAGCGGGAGGGGGTGGAGACCGGTGAGGTTAACATGTTCCTCGAGACGAAAGCGTCTTGGAAATTTGAAAGACCCACCACTCCTGGAGCCAACCACGTTGGCTCGTATGTTTAAACTAAATTAATTTTACGGCCAAACGCTGACTTGGATGCGTGATCTTTGCCACCTTACTTCGGAGTAAAATAGAACTATGCTAAAATAGAACTTTGCTGGAAAAATGAGTGGTAAGCCTTAAGAAGAAGACGGGATAACTGAATCGGACATCTCGAGACATGATGAAGACAATCGTCGAGGGAAAAATGAATGGGAAGAATGGCCTCGAGTGAGATATGCGGAGCAAGTGGCGCAGGATTTGAAAGAGAAGAATTAGGTAAGCATGAAGAGGTTAGCTGATAGGAGAAAAAAGTTGAGAGCTACTTAAAATCAATCTAAGGACTGATTATGATGAGTGTTCGCGCAAGATTCCTGTGGGCTGTATTTTAATTTCAAGTACATTAACAATTTAGATATTAGGGGGACAATGCCGCTAATGAAACAATCCGCCAGGATGTGAAACTCACGTGGTTTCCAACTATATTCCGGCGGTTCCTTGCTTCTTGCACACACGCTTGGACCGGTCACCGTGGTTTGCGCATGTCAAAAACTTCGAACTGCCTCGTACGAAGGCACAAGCTACTTCTCCCCAAGGGAACACACACAAGAAAAAAAAGACACGCGCAAACGTCTCACGACTCTGGTGGAAGACACTTAAAAAAATTGGCGGAACGTCAAACTAGGCTTTAGTATGAACATTACCGCCCACCAAATTTTAACAAAACAGCAGCAAAGCAGATGTTTATAAAAAATAGATAACTAATTAATATTTAGATAAGGATAGGTTTGTATGGAAGGTAACCGAATCTTCACTTCAGAGGCTATCCAGGGGCTATCACTGAGACTCATTTCGAAGGGCGGGTAGCCCGCGGATAAGGTAGATATGAAACAACTTACGTCTAGTAATAAATAATATAGTAATAAATAACAAATCAAATAAATATCCTTAAGAATAATGAAGGAAGGTTACTTTACCGTTATAACATAAATGTTTGATACATGAGTTAACTCAACTCATCGACAGGATCTGCATTAGTCATTTTCGGGACGCACTTTCATCATCGACAGGAGTTTAAATATATCACTCAATAGATAAGACCAAAAAATAAAACAATGAAATACAAACTAAACTACATATTATAAGTAAATCACAGGTATATCGGTAATTTACTTAACTTACTAGCTGGGCGTTTAGACAAACCCTGAACAGTTCGAACAGAGAGCACTCGAACTCGACCATCTGGTCCTGGATATAGTTTATGAACCCTTCCCAATGGCCATTGGGGGGGGGGGGGCGTGGTTTTTTTCTCCTTTGATTACCACCATATCTCCAGCAGACAGATTAATTTAATGGTCTACATGCCATTTTGCACGAGATTGTAATTTTTGTAAGTTCTCGTTGGACCATTGATTCCATAAATACTGTACAATTTGCTTTACTAAATTCCAGCGAGACGATATATTTGTTTTCTCGGCAACTAAATTTGGCTCGGGAGATGCTAAAAGAGGAGCGCCGACCAAAAAATGACCTGGTGTCAGCGGCTCCAGATCCTCATGGTCTGACGTCATTGGTGTGAGTGGCCTGGAATTTAACACAGCCTCCACGCGAGCGAATACGGTTGTCAGCTCCGCAAATGTGAGAACCTTATCACCCATGATGCGCTTTAAGTGACTCTTTGCTGATTAGATGCTGGCTTCACAGAGCCCCCCAAAATGAGGCGAGGCAGGAGGATTCAAGTGCCAACTTATGTTTTTATGCAATAGACGATTTTGAACTAGATCACTTTCGATTAGAAACAAGCAGGGTTTGTGAATTCCTGTTAAATATTTGTTTGCCCCTTTAAAATTTGAGCCACAATCGGAATGTATATGAGCACTGAGTCCACGTCGCTCAGTGATCTGACAAGTGCTGCTATAAATGCATCTGATGAAAGACTTGCAACTGCTGCCTCTAAATGACATGATTTTGTAGCAAAACACATAAAGATACACAAATACACCTTCTGTGTTTTGGCCTTTCTCCTAAGAGATTCCTTTATAATAAAAGGTCCTGCATAATCTACCCCAGTATGAAGAAACGCTGTACTAATTGGGAATCTGGGTGTAGGAATTGTTGCCATTTGTGGCACACGTGAATCAGCACGAAATTTAAAGCATGTTATGCATTTATCTACCCGTTGACGGATTATGCTTCGTGCTGATAATATCCAATATTTCATACGGATTAAACATTGTAAAACAGTGGAACCAGCATGAAGATATGTCTTATGATAATAATCTATTATTAGCATGGTTAAATTGATATTTTTCGTAGCAATAAAGGATGCTTTCTCTGATAACTCAAATCTGAGTTTTTCAAACGACCGCCCACCCTGAGGCATCCATCTACGTCAATAAAAGGAGCCAAACGCAGAAGAGCACGAGAGGAACATGAGATGTTCCTTTTTAATCGTTCAATATCTTCACGAAAGTAGTACTGTTGTGTAGCACTGACACATGCTAACACAACAAAATTCAATTATTTTATTGTTAACGGACCACGAGGATGATGAGGAATCTTATATTTAATAGTACAATAAAAACGAAAACAATATGCCAAAACTCTTTGGAGTCTCGGTAGAGATGAAAACCGCTCCATGAACGATAGGTCCATGTTGCAACTAGCGATTAAAGTTGTTGTGGAAGACTTCAACTCTAGTATTCCTTCAATTTTTCCATCAGTCGTGGTTTTCACCTCCCAGTTTATTACGGAGTCAGACAACCAAATGCCGTCCCACCATTGGCGTCATTCTAACAGCTGGCGAGGAAGAGTTCCTCTGCTCCCGTAATCAGCTGGATTTGATTTGATCCTAATATGTTGCCATGTTATACCAAGCTTGCATTCTTGGATCAGATTGATTCTATGGGCAATAACAATTTTAAACACATGCGGTGGTGCATTCAACCGTGCAAGTACTACTGTGGAATCCGTAAAACCAAATATTTGTGAAATGCGAATAGAGCTTGCTAAGGAATCGTAAACAAATGTAATTAATTTGGTTAATAAGCATGCTCCCAGGAGTTCAAGGCGTGGTATTGCTCCCAGGAGTTCAAGGCGTGGTATTGACAGGGTTTTTCCGAGGAAATTCGAGTTTTTGACATCCGTAAGTAAACAGAACCATTTTCTGATTATTCACCCGATCGGCTGGTAGAACGATGGTGATAGGAAGGTAGACAACAGCTGAATAACCTCGTTCGGATACATCGCAGAATCCTATTAATTGAAATGCGGATTGCATTCTGTCGCAATTTTTACCAAGTATTAGCCTGGGAATCTTAATTTCACTGAACCCCGGAAGTTGATCAACAAATATATTCCATGATACTAAGATATGATGATGTAACTTATCATCCCATCCAATCTTTAATTTCCAAAGTTCTTGAAGCAAGTATTTTGACCAAAATACGACACGAGATATCCAACCTAGAGGATCAAATAGCCTGGCTTTGTTTGATAAAATACCTCGCTTACTCGTTACCTCTGATATTGATCGCAAATAATATGAGAACTCATCATTGTTTGCATTCCAGTGAATGCCCAGTACCTTAATGATGGCGTCACCTTTTGGATCAAGGCATTTATTTGCGTCGCACATGTCCCGTGGTATGTCACTCAAAACTTCCCGAATGTTAGATGCCTATTTGCGTAGCTGAAAACCTCCAGCGTTGGTAATTCCCATTACCTGGTTTACCATTCATTGGCGGATTTTGTAGATGACTGACCAGAAAGAAGGTCATCAACAAATAAATCTTGACAAAGAACTGAAGCAGTAAGAGGAAAGTGCTTGGATTCGTCCTGTGCTAAGTGTCGAATCGTTCTCATAGCTAATAACGGACAAGATGTCAAGCCATAATTTACAGTATTCAATTCATATTCTTGTAAGGGTGAACATTCATTTGGTCTCCAAATAATATGCTGATACGATCTGTCATCTTGTCTATGAAGAACCATTCGATACATTTTACATGCGTCTGCAACCAAAGCAACGGAGTGCAGACGAAGTATCAGGATTAAATCAGATATATCCTGATGCAGTTTTGGTCCCAAAAAGAGATGGTCATTCAAAGAATGACCCGAAGTGCTTTTACATGAACCATCAAGTACCACTCTAACGTGACTTGTGTTGCTAAACTGTTTAATTGCAGCATGATGCGGAACTGCGTATTTTCCCTAGCCGCAATCCACAGGGGACATATGACCTAAACTAATGTATTCATTTATGAATGAATGAAAGAAAACTAATGTATTCATTTATGAAATTCATTATGATTCATATATTCAATTTATAATATTCTTGGTTCAGTTCATTGTCTCCTTTCAATTTGCGATCTAATGATATAAAACGTTTAACTGCTAATCGTCGCGATTGGCCCAAGGCTGATATTGTGTTTTCCTTCAACAGTAATGGGATGACATAACGTCCCTCGTGATTTCTCAAATATTTCGATTGAAACTGTTGTTCCGCTAAAATACCATCAGGTGAATCAATATGCCTAAATGGAACTTCTTCCAATTTCCGAAATTGTTGCAATGTTCTATCAATGTCACACTCAGTTGACACAAGACAATATATTACATTAGAATACTAATGGGAAATTAACTTAGTGCCATCAATTGGTCTAATGACAACGTACCCAAAACAGGAGGGAACGCAATTGGTAATTATCATGGGTCAACAATCCTAGGATTGGTTTGACACAGCCCTCCACTCGATTCTTCAGTCGGCCAACCTCTTCATATTAACATAGTTCCTCTCATTCACGTCCTTTATGACCTGTTCTATATAACTATTACGAGGCCTGCCTTTTCCATTCTTCCCGTTCACTTTTCCTTCGACAATTGTCCTCATCAGGCCATTAAAGGCCCGAAATAAAATAATTAAATAATTGAATTTGAATACAATGAATCTTACGGAATTTTTCAATGTTCGACAGGCTAGAATTAGAATGAATTAAACTGTCGAATACATTGTAAAATTGCTTAAATTTCACTAAGTCACCATCAAATGTCGGAATAATTATCTTCGGAAGTCGGGTGGTATTTGACGCGGAGGTCTGACCTCCGCTTGATCCTTCCGCGTTCCGATCTGGTCTCGGAAGCACGTCAGAGGCAGCAGCTCGTATTTCATGGTATTCATTTTCAACTGCAAGTCACTTACGGTGACTTGCAGGGTACTATAGAAGTACTAGTTTCAGTACGAACGCGTAACTTCTGGTGGAGCTGGATGGACGCGAGAGGGAGAGAGGGATGGAGAGGGCACGGGGTTAACACGGATGGAGCCGCGCCCGCCGATCAGCTGGGGTGAGACCCCCCCCCCCCCTCTCCGCCGGCGCCATCATTCTCCGCACACTCCCCCACTAACTCCTGCACACGCAGAAGTGAGACAACAGAGGCGCGACAGCGGTGGCAGTGGAAGACTTCGGGGGCGAGTTCAATTCCGATTTTACTGGACAAACATCGACGCGTCTGGAGAATGGTGTCAAAAGGAAGGCATCCACAGAATATTATTAAGCGCTCGATCCTAGCCATTACTTTAACGAACATTTCCCGCTCATAAACGTCTCCATCCTTATTATGATATGCACTACTAATAGGGAAGGAAAGCCCATCCATCTTATGTTCTATAAAGAAAAAATGGAATATCGCAACTAATTGTCTCTAATCCGATCAAGACAGCAGGAACTAATTGAGAAAGAAAGTTCGCAATAGATCTTTATATGTTGTTATATGACCACATTTAGGCGTCACTTTATATAACTACCACTTAGATAAAAGTTCCTACCCCGAGTACAAAAGTTAATAATTTGGAAAGAAAATTTGCAATGGTTTTGCAAATATTCTATCATGTGACTGCATTTTGTAATCCTTAACATGCACTCTAAACTTTATGCGCGAATAAAAATAGAGATGCTTTTTTTTGGCTCTTATTGCTTGAATAATAGTTCAACACACATTATACATTTCAGCACTGCCTTCATCTTCCACGTTTCGCGGGTGCCACAGAAAATGCAGCAATTCATTAAAACCACAGATTTCACGAGCAAATAGCAATTAGGTACAGAGTACCCAAAGGAAACATTTTTTGCAATTCTTGGTAATACTATACTTATTTTACTCATTAATATAAGAAGGCAGGGAGGATGACTAGAAATCGACTGATAATAGTAGCATACTAAGTGTTACTAAGCTTAAGAGCACGCGATAAATACAGTCTTAACGACATTCCTCCAGCAAATCAGCCACAAAGCTCGTGGAACTATAGAAAGATGCTTATGAGTACAGCTTTAAGTGGCTGGCTTCCTTTTGCCACGAGATTTCCAAGGACTCTCCGTAGGCGGTAATAAGAAAAGGAAATTAATGGGGGAAATATGAGAGAAAAAGAGAAGAGAAAAGAAACCCAGTCACACCCACCAGTTTCAACTCTTATTTTTTCCTTTTGCACCCTTAAAATTTCCCGTTTTGTCTCCCCTGGAACATTCTGAATCATTTTATTAGAACAAGATAACATGACACGTTTACACCAAATCCCACTCATTAAAGCTTGCAATCAAACACAACGCCACGGTCGGCTCAGGAAAGCATTACTAGTCAGAGAGAGAAGTTGAGTGAGCTAATTAGAGTAGCAGTCGCGCGCGCTATTAAGTTTGACCACATCCTTTTTCTTCGGAACTTGAAGGAAAAAGCAAGCAATATAGCCTCCAACTTGAGTCTTTCCATTTTTACGAGAGGAAACTAAAGAAGCCAACATACTAATTCGGTTTTTGCTGCGAATAGTCTGACTCGAGCCACTAATGGTAGTTTCGTGTTTGAAATTGAGAAAAAAACAAGAACCGATGTCATTTAGTACTCCACCCTTAAATCAAAATCCAATATAAATTTTTCATATGATTATCTTTATATACTTCTAAATTAATTACTCAAGTACCTACACTATCACGGGATAAAATTAATATCCATATGGAAAAAGTAGAATTGCAAAAACTTTAGAAAGACGCTAAATCAAAAGCTGTAGACACCCGACTCATATGAAACTTATCTTTTCCGTCCATGCACTAAATTAGTTTCCTACCTTAGTACTCACTCAAGAGTCACCAACCACTTTCTCCCAAGCAATCCCATTTCACTCCAACCCAAGCATTCATGTCAGATTAAACTTTTAACATTTCAAAAATTCCCACTGTCCCCACATGTCATCAATCACTCGTTCACCTTCGTCTGACGATGCATACAAAGCGATAATCACAACATTACGCATGCACTCTCTCATACGAACCGAGATCAATTAAGGGGAAGTAGTTCGTAGATTCTTACTGTTATCTTAGCTTTCTCATTAGCCCTACGCCTTACACTCTCAAGCCTACACCCTTAATTTTATAGGCATTGATTGACAAAGGTCAACCAATGCCTATAAACCTAAACCACAAACATCCATTGAGATAGCACCTTGACCCTTACGCTTGGGTAGGTATATACAGAGAATGTTCATTTGTTTCGCTTACGCAACACTACAAATACCACAACGTTCAACCCGAAGGTTAGGCTTGTGTGGGAAGGTAGAGCTCACCAAATTCAGAAGACAAGGCAGGGGGGCGCCGGTTCTTTATCCTTTCCCATGCAGATCTGGCATCCAGGAAATTAATCATCTTGGGTTTTTCTGGACGCGTCCAGAGGCCTCTCCAAGACTTGAACCCGGGACTTCCGTTCAATAGACCAAGGTTCAAATCTGTGGGTAAACACGCCACCTACACAGCTCCACGATTTGACGTCCTAAGAAAGCTAAGGGAATACAAACGACCAACACCAACGAGGATGAATGAGGGATTCTGGACGCAAAAGCAGCTCTAATTGAGGCACGACCACAATCAACGGGTCCATTTTATGGAACAGTCCCAACATAAACGCCTCGCAACCTCTGCAGCTATACGGATAAGACTACAACTGAGTCACTCAAATTCAATATAATAAAAATATGAAAGCTGCAGATGCTCGCACGGAATTAATCGCGTAGATTTACTACCTGAGATAATCTGCTTCAAATTTGACAACGAGAAAGATTCGTAGCCAAAAAATCACGTGAAATTCGGTTGTACGGGCAGTGTTAGGGAGGAATGTGTTGAGAGTGTGAGGGGACGCTCTAGACGGAGATGGGAAAGAGGATATCAACAACGGAAATCCTAAGACAGAAAGTGGATGGAGGAAAGCTGAGAAAGGATATTGAAGGGTAGGATAAGAAGAATGCTTGGAGAGAAGAGAACGGGGGGAAATGACACTGTAAGCGGAATGAATGGCTTGGGAGCGAAGGTAAAATCAAAGGGAAAATTATGGGAAAAGAGTTTAAACTACACAGGAGATATCTAGAAGCACGCAATGATTTGTTACAGTTTCAACCACCGCCTGTCTCCACTGAGTACCAAATATTTCCCCTCCAAATGGAAGTGATGATGTGCAGCTCAGACGTCCCGAATTGTATCAGGTGTAAGGCTCATTCAGTAGAAAATTGCTACGTTTGCGTTGCCTAAGACTTAAAAGAGATTGAGACTTCACTCTGGAACTTATGATGGCGTTTCAACGTACGACGACGATGATAGGAAATCGTGAAACGATGGAAATTCTCGCCAAACTGCCCCCTGGGTTGTGGTCGGTTTATCATCCTATACTTCTACTCACCTCGACACCATTTATACGGGGTCTATTGCAGTTCTACTGTAGATTACGAATCTATTTAGAGACAGGATACGGACGATACCTTAGGAGCCACTTTCCATGAAGACCTTGTTACATGATATGTCACAAATGCAGATGGTTGTTTGTAACCTCGTTGTTAATGATACATAATTCAGAATTGAATCGGAGGAACGAAGTAATCAGGTAACCATTTAAGCAATTAATGGAAACACATATTAAATATCTTATCCTGGGCTTCGTGTTCCACAAACAATAAGAATGCACCTTTCTTTTTCTCGTCACATCGTTTAATTTTTTTAATGCATAGCTACCTCCCGTCGATATCTATTCAAGTCAAACCCTCTCCGTGTATTGTCACCATCGATTGTTCGAGCTATCCTTTAAAAGATTTTGCTACGTTCAGCCAAGGAAGTTTTATGATGATTTTTAGTCTTAGGTTCCGGTTTTACGAGAATCGTCCTGGCAGGCCTGGTTGCCTCCAGACGCTTTTCCGCTTGACAATGGAAGGGCAATCTGCCTTTTCGTCCCAGCGACATGTACGGAAATGGAGTAACGAAAAATGTTTAGCGCACCTTTGGGCGTTCTTCGCTGTCTGCAGGTCGCTTATCTTGCCTTGGGATTCTTTTGTTTGATCCACACGGCTTCACGGTGCACTTGGATGTTTTACGTCGGGTCCGGTTTTACGAAACACGTCCGGTTTTACGAAAAGGAGGTCCTTTCAAAACGAGGTTAAATAGGAATTGATCTGATATCAAATTACTTAAAGAAAATGACCCTGTCATAGCTACTGAAAAACTAACTACTGAAATACTAATAATAGGCAACAACCCCTGGTAACAAAACTTAACAGGGTATTTGAACATTTTTTTCACCAGTGACACTTTCAATTAAAGATCACTTTCCGACATTCGATAGTTCCAATAATTATAATTGTTTCTTCTAATGTCTTTCGTCAAAGGTCACGTTATTAAAATAGACGGAAACGCCGAAAACCGAAACAAGATGATTAGGTTCCAGGCACCTTAAGCCCTTTTCATTACCTTAAGCCTGACGATACCCATCATGATAACTTTTCAGAAATGTATAGAGGTTTCTATGCTAAACTACAAGCACTAAATATACTACAAGCACAGAAGCGAAATACAGTTCTCCCTTGAACCAAATCATACATTAATGAATAGTTAATGTTTAATTCACTTACACTAGCGTGGTATTATGGATTCCTTTTAAAGTTTTCGCAGCATTCACACTCAGAAGCTTGATGAACATTTTTAGCTCCAATGTCCGCTTCCACAAGAACCGTCACGGAGATTTTTTCTCAAACAAGAGGCCGGGAGGAAAGGTGTTCAGAGACGGGTAAAACATCAAAGTGCACCGT
The DNA here is from genome assembly GCA_933228895.1 of Platycnemis pennipes. Lineage (NCBI taxonomy): Eukaryota > Metazoa > Arthropoda > Insecta > Odonata > Platycnemididae > Platycnemis > Platycnemis pennipes. Next base: position 141,766,345 of record OW121846.1, read on the forward strand.
GAAGCCGTGTGGATCAAACAAAAGAATCCCAAGGCAAGATAAGCGACCTGCAGACAGCGAAGAACGCCCAAAGGTGCGCTAAACATTTTTCGTTACTCCATTTCCGTACATGTCGCTGGGACGAAAAGGCAGATTGCCCTTCCATTGTCAAGCGGAAAAGCGTCTGGAGGCAACCAGGCCTGCGACGTGATTTCGCGCCCTCTTGCACGTGTATTTGGATCACTCCAGTAAGTTCCGTTATTTTCATGCGCTAATTATGGGAGAAAAGTGGAACGACAATTGTTATTCAAGTCTCAGGAGAGCTTAAGTAAAGTTATACTTTCAAAAATTCATCCAATTTCTTACCTAAAAGACCATTTTCAGTTTAAATCATTAATCTGCTCGAATACATTACATTGACAAATTGTCCGATTCTAATTTTTCTCACATAAGGCGTCAAAATTCAGCGCGCAATGAATGAAATAATTCCTTCATTCGCGCATAACAAAGAACTTGATCAAACTGCATAAAATGCTGTAACCTACATTATGAAAGCGGCTCGCCAAGGATGGGTATTCTCCGGACTTGCACGGGACTTCCGAAATTGACTTCCAAGTTTACGTGAACATAAAGGATAAAGTAGACAGGAATAAGTGATGGGATATAAAGAACCGGCCGTTAAGATAAAAAATTATAGCTGACGAAATATTCCTATTACCCTCCACTATTATCTGCTCTGTAGTCATTTTGGGGAGACGACCGCCCGCTAAGGTTAACTGCGTCATGAAGTTGGGGGTGGGGATGCCTCAGGGTAACGGGGGTGAAGTGTAACCCCGGAGTCGCCATTGGCCTACTCCCAACGAAAATCTCCAAGTGGTCCACAGTTTCACGTCGTATCCATCGGACAGAGACCCCAACCTAACGTGCTCTCCTCACACAAATCAAGCAGAGACCAAAATGCCCCAAAATCTCCGGAAATGCCGGGGTATAAACCTGGTCCCTTCAGATGAGAAACCTGCATTCAAACCATCACATCTCAAATACCCTACCAATAGCGATCAAATAAAAATTCAATTTGTGCCACAGACTTCTAAAATCGGTAGAGATATAGGATTGTTTGCAGCAATAAAAATGTCTCATGAGCTATTCATTCAAATTTTGGCGTTTTTGATACGTCACTTAACAACGAATATCAATTTCTGCTCTCGAAGGAAGCAGATGAAAATCAAAGCCCTTAAACACCGAAACCGAGTTTTAGCGAGCATAAAGATTTTTTCTCTTCATACTAATTGTAAATCTTCACTCAAACAAAGAATACCGCGAGTACTTAATAATCCTTCTGTAGCCGAGCTCATTCCTTAAACACGGAGATAAAACAGTCTCGGGCTTCACTCCGAGGAATTGCGCCATAGCGTAGCAAACATAAACTCAATCACTTAGTAAATTCCACCAGAAATTTTCTAGTCAAATTTACATAGTGACCGAGTTTCTTAAAGAAGTGGAATCACCCAAAGCACTTGAAACGGCAGCTTAGAATTGCCTAAGTGAATAGTATCCCTATTCCCTAAGGGTAGGTTATCAGTCAAAACGCGCATTGATTCATAAAAAATGAACAAAGGGCTAGAAGAAATAGTACTTACCGCTTATGATTAAATTCACTATACTTAAATAACAGAACGCGTCCACCTCAAAAAGCAAGAGCCAAACCTGTTTTGTCCAAGCCCCAGAGGAATGCCTTTATTTAATTAAATAGAAACGTCGACGGCAACACGGCTTCACACTCAAGATGGGCGGGTTGCGTCACCGACCCGAAACGGGGCCACAGTGGATGAATTTATATCGACTGTTTCCCGAACCGCTAGCCGAGCAGAGCCGCAGCCGCATTGAGCTATCGGATAATTAATCATAACAACCGCAATAGGGAATCGAATGACTATCATTGGCTAGTTAAGTGCTCTAATATCTAGGATTGTGCTAGTTCGCTCGCAGTAATTATCACTCCAAGGAAAATTTTACTGTAGTAATTTTGGGAGTCGATAAGGTGATACTTTTTGCGACATTTTGGGTAAGTCGGTAACTGGGAGTAATTAGGAACTTTTCAGGGAATGGTGGAAAGAAGGATTGAAACCCAGATACGTCATAAACCGACTCTTGACGAAAACCGCGATGTGGTCCATTGTTTTACATCCCATTTGTGTACGGACTGCTGAACTTTAAGCGCTCTACACACAGCACTAAGGGACCGATATAAACCATTTTAAAAATCTATGCCACTTCCGATATTCAAACCCAAACCCTTAGGTTGAGAAGTCAGGCCTCTAGCTACCACACAAGCCCAATAACAGGATATTTTATCCACAGTGGCGAAAAACAAGTGTCAGTATAACGCCAGGATATTTTAACTGAACGAGTAAAGAAATTCCGCCACCAGGTTGACGATAGGAGTGCCAAGTGCGTCACAGATATCGGGGATGCGGTAGAAGAGTTGAGCGCTGGAATGAGATTTGAAGAGGGAATGTAACAACTTCCGACACCCTTTGGTAGTAAAGTTAACGCCGACGGAATTTCACATTGCAGCCACTGCTGTAGTCCACACACGATACGATTCACTCCTTTCTTATGAAATGGAGGTCTGTATGGTCGAAAAGACCGACCCACCCGCCTGACCTCCGCTTGTCACGCGATCCATTGGGGCAAGCCACGAAGTTCAACCCTCGATTGTAAGTCGGGGTCGGCCGCCGTATGCAGGTCGGTAATGTACCGTTTGCTGAAGGTCGCGTGTTCACATCCCGTCTTGGGCACGGAATTTTAGTTAAAAAGTGAATATAAGATTTATTTTTCATCCCTAGCAGGTCTCTAATACTCGCTAAGCTGCACTACGAAAAATATCGAACGATATGCAATTTGGATTTGAAAATGATGAACTTCGGAAAAGTCAAACGTGGATTTAGTGGTAGTATCATTAAGTTTAAAGAACAACAGCAAGCGCTATAATGCACATTGCCTAGCTTAATCCTAAAACAAACACAACATACATGCTCGAGGGAGGATTCAAACTTATTTCTTCGTATCTTTGCCTGTTACAGGCGTTTTTACACTATCGTCAGCAAGGGAAAAGAAAATATCTGTTCCCGATGGACGTTTGTAGGGGGAGAACATGGTGACTTTGTCCTTCATGCTTAAAACTACCGGCCGCGGAAGTCAGGTAGGTAATGGTAACGGTTCATGACGCAGAGGTTGCAGGTTGTTTTTATCATATGATTAAATTACGTTTTTAGGTGCAGTTGGATGACCTGAAACCTAAATATACTACTTGTCTTAATGTAAACGAGTGACGAGGTATTTCAAGAGAACCAGAAAACCTGCACCTTCCTTACACTTCGAGTACACCAAGTTAGAATATTTTCCCAACCACCGTCCATTTTCCTGGATCTCTCCTGCGACGAGGAATCAAGAGCATTCAAGGCCAAACTGCCCGAGGCCAGGCTTTCATAAAGGAACATCAAGAACGGGAAACATTGAGTTTAAGTAAGCGCGGATGGGATGATGTCCACGGGCACCACGATAATGACGAGAAACTCCCGTCAACTCTACGACAACCGGACTGGGGCAGGGGGAATTAGTTTCAGTCCGACGCGCGGAAAAGTTAGGCCACGGAATTTGATGAATGGCACACGGCCTCGTCCTTCCCGACACAAAACTATTCTCCGAAAAAAAGAACTCGTCCGCGGACGTAATTTTCGTCACCAGAGCTCCCCCCGTCCAATGATACTCTTCCAAATAACTTCGCGGTCGTTCCACATCCGGGAGCTTACTAGACCCACCTCGTGAGCCGGAGATTCCCGAGGGTACTCGGACGAGACAAAGGGGAGCCCAAGCTGCAAAGGAGAGGACAATGAGAGAGGACGGGGGGTTGTAAATCCGATTTGAGAGGGGCGATTAGACGAGGGGCTGACGGAGCACACCTCCGAATCAGGGGAGGCGCTCACGAAGGGGAGAGAGGCTCGCCAGTCGTTCTCGACGACTTGACTCGAAAACAGGCCCGAGAGGAATGAATCGATCGCGCTTCCCCCGCCTCCCTTCCCTCTCTGCGCCCACCTCCCCTCTCGTCCCCCCCCCCACTCGTACGGGGGGAGGGGACGGGTTTGAGAGGAGAGAGCACGTAAAATGGCGAACAAAATTACATTTTTGACGCTCGTGGGGGATGAAAGGGAAACTTGGAAAGTCAAACAGTGAGGGTGAGCGGGGAGGGAGTGCTTAACTGGCTAACCCTTCCCCCCAACCCTGCCGAAGCTCCTACTCACCCCTCCCCGTGTGGACGAAAAGAGTAAGAGCTGATGAAGAAGAACAGCCGCACGAGCGCGGTGATCTGGCTGACCGAGCTCGCTCCCGCTCGGTGTTCCGACGCAAGTGTGTCGAAAAATCGCGCGCTTCCCAAACGAAGCTGCAAACACTGAAGTTGAAAGAAACTTGACTGGAGGTGTTTTCCTCGTGGTAAGATTAGAGAAATCAATACTCCCAGAATTATTCCTGGCGAAAGCTTATTTCTGCATCAAGATTAAATTTCTCCACTCCATCAACCCACTGATGACGAATTTCTTCAGCCGGTGGCCAAAATTAAAATGTAGCTGCAACGTAATTGAAATTTTACACTGAAAATCCACCAGATCGAGTGAAAATTTCCCAAGACTGCAGCAGAAATTCGGAAGATTCCGTACGATGATAGTTTTAAATTTGGGTGTTTTTCCACTATGTCTTACGCAGTAGCTAGGCAAGATTTGTTTTTGCTTCCATAGCAAGTGAATTCATATTTCTCAAGATTTCAGTTTTAATAGGAGTGAGAAGTAATTTTTCCATTCTTCGACCCACGCTCCACACCTAGACAGAAAACCGGGGAACTGAGGATGTTCGGAAATATGTATGCAATGCCAAGGATTATTGCTAAAACAATCCTAAAATTGTGCATACATATTTTAGATTCATACGGTGCATGATGTGACATAAGAATTCAGTTCATTTCATTCATTCAGTACAATTATACAATCAGACCAAATGCAACCCAGCAACGGGAAGCACATAGAGAATTTTCGTCATACATTCAGGGGTAATGAGTGGTAAAATATCCTTCTGCTCTTATTCATACGGCTTACACCTCATAAGCCCTTAAAAATGTATCACGAATTTTCAGACACTTTGGCTCGCAAATAATATCCCAAACGTGACAAAACCTACCAGTTTCGTGAGTGCGGGTAACTGACTGAGGATCCGACGCCCATTCGGACTCTGAACTGTAACACGTCATGTCAGCTTTTCCCAAGCTGTGAGGATTAATGAGGACCAAACCCTTCCAGAGAATTACAGATGGCCACGGAAAACATAGGGGGAGAAGTAGCCTAGGGGTAGCGAGTCGGATCGGTAAGCTGAGGGTCACTGGTTATATTCCCGGCGACGCCAAATATTTTTCAGCTTTTGGAAAAATTATATTTTCCGATGTTTCGGAACGAGATAACAAGGACATCGGCTCCTAACCTAAAACACCTCAATGGTGAAAGGCAGCAGTTTCACCATGAGGCCCTGATGGCGCAGATCAAGGGGATCGGTCCGGCACCAGACGCCATAGCATCAGGCGAGTGTAGTTCACGGAATCGGCTGCAGTACTGCGGTGTGGAAGGCAACGGGAAACCACCACATTATTCTCCCTAGAAGAAGCCGTCTTGCATTCAACATGACGTGATGGCATTCCTCCCGGTAAAATATTCTGGAGGCAAAATAGTCCCCCAATCGGATCTCCGGGTGGGGACTACTGGGAGGGGAACATCAGTCAAGAGAGACAAACGCAGGGACGTGGAACGTAAGATCACTAGGAGTGTGTGGGAAGTTGGAGAACTTGAAGATGGAGATGGACAGACTGGGGATAGACATCACGGGAATGAGCGAAATAAAGTGGCTGGGGCTGACGACTCCTGGAGCGATGACTACAGGGTGATTTACTCAGGAGATGACTAGAAGATAGCGGGAGTGGGATTCATACTGAAGAAAGACTGGTCAAGAAGACTGAAGTCCTACTAGCAATACAACGAAAGGATTCTGATGATCAAGTTAGAAGGAGATCATATGGACACAGTGATAGTGCAGGTGTATATGCCGACGTCGAGCCACTCTGAAGAGGAAATAGAAGAAATGTATGAGCAACCGAAAGAGGTGCTAGACTCAGTAAAATGAAAGGAGAACCTAATAGTTATGGGAGATTGGAATGCAGTGGTCGGAGAGGGCCGAGAAGGAAGTAGCGTGCGTGAGTTCGGTTTGGGAAAAAGAAATGCCTCGGGAGAAAGGCTGGTAGAGTTCTGTAAAGAAAAGAACATGGTAATATCAAACACCCCCTTCGAGCAACATCGGCGAAGAAGATATACATGGAAGATGCCGGGGGACAGAGGATGAGGACCAGATGAACTACATTCTTGTCAGAACGAGATATAAGAACCAAGTTAAGCAGTGCAAGAGCTACCCCGGAGCAGATATAAAAGTGACCATAACCTGGTGATTATGGACGGCTGCTTGCGATACAAAAAGGTGAAGAGAATTACGAAGGAACCAAGAGGGAACACAAAGACACTAGAGGAAAAAGGAGTAAGAGAAAGGTTCACCTTAGCCATTGATGCAAAACTAAAAGTGAAGGAGACAACCGTTACGGGAAGATGGAATGAAATAAAGAAGATCATTACAGAGGTAGCAGATGAGCAACATGTGAGTAAAGAGATGGCCATGGATAACGACCCAAATAAGAGACCTCATAGCGGAAAGAAGAAAATACAAGAATCCAAGAAATGAAACTGAGGAGGCCCATTATAAGAAGTTGAGAAACCAAGTAAATAGAGATTGCAAGAAAGCCTAGGAAGAATGGATAGAAAACTGCTGCGAAGAAATAAATAACAACGTAATGAAAGGAAACGCAGAAATGGCTTATAAACTGGTGAAGAGACAATTCGGAGAAAGGAAAACAAGATCCCACAACATAAGAGACTCGAATGGAAAGATACTCGTAGAACAAGAGGACATAGGAGATGGAAGAAATGCATCGAAGAGCTCTATCAAGCACCCAAACCACTGGAAGCTGACTCAATGGAAGAAGAAATCAGGGAGGATGAAGATAAATGAGGGCCCGAGATACTGAGAAGCGAATCTGACAGAGCCGTGAAATACCTAAGGAACAACAAGGCACCAGGAGGGGACAAAATAAATAGAGAAATCGTCAAGGCACTCGGGGTCTAAGCAAAAGATACCCTCTTTGGAATTATCAAAGATAGCTAAGACAGTGGGAGACTACCAGAGGACTTCCAGAAGAGTGAAATGATCGCAATCCCGAAAAAGTCAAGGATAGAGAAATGTGAAGAACACAGAACATTGAGCCTGGTGTCACACACATCGCAAATACTTACCAGGATAATTAAACGAAAATTGGAAGGAAAGATCGGAGGGAATCTTTAGGAAAATCAATTCGGATTCAGGAAAAACCTAGGAGCTAGGGAGGCAATACTCAGGTTATGGATACTGGCCGAGAAAATGAGACACGTAAACAGGCCGTTGTATATGGCATTCGTGGACTTGGAAAAAGCCTTTGACCAATTCGAATGGAACAAGATGTTCAAGATACTGGAAGCAATTGGAATAGGCTACAAGGATAGAAGAATAATCTATAGCCTCTACAAGAACCAGGTCACCACAATGCGAATGAAAGACGGGAGTAAGATAGAAGCCAAAATAAATAAAGGAGTCAAACAAGGATGCAACCTCTCCCCAGCGTTATCCAATATATACCTGGAAGAAGCAACAAGAGATGCATAGGAAATTGGTATCAAGGGCATCAAGGTGAAAGGCGGAGAAATAAACATGCTAAGGTTTGCTGATGACAACGCAGTTGTAGCAAAAAGTCGAGAGGACCTGCAAGCATCCCTGACCACAATGGACCAAGTACTTGAAGAATATAATATGAGCAACAATATGAAGAAAACTAAAATCCTAGTGTGCGGAAGAGAGAAGCTTAGGGCAAATATCACAATTCGAAGAGTAAAATTTGAACAAGTGGAGAACTTCACCTACCTCGGCAGCACTATAGCTTGGGATGGGAGAAGCTCGACGGACATCAAGCGAAGAATAGCACAAGCTACGGAAGCGTTTATGAAGAAGAGACAACTACTATGCTCAAAGAACCTACGGCTGCAAATAGGAAGCACTTCATCAAAACATTCGTAGGGAGCCTGGCACTAGACCAACGAAGAATTGAAGCCTTCGAAACATGGCGCTGGAGGAGAATGTTGAAGATTAAATGGACAGATAAAGTGAGGAACGAAGGGGTGTACAGAAGGGCAGATGAAGAAAGGACAATATGGAGAACACTACGGCAAAGAAGAACCAGATGGATTGGACATACCTTGAGGCACAATGAATTAGTTAGAAATATAATAGAAGGGAAGATTGAAGGGAAGGTCCCGCGAGGAAGACCAAGGGACAAATATATATGGCAAATAAAGAAGGCCGAGAAAGAGAATACCAGGGCGTGAGGGATTTAACACTGAATAGGGCAGAATGGTGGGTTGCAGTAAATCAATCCTACGATTGAAATTCTGATGATGATAACGGAAAAACAACAGCCCTCCTCGACATTCATGTCCAAATATTACGCTTCAGTGGGCTAAGAAACACAAGGGCTCCACTCACGTTTATTGAACCAACCTTCGGGAGGAAGGACACCGTAGTTGTATTCATGAACAGTTGCACCCTGTTTCCTCGAGAGGTTGAAATTAAAATTGACATTGAATCAAAATGTCCAAAAACTTTGACTTTAAAATGTCACTTACTTAGAAAATCATCTATGTTGACTTTAATTTGGAATAAGGACTTTAAGCTAACTCAACTAACAGCATGATATTGCATACTTGCTTTGCTATTTTTTATCTTTTTTAAAAATTTGAGTTTAGGCTAGTATATTATTACTAATCTTTTTTTATGCATGTTTGGTGTGAATTCACCCCTGCCACACACCTTAATGGTGGCTTGCAGGTTATTATGTAGACGTAGATGTAATCTAATTTTCAAATAGATATCAGGAATTGCGGTAGATAATAACAAGCAGATAATCATAGATTAGCCAAGATTCAGAGATCTCATTCTCTCTTGAAACATGTGTTGAACAAAGACTCTTTTGTTTATTTTCCAAATTGATGAGTCGTGAAACCATGTGAAAGTTGAAGACATCTTAAGTTGACAATAAAATGAAGTGAACATGGGCTGAGGCAGGTTTAAGTTGTCTCCTTATTTGATGGGGCTGATTTATAGCAACCATTTGAAGGAAACACAAAGTGGGATTCGTTCCGCATTTCAGAAAGCCTCCACTATCTTTGCAAAGGTGCGAAGAATAACCTCGAACAGTGGCAAAACTATGAACATGGGCAGAACAGAGAGTTTAATAAGATAGAGGATCAAAGAGACCAGAGTCTCAAATTATGGCTGACGCTTGTTAACTCTTGCTTCCCTCCCACCACTCGAAGTACGTCGCTGTTCAGCGACTCACAAATATTACCACTCCCAAAACATGATATAATAAGAATGAATCCGGGTCGAACCACTTATTTTCAGAAAAAAAGCAAACTTTCCCTTCAGAGAATTGATTCGATTTTCAAACGCTAACAGGTTCCACGAGCGAAGATTTACGAAAGAGATCATTATCAGGGTACGCGGCACGAGCGGGTTCACGAAATTACATTCGACACAAATCATTCGATAATGCCCATCCGTTCGTACCTGAATTCATCCTATTTATTATTACAGAATACTATCTAATTGGGCATATCATTTAAATTACGAACAAAGGAGCAGAGTAAGTTATAGCTATAAAGATATATGTTAGTAAATAGTGATTAAGTTAATTGTAACGCATAAAATTCTCCCTGATACGATCTATCACAGAGTATTTTCATGTTTAAGCGTCTCTTTACAGTATGAATTAAATGAAGAATGATTTTTTTTGTATTTCACAAAATCAATTTCAACATTGCTAGAGTTTCAAATCTTTTCATATTTAGATATCAAAATCTGTCTTGGATTATCTAGGCCACGAAAAAATAAGGTAATAAAAAAGTGCTATTATCAGCGCTAAAGAAAATGAAATTCACGACAATTTAGCAAACATTTTATCACATGGAAAGAAGTTCATACGACACTCCATCATCATCATCATTGGTCAACAATCCTAGAATTGGTTTGACGCAACGCAAAAGATTAGTTAATAATTAAAATTGCACCACGCTTCAAAATGAACAATTTAAATTGAAAACTTACAAGTGCAAATTCCATTAAATGATCAGTTAATAATTTTACGACCGTTTTAATACAGTTATAAAAGCCTCGACCCTTCCACTACCCGCTTTTAAAATCTATCAATAGTTACTCCCTCTAAAAACATTAAGTTAAGGTAAAAAGATCAAACGGAAACTAATCCGTAGATGCAAATGATACTAAATTTCAGCAAACTCAAATTCTTCGTAGGGTTTCATGCCGGCGGCAGGATAAGGCCCTAAGTCGAATGCCGCAATATATTCTTGCTCAATTCTTTGCTTTCTGATATTTTGAGGTCAACAGGCTATCATGGCCATCACATATCAGCTACCCATTATGGATCATATTAGGGTCCGGAAATCGACTATTCACGTGGAATGAACTCTACCATGAGTCTATTAAAAATTCCGTTCCGCATTGTACTTCGTGAGCTCTACCAAAGACCCTGGCATTCGGAATCAACACCGCGGTAAATTGCAGTCCTTGGAGTTCGCAGGAAGGCCCGGTTTATACCTGGAAAAACATTTCCGAGGCATAAAAACTAGTATAGATTAGCTCCTCTGCTGTTAACGTTCACGTCGACTAACCGTCCGTCAGATGTACTTTTCGTAATCAGAAGCATCAGATATCTGAACTGCAACCACAAACTAAAGATTAACATTGAACAGACCGTCGACTGGAAAGTTTTCCAAGCAATTCCTTTACGCGATGCAATTTTCACCGCGCATCTCTGTGTGCATCAGAATACATCCCGACTGAATAACGGCCTTAAGACAGCTACAATCCAAAATGAAATTAACTATCGCATTACAGGCACCGCTTTCCAATCGCGCAAGGAAAGAGCTCTTCTTGTGCAACGTCTCAGTGCTGCTCGAGAGTCGATTTTCGGAGGAGAAGGGACGGCGATCATCATCTCAAGGCAGCGCAACAACCGGGGTGGGGCGTGGAGAAAGGGAGGGGTTGCGGCCCGATCGATTCGAGACCTCACGGAGGGCGTCCGCCACAAGGGCCTCTGCGAGAGCCGTCGTGCAAGGAGTTTCGGGGGCCCTCATAATCCACCACCTCGTTCGGGGAGGGGATCCTACGGGCACTAAATCTTGAGCAAGGCAAAGAAGCCTCGAGAAGAGTGAAGAAATACTAGCGGCCATCTGACGAAGAACATTCGAAGCAAAGCCAAATTCATTGGCCAATTTTCTGGTTCTTGGGAGACAAGTGTCGCCTTCGTATTCGATGATGATGATGCCTCTTTTTCGCACAATGGTCCCCATCGTGATTTGAGCTTAGGATTCGGTAAGTGTAATGCGATACTTACGGAGAATCGCTTCAGATGCTGACAGGGAAATGATTACGGCACCGCACCATTTAGTCAAAGCTGTTTCCTGCGTACTTTTTCCGCAAAGACTATCAAATTAATACGACCAAACTTGACTTTAGAACAATTTGGAGGAATTTTGCTCTACCATTGCATGCAACTTCGAACCTATGAACTGTTAAATGCAATACATTTTATAAGCCTAAATAAGTGAGAAGAAAGTGTTAATATACCATGTTCTGTCCAGTTTTCATTAATATGATGGAATTCATCAACACGCCAAAAATGGCGTAATTAGCACAATTATTCGAAATCTCGAAAATCGAATTCCTTTGGCAAAATTATTTGCAGTCTCAAATATCGAATATTTTCGAGTATTCGCTCGAGTAGTGCTCGTACATCTCTAATGATAACCTAATTTCACAAAACATAAACCGATAAGTCATGTACTTCTAGTTAAGCACATTTTTGTATAAAAAGGAAATGAGAATACGTATTCCCATCAAAAAGAGGAAATAAAAGACTTTTAAATACGTGTAACGGATTCACTTTTATTACAGATATCATAGATCGAATAAAATCTGTAACATGACTAATATTTATATCGTAACTTTGAGCTTCTGTGAATATGCAAGCCTAAAATGAATGCTAAAGATAAATAAAAGAGAACTGTCAACGCACCAAATGTGATCGAACTCTTAAAGCTAAAACTTTCGTTGCATTAAATTATGCTGGAACTGGAAACACAAGGCATTAGTCACAATGCATTTACTTCTTAATAATTCACTCGCCCAAAACTGAATACTAAGTTACATGTAATTACTTACGGTGGATTTATGCATTCATATTCAAGCGATGGAAGTAACGAAAAATAGGGGAAATGATTGTGCAATTTTCTCAACTTTATGTATTTTCCGTGTTCATGTGTGAGGAGTTACCTGAAGGACCCGATCTCATAATTACAGTTCTTACGTGATAGGTAAATAATTATGCATTTGTTAACCGATTTTTTTCCAGAATCATGAATTTCTTTCTGGGTGAGTCCTTCAGGCAACTCCTCACACATGAACACGGAAAATACATAATGTTGAGAAAATTGCACAATCATTTCCCCTATGGCAAATGCACATTCATGGAATATTTTTGAGGGAAGGCAACAGTAAAAATGGCTCATAGAATGCCCAACGTCTTGGAGCGAAATAATCATTTCGGGTTAAATTGTGCATGGACACCGGTATCGTCCTAAGGGCCGAAGATAAAGTCGCACGACGAAAAAAAAAATGGGAGAGTACAGGATTTGGAAAAGAATTTTTTTGGTTGATCTAACAATGCAACTCAAATTTCCGTCCAATTAATTTCATTATTTACCCTCACAGGGAGGGGGAACTTTGTTGAAAAAAAATGAATAGTTTCTTCACACACAAAGCCTGCTTGCCATCTGTGCCCGAGCGACCGCGTACCCCAGTTCCAAACCCTCATTTCCGAAGAGGAAATTGACGTGGATGCTATCCACGTCGTTCGTCCAACGCTGTGAGGGCTACATTCGAAGCATCCGGAGGGATGTGAGCAACCGGTTCCTGACGACCGATTTTCCATACTCCCGTCCGAACATCAGCGGCCGCGCCAGAGGCTGCTAGAAAAGCTAGAATACAAGTCTAGTCTGGAAATATCAAATAGAGCTCTGCCCCGCGACTCCGATCACATTTCCGTTCGCTTAACGGGCTTCCCAACTCGATTCTCATACATGCACGCTTGCGAATTCACTAGGGGTCCACGGAAGTGATAATTGGATGGGTTACCCTAATGCCGGAGAATGCGAGAGGCAACAATCCCCCACCCCTTGCATATTCGATGGCATTTAACAAATGGCGTTCCCGACACGCACGGAAATGTTTCATGGGCATGGTCTACGGTAAAAAAGGAAGGAACATTTGGCGTGAGACACCGAATGATTGATTTCCGATTCAAAATAAATGCAAGTATCATTCTTGGCGTGGCATAAGTTCAGAGTGGGCAGGGGGTGTGAGAATGAGAAGGGAAAAAATGACGGGATAAACTTAAAACGAATTCTGGAATCCAAGTGTCACGCGGCTCACGAAGCGAGGCAAGTACTTCTCGTACGATTCATGCAAAAGACATCAAACGCGCTCTAGGGCAGGAATTGTTTTGAATTACTTCTCTGCAGCATGCAAGGCCTCTTTAAGCGACTTTCAGGTACGGTCAATTATTATGGACATGGATACATAAACTCTTCGACATCAGGGCATTTAGTACAAGCATGAAATACTCATAAAGAAGAAGAAAATAATTACGCTATAAGTTCTGGAGCAGTACAGTTATTTTCCTCTACAGTATGGATAATTGGATCCAGGTTCGTGCAAGAGCATTTTTTTTCAAAACTTACGAAATTAAACCACTGAAATATTTACCTAGGACTTCAACAATATTTGGTGGGTTTTACTAAGTAATATTCCCAAAATGGTATGCGTATGGATAGCTACTGCCCAAATTCGGAGGGTACATTGGGTTAACTGAAAAATCCATTATACAACAATAATGCAAACATTATTCACTACTGAACACCATTTTAAACTTCCCATCTTCGTGTCACCCAATGAAATCTCGCTGCTGAAGTTTCTCATGACTGCCACCTCTTTTCTTTACTCGTTCATCCGAAAGATAGAAATACCCCTTATAAAAGACAACACCAAACTAACGAGAGCACCTTCAAGGGCAAAAAAAAGTATGGGCAACCATTCCAACTTCCTGTTTACCGGCTCAATTCTTCAATCATTGCATGAGCAAAGGATGGATCGCGAAGGTCAGAGCTCGGCTAACATTTAACTGGAGGGGATCTTGTTGCAACAAAGATGACTAACGACGAGACGACTTCGAAAATTGCGGAACGCCCGCGATCCTTGTTTCCGCGAGCGATGACGAAATAATGACATGCTTGCACTTTGAAGCGGTGGGGGCGTCGCAAGGGCCTCCTTCATGTGAGGGTGTGGGTGACGCGGCTGGATTGCCGCTTTGCGTGACATAAACTCCCCCGCCCTTCCCATCGTGCACCCGTTCCAACGCCTGCATTCAACCCCGGCGCTGAAGTTTCATTCGATGGATTCAAAAGCCTATTCGAGAGTCTCGCGCTAGGCACTTGAAGCGCTCCATTCTTTGCGTGGTAAGTTGAACGGTGGGCCCCTACACGATTTTTTCACCCAGACTCGCGACGACGATCGAGTATAAACGTCAGAATCGATCGAAATAAGTATTCATTCATTAAGTGGAAAACCAAAAATCATTTGTTTACTGCGTAAGACTTATATCGCATCTACCCTTACATAACACTGCGCATTCAAAATTCCTGGGGAGAGAAAAGAGTGGTAGCTGAGAGCTTCCACTATGAAGAACCGGGTTCGATCCCCGACACGGCGGATTTGGAAAACTTTCAGCGGAACCCGGGGGGCTTAATTTGATGGCTGTGAGAAGGGCATTTCATGCTCAGTAATCGGTCCGTCGGATGAGACGTAAAACCGTGAACCCCTTGGCACCTTTCGTTAAGAGAGCGCTGATGACGATCTCGGGATTTATTCATCGCTTTCTCCGTTCTCTGATAAATTCGTCCCTCAGCCTCATTAGTGGCGTGATTGACCTCGGCTGTCGGTCGCTTCTCCCGAATCCCTACGGTCGTGGGTTCGAAGTCCCTCTTGTAAGCGTACGTCGATGGATGACGCCATGAATCCTAAACAAGGAACACTGATCTTTTTTAATCGGAAGGACAACATACGTTCGATGAACTCATCAGGCTGCACTCAACAGCATTGTGGATCACGTACATACAAGTGCTTCATTTGGAACACTTTTAAACGTTTTTCATCGGTGCTCATTTGCATTTCCAAGAATAATGTTACTCGATTACCGACTTTACGGCAGTATTCATACCAAAGGATAGGTGGCGCCTGGCTTCATCGGTCACCCGTCATTCATGGAAATAGTGCAAAAAGCCTAACCCGGGACCACGGCGGCTCGTAAGCTCTCCAACCCCTGACTCAAACCCGTTGAAGCATTTCCGACCAATTGACATCATTTAAAGCCTTAATCATTCAAAATTTGTACTTAAAATAAATTATGAAAGTCAAATTCTGTCATCAGCTGCTAAATGACCCACACCTTTCACCCATTAACCTCAAATTACAGCCATAGAGTGAATTACGCTTCGGGTAAGACATTTTCGAGAAGTTCTCGGGCCACTGCGAAATGTCTAGTATCCCTCTGGAGACAAACGGCAGACGCTATATTATGGACTGAGAGCACGTAATTACAAACCATTCAACATAGCGAACAAAATCACTTTAAGCGATATTTTTCGTAAGTGATTGGATAAATTTATCATAAATAATCGAATATCTAAAGTTCATTCAAACGCTTTTCCTCTCGTAGAACCAATTAGTTCTAAACGTGTCCTGAACTGGCAAGGGAATTTTGAAGTCACATTAGATTAAAATACCTTTCTCACTAGGCGACATTCTGTTGAAGGTAGACGGGTTTAACCTGGCTCCGAAGCGAAAGCAGAGTTACGCCGACTCAGACGAGAAAACGTCTCCTCCACTAAACCTACGAAATGCACCTGATAATCACTTCGCAGACTTCAGAGATGTAATCGAGAACCGGGAGCAAGTGTAAGGTGGAATTAGGACTCGGAAGTTTGCTAACTAAAGACTAGAGCTGCAGACTAGATTTGCCAATCCCGACATTCCATTGATTATAGGTTAAAATGCAACACGTCTGTAATGGGATCAGCTTTCAAATTTAACTAAATAATAGAATTAACCGTTTCAATCTTCACAAACTGGAATTCATCCATCAAGGGGAGAATGAATAAACTTCGTTAATTCCATTGTTGAATTTTATTAGTACCACCCGGGTTTCGATATATAGTACAATCTTCAGATTCGCAGTTTTCCAAGATTCGACTGTGGAATTAAATAAGTTTGTTTATTCTTCCCATCAAACAAGACGCATACACATTTTTAATCACTATTAACGAACTAAGTTACCATGTTAAAGAAATGAAATGAAAATTTGCCCAAAACACTCCTCCTAAACCAAGGTACATAAAAGCATTAATTATCAAGTCTAGAATTTTGACTACTGATACCTCAAGAAGAGAAAAGATATCGAGGAATTGCGCGACCACATACGGGCACCATTGCTTGGCGAGAACGCGCGAAGACGGAATAAACAAACCTCACAGAAGCCGAGCTATCCCGTCCCGCGTCAGGGCAGCGAAGGATGACGCAGAGTCCCCGAGGCGAAGGCGGGGTGCCACCTAAACAAGTGTTCTCGCCCGAGGTCTACACGGTGTGGCGCGGAGAACATTCGCCGAGGGAACTCGCCACGTCGGATGCAGCCCCGAGTGAAACCTTTGACTGGAATTACGCCGTCTGCCGCGCGCGGTTTACGACTGCACCTGTCCCTGGCGGGCAGTTAATCACCAGCCACGCATCCGATGCAAATGGCCCCACGCCTCCCCATCAAACGGTCGCAGTAGTCAAAGTAAAAACCCACCCCGAAACTGACGCGTATAAAAGTCGAGAACTAGAGCGGACGCGAACGAGCGTTTTCATCGATGAACCGAACAGGCTATAAGCCATGACTCGGCTTGAATCACTCGTTTTGGGTGTTCGTGTGGAGAAGATCCAGCTTCGGCGAGACGCCTAATGGAGCTGGGCATAAAAGAAAAGAAAATGCTGCACATTTTTTGATTCATAGCTGTCGAATCTCGGATCACAGGGATTTTTATTTTCTTTATTTTTTATTTATATCTATATTTTACGCAAAAAATACATAGAGACGCGACTTCAGCGAAAAACCGTAATCAGGAATGAAGATTGCCGTATAAGAGTAAACATAATCAACTAAAATATGGGGTTTTCATCCACGAGTAATTGATGCGCTATCCGCAGCCACAGAAAATACACTTAAAAAAATTCGAGTTCCACAAACGAATGTGAGCCCCCGCAGCAAAATCTCTAATGCATACACTGTAAAATAAATTCACCAATTTCCGAGCAAAAAAAAAGGAATAACAGAATAAGCACGCATCGTCCACCAGTAGTTTAGTTAAAAATATTTACAACCGTAGAGCTACGCAGCGGCCTAGATTTTACGGCTGCTGAGTAAAGAAAAAGTAATTTTTCTTTACTCAGCAGTGAAGTAAAATCGTGAAAAACTCAGCAGTAAAAAAATAGTGAAAAGTAAAGAAAAAAGATAATATAACTCACGACTTCACTGAAATTACAAACCCAACTAGCTTACTTTTACCACATCCACCTGTCGAAGCATGGGACAGAGGACGAGATCAAAATTTGACAATATCCATAAAGAATTTAAAAAGTGGTAAAGAAATGTAATCGAATCCAAATGGTTCTCCATTATAGGATTGGTAGATTCATTTCCAAACTTTAAAAATCTCATCGGGCATAATATTCCGCAATTATCATATGTTATAGAATTGGAAAACTTCGAGCATTTTTTATCGAAATAGCATTAATTTAAGATCTATTTAAGCTTAATGAAGGAAATAATGCATGATTTCCAAATCCCAATGTTCAGGAACAGTCCTTTCATAAGATTATGTATTGCAATAGGCTTCCCTACTGCAATGGTGGACAGTTGTAATATTACGTCCACATAATGTTATGAAATTCGAGAATAAGAAAGTTTGCATGCATGATTAAAAATCAACGAGGAAATTTTTCAGTTGCACGGTCCCAAACTATACAAGAGCGGAATGAGGCCGAGAATAGAAGGGCAAGTAAACAGGATGCCAGCTCGCGATTTTTAAGAGTCGCGAGACTAAGAATACCACGACAAAAGATTCTATATCAGCGTATCCGACAATGAAGAGGATAGACACGTAAGATTATTCTGGACCAGAGTTTTGCGAGATCACTGTTTGTACTCTCTTTACATTATGTTTAACTATTTACATTTAGATATATCCATTGAGGGCGAAATAGGAATATTATATCAACGGATTTTTTTGATATGAAGAGTTTGGCTGATAGAAGAATCGAGTGAAGGGCTGTGTCAAACCAATCCTAAGATTGTTGAGCGATGATCATGAATATTTTCTGCTTCTTTATTAAGATAGGGTTCATTATTTCAATATTTAGCCCCAAATATTTTCTACTCCGTACCACATCGCAAAATGTTCCTATTAACGTGTTTTTTACGGTAAAATACCTATTTGCCAATTTTTTAGCTAACCACTATATTTTGGGATAAACAAATCTTATTCTACCAATTTATAAAGTTGGGCATCACTGCTTTTATATTTTGATCGAAAATATATTATTATTTAAGGCAGCCTCCATTCAGCACTGACTGAAGTTAAAATTTGCTCGAAAGCAACCATTACGAATAAAATTAAAGCTCAACACAATTTGATTCATTCCAAACCCATTCTAACGCCAGGAATAAATACGCGACATCGAAAAATAAACCTGGTACATACACTCGGAGGTGTATTAGACCCGCTGACTTGTACCGCAAACGGAAACACTTTAGTACCCAACAGCTTCTGGTACTGCCTTATCAACCTCCCCACAGAACTCCTTCATCGTGATATTCCGATGGGAGAACGCCACGAGATGACCTTTCCATTTGGTGACTCTAAAATCTATATCCGCCGCCCGTGACAGCCGCCCTGCGACGCTTCGCATCAAGATTTGGCTCTAACTCACAGCAATTTTTTCGCTACCTCAGACGCCGTATGCAACGTCGGCGATGCTCAAATTAATGCCGGGGTCATCTCCGATTACAGCGGCAAGAGCGTGGCCGAGCAAATGAACGCGGACGTGCAGGAAATTCCAATTTCTCCCTCGGTCTAACTCTGAAACGCGAGAAATTCAAACCTCCTGAATTGGATTCTGACACCTTCCATCACCTACCACAAGGCCTAGTGGCGGCTCGCCGGTTTAAATATACATGCAGATCAAACTATAGTTTTTAGCATAAGCATGATGGACTCAGGCGTAAATTTATGAAATGTTGTGACAATAGCCATTATACCAAAGAATATCTTACACGCAGACGAAATGATACCGGTCGAGTTCAACTATTTACAACATCATAATCAAATTGTATCTTTTGTACACCTTGGCAATGACGTAGTAGACCATCGAATTCGATAGATATCAATTAAATTTGTTGAATAGCACCAAGTGCCTTTTTAGCATTGTTAATGAGCAGGAGGGCCTAAATTTTCAAACATATTATTACAGCTCCAACACGTCACCAACGCTCATAAAGGTTCACTGCGCAAGAAATGGTATGTTATTCAATAGGATGGATATGAAAGCTATTTGAGAATAGCCAATCGTATTGTAGCAGTAGAAGAATTAGTTTATAAGGTTCGCTAACTGCGGAGGTTATATCGCATCCTCCAGCCTAAATTAATCATATGTTAATTCTCCGATAAACACAGCACCCATGCCCCGAATGGGAATCAAACTTAACCCCTTGGGTTTTCGTTAACCCCAGGAGAATGTGGAGGTCAGTCTGTTAAAAGCAAAACAAACGCGATTTTTGCATTTCCTTCGATGAAGAACAGGCAGAAGAACCTGAGGCGATGACGCATCAGCCTGAGAACCCAAGGTTGTAGGTGCGAATCCCATCTTGGGCAGTGGTGTAATTTTCTCTTGATATTATTACGCTTAGGATTATAGTACGCTTAGGATAAAGCTAGGTTACACTCTGCTATAATACCTAAGCAGTTTAGCAGCATCTTAAGACCGAATTCTACCACTACGTTACAGGAAAATTATTTTACCCCCGGGGGACGATTTAGGGAGCAAGACCGACTTTGTTTCCCTTTTAAAAACGGATAAAATAATCAGAAAGGGGAAGGTTGTACGACAAGGAACGCGCCCTGGAAAATTCAAATTTCAGACTCGGGAAGGTGAGACTTGTCGACCTCCGTGGGTGGCAGAGCACAGGTTATCCACGACCCTCTGATGCTGGAAGCCAGGACGCCCTCGGCCCGAACGGCAAGGACTGGGCAGGAGACACGACGACTAGAGATGACATTCGGCTGGATCCGCCCGCTCGATCTCCGTGGCATCGAGGGGTAAGGAACGTTCCTCCCCGACGCGAGGAAACCGCATTTCCTTCCGTGGGATCACCGCGAAACGAGATTCGGGAGCGGATGATGCGATGACGATGTCGGGGGAGGACGGAAAGAGCGTGCCCAGGTGAGAGGACGTCATCATCGCCAGCTGGGGGAGCAGCGCACCCCTCCCGGAGGGGTGGGGGAGGTGCAGGGCCAGGCGTCGCTGAGGAGAGGGAGGGCGACCCCTACCACCCTTCCCCTTCTCCGGAAGCTTTTGGGGTCAAGCGAATGGGGTCGATGAAAGAGGCGCCGTGCAAGGAGGCCTAGCCCACAGAATATCAAGCCACAATCCAAATGTCGGCAATTAGTAATTTAAGGAGGGACAACCGCTTTGCCAGGGTCATTGGGTACACAAGGAAGACCCTGGATAAACCTGCATTAAAGCTTCCGTAGGCCATTAAATATTTCGAGGCTCCAAGCAATACTACCGGGGAAAACAAAGAGCTCAATACGAGGAAATGGCTTTGTAATCGTATGAAAATCAAATGGTTTTCGAACAATTATTTAAGCGCAGGAGGAGTGAAAGTGTTAGATGACGCTTTCTGAATGCGACACGACCAATTATTAAGAACGTCACCCGACAAATACCAACAAACGCAACGACATGAACTGACGCATACTTTCTGGGTTTCCTTTCAGTTGCGGAAAATTGCACACTCATAACTTATCTCGAATGATGAGGGCCACTCCGGAGTGTTGAAAAATACCAAAAATAATCACTGTTGTCAGTGGCCACCGATCGAAGCACAGACCAAACGCAGAAAATCTCGGCATATAAAACGCAAAAAAATACGTCACCTTCGAAAGGCATCAATCGTGATTGGCTTGAAGCAGTTTTCATTACGAATCTCTTTAAAGTAAGTGCATTGAAGACGAGGGGAAGGGAAAGCAGACGCTCCATGGAGTAATTAGGGGGCGGTTTCTTTAATCTTCACCGCCGCAGTACGGCAGTCGCTCACGTGCCCAAAATGAAAGGGACACTGCGGCACCGACCACTGCAGCACCCGCCTTCGACCACTAATGCTTCCTCCACCCTCCGGGGTTTCCGAGGGCTCATCAACTCGATTTCGAAATATATTTAGGTCATCTTGCCCAAGGGCGAAACCCTCTTCACTCTCTCGAGTAGCGTTTCCTCTTCTGTGCTCCGGAAATTGATCGGGAAAGGGGACGAATCACTTTCAAGCGAAGGGCAAGCATGCTGGCCAAGAGTACTACAACTCACGATTTTAACCTCGCACAACGCGGAGGAGTCAAGCTCTATACAACCTCAATGTTTAACAAATTAACTGCCATGAATATCGTTTAATTATCAGGAAACGGTTTCCCGCTCCAAATTACTGAGAGGATCAGAGAATAGTTCCCCAAAAACACGCAAACAAAAGGATCTCCCGCGCTCGCTTCACACAATGCTCATCTTGCGAAATTAAGAGGTGGGTTTACGTGCCCTACACTTATACTAAATAGTCTTAGGCGTTGCTTAGTGGAACTGAAATTCCAAAACTACCTTTACATTACAAAAAATACATTTATTAACCCCAAAATTGATTAGTAGAACTAGATTTTATGAGCTCCAACTGAATAGATTACATCGCACAGCTTAACTTGAATAAGCAGAACACAACATCTATGCCCTAGGCGGATTCCAAACCTGCAATTTCTGGGTTACAAGGCCGATGCTTTATTGTCCTGACTACCAGAACCGGCTTTCAACCTTAATTATCATCATCCCAGGCATACATCAAGCTCGCAGTAAGTCAATATCCAAGTCATCGCAAGCATATTGCGATATTGAGGCAACATATACGACGCTAGATCGGTACACGGGACAACCCGAAAAAAATAGCTCACAAAATGAAACCCAAGTTAGCGCCAAGTTCGAATAAATAATCCATTTTAATGCATCAAACTAAATTTTCCGAATCGATACCAAATTGGACCCTGTCCGTCGCTCTCTTGATTTTTCTTGCACTCCACTCCGTTTAACAAACTAACTTATGTAAAAGCGGCACTTATGGAGTGTTCCCTTTATTGCACAGCACGAGGAGGGACCATGGGCAAGCGCTGACCCTTCACCACGACCCGGATGCAGTCCACGGGGAAGGACGTCGATACCATCAACATAAAATATAGCCGTTCGGCTGAAAGGGGGTGAAAGGATAGCGAAAAGAGAGCGAAGGGACAAATTTGCACACACTCCCTCGCTCAATTGGTGGAAGATGATTGCATTCTTTGACGAACAACAACTTTTGAGTCTCTGTCAGATGAAGAGGTGCCGTTAAAACTCAACACAGATACGGCGTAAAATGAGAGCAATAATAGATTGAATATTAGTATCCGGAGAGGTAATTAGGATACGTAATGTACACTAAACACTTCTAAGCACGTATGTATGAGACCATGTCCGGGCTTATAATGTATGGTTTACTTTTTCGATGTTCTAATAGGACATACCAACTAGCTGTTTGTCTAATGGGTTTTTGTAACTTGAAAATTTTGATAGCCCCGAAGTTCCTTAAGGCTTACAAACTAACCATTAAGGTTAACCAGATATTATAAAATTGGGCCTAAATTGAGAACACGTGAGTGTAATTGTTTTGAACATCCCCTCGTATGTTTCTCACGTAACCAGAAACATTTCCGTACGACCTGTGCAGCGATCCGGCATGATGTCAGTTTGAGGCTGGAGGTGGTCCTGGATGGGAATCTTCCGTGCTCCAAAGGTTAATTTGTTGCTAAGAGTGAAATCGGTAACGAGTTACGAATAATATGATTACGTCTGGTGTGGAGATGCAAAGAGCCATTCTAGATGCAAATAGCCACAAGGTAAAGGTTGTTTCTTTTTCGTTTACGTCACCAATCACCGCGAAACTGCGCATATATATGCAATGTTACAAACAAGCACCAATTATACACGTGAATAAAGTCACACTTGAGTATACATGCAAGAATGCACGAAGAAAGAATGCGCAAAACAGGTGCAACAAGTCAACATTCGGGATTTATTCCGTCGCATTTCGATCGTCCTGAACTGACGGTAGCTGAAGATTCGATTTTTGGGGGCGAAAAACCTTGGTTTACCTCACACAATGTATCTCAACTTAATCCCATGACAAACAAGATCCACGCTCTAAGTCGCAATCGACCAGCGACCTTTGGGTAACCTGATTACACGTAATTTCGTTTGGAGCAAGGAAATTCTCCCGTATTTAAGTAGCAATTTGGGACAGATAAACGGAAATTTTGTTCACTCCCACAAATTCTTAACAAAACGTTCAAGTCCGTGATTAAGCCGGTAACGACGTTTCAGCCCTAATCTCGAAAAAAAAGTAGGAGCATTCTCACGATTTCGTTTTAAGGGACAAGAAAGCCCGTTCCCCGCTAGGCGGAAATTGGCAAGGAGCCCAACTCCGCCCCCCTCCCACGCCGTACCCTCTCCCAGCCACCGGCACGCGCCACAGACATCCGCGGTCAAAACCTCACGGCGAATAACGGAATCCCGGAGCGAGCGGAAAGTATTTTCCCGCAGAAGAACTCGGAAAAAGGAAGGGTTTGGAACGGGTGTGGGCGATTATGAAGACCGCATTACGTGAGGCTCGTGCTTCTAAAGTCCCATGTTAATGTTACTAATACTAAGCCTTTACAGGGGCGTAACTGAGACAAATTCTATCACTTTTGCCATCTAAACCGTCTTCAAGAATAAACAAGATGGAATCAGGTGAAGCTTTGAGAAAGTTCTTAACTTTAACCATTATTGAAAGGCATTCGTACTATTCCACAATTTTGTGAGGAATAGCACATAATGCCTTTCATTATAGCAAACCTCGTCAAATATGTTAGCGTATATTGATGTGCGTCTTTGATAGAGCGTAATAATAGACAATAACAAGAACCGGAGAACAAAAGCTAAGGAAAAAATGGATGGTTACAACGAGATAGAGACTTACATAATAGCCATGGTACACGCATAAAAACAAACATATGTGGGTGGCGACCCACAGCTGAAGTCATTTGCGCTGTAAGGACAAATTAGTTGTGTGCGGAGACACAGGAAATTAGGAAGAGAAGAAAGGGTCATAGGAACCCAGCGCCGTAATTAGCCTACGCTCAACGAAGGCGCCTTGGGGTCCACGGTCCTCGAAAGGAATGCTAAACTCTAAATGCTCTCCACACCGCACTCAAGAAGGGACTGCTTTCTAAAAGAAAATCATAGCCTGTATTCGAATTCGGACCCACGGGATGGGAAGTCAGTAGCCACCAACCAGCTTCAAGCCACTACACAGACCCTATTAAAGCTGCACAATTTAGTGGTCTCCGTAAAACAGCCAGCCTTGAGGGATGCTGCCTAGCTCCTGAAAATTTCGGGATTAGACGGAAAATAAGGAACAGGCACGGAAGAAAACATGCGACCCCTATTCAAGGCCCATGGCTCACTTTTTTCCCGTCCTCAGGCTAAATTTACTCTTATCCACGATGAACAGTTTATTTCCCCGTATATTGTACGGGGAAGGAAAGATTAAAAAACGAAGAGGGCGTAAAAAGTAGGTACACGGCAACTGGGATGAAAGCTCTCGACGTGGAATGCCGTCAAACAGCAAAAGAAAAAAAGTAAAGTTTCTGCGTTTGAAGCGCAATGTACAGTTTTCCGTTTGGCCGATGCCGAGCATCTGCATTTAGTGGAGCGGAAAATATTTCCTTGATTCTGACGAAAAAAACCGCATAATACTTTCCGAAAATCAGGGAGGAATACTTCGTGAGAACCTCCGATCATTATCACTGAAAAACAAGGGAGATTACTCCCGATGCACTACTGCTACGAACCGAAAGCCTTGCTATTTATACCTATCGTCGTCGTCGTCGCGTTAGAAGACCTGTCGTTGGATTTTTGATACTGAAACAAAATAGGCTAAATCGGTCACTCCGTCGGAAAATTTCAAATTTTCTATCTACCGTCTTCAAATATTTAAAAGGTCGTCTCACACGGTATTTGCCATTGAGCAGTCCGGATGCGCAGTAAAAATTCCTTCGTGCATATCAACTAACTGCAGGAAAATGTTTTCTAAGGCATGGACGATTATGCGGAAAATGCGGAAAAAAAGTAATGACAAGACTCAAAGCCCAACAGCAAATAAAGCTGTTAAAAAAAGTGGTCGGACAAGGATTGCGAAACGCTACTGCGGTGCTTACATTCTTGACCATAGTTTGGTAATGAAATAAATCAACGTCTATGAGTAATAACGCATCACATAGTAGAGCCCTACACTATTAGAAACTTAGAATCGTGATCCTTTCATTAACAATCGATGATTAAGGACAAAACGGGGACGTTATCAAAGCTCAGGGTACCGGAGTTTCCATTCAGTGAAGCTTGAAAACGTTCATTTCGAAATAATTTCACTTCGGTACAGCCAGCCAGCCCACATAGCGATTAGATTCACGAATAGTCAAAACACGACGCTTTAATGAGCACTTAGATGAGTTCCCGGGCAAGACTGCTCCACCCCGCTGATCAATATGCATGCCAGTGTGCCAAACAACTTATACAACCATGGTAAAACCAGACATTGCTAAAGAGACCTGGATCGATATTCTATTAATAGCTTGAGGAGTCGTGGTAGGTCTGTGGATATAACACAGCTACTAATCGGAGGCCCCGGGTTCAAATCCGGGAGAGGCCTCTAAGAACGCGTCAGGCTAATTACACGCTGCCTCAGTTTCTGGGAATCCCCAAAAGACAAAGGAAAAGGCCCTAGAAATAAATTTCCCTCACCGGAGCGATTAGTGCGTGGTGATCTCTTAACTCCAGCGACCAAGGTCTCGAACATAATGGCTACGGCATTTATAGATCGAGAGATTAAGGGGGAGGCGATGGACAGATAAGGTCACTTTCGCCACATAGGGTAGGTGGGTAATTGGGTAAAGGTAGGATTTTTCGGAAAAAAGAGGAAGGGTGAAGAGAAACCTGGTGGGAAAATCAGCCTGACCTTAAAGAAAGGCGCCAATGGGTCCAAGTCCCATCTGACGGACGGAGTACTGAACTCGAAGTGCTCTACACATTATCACTCAAACAGAGACTACAGACCAATTAAAAATATCTGCCACTTCCGGGATTCTAATCGGGCCAAAGGAATGGGATTCCAGTACTCGAGTCACCACACCGACCTGATTATAGATCAAACTTACATGACACACTCCCGAACGATTACAATTAACCGATTATTTGCAATTTATTGCCCTTCCTGCGTATCTCTAGCTACCGCTGACCAGGGATCTTGAATGCCTCCCTCACTGTTAAGTCACCTTTGGGAAGTAGTCAAATTCGCCACCGACAAAATACACCAAAGATGAGCCCGACGGACGAAATAAATTCTGTTTACTTTGCGCCCCTTGCCCAATGCGTTACGCGAATAATAACTCACATTTTTCCCATTTTGTGAATATCACGGAAGGATGAGAGTAGAAGTACATACTTGTACAAGAGAAAAAAATAATAAATGCAAAATAAAACATACGGAAAACTTCTAGCAACAAGAGTCTAAATGCCGATTTACACGAGGCTGGACATTCTGTTTATTGGCGATGTGTGAAATGAAAATAGCATCTTACTGAGCAACAAAAAATTCCGAATTCCATTGACGATGTGGCAGGGGATGTTAGGTCAAAGAAACCTTTAATACGATAAAGAAACGAATTCAAACGCACCAAATGAATAGATCTACACATTGATTTTACTTTGAGGGAGAGTAATTGTATTAACAATACAAGCCATATCAACGTTGCATTTAAAATCTTATATAATTTACGGAACACGCACAAAATGCGGAAAAGAGAAAGTAAAAGGGCTTCTTGTTAGAGATAAATCATACCATAAATTGCGGATACCTTACGCCCCTGTGGCTACTGAATGTTTTACACAGCTAAGTGGACGAGAGACAAATACGGTGGGTCAAGGGTTGGAGATAAAAATATTCGTGTCCCACATTGCACCGATGATTCGGTATTGTTGGCCGAGAGCCCACAACATTTACCGGAGCCCCTAGATTACTTTCGCGAAGTAGGTAACTAAGTTTCCATTAAATAAAGCCTCAGAACCAATATAGATCGCAATTCATAACTTGAATGGTAGAATTATCCAATGAGGGTACACGAAGAAGTATTTGTGCAAGGGGATGACTTAGAAGCGTGAATTAATTAGCATTTACAAACCACAGGGTCACGAATACAATGGCACAATCCGAGTTTCAATGCATTGGCATCATAATCAGGTGCATAAATAGTATTTCGTGCCATTCATCCACCTGACGATATGCCAATGCATTGAAATCAAGATTGTGCCATTGTTTTCCTGACCCTGTGGTTTGTAAAAGTGAATTAATTCATAAATGGAACTCCAAAAAGTTACCACGATTCGCATCTCATTTATGACTTAGAAACTAAAGACTGAAGATGGGCGGAACGTGAAAAGAGGTACAAAGATTCATCGGTGCGAGAATATTGATATGGCGCTTATACACAGCAATTGATCGATTGATGGTATCCTACAAATAGGGGTAGGGTTTCATTGAGTGCCCCAATTCAACCTACTATTTCACTTATCTACCGGCCTAATCCTACGATAAAGGTGCTGGTGCGAATCCAGACCGTGATAAAGATTTCACAGTGCAATACTTTTTGAGCACGCAGTGTTTTTTTTTCAATGTCTGTAGCCGTCCGAAACGTGTGCTTCCAAGGCTAATCATGCTACAATGCTCGCTTCTGTCGAAACACCCGAAGCATGTCCGAATGCGGAGCACTCTAATGCCAAGAAGCACGCGGCCATATAGGCTTACTAGAATTCTTGACGACAGCAAAAAAAGATGGAGGAGCCTTAATATTATGAATTTTGTACGAAATGTCCTAACATCCTCGCCTAGAAATTCGTTTGCCCGTTTGAATTTCGGAAGGGGAGGGCAACTTTGGATGCGATTACTATCGGAAAGGAACCTATATAATCAGGATGTATTCGCGTGCTTTGTTGATTTCGAAAAGGCGTTCGACAGAGTGAGGTGGGAAAATTTAATGGGAATATTGCGGAAGATAGGAGTGGACTGCAGAGACTGTTCCGGCATTTATACATGGCGCAGAAGGCGCAAGTGAGAGTGGCCGATGAATAATCGAAATGGGCCACAATGTGATAAATAATAAAAGGGATGGTGTTTTGAAAGAAGTGATTGAGGGAAGAATGAAAAGGGGAAGAGAAGAACGGGTAGCTTGGATAGAATGATGGGAGGCAGAAGGGGCTGAAGAGGAACATCGTGAAGGGGGTGGGGAGAATTTAATGCCCATTGAAACCTACCTTCACCGATAGAAAACTAATAATAATAAATAATACGAAATGTTGGGAATAATTGTTTCATCATCATCAAAAAAGTAAAACAATTTGTAAAAGGCTGATATTCACCAGGTTCCGCTGCCATTGTTGTCTTCTTAATAGCAATATTAAAGTTATTATTCGCTATTTTCCCCGCCCCTGCACAAGATATACAATTAAGTCTTCACGTTCAACGCCGATGCTTTTCATAAATATTCCTTGCAATAGTAATAAAAGGTCTTTTTGTGCGTATTATAATTGTTAGACAGTAGTAGACAAAGTAAAATAATTGAAGCAAAGGACAATGGTGAGAATGTTGAAGATGCTTCCAACGCTTTTCTGCTCTTTTCCTCCGATCAAACATTTGAAAATGTTTCCCACCATCGCGTTTCCCTATACCTAGAGATTGTTAGTGTTGCCCCAGCTTTTTAGTGTCGCTCCTTACCGTAGACTGTTCAAATATTAAGCATTCTTTCCCAAGCATGCTTCATTGCATGTGCATCAGTGATACGTCATCACCGAGAATGCTTCCCCGAAGAATTCTTGGTTTTCGGATACATCTTGTATTTCGCCCGTCGTGTGGGCCGTTGGACCAAGGATCCCTTGACGCCTTCCGTGAGTAGTAGTTAGCACGAAGATTCAGGAGCGCGAGAAGGCTGTTTGCAGAGTGTAATTAAAGAACATAAAACCATCAACGCCAGTCAAAGGAAGTAACAATAAGCCAACTTTAGAGTGCTCGAAACATTTTGACATTCTAAGCAGAAACCCAATGCCGGTTTTCTCCCCACCATTTCTCCATTCCCTCTTCCCATACCACCACCGATCTCTAAGGGCGCATATTACTTTAGAGGTCGGTCTTCTCCTCCAAATAATTAAAATCTCCAAGAAAATCTTAAGGGAGAGCCTCTTGGGATAAAATTCCCTCTTTTATACCCACAGGACTAAGGAACCTCCATTTGTGAAAAAGAGAAGGGACCGGGTTGGTGTGGCGACTGAAATCCCTAGCCTCCGATCCCAAGGATCCTGGTTCGATTTCCGGCTGTGATAGTGATTCTTCTGTGTACCGGTCCCTACCCGAGTGCTGTATGGAGTGAACTTCGAGTTCAGTACTCCGTCCGTCGGGAGGGATGTTAAATCGTGAACCCCTTGCCGCCTTTCGTTGAGATACATAGATAGATAAACTTAATTAATGGGGGCGAGATTGAGACTCACCTCTTTCGAAACACTCGCCTAAAGGACGCAAATGACCTCCACTGCGGGTCGCCTTCCCACAATTGCTAACCAACTGAAAAGCGAAACAAGTAGATAGAGTATCCGTAGGTTAGCCCGCTTCAAAATCATGCAGGAAGAGAAGTTTTGATCCGGTTTGAACATCTACGCCTCGGAGACCGCTGCTCCGGCGGGAGCGAAGGAATTCAAAATCTAATCCATGGAGAATCTTACCACGTACCTTTTCCTCTCCTCCCTAACGATACCACACTTAAGAGAGTAAACTCGCTATTAACACTCGATCGAGTGGTGAGTGGCGAGCAGGAATAAACGGGCCGTTATGGACCGAAAAGACTTCCAGTCACGCAATAAGACGCAAAATTCGTTGACAAAGAAGTTCCCTCGCTTATGGCCCATTCAAAAGTCTAAAATTAACGCCCGCGGGGTAAATCTGGAAGCATAGCCCTCCCACGCTTGAGGAAATCAAGCCGAAGGCGCGCCGGACTATCAAACGGCGCAAACACGGAGCTGATATCGATAGTCTGTTGAACTATCGATGCATGGAGGTGACGGTCAGAGAAGTCACAATCCTACACCCTCCACGCCCCTTAAGCCTCAGGGGCCGACTAAATGTCTCTAAGACTCACTCCCACCCACTTCGGCCTCTCGCGAAGAATGCAGCGGCCGTGGAGTCAGTTTCACCCAAGTCCCCAGCGCAGAAAACCCATCGCGTTAGCGGTGTGGCGCAGTTCCGAACGGCTCTCACTTCGGCGGACTGTTGGGACCTCTCAAAGCTACGCGCGAGTGACAGCAGGGGGACGATTGTATAACTAGGCTTACGTTTGATCGTTAGAGACACGTTCACTCTCGATCGAGCTCACCGTCTTCGAATGAGAAGTGCGATTGTGTAAGGGTGATCGTTAGCAGCCAATCGAACGTTACAGTGTTGTCAGATTTGCAGCATCATTCGTTCTTGTTTCTCTTGTACGCATGCGCAAAGAGCTTTAATTTGAAATGGTTGCATTTGTTTTGAATCATTTTGAATAATAATAATTAATTAATTTAATCATTTTGAACATTAAGAATTAATAATAATCATTACAATGCCTGCAAATTGAAGATAACTTCCTCACGAGTATTATACACTGGCCTCGATGCGTTCTCATTCATTACATTAATTCATAATTACTTGCCATACCAAAACTTTTACGGAGAAATAACAAAATTTCTGCTTCAATTGCCTCTTATAATATTTCAATAACACTCAAATCAAAGATTATATACTCAAATCGTGTTCTCTGTCGCTGAGAGTGTCTAAAAAAATGCTACATCATGTTGAAATTCCACAATATCACTCCGGATATTCTCGTTATCTAATTTAACTAATTTTAGATATAGAAACTAAGATAATCTTTTGAAGAAGCAAAATTTACTGAATAAAGCATAATGAAACAGCACAAATTGCATAAGTAGACAAAAATCATCACCCTTTAACTTAGACGTAAACAACCAATTGAAAAGACTCTCAAACAACACAATAATCCCTTACGAGGGAAAATACTAATGCATAATGCTAATTAGACATCACCTGCCTCAAACGTAGACGGATTAATTATTTTAGTAAAATCACACCACATTTCCTTCGATCGTGAGCTGAAAAACCTTCGAACGTAAAGTTACACAACCGCGCCTTCAATTGTTTTCTACGAATTTCCCACAACACCACGGAAACCGGCACTTTATGTTCGAACGTAAAGTTACACAATCGGCCCCCAGGACTGTTACTGCCTGGTTCCTCTCGCTTAAGATCCGCTTCTTGGCCGCAGGATGACGAACTTGAGACGTTGTAGCAAGGTGGGTAACATACCGGCTTTGCAACCCAAGGGACACGGGTTTGAATCCCACTTCGATTATGGATGCTGCGATCGCCTGAGATTTAAGAACTTACATGAAAACAGTAACTTTCTGATGCAAACATTTATTGGTATACTACACGATCTAGGTTTGACACCATTATCAATGAAAGAACACTGTTTTCCCACAATAATATTATCTACCGGTTTCAACTTATTATGTCATCATCAGTAATGACTGCAATGATAAATGCACCTGTATATATACTATTGCGGAAAAACCAAGTTTTCATTCATTCATAATAAACCATTTCCACCAAGTGACAGCCAATATCTCGAGTATATCTTAGTTTCAACGTTTGACGTCATCAAAGTTATTTTTTTTCGTGTTTAGAAAATTCCATTAAGTTAAACCATGTTAAACTCGGCGCATTTCCTTAAGAGTAGGATAATTTCTACGCCACCCTTTTTCCATTATTCACTAATAGCATCGGGTTTTTAAATGGTCCAATTGCTTGGGTCATATCGCATTGTTTACAAATACTTAATCAGAACGCGGACGTAATATTTATGCCCTTGGCGGGATACGAAGCTGCGATTTCCGGATCGCCCGGCTCTTATACCGGCTTGGCCAACGCCGACGCCTTAACATTTCTCTTCAATCACATCGATACAAAACGACTCCCATATCTTATAACGTCATCTGTCTGTTCCCCTTAATAACTCCTATCGGTAGGTAACCATGGACAGAATGGAATTTCGAGCGGCATTGTTCCATAAATAAATTATTTTTGATGTGGTTGACCTTATTTATCGTTAAAATCTACAAATTGCATCCAGCTTCCATAATTGTAAAATACTCCTCCATCTTTTATTACATGTGTTTTTGACGAAAAGTGTAGACAAGCACTACATCAAAAGGGCAGTTAAGCATGTCAACTTAACACCATGTTGTACAGTGGTCCGTACTTAAGTGCAGTGTGCTGATGAGTCTGTGATGTGATGAGACAAGATGTCCTATGTAGCCAGTTGGTCATGAACATATGTATACTCCGTGCGAGAACGGGAAGAGATATAATGTATCAGGCAAGACTGGTTAGATGAATGAGAGGACGCAAATCATCGCAACCAGAAAGCTTTAAGTTTAGGGGTTATTCAGCCAAAATTGGGATTGCATTGATGTTTTAGCTAGACTACTGGCCTTCAGTCATAGCAGGCAAGATAACTTGGTAGACTTTCGACATTATATAAATAAAATAAAACTTTTTTCTATTCCACATAGTCATGAACGGCTCAGCCCTTGTCGATGACCTGAAAAAGTCGAAAGCGGTTGAGCCGTATTTATTATATTCATATGGAATAGAAGAAAGCTTTTTTTTATATACTGGCCTTCAGATCCCGAGTTCGAAACCCCAGAGCGGCAAAGATATTTTTTGTTTATATCGGTAACTACCTTGAGTGCTGCGCGGTGTAGTCGAGTTCATTCCGTTTGATTAGAATCGAAACAATAGTCCCCTTTGCCGCCTTTCGATATGAGTTTGCTAATGTTAACGTCAAGTTTCTCTCAACCCGTCCTCTGTTCTAAGCGAAAATTCCATCTACACTCCCAACTACAACGGACATCCTTAATGGCGCCAAAGATCTAATCTGTCGATCACCTAGCATCAATCAATCACGTCGAAAGCGTCCGAGGCTAACCACAATACAGAGCTCATCAACTGAAGTGATCGTAAAACTATCATTCTTTACGACCTCATGGGAGCCTTTCCAAGGGAGATGAACTTTCACAATACCACGAAAAGGCACGGTAACTTTGGTTTCTCAGATGATACATGCCGACGACTAAATATCCGTGCCCCATTTAGACAGTATAAAACATGATAATACAATAAACTACGTTCCTCATAACTCGCATCACGAGGACAAAGTCAAAAATAATGGGACTCTCGTACTTAACTTCTTCCACATTATTTGTAATTATTTAATTGATAAATATTAGCCCACCACTAAATTGTTCATTATTTTTAATTCAATTAACATTCTAGAAATGGGCATTATAATTCTGCATGTAAACATCCATTATGATTACAACGCGATAGAATCGGAATTATTTTGCTCTGAGATGGCGAGAAAAGGACATTCCCCGACGTTTCAGCATTCCGAAACGGAAAATAAGTGACAAATTCATGAATTTGTTTAACAGGTTATTTGTAAAAAAAAACTCATGGGGCAAATGATGCAA
Source organism: Platycnemis pennipes (assembly GCA_933228895.1). Taxonomy (NCBI): domain Eukaryota; kingdom Metazoa; phylum Arthropoda; class Insecta; order Odonata; family Platycnemididae; genus Platycnemis; species Platycnemis pennipes. The sequence goes on from OW121846.1 coordinate 141,800,791, forward strand.
CATAAGCGTGGCTGTAGGGGAGTGACCTTTTGTAATGCGAGAGCAAACGGTTGAGCGAATAGAGGGGCACATGGCTTCAGAAAGAGAGAGCTCACGTCAACGTCATTATATGACGAGCGAAGAAGTTTCCATCATCTGGGGAAGGGGGGGGGGGCAAAAATCTACTTAAGCAAGGCCTTCGAACCAGTTATTCCTGAAGGTTACCCATATATATTAAAGCCCTATTCAACAACTTGAACGTCCACAAAAAGAGAATACAGCACATACAATACGGGATGCGAATCAAAACTTGAAGAGTACAATCATGACATGAATGAGTGAATATTAACCGAATATTCGCAGCTAAACAATAATTGTGGATGTCTGAAATCTACTTCAAATTTCGACGCTGGTAACAATAGATAGGTATTTGGAAAGATCTCGCACGACATTATTCATGTAATGAGGGAAAAAGATTCCAAACAGAAACTCGAAGGTGATTTCAAAATTGTAGACCCACGCTTGAACCTTAAAAAAAGTCTCCGTAAAACATCCTGAGATAAAACAGCTCTCCACTGTCACTAGGGCCGGAGGGTTCGGCAATCAAATGTTCCCCTCGATACACCTCGTTCACACTCGAGTCCTCAGTGACGAACGCAATGGCAGGTATGGTCCACGTCGCACTTTTTGGGTCCTGCTGAGTCCATTTCAATGAATTTGATTCCGCTGAGCGGTGCGAAGGGATGCGCGGCGACTCTGTAGCGGAAATTCCCGCCGAGCAACGCCCACCAAATCATTTCACTGTTACCAGATTACTTCTGGGATTGTCTCTACTGATTTCTTTAATCGGATGCTTCCAAGCCGGAGAGAGCCGGAACTTTGAGGGCACTTATGTAGACGCGTCCGTTATGACCCAATACATTGATAATGATGCAGTATACTTTTTTACATGCAGACTATTTAATATGCTGCCTTTGTTCGGACGCTAAAACAAGTACGCCTAATGATAGAGTTGTAATTTCGGTACCTAAATAGTATCTGTGAAGAAAAGCACAGTATTCCGTTTCATTACGAAGTTCCGTTTCTATAAGGCCACGATAGAAACCATCCACCTTATCAAACAACGTGGGGTCAACAATTTAATACCACTCAGTAACACTCAGGTGGGGAGCGACCACTAAGGTCACTTGCGCCATTACAAACAAAAGGACATTTGAAAATTTCTTAAGGGAGTAGAGGAATGTTGAGCAGAATCCCAGCGTCGGCTTTAATCTGATCCTAACTGAAGGTTCAAAGGAGTCCACTGATTCACGTCCCCTCAGATGGAAAGAATGCGACACTTGACGTGCTCTCCGCACAGCACTCTAGAAGGGATCGGTAGAACAACAAACGTCAGTCACACCCAAGATTCGAACTCGTATTCGGGACTCCGGCTTTATCGAGAGTTTTGAACGAAGAAAAGCTTTCACCTTTGAGCGCTCGAGTTATCTCGGCGAAAACAAAAACGTAACGATCGCTCGGCTCAGCAACGAACTGCTTTCGTGCTGTCTTGGGTGAATACTGCTCCGGGTCTACAATTGTATACGGAAAACGAGGTAAAAGAAAATATATTTCCGATAATACTCGAATAAGCTACCCGTTTATACTAAAACAGGAACATAACAACGGCAAAAGGAGGGAGGTAAACAAGGTTCGTCTATCTCTTCGGTCTTTGTGCGCGATGCTACGCTCCGTTCAATCCATATACCTTAATGACAAATATCAGGCGTTACCCTTACGTCATTTACAAACCTAGGGTTGCACGATATTGGCTAAAAGCAACCATTTGAAATAAATCCTTAGGTAAAATAACACAAGTATCCCACGCACAACGATTAATGACGAGCATGTTTAATTACAGCCGTTTCACTCCTCAAAACAAATATGTATTGCACGAGAGACGATACTATCTTCATTTTTTTCGAGTTTGAGGAAGCGCGGAAGGAACTGAGATAGTCTTGGAGCTCTGTAGATCGCAGCCTTTTCCCTTTTGCGTTTGGCAAACTCTGAAAGTAACGCAGTGATTATCGTCCCATTGCAGCGAAAAGTCGATCACACTGCTCACTCATTAGCTTCAGCGAGAGACGGAATCCAGCCGCGCAATGCCGAGCGGTCTCCCGGGGAAGGAAAGCGGCGGACGGGCCGGCGGCGGCCGATCACGGCGGCCCGCACCCCTGCGGGTGCCGGAGAACGCGAGGCGTGCGAGGGCGTCTCTCACCTCTCTGCCGCACCACCGCGGAGGCGGGGAGCGGGCGAAGCCGAGGTCGGAGGCGCGTGCGGTCTCTCGTCCCGTGGCGGCAGGCGGTGCTTGGTGCGCGGCGCCCGTGGTGCGTGTGGTCCACGACGCCGTGCCGCGGCCCCGACGAGTGACCGCGTCTCCACCGGCGCGGCGCCGGTGCGCGGCGGGGGTGCGGCCGCGGGGGGGGGGGGGGGGCGCCGGTAGCGCCGCGGTGCGGGATCCCGCGGCACGACGCGGGGAGGGGGCTCCGAGGGGCTGCGGGAAATGCGGCCCGTGGGCCCGGCCCCTTGATCAATGGGCAGGGCCGGAGCGACGCGACCCCAACGGCCGAAGACGCGGCGAATGCCGAAAAAAAAGCTTCTTCATGAATCGCATCCCAAATCTCGCGCGGAAGGTAACGAGGGTTCAGGAGGAAATCCTCCGAGATCTCGACTGCTTTGGAGATTGCTGCCGGAAAAATCGGAACAAGGGAACGTGCCCCCCTTCCCGACATACCCCGAGGAACCGGATCGGTTGGCGGAGCAACAAGCGACAATGCACGCCACGACAATTTCAACGGATGGATATTTTTCATGGCACAAAAGGAATGGAGCTTGTGAAAACGTGAAGCGCATCACTGAGGCATACATTTGGAGCCGTATATTTAAAAAATATTCCCACAAATCATCCGCATTCACACCCTTCTGCCTAGTGGAAGTGCGGCCCTCTACCTCGGCCAGCACACACTGGTAATAATACATGAATACCGTGGACGGAAGAACGGTGAGGTAATGCTAACCCTCTCTCGAGGAGCATGCGGTGATTTGGCCACGGACGATAAAAATACCAAGTTGACCTACAAGTCCGGTTTCGCTAATATTTCTCAGAATTGTCGACCACAGTAAGAAACCATCACTCCAAGATGATGCCTACCTTCAAAGATATTTTACATCAACTATTAATAGAAAATCAAATATTCGTCCACTTGTTCTTTTTTCTATTTTGAATCGCCAACATTTCGACCTACATGTGACATCTACTATCATTAAATTCGATAACTTTATACACCGCAAAAATACAGCTTAGCCGTCACAAACCATAATAGCATCAATTTATGTTTATAGCTTGCTGGCAATTCAGAAAATTTATCAAACAATCGTTATCGGCCTGGTTTCAATTGTACGATTACTTCACTGCAGTCATAATTTGATTCCGTTCAAGGGAACTTCCTTGTATTGGGATGATTCTTCTTAGATTCTTCTCAAAATTCTATATCGTGAATTGTAGCAAACAAGTTTTAAGACGTTATACATAAAACTCGATTTATGGTTGGCAATAATTCAGATGTGGGCTAAGTCGAGTGACAAACAAATGGGTATTCCAGCAACGTTCGATGAGAAGCCGAGCGAGCATAACCGCTGAGAGCGAAATTATCTTAAAAAATGATGATAGGCTTTGCAACACAAATTATGCTAATAACCGTAAAAATACGGCATAATTAAATCTTCTCAACGTTTTCGTCAGAAACATTTTAAAAAGTGGTTTCGCGAGTAACTTCGAAGGTGATACAAAATTACATTGGTCACCAATTTATTTTAATGAGCACCAATTAACATAATGATGCCTCCCATTGTGTCAGATAACAATGACACCGTCCTTCCGTACCTCTGAAAGTTATTTTGGAATTCGCAGTACGTAAATGAATGTTCGAAAATACATTTGCTGATTGTTTATCACAGCTACATGCGGATGCGGCCCTTTCGACCTCGAATTCAAACGTATTTAATTCACGAATGGGAATTGCAGAACTTGCTCGAGTTGTTAGGCATTATTAATTGCTGAGGACGCTAAATAAGCCCAAGTATGGAGGAGATTCATAAAGTGAGTTAGAATCGTGAGGTGAATTATGCTACCAAAAGATTCATTGATATCCATGCTCACCAATCTTCACCGCCTGGTAAACTGATTACATGAAAAGTACGAAAGTGAAAAGCTGTCCAATATTGCCCATTGAGGTAAGTTCGATTCGAAAGCGATAAGTCGGTTTGATAGGGGAAGGTTGCCAAAATTGGACCGTTGCCTAAATTGGACCGCATAAGTATTTTCCCCCCTATGAGTATATCAAGCAGTTGAGGTGGCAGTACTAGGTGGTGACACCATCGAGGTCACATGACTAGACGGTCAGGGAGTTGGAGTCATTTTTCCGGTGTGGATGGTCGTTAGCATGATTTGATTGTTTGTGCTATAACTATTTACCCTCAGTACGTAAGCTGCTGTCTTAAGTAAAAGTAAGCAATCGATCTTTCTATGGAACACTTTTAACCCGAATTATGTTAGCTACTAACGATATACTGCATATGAGTGTGAAACCTTGTGTGTTCGTCTGGCACCATTATTATTATGACAGGAACCTGTTGCCTAAGTTGGACCATCGAGTGTTCCCTAAGTTGGACCGGTCCAGTTTGGGAGACTAATGAATAATGTAATTGGGAAATTAATTACTTTTTAATAATATTAATTTTACTTCCACAATAAATATCTAACATATTTGGGTGAATGACTGCATAGGTTTTCATGATGGAAAAAAGGGGTACGTAGGGGAAATGGGACGAAAAACATTTGCAGATGGCTGTGGCAACATACAAGAACGGTGACTATGGATTCAACGAATGTGCCCGTGTGTATGGAGTGCCTAAAGCTACAGTAAAGAGACACGCTGATGGTAAGAACATTTTTTCGAATGCAGTTACATCCTACGGTAGGCAAGCACCTTTACTGCGGAGATGGAAAAGGTTCTCGCCGAACACATTCTCCTGTTTGAGGAGAGATTTTTTGGGTATTCAATCAAAGACATCCGAAAGCTAGCCTTCGACATAGCAGAAAAACACGCATTACCCCCACAATTTTAACGGCAAGCACCAAGTTGGAGCCATTACGAGCGGGGAACGGGGCGAGAACATGACGCGACAGTAGTGTGATAATGATGATAGTAGTGATGATAATTTTCAAAAGAAAAAGGAAGTCACAGGAGCTTGAAATGGGTGCCCCACTAGGTAGCGTGATAGAGATTTCGGACACTGGATATTGGATTTGACACTGGAAATATTCAGAATTGTTTGTATCATGGCTCAAGCATTTCAAAAGGCATGTGATTTGCAGTATTGAATCACCTATCCTTCTACTACTAGATGGTCACACCACACACAGCAGGAATCTGGAGGCAGTCGAGTATGCTCGAGATAATGGCATCACTATGTTGCAGTTGCCAGGCCATACAACCCACCGATTGCAGCCACTTGAAGTAGCATTTTTGCGCCCCTTCAAACATACTTCAACCAAGCACAAGAGAAATGGTTGCGTCAAAACGTGGGAAAAACCATCTCGCAATATCAGATATCTGGAATCATAAAGGAAGCTTATGGAAGAGCAACATCTGTAGGGACAGCGGAGAGTGCCTTCCGTGCGGCTGGAATCTGGCCCGTTGATAGAAATGTTTTCTCTGATCACCATTTCGTGCCATCAGAAAAGTTAGCCGTCGATGAAATGTGGATGATGAGCTTACTTCTAGCAAAGGTCTCAAGCGTACCTATGAACGCTATTCACAGGGCTACACTAGTGGTGATGGCAGTAGAGAAACTAAAAATTTTAAGAAGGCCCTAAATGAATTGTCCCCTCTACCAAAAGCATCAAAATTACTGGCTAATCCAGAAAAAGGGAAAGAACAATGTGCAGTTTTAATTACGAGCAGCCAATACAAACTGAAATTAGATCAGTGTAAAATTCAAACAGAAAAGGTTAAACCGATGAAGAGAAGGTTGGTTTCCGATGAACAGAGTGACGATCACTATGATGGTGATTCAAGCTGGTTTTGTGTGGCGCCGTAAAGGAAGAAGACATGATCCAGTGTAGGAGTTGCAGATCATACACCATGTGCCAAAGTGCAACCCAGCATTAAAAAATATTTTTGTAAACACTGCTGTTAGACCTTTTTGTAATGATATTAATCACTTGTTTGTTTTTAAACTTTCAAAAAATTTGTTTTGACACTTTTAATTCATTTGCTGTGACCCTTTTAATTCATAATTATGCAATTATTAATTTTGTTTTTATGAAAATTTCGACGTGATTTTCTAATACTGCGAAGATAGCATTTTTTTTAAATGCAGGCCGGCAACAATGATGGCAGATGGTGCCCTTCTTTTGAAGCAACTTTTTCTGTAGCGCAGTTGCCGTTAAGTATTTATTTAAATTTGAAATGTTTAATTTATCAAGTATTAGCCAATTTTAATGCAATTACAGAAATTTTGACCAATAATTTTGTCATTAATTTTGAATACTTTTTAAAAAAATAACGTTATTTGGTAATTTTTGTTGTATATAGTGCTTTCAATGAGTTATTTTTAATATTATGGGCACATTTCTGCATACTTAAATGATTTTAAATATTTACTAAAACCCAAATGCTCAGTCGGCTTAATATAAGTGTTCATTAAAGTATTTTTCATTACCATTAAACATTATAATACTCCTTATGAATTGATAGGCTATTATTAAAAAAATTAGTGAAAGAATTAAAGAAATTTGTTTTCGTCCACAGAATTTTTATGATACGACTAGTTTCGAGGCATAGGCGTCATCAACATGCACAAAATTTGCAGTTCATTTCAGTGTTATTTAACTCGAAATAAGGGGGGGGGGGGGGTGGGGAAGGCTGGATGTGGGAAACGCGAGGGGAAAGGATTAGGGAAGGGTAGTGGTATGGCGAGGCAGGAGTTGGTTGCATTTTGTGAAGAGTGGTGTGATCGGGGATCAAAACAGCTTCTCCTTACTGGCTAGGGGAGAGTATTTAGTGTAATGAGTTACATTGTTTTTAGAAAGTTTGAACTCACACAATGTAACTCTCCTCACCACAAACCCTACCCTAATAATTAGGGGCACCTCACCCGGTCCAACCTATGAAACTGTGAGTCCAAATTAGGCAACCGGTTTCCCAATTTGGACCATTAGCATTAGTTCGGTTTTTTCCACTTACTTTATCTCAAGAGTAATATATTGCAAATATAAAACTAGTAGATGAAAGGGAAAACTGTGAAGTATGCTATACAACATTAAAGTTTGATGTGGAATAATTAATAACGGAAATATACAAGAAAATAAAAAAATGGTCCAAATTAGGAAACCTTCCCCTATTATTTTTAACAATTTTACATTAATTCGACATACTGATTCATTCGACAAAGGCAGAAGCTTTCGCCAAAACCACGGATGCCACAAACGTTGTTTTGTTTACGGCTATAATTTTGAAATTACCGTACTAGAGCAGAGAGAAAAACCTCTTCATATCATTCCCTGCTTCATTTTATTCACCCTCTTCCCTGCAGATACGAGTAAAAAATCGGAAAGCAAAGATATGATATCATACTCTTCGAGAGATGTACAGGTGTAAAGGAATGACTTAATTCACAGTCAATCTTTCACACAACACGTGGATTTCAAGAAATGAGCTTAATTTATAGATGGGGTTGGTATGGTGCTAGAGTGCTTGCATCTCGCGGACCCGCGTTAGAATCTCTGCAGTGGAAACTTTTCAGTGGAATCCCGGTCCCTTTTAAGAGCGCAGTGCAAAGGGAAATTCTAGTTCAGTCGTATGATACGTTGCGGACCCCCTGGACCTTATTCACAGCAATGCTGACGTCCATCTATCCTACTCCATTTCCTGAATTCGCAACTCGGCCTAATTATCCACCAAATAAATCAAATAAATTTTGCTGCCCCACAATAGAGCACGAAAATCATATGTTGCATTAACAATACAATTGCTTGTAATTTGTTATTCACAAGTAGGGATAAAAAAGATGGCGACCCACACAATTTTCGTGGACATTACCGCTGCAAAATCAACGGACACAGAAGAATTAGTTTCCAGGTAACCCAAGTGTTTACGTTATATCACAACATGTGACCTAGTTTTCAACCTAAAGACAAAATACAAAGGTGGGCTCGGAACCCAGCGCCAATAGTTGCAAGGCCGGAGCATCACCGACCTGGCCACCACGGCCGGCACACACGCAGTCTCCACCCCACGGTCACTTATTTCGCAAACCAAGATTCAAAAGCGATTCGCAACGTTTTCCTCCGCGGCGTCCGGCGGGCGACGAAGAAGCACCCAGCACGAGCGGGGGTGCACGGCCACGCGACGCCGAGGGATGCAGCACTTCCCTGAGGTGGAGGCGGGGAGACGACTTCGGGTGCCGGGGGTCGAGCGTTGACCTCGATTCAGTGGCACGCCGGGAGTCAAAAGGGACGAGAGGAAAGGAGGGACACATTCAAGCCCTCTCGCCGCCCCTCCAAATGCCTTTCCCCCGCCCCAGAAACCCTTTGCCCCGAGGGCTAACGGGGGACGGCGGAAGCGCGAACACGTGGTGGTGGCGCTGCGGAGGAGCGGGACAGGGGGAAACGATGGCGGGAGAATGAAGAGAGGCGCGAGAACGGGGAAGGGATCAAACCCTGCCCGAGTGGGGTGGAACCGGGGGTTTCGAAAACGATAAGCGACGAGGGATTCCAAGCTTCCAAAGGAGGATTAGATTTTCAGGCGCTCCAAACACAAGGTCACATCGCATCCTCAACCTTTTGAAGCAGAAGAGACAGCTCGACAGCTACAAACACATTTTTTTACGAATAAAAATTTAAAGTAATAGCTCAACAGCAAAATTATCGCTTATTTATTACAAGATTAAAAATTCACAAACATTTCTCTTAATAATTTTGACTGCGAGGGCATTGAGCACGTATATTAAAAACGTTATTTGCACACAGGCATTCCGAGGCCCTCGCCCTTACTTCCGCAAGCAGTGTACCTGAGGATGGCAAAACAGTCGAAACGCCTCGTACGCAATTAATAAATTTTGTGGAAAAGTGCAAACAACGTTTGTAATATGTCAGTTTCTCCTTCCATCACATCGCGCCAAAGACAATTTCTTTAATGAGCTCGTATTTAGAGAGCGTTGTATTTCCCATTTGTAACATGCCATTTTTAACTGAAGATACGATTCCAAGTTCCAAAGTCCATGTCAACAAACTGAATGCCTAGTGTGCTCCACAAAATGTGGAGCACCCAGTAACCATCAATGTAATGCCCACTTCACATGCAATCATTTTAATTTGATGCCCACACAAATTGCCGATCAGACAAACCGGATCTTAATACAGCATCGGGACTTAGCATCTTCAGGGTCTACCACTCCTTACACTTTCGTTACATTAACCCAGTTTAACAGTCTAGGGATTGACTTTAAAATCCACTTAACGAAGGTGTTAATTTTAAGGGGTGGTTGGTTGACAATTGTTTTAGGAAGTTATTGAGACTGAAGTTTCAGTGATTTGAGAATTAATGATGGAAAAGTGTTTGTTTTACGCTCTCATTCCGCAACAACGATCGATGAGACGTCATAAAAGCTGCCTTCAAGTTGGATCTGATGTGATAGCGACCCTTGGATTATACACGGACTCAACAAATATAACTTTGCAGATATGAACTCGAGCAGACCATTGTTTTAACTGCGGCCCGAAAGCCTTTCACTCCCGTCCATTATCGTTTCCATCTCGTTTTTCCGACAAGGTTGCAGATCCATATATATGGGTCATTCCATGTCAATTCGACCAGGTGATTGCCCTTACGGTCACCGATTTTGCCCAAATTTAGCATAACGGCTCCATTTGATAAGAAAATGAAAGAGATACCCCCGGAGAGATAAAATAATATTTCCAAGTCATCTAAGCATTAAATGTGAAACCAATCCCATTTCCTTACGTGACATAATTTTATGTTTCACTGATTCCAGAGAATTGCATCATTCGAATGTGTGAAGTCATGCTGTGAAATTGTATAAAACATGAGGTTAGGGTGACCAATTTAATACTTTAAAAAGGTACGGGAGCAAAACCATGGGATGTCAAGACCCGCCTTACTAAGGCAACACCTCAGGGTGTTGCCTTAGCCTGGGAGCCTATCGCATGCAAAGAGAAACAAAATATCAGTTTAGGTGATATGGGTAGCGCTCTGCCTTCCCCGTTGTTTTCCCTTACAGTAAAATTCGAATAGGAGATGGTGGGCGACGGAATAAAGCAACCGTTTCTTTGAAAAAAGAACTGAGAAAGAGGTTTCGGAGAACATGCTAATAGAGTATGTGAGGAAGAGTAGACCTGGAAGCCGAGGACGAGACAAGATTTGTCAATTGTTCTCTGAGGCCAGGTGCCGCTGTTCATAGATTCTAAGGCCATGATCACACCTGGGGGAAACAAATAGCGATATGCACGGGCAAAGAGCTGGTAAACGATTAAAATTTGACAAGATGAAGATGAATAAGAAAGTTCCAGAGATCGGAAGACACCAGAGTACCGTAACGTCGGCCGGTAGGCGGGCGCCGCGGTGACCGGCGGGCGTCACGCCTTCACTCAAAAATATTTTTCTTTCTTAAATGAAATATTACCTCTGGCAAACTTTTTTAATTTGTAGAGGAGAGTTGTGTCTACAACATATTAAAAATGCGTAAAATCGAAGGCATAGGCACATCATCAAAAATAGATTTGAAATTTTAAAATTGTTATTTCCTTTATAAAATTGTTCATATTTCACAACGCAATCCCTTATAGTATTTATCCAATTCAATACCTTTAAAATAAGCCCTTAAGCACGTCTGTGGCTCAAAAAGTCTCGGAGATTTTTAATGATACTCTTCCTTACGCTGAGCTGGTTGGTCTTTCTAAAGAAGTGGATGGTGAGAACGGTCAAGTCGTTGCTTATGATACGGATGCTATGATTTCATTGAGTAAGGAAACAAGGGAAAAGTAGATTTCAGTAGAGATTCTATTACGATCTCAGCGACGAAAATAATGGAACTGATCTTAAAAAGGGTTACGCGTTAATTAACGAGACATCAGTATTATGAGACTACAGTATACATGGTGATAACGTTGAGGTAGACTAAGAAAAGCTGGGATCGAATATAAAATCGATTAAACAAACATAAATGAATTCTCTTAAATTAGATAGTAAGCTAACACAAACAATAATCCTGGAGATAACAAGCCAGAGCCGTTTAGGCTAATAGTGAGTACTCCGACGAAGAATAGCACGGGCTTCGAAAGATTTTACAACAAGGCCGGAAGATACCGAGGAAGATAGAGGGCAAAGAAATTGCTATAAGGTATTTTAGACCCGAGGTATGCGCTGCGTCTCTGAGGATTGATGCACTCATCGGATTCATTTGAATGTAAAGAAAAGAGTACCGACAAAGACAAAATCGGAGACCTCTGGTCACAATTTCTTCGCACCGGGATAAAAATTAGTTTTATTCACTTGATTTGCTAATGACGGTACTAAAAACACCTTGAAAACGTTTAAACCAGGGTTGGACTAAATGCCCCATGCCACCTTAAATGTACCCCATGCGGCCTTCTGCAGTGCTATCACGCATCACAGTTATCATCATGATACATCAGGGGGCCAAGTGCCTTTTTGCCTAATTAAGCTATGGATGGCCTCCCTTTTACAACTTTTGTTTTGAAATCTTGGAAATATAGGCTCTGAACTAAGATTCTGAATCGCTTTGGGGCAATATAAAAATATACCTTAAAAATGCACGAAATGAAGTACCTGCGGATTTATGATAGTCTCGAGTGTCACTCACTGTCAGTCCTTAGATTATTCGTTTCTGAATGAATAATAAGTACCGGAATGCTTGTGACACTCAATACTGAATGTGGGCTAATTAGATCTTCTTGAGGTAATCTTTGCCCTTCTGATTCAAAAAATATTTCGCCTCTGCTTTAAACAGCACTCCTGTTGTTGAGGACCTTGAGAGAGTCAACGCTTATAGCTCACTCCGTATTTTTCTACAACTGGATCGCAAGGTCTCAGGGTCAACTTCCAGGTAATCGATAAGTATTTTCCGAATCAAGCTTCGTAATCGAAATATTTTGTTTCGGGTGATGCGGGCGTATCACAAACAACTACGGACGAAATATGAGCGAGGTTCAACCACCCTCCCATTCGAGGGAGAGTACAGCACTTAGAAGAGCTCTTTAAATGGAACCCATAGAGGGAGAAATCACAACTCTGCAGAAAAAGCCGCCGTCAATCACCGTGACCGATCGAAATCACCCGAAACGAGTAGAGGTAAGTAAAATACAACATTCAGCATAGCTGGCAAACGATTCCGAGTAACACCACGATCAGCTTCGTGACATATAATTTAAGAAGGTACTCGAACTATTTGAAAGCATAGAAGATATTTCTAATAATTTTCACTTTTATCATAATCACGGGAATGCCACTAATGTAGTCATTTTCAGTGAAAAACTGGGCAAATTTTAGAACAAAAACTCTACGTCGGTGTACTAAATATTCAGGACAGGAGAATAAATCGTATTTTTTTCCACCACTGAACGTAGATTCGGATTGAATATTCCAACCCTACTTTGTTTGAGCGTCTCTTTTCCTACACCACTTCCAGTCTTCAAATCAACACACCCCAAATCTACCTCACCCTCATTAACATTCTTATCCTTTCCCTCCCAACCCTTCGCTTACTCAGCGTTCTCCCTTCCGTAGGAACACCGGGATCCCATTGCCTCTAATCACTTGCTCCATCCACCTCGCTGAATTAATCATCTTAAAAAGTCAGGCACAAGGCACTTCAGGACACTCATTTCAATAGACAAAAATTTTGAGGTTCATTATTTTACTACGAAAAGCACTTATTAAGAGTAGGATATCTTAAGCCATTAAAAACAAGTTTCTTGCTCGTAAGGATCAAAAATCCACTTTTTTCTTGGGGAAAATAGAAAAAAGTTTGCTCTTTAACGAACTGAATCAACATTTTTCCTTACTCTCATGAACTATCATTTGCAGCATAAAAACGACAAGATGAAAAAATACTCAAGCAAGGGTTTGGAAGAAAGATTACACGACAAAATTTTATAACTCGAGGTATTCGCATCAACGAAATGCCAATTAAACTGGTGAGTAATTAGCAAAATCGTCACCGTAAAACCCATAGCGTGCATAAAGCCACCTATTATGGCATACACAGCAAATCTAGAAAATGAAATGGCGAATCTAATGCTAATCAAATATCCAATTGTGTCAAAAATTTTAATAAACAGTATCTCCAAAGGAATAAATATTTTTAAAAGAAGAAACTAATTAGTTCTAGACCATACATCAAATGACGCCACAACGGTTCATTACGCAAAAGTAGATCGGTACAATCGGAGTTGCAGATCGAGACATATAACTTGTGTACGATCGCGATTCGTAAAATGAGAAAAATGGATTCCAGGGTTAATACAAAGGGCCTCATTTGGAAGAAAGATTACACGACAAAATGTTATAACTCGAGGAATCCGCATCCCCACCCAAATATTCATACCTCACCCAAACAAATACGAGGCAAGCAGGGCATTAAGGTTGCCCTCCAAGCAGAGCCACGAAATAACCCTTTCTCGACATCAAGTGGTGACGGCTCCATCCTTCGCAATGGCACGCCCGCAATCGCGGAAGGCGTCCACGAAGAAACATCCGAGACGGAGAGAAAGAAAATCAACGCTCTGTCACGAAAGGACTCTGGAGTCACAATGGAAACGATACCACAGGGTCTCCTGGAAAACATCGCTATCCTCCGTGCCACACGCAACGCACTCCCTTCCACTTAGGGATACGCTTCAGTGTTCCGTAGTTGGGTGAACGAGGAAAAAAGCTGCTTTCAAAATTCATGAGTCGGATTGAGTTTGACAGGGTTCGCTCAGTCAAGGTCGTGACGACGAAGGCGGGAATTAAATATTAATATTGCTGCCTTTCGAAAGCGATACAAACAGTCATGCGGGTACCTGTGACAACAAAAAAAAGAGAAGGGACGAATAGTGCCGACAGCTCAAGGTCAAGGGAAGAGGTTCTTCCACGACATATTTGCATCTCTATTAGTCACATCTCATCAGTTTCGCAATGCTGTGAAACGAAAGTGGGGGTCACAGCTTCCTCCAGCTCACAAAAAAAGCTAGAAACAATGCTTCCAACTCCAACAAGCTCATATTTTCGCACCGAATACGCTCATCATCCTCTCAGAGTTTAAAATAAGGAATCACAATCGAAATATTGACAGATTATTTACATAAAAACATAACTAAGACTCATAAATGAGATGCATTCGTATATTCCGTATTTTAATAAGCACTGAACTTGAAGTTCCCAGCACAAGGCACTCCAGTAAGGACCGGTATATTGCCTCAGCCACTCCTGGGATTCGAACTCCGGTCCTCGTGATGTGAAGTTAATGCTCTAGCAAACACATCTACCCCATCCCCATCTCCCTATTTTTTACACTGCATGGTTCCTTGAGGGATCGGCTTGGTGTGGTAACTAGAATACTACCTTCCCATCCCTACCCGGGAGCCCTGGGTTCGAATTCCGACTGTGGAAAGTATTTCAGTGACACATACCGGTCCCCACTTGAGTGCCGCGTGGAGAACAATACTCCGACCAGTCTCCTATGAGAGTCCAGTACTTCCGTCGGATGGCAAACGGCGGTCTCTTCACCTTTCCTCCTTCACAATCCAAATTCTACCTCCTCCCAAATACTAACCTACCCTCAGCTATCAGTCGCCACCCCTAATAACAACAACAATTAGCAGTTTATATAAGCTATTAAACAAGAATATTGGAGGAATAGCAGCATTGAAGTCCGAAGCAGAACCGCTTTGTCAAAGAAAGATTTTACACGTAGGCGTGAATTAATGGCAGGGGCGTTACGTAAGCACGTAAATAAAAGACTAGTGAGAAGTACATAATATGGAACGTGCCGTAGTACGACCCGGAAGCATGGACTGTGGGGAGAGAAGATGAAAATAGACTTAGGGTTGTTGAAATGTGGGTACGGAGGAGAATGAAGACAGTAAAGTGAGTGGAAAGGAGGGCAAACGATGAAGTACTAGAGTCGGTAGAAGAGGATAGAAATTTGATTGAGAAAATTAGAAGTGGGGAGGTGTGAATGGAGAAGATAATAAAGTGCGAGGGTGTTCTTAAAGACGTGACCGAGAGAAGATTGCTGGGTAAGCGGGGTATAGGGAGGAGAACAGGTAGCTCGGATAGAATGATAGGAAGCAGGAGGTGTGAGGAGCAGAAGAGGGACATTGAGTGAAATGCAAGCGTCGTGGGAAGAATTAAATGCCCATTTACACCTACCTTCACCGGTAGAAAACCAATAAAAAATAATTAAACACGACAGACTTTCTCTTTCATTTTACCCATCCATTTATACGACACCCATGTTCCTCACCAACAATAACATATTTCTTTGAGATTCCGCGTCCACAGAAGACGGGAATATTTCTCCTCCACGACAGCGAAGGTGCGATGGGGCATGCGTTGGCCGTGGGAGAGGAAAACGGTCACTAGAGTGGAACGGGAGACATCGAGCAGGGACGGCCACAAAATGAGACGCAGGTCCGTGAGAAGACGCAGGGCGGCTCACGGTGAGCGTTTGGCACTTCTTTGCAGCTTTCGCAGAGATCGCAGTCTCTGTTCCGCAGTTTCCTGCGAAGGTTTATGGCGGTTTGCGTTTTTCGTATGCCGTTTGAAATTGTAGTTCGGAAATAAAATGGAAGAAAACGTCATTGAAGCCGTGCGCATTCGCAATGGGCCTTGGAGCGTTTCATCCCTCTTACGTCTTCTTCATAATTTCTTTCATTCTTCATGACACCATGCACTTCTTTGAACTGATCACGGTTTAACCTAAAAATGTTTGCGAATCATCAAATTCCTTAGTTAAAGCGAATTCCCCATGACTTGGACCTTTTTTCTTATAAGCACTTCTTTCTGATTTCAGTTTTGTCAGAGCGGTTTTAAGCCGTTTCAAGCACAAACTCGCTTTCGGAATTCGATTCTGAACTCAAATCTATTAACTTAGCAGAAATATTAGCCATCTTCGCCAGATCTGACGTCCCGGAGTAAACTGTGTAGTGAAACAGCGATTCACAAGGAACAGCCGTGACTCACATTGCCGCGAGGATATCGACGTGAGCCAGCCGACGGCCAGACAGTTGGGCTTGATTGGGGACCACACTCCGCATACGCTTTATTGTTAGGCCGGCGACTTTAGGATTGTCAAGCCTCTCTTACAATCAACGGATTACACAATTACTAACATCCATGCCCCGAGCAGTGAAAATCCTCCCCGGGCGGGGTTCGAACCCGCGACCCTGAGGTCGAGAGGGGAGGGATTTACCCCGCCGCCACCTCCGTCCGATTCGAAAATCGCAGATCGATATGAAGACATTTCCTGAAGCCTCCGAACGCCTTACAGCCACGCGCTCATTAGTGAGAAACGTACTTGGCCGCGTTTACACGTCTTTCAAGCGCTTATGATCATTTATAGGTACTATCACTGTTGACAACATCACTTTTTTTTTGCAAATTAATAAAGAAGCCTATGGCGATGAATAAGGTAGCAGTGGATAGGATTTTTTTACCAACTTCTGACATAGAATACTCAGCTTACGTCAAAACACAATTTTTATCGCTTACGTCAAAAGTAAAAAACTTTTAGACAAAAGAGAACGAAACAAGAACGCCTCAGAGTTGCAAATAAACAAAATAGAAAGAATCATTTTCGGCAGGGGACATGTATAGTGTTTTTAATGGTACAAATAACTAACTAATACGAGGTATCGTACATTGTAAATCACTACTTTTAAATAATCAAGTAAGTATTATTGTAAATTACTGTACGCAAATAAAATTTCCTAGCTATTTTCTATATAAACTTTCCAATTTCAACAACCTAACAAAAGACTAAATTATTAGGGCTGGGGGAAGGTTGAACTTTTGACCGCTCATTTAATCTGTGCGTCATATTTCCTTTTGCGTGAACTCCTAAAATTAAGATTTGAAGGATTCAGAATATAGCCATGAAAAAGGTTAACGACAGGACAGCCATAAAGCTGGATGATTATATTCTTACACTTGTGATGATAAAAAAAGCTAATATTATAATTTAACAATTTCTAAAACTGTTTCTGGGGTAACTTGGTGGAATTTTTCCATAATGGAGAAGAGAAAAACTATACAATTTATGTTTCCAGAAAACCCTAGTTTAACTATTCCGACCATGGTTTCAATATGCGAGAGACATTATCACTACTATTACTTCAAAATTGGCGCCTGAGAACAAACTCGTGTGTTGAAATTAAGGCTAGGTCGATTCCACAATATTACCGATTCCGATTCTCAATTACATCGATTCCTTTGAATATTATCACTAGTTTAAATTAGTACAAATTCTGCTTCCAAGGAAATAAAAACCAATTATAACACTGCGCAATCAAAAACCTCAGGATACTCCACAATGTAAGCATATGAACGAAACTTAAAATAGAATTACGTCGCTAAAGCTGCAACCCACTGTCCATAGGTGGAAAAATTTCATTTTGCATACCTTTTGGGTCCGACATAGCATGGCACGTAAATACAATCACTGACTAGAACGTTATTTGGGAAGTATGGCCGAAATTCGAATTGATTTATTCTCTTTTGAAGTACTTGATCCCGATCCTTGGCGTGGAATCCATTCGAACCATCACTAGTTGAAACCATGGTCGGAATAGTTTATGCATACAACGTAAAAGCAGCAATCCTGTATTCTTTTTATGAGTATAATTTTAAAAAAACTTAACTCGGTGATAGAAATATAATTTTCTCCCTCGATCATAAATATTAAAAATGTTTACGAAGCGATACCTAATATTGTTTCTTAGATTACCAATTGGATATGCAGGCGAGTTTATATTCCCAATAGCAGACGCCTCCTCAACAAACGCCGATTCTTAAAACGGCAGCACGGTTTTTTTGTCGCGGCAATATACGATCAGTTTTCAATTGAATAGAAATGCTCTGCATCACGAAATTGAAGACGTAATTTCGCTTGGCTGCCGTT
Source organism: Platycnemis pennipes (assembly GCA_933228895.1). Lineage (NCBI taxonomy): Eukaryota > Metazoa > Arthropoda > Insecta > Odonata > Platycnemididae > Platycnemis > Platycnemis pennipes. The sequence goes on from OW121846.1 coordinate 141,819,016, forward strand.
GAGGCCATTTCACTTAGTCCACGCAATTGAAGGAAAACACTAAAACGCCGAGGTCAAGCACGACCGCTGGTGGTTGGCTGAAGTAGGTCCGCGACCTTCGGGTAATCACGTTTGCACGTCTCTGAGGCGAGAGAGGCCATATGCAACTCTGGTGCAAGACATTTTTACATGATGGTGCTCATTGCGCAATCTGATGCATTGGAGATGGAGAGTGAAAATTGCGTCACGTAAAGCAACGAATTGCAGGAAAACTTCCCAAATGCACGTATGACTACGTGGGAAATAGCCCTTTACATTTCTATGCATTCATTCATGCAACTTTCATGATTTAACACTGCCTGAACCTGCGTAGTTTATTGCCTCGTGTAAAATGGTCTTAAAAAAAAGAGAACTGCGAGTAGAGGATGTGGCGCAATTATTTCCACGTTCTCCCACCAAACTTCCGCAACGCTACGGGTGACACATGGGCAAGATGCCGATAATAAAGGATAGTTTCTAAACTAGAAGCTTTTGAAGCAATGTTCCAAAGTGGCTCTAGGCGGTAAGCAACGCATCGTTCAGGGTGCCCCCTAATTGACGTCTAAGTTTCTTGATCTCCAAAATATGCCATCAATGCGCTATTGACGCGCTACTGCTAAATTATTTCATTTCAGTACCCTCCCAAAACAAGATTCCGACGACCCATTCGCCAGCCTAATGACATTTTCCATCGAGCCCAACCAACATGCAGCTTCATTTTTGCAAATAAACAGATTACATCTACATCTATATAATACCCTGCAAGCCACCATAAAGGTGTGTGGCAGGGGGATTATAGGTTATATTATATGCTCCCGTTTGAAAATTTCCACAGTCGCTGCTTACGTTTCGCATCTCTATATTCACTATTTTATCATTACTTATTGGGGGTCTGACCTTTTTTTTAACACGTTGCAGTTGGGTGGATGGGAGGTATGTTGTAATTGTCCCGGGGTGTGATATCGGTGAATCCGAACAATACTACTAAATTGTAAAATAAGTTGGAAATAAAATAAAACCTACGGTTCACAGCGACTGCCATGGAGCCCTTCCAGAAATTACGTCCCGCTTACGAAAGTGGGATCGGGTTGATGTGATGGCTGGAGCACTGGCTTCCCCACCCGAGGGCCCGGTTTCTAATCCCGGCAGTGTCACTACTTGAGAGTTGGGTACGGAGAGGAACCTAAGTTCAATACTCGGGCCGTCCGATAGGACGTCAGACCGTGGACCCCTTGGCGCCTCCCGTTAAGAGCAGGCTAATGCTGACACCAGGTTTCGGGACTCCACCCTGTCTCCGTTCTTTGAATAACCCAACCCATATCCAATTAGCCACCCATCCTAACTGACTCAAATTGCCTTAGCCGCCCGTTTCCTCCCATGAATAACTACTACGAAAGTGGGAGCTGACTTGCCTTCCAGGATTTCGGTACGACTATGCCCTATTTTGTGCCGATGCCCACCGTAAAAAAATATAATTTCATATTCTATTCGATTTTAAACTAGAATTAGCCGGCGGTGAATTCCGAACCATTGCCTGATATTCGTGGGACTTTTCGTGGTCATCAAAGAGTCCAGAAGAAGCAGAGAACGGACACGGAAGGATATGACGAGAAGTTCTCATCAGCGTACAACTTCTAATTGCCGGGGAAATGGCGAGCGTAGTCGGCGCAGGGTGGAAAAAGATATGGCTAGACAAGGCTGCGAGGAATTATACTCTCGTATATTCCCGGAGCAGGGATCCTAGTTTGTCAGGGATTGCTGCATGGGTTTTCATATAAAATACTGAAGATTGCGTGATTGCAATGGCTTACCAGTTTTGATGAATAGAGAATTTTCTACAGCACCTTACATCAAGGTAGAGTTACATTATACGAATAAATAAAACTGCAAGATTTGTTGTGTGTTATAAAGACGCTTGTCTGGAAAGTTACGAAGAGTTTGCCGTCTCATCTCACACACTTTCATAAATAAAATTCCGTAAATGTGTGGCATTCCGTCACGAAAAATTGTTTATTGAATAACTTTAACAACACTTTTACGGGCGACGCAAATTTCCCCAATAAATACATCCGTCACTAATTTTACGAAGCTTGCATAATCCATTTCGCAAATACGGAGTCGTGACCGTGACCGTGTTAATTATTAACTTGGCAATTTGGCGACGCCGAGTCCTCCGGTGACCTTCGGAGCAGTAGCACAATGCCAGGAGAGCATCAATCCCCGGGGTTAACGGAGACCACGGCCGTCCAAGATATAAGACGCGTCCTCACAGTGGAGGGGAAGCATATGATATAAAAGGAGAGAAAGAGCGCTTAGGGGAAAGAAAATGGAAGGAGTACACCTAAGGCGGCAAAGAAATATGAGGAGAATGAAATACATGACTGACGAACAGGAAGAGAGGAATGAAAGAGCAAAGGATAAAACGGTGACACACTTCCCCGTATTGCTTATGGGAAGACTTGAGTAGTATATTTCGTAGGTCAACCATTGCCACAGCACGTGAAGCATGGACGATTACAGCCACAGAGAAGGCAAGACTGGATGCTTGCGTAATGTGGTGCTATAGAAGAATGACGAAGATAAATTGATGGACCGTAACAAAAGGAGAAGTCCCGAGAAGAGCAGAAGAAAAGAGAAGTTTAATGAAGACTTTAAAAATAAAGAGAACTGAATCGGGCAAATCTTGAGACATGATGTTTTGATGAAGACAGTTGTCGACAGAAAAGTGAATGGGAAAGGAACACACCTCATATGAAATACATGGAGCTATTCGGGGAATAAAAGAGAAGACTTGTAAATATGAAAAGGTTAGCCGATAGGAGAATTGAGAGGGAATATGCGTCAAACCAATCTTACGATTAACGGCTGGTGATAATGATGAAACTATTACCACAGCAATATAAACGTTGATGCAACTGATGAAATTCACCAACAAACACCGATAGTATTTCAAACATTTACTTTGGACCATCTGAATAGAAGAAAGAAATGTGCTGATGAGAGATATCTCATGCGGAAGGATGCAAAGAAAGGTAGGGGATACCCTTCAAACTCTATTGTAGCTGATAGTAAATAATCAATCAATGGAACTTACATTTGATTCACTATCTGAGGATATGCCCTCCATTGCAGTGGAGCCTGAGAAAACATAATTCTTAAAAATTTGCAAGGCTGCATCAACCACCAACTGAACTTAGATCACCCATTGAGTACCTTGACCACCAAGTTGGGAGTATTGCCCTTGAAAACTGATGATTTGAAATGATGAATGACACTGGTTTTAGGATGACAAACCAGCAGTCCACACTAGCTACTGGAGTAAAGTCAGTAATGTACTGATCTAACAACCTGAGGGTTCCAGATTTGAATTGAGACACAATTGTGGATGCCATGATGGTCTGTCATTAGAGATTATACGTATGGTGCACCATTGGTAGCAGAAGGAGAATCTTGACTTAAGAATACAGATAACACCAGACAGGGAAAGCTAATGACAAGGTCTTGGTCCACTGAAGATTCAGGAAGAATTAAAAGTTTACTGAAGAGAAGTTGTAATGAAACACTTCAAAATTGAAGAGTTACTATTCAAATAGGACAAGGAATGAGTTTAGCACCGGGTCAAAAATAAGGCATTGAAAAATGGAGATGTAATTCACATGAAACCATTAATATTCAGAAGAATTGCGGTAAATATAAGAGGTTAAACAGCATTTGGAATGAAGAAACTACAAGGAACATAAGTTCCAGAGTAATTCAACACCCATATTCATGCAAGATGCCAGTAATTACATTCCAATACAAGGTAAGGGAAATAGAGATAGATTTGACTACATCTTTGAAAATCTTTATTCTATATTCATGAAATATAGCAGGTCAATGAATTTCAAATAAAAATGTAATACCTGTTCAGTTTCAATTCAAGGCAGGAAATAAAATACATAGTACTTTTTGTAATCCACTGTCACTAAAAAAATATTTCCATACCAGTATTTATCACAAATCCAAAAGTATACTCTAATAATTTTATTTTGCATGACATTGATTGTGATAACTATACATACAAAATCCAGTAGATCTATAACGAAACCTCTTCATAGCAAGATTCTTTCTAAATATGTAAAATTTTTTAAATGGTCAATGGTCAATGTTTAAAATGGTAAGTAATTACAATTAAAAATAATGGTAAAGAATATAAGTTATGTGGTACTCAAAAAGAGTGAAGCTAAAAATTATTACCATACTGAGTTGACAAGGTATGAACAATTACCATGACTGCTGCAAAATCGTTGAAAAAGAAAAAAGAATAATACAGAGAAGATTTATTTTTGTTTTCCACCAAAACAATAACCCAAAAAAGTACACCTCCTTTCCTTTGAAATCAAAATACATGCAGAAAAAATATACTGCATGACACTACCAAAAAGGTTTACAAAATTCAAACAACACATATATTGCAAATCATTATCAGATCAACCTTGCTAAAGGAGAAAGATATCCATTGCATACACAAAGACAGAACTCTTTCATTTAAAAACCTTGAGTAAAAATATTTTATAATCATCACACACACACACATGCACCTTCAAAATGACAAATCTGGAAAAATATAGATAACACTTCTAACCATACATTCTGAAATTCAGATATTAGATTATGTGCAGGGCTTGCACATAAGAATTTGGCTTTTCAGCCAAGGAACAACAGAAAACCTTGCTATTTGACTTCTCTTTTTCACTGAGAACTGATAAAAAAATATTATAGTTGGGTGGAGCTGAAAAATTTGGCCAATGCATTGGGTGGGGTGGGGACATCATGACAGAACTGTACAAGGATAGATCTCAATTCTGAATTCATTCTCGCATTTAATTTTCCACTGCCTGGCGAGCATTTGGCTGAAATGATTATATTATTATTAAATGAGAACTCACTTTAAATGGGATTCTCACAGATGGAATTGTACTTGCCAAATGGCAAGTACAATTCAATGATACATATTTATAACATTATTGATTTTACATTAAGTACTTAATTTTAATTCATGAAGTACATACTTATGGCAATAATGACAATATAAATTTAGATTTAAGAGGATGATGAAATCATTCATCTGTCCCTGATTTGAAGGAAATAAAATATTACAAATACAGTTGAACCTCTTTAAACCAGCAACCCTGGAACCTGACAAGTACCTGATCACAGAAAATGCTGGATGATAGAATGTCTCAGATGATCAAGTCCAGTAGAAAGAGCTTAATCCATAAACTTGTCCGGTTACACTATGCACTGCTATTCAATTAAAAAAATACCCAGCGCAGAGTTACTTAAAGTCAGTGCCAGAATGAGCTTTAGAATAAATAGTTGATTTTAACGACATATAGTCTCGAATGTTATTGGTGCAAATTTGATAATACTCTCAGAAGTTGCATATCAATTATCATAACTTGCCTTGAGAATAAGTATCACAAAATCCATCTAAAACATTCATTAACCCTTTTGCTGCAGATTTCGTTTTCAGCACAGTGCTCAATGAAGTGTCATTTTGACACTGAAAAATAATAGTAGTAAATTTAAGCTTCATTTGGTGCTGCACTATAGCAACTCGTTTAGTAAAAATCCCTATTTCTGCATATAGGTGGCAGCACAGGTCCTTCCAATGCTTCTTCTCAGAAGAAGAGGCTTCAGTGGATAAGAGCGTGTTAGAAACATGTTTTCATTCTGTGTGAGAAGACTGTGGAGAGAAGTCGAGTAGCATGTTCCAGAGGAAAAAGAATTTAGCCAACGTTTATCGATTTCCACAGTGTTCCAGGTTAATAGAATGTAGAAAGTCAAAATGTGTCAGCATACAAATAGAGAATTGCTGGAAATCTTAACAGCTGATAAGAGAAAGCAGTCTAAAAGTATCGATATTGGGAAAGAATTATTTTTACATTTGGTTGATATTTCGCACATTAGTTGCCTGTGCAGGAAAGCCTTAATCTCATTTTATTGTGCCCACCTCCATTCAATAACACTGTTGATCCCCATCAGCACTGACCAGAGAAGGTCAGCAGAAACTTGCTTTCTTTGTGTTCACTACCCACTTATTCCAGCATGGGAATCCAGCACCTGGTGCCGGAGAACCAGATTCTGTTTTCAATGTGTCCACCTCCATTTAGTCACAAGGTTACATTCCTGACACCTGTCAGCGCTACTATCTTTGAGTGCACAGCCAAAACAATCCAAGGTATTGTGGCATGAGGTGCAACGGAGTGGAGAATCCACCAACTAAACACTGCATATTCAAAATGTGCCGGATTATAGGAAGCCATATTAAAAAGGTCCAACTGCATGTAATGGGTAATGTAGGTCATTCGATAGATTGGCAATCTGGTAGTAAAAGGGTTAATACAACTCATTAACAGCCAAATGCCTATTGCTGACAAATGATATTGAGGTCCCATTTGTGACAGTTAACTGCATTTCAAAATTCTTTACTAAATAGTGAGATATGAAAAGACTCGGCTAAGAAAACTAGAAGGCTATGAAAACTAAAAGACTATGCAAACGGCTCCAAAGACCCAACTTCTCCTTATTCAAAAATAAAACTAGGTGGGTGATAAGCATTGAATTCTGCCATAAATTGATAATGGGATGGTTTTCAAGGCTCCTTCATCCACTTCCACCAATCGGGCCAATGTGAAACTCAAATGAATAAAAAAATGCTCACACCTTAAGATAACAAATAAACATACAGCAGATGCCATTTAAAAAAGGAAACAATACTCCTTCTATTTTTGTCCAAATCAGCAGTATGCTCCCTTGCCAGCAGGGACAACATGACAGTTTCTCCTTGCTCAGGGACTTAATCACCATTACTATTCTATAAACCCCTCGGAATGTATTTCAACCTGGAGATGCTAAGTGCAATATTTTTTTCACTGAATTCTAAGTACATTAGAGCATTTTGTAGCAAGTAAACTGGAGAAACTGGCCAAAACAATACTAAAAACCTTGATACTCCACAACTAACACCAAGGTTAACAGCTTGAGCAATTGATGCAATTATCAGCCCAATCAGCAGCCACAAAAGCATACATCACGGTGTTTTATTGTAAATAACAATTCATGTAGTTTTAATTTTTATGGTAATATACTATGAATCATGTTCAACAGACACAAATTTATACATATGTACATATATAGAGGGTGCCCATGGATTTTATCGAACCAGAATCTTTTAGGTCCGCATGATTTGTAACTCATTCATTAATGAGCGTTCCTTCCAGATACCAAAAGGCCAAAATATGCTGTTACCAGTAGCAATCAGTAACCAAATACACATCACTACAAATACTTTCCATTAAATTTCTTTAAGTCTCACAAGCATGCAAGGTATTACATAATTCTATTTCATTCGACATGAATTATGAGGTTTGCATGAATAAAGCTCTCATAATTTAATAGGCATAAGATTGCTCTGAAAGATTTGATTTAACCCACAAAAAATTTACTAGCAGGATTAATTAATTTATTTGCTACAACTTTTGATCTATGGATTCCATCATCCAACTTTTAATGCATGGACTCAATGTTATAATTTAGAAAAATATCTAGCCTGAGCCATTCATTTGCTTATGTGAAGAGAAGAATAAAATTTTACCTGAACTGTACGAGTCGGTTGACGATGCTGATAGCGATCTACTACGATATCTACTGGACTTTTTCAAGGCACTTGATGTCTTGACATCCTGTAAAAAACAGAAGCTTAAAATTCAATAGGAAAATTAGGAGGGCTGTCAGCAAAAAAGTTACAAAACTCATTTGATATCAGCCTTTCATCAGGTTTGATTTAGTCATTATGACAAAACCTTCCCCACAGAAAAGATGAGCATTATTTCAGATAAATTTTAATTCATGAAATATCTAGGACAAGATACATTTTAGCACAAGCTATATAATCCATGAGGGATAACTGGCTTCAAAATGGCATAAAGAAAGACAAAGAGCCACACATATGACATTTAAACGATGACAAATACTGCCCATTAGTCTACCACATTCTCCAAGTTCCTTCCTATGCTCTCTAGAGCTTAAATCCAACAACCTTAGGTAATTGCTGACTAAAGGAACACTTTGTTCAATTTGAGCATAGACACGAAGCCCAAAATGAAGCAATCACAATTAAATGGATACCTATCCCCATCAAGGAAGATCATTCTGAGCAGCAAAATTGAAGTTGATTACACAGCTCTGGCCAAATTAAAAGTGATACTTACAGCATTTCATGAATTCTTCAATCTGAACCTTGTGTACACAACTACAATTCCTAAACTAGCACTCAGTATCACTATGAGCAACCAATTTGTGCAGAAAAGAGATGGATCAAAGGCCTTCACAGCAATTCCCTCCCACAGAGGTAGCTTTCTGGGTTGCAGACAAAGCATTCCATGACTCAACATTTCCTTCCTTTGGATATTCAACACACTACATACATTGTTTGACGTGAAAGCTATAGGGACGGTGAGGTGGCTCGAGTAGTGGCTTCATTCTAAGGAACCTGGTTCGAATACTGGCTGTAGGAGATTTTTAATCGGAATAACTCCACCTAATAATTCTGTCCATCAGATGTGATGTTAAACAATGGACCCCATGAAGTCGCTTTTGTTCAAAAAGTTAATTAAATTGTTCATCCTTTCTAAACTGTTACCTAAGATGTCACGAAATTCTCCTCGATATGTTCAAGAGTTCCTGCATTTCTCGACGTCTGCATCCCTCATCCTCATCTGCAATTTCAAGACGGTACCTGAACTTATAGGCACTTCAGACCCAGAGGAAAGGTGTGAGGATGGGAATGAAAGGGTCAAGAGAAACCCGAAGATAATAGTAGCCTGCTCTTAGCAACATGTGCCAATGAGACCACGGCTTAACGTCCCATCTGACGGACAGAGTACTGTACCCGAATTCTCTCCACAAAACACTCCAGCAGGTTTGCCAATACAAAATATCTTCCATTGCCAGGATTTGAACCCTGGCCCTCAAGGTGAGAGGCCAGTACTCTAACCACTTCACAACCCCACCCCTTTTGCATGAAATGATTAGTGCATAGGTTTCCAAGGCATCTGTCGTTTGGTGTCTGTATAGCTACTGGGCTCTCACCATGTGTGATGGCTTTCTCGGACAACTGTCATGCTGGCATTCCAGTCACCATCTCCAAGTCAAAAGGAGAGATTCTGGTTTTGGCTGCCTTCATATAGTTGCTACCCTGGAAGGGTGTTTTCTCCATGGCTCTTTTTTCAATTGTTGGGAAGAAAGTAACCAGTCCATCCTTCTGATCTGAAGACACTGACGGGAACCCCACCAAAAGAGTGTCTGGTAAAGTGAACGCACAGGGTGATAACCCAGTAGCCATGCAGATGCCATATAAAGTGATTCGGCACCCAATCACTACTTCTGTGAATTTGATGGCCTCCTAAAAACACTGATCATTTTCAAGATCTCTATGTAACTTTACAAAACTGGATAGCATTTATCCAGCATATTTAAAATAATATAGCACTTAAGGTTCAAAGAGTACGAATTGTAAGTATAATCTGCCCTACCAGCAGGGACTTCTTTGCATTCACCATTTAATACGACACCAATTGTACTCTTCCCTTATGATACCCATTTCGAAATACTACTGCCTCCTTAATGTGATCCTGAAGTCCTCTAATTTATTCTCTGATGAATCATAAATGAATGATGCAATTCCTTAAAACAAAGCAAAACAATTTTGGATTGAGATCACAAAAAAAATAAAAACACATGATATATGTATGCCGATAAATGAAAACAAAATTTAAATCTTGGCCCATGAAATATATAAATAAAAAGATTGCTAAATATGACTGAAGATAAAGGCACACATGCTTAAGAATGACACTAACAAAAAGGCCAAGATCATTTTCAGATTGATAAAATTCATGCATTTTGGGTAAGTGCATAAGATGAGGATATTTGCCAAGAGTAGTAATACGCCAAGCCCTCCACCAAAGAGACATGCAAACTGCAAGGCAGAAACACGCCCACTAGGGGCAAGATGAGATATAAGACATGCAAATGCATCAAATATCGCATATGTTGAATTCCTTACTGGAAACAAACAATGTTACATTCACAAAACCACAATCCACACACGACAAAGACTGCAAGAATCCATATGGAGAGTAGACTAGATCTCATGTGGCATGTCATAATTATGCCATTCTGGCAAGTGGAAGCCCACCATGCCATCCTGCTCAGACAGTTGCCAGCCAAGGAAAGATTTTTTATTAATAAACTATATAAACATTAGAAAATTTAGCATGAGTGAGTCCATTGGCTGTTCAGTATCATTTTCTAATCCATTCAAAAAAGACCACTTCCTTCCACTCAAATCTGCAAATTTAAAATAAAAATCAATCTTTTCATTTGACTGCACCTGAGTAAGATGCTTGTCAGCGGCAAATACATGGATATTATATAATAACCTGGAAATAAACTCCACCAAATCGGATGCAAATAATTAACGTTTGATGGCCTTTGATTAATCAACTGTAATTTTTCAAAGGAAGGGGTGACAAATGTTAGAATAAATATGATTTTCATAATAATGGTGGCCACAGCCCATAGGGGCAATGACTAGCGGGGATTCAGGGACAAAGAGCATTGCATCCCTCTGCACTTCTCTCCCCCTTCCCCCTACGCCATTCGCCCACATGCCGTTCCTGAAATTAACTGCTATCTAATAGATACTTTGAAAATAAATTCCAAGTGAAATACTACCATACAATAAAGTCAGCTACAGCAAATTCATGTACTCTCTAAGTAAAATTTAATACACATGAACATGTTATGACGGCATTAAATATTAATAGGATGGCCACTTCTTTTCAGGATTGCAATTCCTGATTGCATCCAGAATTTAACCACACGTCCCAGAAAGGAATCCATGTTTCCCCCACAATATTTTAGTAATATCATGACACATTGAATATTGGTGCAATAGGTAATCAAACTGACACCTTTTTTTTGTGTTTTGAGCAAAACCCGAAGTCAATTTTTAAAGGCTATGGGTCAAACTCCAGTGAAAAGTTTAATATGGAGCGTTGCACTGTATGGGGCGGAAATGTGGGCTTTGTAAAAAGAAGATGATAATAGACTTAGGGCTTTTGAGATGTGGGTGTGGAGAAGGATGGAGAAAGTAAAGTGGGTCGAAAGGAAGACGAACGAGGAAGTGCTAGAATTGGTAGGAGAGGAAATAAATTTGATAGATGAAATTAGGAGAAGGCAGAAGGTGTGGATGGAAAACGTAATGAATGGGATGTTGTTTTGAAGGGGGTGATTGAGGGAATAGCGTTGGGTAAGCAGGGAAGAGGGAGGAGAAGAACGGGTAGCTTGGATGGAATGATGGGTGGCAGGAGGTGTGAGGGGCTGAAGAGGGACATTGTGTGAAATTTAGGGGGTGGGAGGAATTAAATGTCCATCTAAACCTACCTTCACCAGTAGAATACTAATAATAATAATGGGTCAAACTATCAGTCCACAGTCAGTTGAGAACTAGTCCAATCAAAAATTTAAGACAGGAAGTTAGACAAGAAAAGAATATGAAATAAGAGTGGTTTATAGAGGTATAATTATATGAAGGTGAATGAAGAAATAAAAAATGATGCATGTCAACAGAAACCGTTAACTACAAAAACTTATGAACTATCAAAAAAACAATATGAAAAACCACTAATTTCATAGAACTGATATATACAGCCAATCCAATATAACTGAAGTCATTTTTTCTCCGTGCTCTCAAAGATGAGTTTTGCCATGCACAAATTGCATTTCTTGATTATTTAGAATTTTCCTCGACTTTTTTTCCAATGGCCTGATTTCCTCATTAGTGGCCACCCTGAATGGATATGGATGTGCATGAAAAATACATGGAAAAGTGACTACTGGCATATTCAGTTGCTCTGGCATGACAGGAACTTTTATTATCAACTATAGCATGTGTGCCTTGAAAACAAAACTCTGGAAAGACAGATTTAACATTTGATCTGACAACAATGGTCAAACCATGGAATTGTACGTAGTCCCACCAAGATAAGCTAGAAAAATGAGCATGAGGTAGTGTATCGAACTTTGATCATCTAAATTACATATTTATCTGCACAATATTTCAAATATGCGAACATGGAACTTCTGTACTAAAATCACAAGGAGAAAAGAATAATTCAGTGCCTACAAAGAAAGATAATATGGTAAAGGGACAAAAAGGGAAAAGTCGTAGACTTTAAAAGTTACAATTTTATTTTCAGCTAGCCTGCATGGGGATCTACAATGTTAACTACTTAGGCAAAAAGAAAATCACGAAAGTTAGACAAAATTGCCACAGCAGCCATATTAGAATTAAGTTGAATACAGAAATACATTAAAACGAGCAATACAGTCCCAGCCTTGCAAGACACATGTATATACAATCATTAAAACAACAATATGAAAAAGAGTACAGAGCTATCCCCACATCCAAAGTGAAAAATGGATATTCGTACCAGTTTCGACATGGGTCCACTGAGGCCATCTCCGCATTCCAAAGTCTGAAATTAGAAATGATTTACATGCTTATTTCATGACTAACAATGTGATTGAACATTTACCCTTCACTTTAATGTGCCTCGATTTATCTCATATCTTCAGCATAAGCCATGTGTAATAACCACTGCCTAAAAATTCATGTTTTTCACCTACCTAATTAATTTGAGAATACATACTACCAAATTCTAGAAGATAATTCCTGGAGAGTACTAAACTATTGACAACACAATTACGGAAGCAAAATTTACTAATTTATGACAAGGCAGGATAGAGCTGAAAGCATTAATTTCACAAAAAAGGCGAATTAAATTATTTCATTTCATATTCAAGCCATTCAAGGGAGATGAAAATGATTTTCTACACTTCGAAATTCATGCCATGGCAAAGAATCCAAAACAGAAAATTGCCCAAAATCAATTAAATTAATAATCGGTAAATAAAAAGAGCATATCATATTTCATGGCATCTGAGATAAAACAGTTAAAATCCTGATTTTTACCAAGAAACAATTTTAGAAAAGATTATACATTAAGACACCATGAATATGAACAACAAATCTGGACACAACATTTTTACATTCTTAAGGATACCCTGAAGAGAACTTAGGGAATCATATGAAAATTCCCAATATGAAACATAGGTCTTTTAACTCAAATATAAATATAAGCACATACAATTAAAAATAAATTGCTTAAGTTAAAGAAACCAACTTCCTGGTGAGCAAAGTCCGTGTGGGAAAATAGCAAATGGGGAGAACCTTCCACCTTCTCTGTACTGACAAGAAGTTAATGAATTGAGTAAGAAGCTTAAAATAAAATAAAATTAAAACAATAATAAATATATAAAATCTAAGTACATCCTAAAACACATTTCTCGCATTCACGTGAAATAAACAAGACCCAAGAGACGATAGCTAAAAAATAAAAAGGGCAAAATCTAGATTCTGATGAGATTTGTATATGAAATACTAATACAAGTCAAGCATCGATTTTCCAGAATACTTTGTTCCCAGGACATTTTGGATTATCGATTTTTCTGGACCAATTAAGGTTAGGTAAGCAGCCTTTAATGCAGTCATCACTGAACACAGGATGAATTAACTTACCCTCACTGCAGCAACCATTGTTTTAATAAATATAAACAAAAGAATTAGTACAGTTGGGCATCTTTAATCCGGCACAGTCAGGACCGAAGTGATGCCGGATTAGGGATTTTTCCTGACTATGGGTCATGCTAGGCAACTGGTCTATTTTTCACCTCCGGTTGTTTTCATTGAAAGGAGTCAATTACTTACAACAAAATATAATCGTTTGCCATTTACTGAGAATTATTTAAAAAAAAGTCAAGGGAATATTCAGAAAGAAATGGTTTCTTAATTCGCAAAGTTATTACTTAAAATTGGTTGGTTATTCAGGGGAGGCGACCGGCAGCTGAGGTCATTTGCGCCGTATAGGATATGTGGATAATTGGGTAATGGCCGGAGTTTTCAGGGAACAGAGGAAGGGTGGAGAGAAACCCAGCATCGGCATTAGCCTACTCTTAAAGAAAGGTGCCAAGGGGACCACTGCTTAACGTCCCATCTGACGGACGGAGTACTAATCTTGAAATGCCCTCCACTAGACACTCAAGTGGGGACCGGTTTTCCACCGAAAAATCTGCCACTGCCAGGAATCGAACCCGGGCCCTCAGTATGGGAGGCCAGTACTCTAGCCACCACACCAACCCAATCCCCTATTACTCAAAAGTTTCAAATTTGCAAAGTGAGTGATAACAATGGAATCTAAGCATCGTGTGCATCATATTGCTGCACATTTACAAGTATAGCATTATTGTTGGAAAAGGGTATATAGAATTTGATATTAATTATGCATTACTTCGCGCAAAGTATTTCTTACAAATTAAAGTTTAAATTATTCCGATTCTTGGGATGGGAAAAATTAACGTTAATATGGGGATAATATCTCAACAGGTTATGAGGCAATGTTTCGGTAAAAAAAATGCTGCGGCATTTTTCACAAAGTACCGGGTAGTTGGTCATGGTAAAATTGCCAAATTATGGGTGTTCCCGGATTAAGGGTGCTCAACTGTATTTTTAAAGTTTACCACTTACTTCAAGTAAAATTGCAACAAATGCTGTGCGATTTAACATATACTTATAAGTAAAAATAACTTTCTAATTATATTATACAAAAATTTCAAAGAACTGCCAAGGTTAACAAACACAATGAGCAAAAAAACACTACATGCCATACATTGGCCGCCACGGAATCTAGTCTCACCACGGTGGGAATTTTTAATTTCCTACCATAATTTTATCTGGATCAAAAGATGTTTTGGACCAGCAAATTCTGGAAAATTGAAGGTCAACCTGTACCAATATTAAGCTGAGAAAAAGTTAAACTGAATAATGAGGACTCAGAAAGAGCGTGAAAGGAATGTATTAGCCTGCAGTGACAGGAAGAAAAATGCTACAAGCTTAAGTCAACATCATTCATGAGCTCAAACTAAGTTTTACAAATAATGTTGAGAGGAACAAATGTTCAACCGATGGTCTACCTGTATAAAATGCCAAGGAGAGGCAAATCAAAATTAAGGCATTGAAAAGTAAGTTCTTATGGGTAAATGATATGCGAGGGTGGAAATGAAATAAAAAAGAACAATCCCAATAGGTAGTAGTTAGGGGGAGATGACTGACAGCAGATATCCTATGCACTATTATGAATAGGAGATTTATTGAGTGGAGGCTGAATTTTCCTGATTATTGAGTTTTTTTCAGGGAATGGATGAAGAGTGAAGTGAATCCCAGAAACAGCATTACTCTGCTCTGAATGAAAAGCACCCAGGGGCTTGTACTTTAATGCACCATTTCATTGATTGAGCACTGTATTTTGAAATGATCTCCACATAAAGACCAGTAGAGGCCAATACAGCAAAACCTGTCTGAAGCAGCCACTGCGTGGCCAAAGGTAAGGTGGCTGCTTACGGAGGTGACCGTTGAATGGAGGTAAACCATTTCAAATCCAATATTAAGCAACCTGCATACCACCATATTCCTTATTTATTTTGGGTGGCAAAGAGGTCAATTGATTTCTATCACTAGTGTACTGTATAAGTCTCTCCTAACACGCCTCATATCTGAAGGCTACAGATTTTAAAAAAAATTAATTGACAGAATAATCCACCTTCATCAACATTAAAAATATGGATCGTTAGGATTAAAATCTTCCAATATTGACGGAAACCTTGACAACCAATTATATATACATATGGAAAGATAAATTGTATAAAAAGAGTCGTTTCAGGCGTGATGTGGTGGGATAACATTATTAAAGAAAATTGCCAATCTTCTTTAATTAACAAAGATAAATTGTGGCATTTCCTGAAACATATCAACCACCATTGCTTGCCAAAATGTTTTCTACCCTTAAACCTTCCACCACCTGCTGAGCCTTCTCCTGTAGCATTGGTGCACACTCTAGTGACATTGAAGGAGCACACTTGAAAACAACATCATTCACTTCCAAAGCCTTTGACTCCCTCTTTCTTTTTATTCCAAGCTTCTTCAGTTACACTCCATTTAACGATGTCCGTAATTTGCCTCGCCAATATTCCCTTCTCACTCTCCAAGAGAATGTTCCTTCTCTCCTTGAGATTTAGAACAACCTTGCTTTTACCTTAATGCATTTTAGTAACCACTGTCACTTACTCAATATACCAATTGACAGTACACACTCCAATTTGAAACTAAAATTTTTTGGAAGCAATTGATGCAGGCCACAGATAATCCTAGAACTCACTATGATACCAAGGAATCCTTACATTTTAATATTCTTCTTCCACTTCGGTATTGGACAACATCTGACACGTACTTTTTGTTAGGTATATTTCTTATTAGATTGCTATGTGGTTTGGTAAGTTGTTCTGTCTTCTTCTCAGGGTATTCAGAAGACTTAGCTTTCTCCCACTCTTCTTAGGACTTCCTCGTTACTTACTCGGTGGATCCATTTTATCTTCATCATTCTTCGAAATGTGGGGCTACAGAAGAATGATGAAGATTAAATGAATTGACTGAATAAGTAACGAGGAAGTCCTAAGAAGAGTGGGAAAAAAGAGGTCTTCTGAATCCCCTGAGAAGACGGAACAACTTAATCAGCCACATCATGAGACATGATGGCCTGATGAAGACAATTGTCGAGGGATAAGTGGAAAGGAAGAATGGCAAAGAAAGGCCTCATGCGATATATATGGAACAAGTGATGAAGGATGTGAAAGAGAAGAAATACATAAATATGAAGAGATTACCCGATAGAAGGACTCAGAGGAGAGCTGCGTCAAACCAATCTGAGGATTGATGACCAATGATGATGATGTGTTTTGGTGTAAATATGGTTGAGTGACTCCTTTCTTACTCTTTCATGCCCAAAATAAATGAGTTGGGGGTTTACAGGTTGCATAAATATGTACAGCAAAGTGAGAAAAAGATACATTTATGGCTCTCTAGGGAATGGATTTCATTCCACATAATGTGTCCATCAATTTTCTAAGCTGATTATCTAATCATCTAACAAGCGGTCCTTTCCTGGGGGGCTAGTGGCAGTCTTTCATCCGTCGGATGTAATGTTAGGCCGTGATCCCTCGGCAACTTTCATCGAGAGCAGGCTGATGTCAACACCAGGTTTCCCTCCACCCTTCCCTCTTAACCTTCAATTCCCAAACTTTTACCTTTCCTCCCAGTCTGAAGTGCTGATACGTGAGGGTACAGGCTTAAAAACCCAGATGATGATCACTGTTGTAGGATTAGATTTGTACAGTCAGTGGCATGAATGAAACAAAACTGGCCGCTGGCCACGGAGGAGTGAAATTGTTCACAACTGGCCATGTAAGGATTGGTCACTGGACAGAAAGAGTGTGACCACTGGCCGATGAAGGAGGTGAAAAAGAGGAGAAATGTACATTGGTTATATGGGGAATATATTCCGTTACAGGAAAAAATGGCTGCTTAAGAAGGTGGTCACTAAATGGAGGTGGCCATTTAGGCAGGTTTCACCACAGGTATTGCATCAAAAATTTTCCATCCCCACCAGGATTTGATCCCAGGCACTAAGGATGGGAGGTCATTATGCTAACCTCACCACATTCACCCATTACCCCAATTCCTTCAACTTGAAGCAATTCAACGAGGGACAAAAGTAGTGCAACCAAATTAAATCCATGATAATGGTTTCTACATGCAAATAATACATGGGCATAAGAAAAAGAAATGGGCACATGAAAAAAGACACATAAAGCATGGCACTGCTTAATGGATCAGTTTTGGATAGATGGAAATGATGAAGAGATATCTGAACCCCACTAAACCTGATTTAGGTGGCTGTTGATGATCAAAAGAACAGAGGACATGAGAAATGAGGATGAAAGAGTAAAGCCCTCCTCAAAGAAAACTCCTTGAAAAAGAAGAACAAAACAGATTGGGCATATCATGGAACATGATAGATTTCTGAGGTACATGATAGATGAACTTCTCCCCGAAAAACAGCATTCAGAATACCATTCCAGGGAGGTAACAGTTCATCATAGCAATACTATGCATTAACACTTTGTTTTAACAAATCACAGTCACAATTGTAGCAATTATGTTAGATATGTTATATGTATCTGTGTGTTCATGAGAAGCATTCTCATCCAAATAAAAGCAAATTGTAACAAATATATGAATAAAGTCAATGCGCAGGCTTCTGCTGAGGGATGTTGAGACTTCTGTCTGAGGCTTTTCAAGTTTTCTTCTACATTTTTCTCATAATGGTGACAACAAGTTCCGCCAAAATGGCTGCTGCCACAGGCACACCAGAGTGTGTTTGCCGTCCCGCTTCTTTCGTGCTATTTGTTGGAGCAACTACGATCTGCAGGGTGTTTTTTTCTCCTAAGTACTGGCGTGTCCCCTCCCCTCTCCTACTATCAACCCACATGTTCCCGTGATTTCCCTGTGCTCTACCAGAGGATTTGTGTTTCCTTACTCACCAACGTGTACCCTCCCCCTAGTCCACTCTAACTCCTGGCGATCCCTGGTGCCAGGGGACTCGGGTGCCATCACCGATGACTTGTGCTGGCCTCGTGGGTGAGCTCCTCATCCCAATTCATTTCGTCGGAGATCTGTGCAGACATCATCAATGTGGAAACGCCTAGCACTTCTCATCCTCCTTTCTGGCGATGTAAGTGTCAACCCCGGTCCGGTGTGCAATTTTTACTATCAGAATACTAGGAGCATTCTTAACACACTGTCGGACCTCGCTGCGCATATCAATGAACTCCCCTCCTTCCATGTAATTGCACTTACCGAGACGTAGCTCAGTGGAAAAGTCTTAGCTTGTGAATTGGACTTTGCCTCATCTCATCAAATTTTCTGACAGGATCAGAGATCGGATTTCTCATGGTGGGGGCGTACTGTTGGCCAATGACTCAAACATACCTGCATTTCGGCAGTTGGATCTCAAGTCTGGCTGTGAGATACTTTGGACACAGATTCAGAGGAAACGTAGCAACTACTGTGGTCGGAAACTATTCATTGGTTGCTTTTATCACCCACCCAACAGCACCCTATCCATCCTTGAGGCTTGTTTCAACTCGGTACTCCGCTCGCTTGGTGATGTGCTTTTATTTGGGGACTTTAATCTTTCTATTCAGTGGACATCCCGCACCCACCTAGGGTCGCACTATCCTCGGTGATGATTTTTTCATTCACCACTTTATTAAACGGCTTGGACTCGAGCAGTGCAACCCCCATCCACTGAGAACTCTGGTGACACTCGACCTGGTTCTTTCCTCCTTCCAACTTCCCTCTGTTGCCGTGGGGAGAAACATATTCTCGTCTGACCACCAGCCGCTCCAGTGTTCCCTTGTCCTCCCCCTCCCCCTGCTGCCGCATTCCTCACACCCCACCAGGATCCTGAGAGTTTGGAACAAAGCCGCATGGCAGGAGCTTAACCATGCACTTTCACTCCTTCCTTGGGACCTCCTGGAGGGCAGGTCTCCCTCCAGGAGGGCATGGACACATTTTATGACCTTCTCCATGCTGCCATAGAGGATTTTGTCCCCTTCCGACGTTTTTCTAAAAAGTGGCCCCTCTGGCACACCCCAGAAATGATGCTCCCCCTGAGTTATAAACTCAAGGCCTGGAAACGTTGGAAATGTCACCCCAGCCCGCTGTCCCCCGCCTTGTTTGTTACCCTATTTCATGCTACCTCATTCGCCGGGACTACAGAAACCATATCCGGGAAATAACAGAAGGAATTCAAGACAATCCCAAAAGATTTTGGACCCATATTAATGCCAGGAGAAAGTCGCATTGAATCCCTACCTCTGTTTCCCTTAATGGACTGTGTTTTCAAGGTGAAGATTGCCCCGATGGATAAAACCATTATTTGTGCTAACTTCAACACCACCTCTCCAACCTTTCCTCTCCCTAAGCTTCAACCTGTATGCCATCAGTCCCTCTCCTCTATCTTCACCAATCCTCATGAAGTTTTGTCCTATTTAGCCGCACAACCCACGTCAAAGGCCACTGGATCCGACAAATTTGGTTCTCTGTTTCTCTCTTGCACCGCTACCTCTCTTTGTGTCCCAATCTCCATCCTCTTCAATAGATTCTTCTCAATTGGAGCATTACCTGCACTCTGGAAGAACGCTAATGTCACTCCAGTTTTAAAATCTGGCCCCAAAGGTAACATTGAGAATTATCACCCAATATCCATATTACCCGTGCTATCCATAATTTTTGAGCGTATCATACATAGTCATCTTCAACACTTTACCCTCCCCTACATCTCCCCCCATCAGCATGGTTTCCTTCCCGGTGGGTCGTGTCGCTCTAACCTCACGGTATTGCATCACCCACTCTTTTGAATCTAAATCACAACTTGACTTCTCCAAAGCTTTCGACACCACGAACCATGCCTTACTTATGCATAAACTCCAACACTGGTACAACATCCACGCAAATTCCCTATCGTTAATTAACAGCTTCCTCAGCTCCCGTTACCAGCGTGTACTCATTGATGGCACCTCATCCTCTTACCTATCTGTTGAATCTGGCGTACCACAGGATAGCGTCCTTGGCCCCCTTCTGTTTGCACTCTTTGTGGATGACATTTTGGATGGTATAATCCCTCTTGGGTGCAACATTCTTCTGTACGCGGACGACTGCAAAATTTACACGCAGGTGGATCGCCCCTCCGACTCACACTCCCTTCAATTTGCCATCAACTCTCTTTCGGAATGGTGCTGCACTTGGCAGCTACGAATCAACCCCTCAAAATCGGCACTAATGACATTTTCATTAAAACACAAACCCTATGCCCACTGTTACACTCCCTTAAATAATCCTATCCCTCCTGTGACTTCCCACTGCAACTTGGGAGTAATTTTTGACACTGAACTTAATTTTCATGACCACATAAGGAAGATAGTTCGGAAGGTGATGGCCTTAGTTGGCATGCTTTACCATCTCACTGACGTTCAGAACCCTACGGCTCTGAAAACTGTATTTTTCAGTTTTATTCTCCCCATCTTAGAGTACTGTGCACCAATTTGGTCTACCGCCTGTCCAACGACCTTGGATTTGCTCAACCGCCCAGTCAATTTCTTTCTCGCCATAGCCCACCATCGAATCCCCAACTTCAGAAACTCCACCCGTGATTTCATCCTTTCCTCCAATGGCATTTCAAACATAATTCACCACCATGTCCTATCAGATATGATGTTCCTACACAATATTCAGCGGGTCTCTACGGACAAATGAAATTCTCCCTCTCTTTCGCCTTCATGTTCCCCTCGTCCCTTACATAGTAACGGTCTGCTTCACATTCCCCGTCTCCGTCTTTCCATTTCCCAGCACTCTCTTTTCCACCGAATCCCTTCCTCATTTAACTCCTTGGCCTCAATATATCCTTCCTTGGACCTCTTCTCCCCTCTCACCATTTTCAAATCCTCCCTAACACGCCACTTGTATTACTCACCCCTCTCAAATCCCTAAGTCCCTTTCTTGTGATTACCTCATTACTGTTAATGTCTACTTTGTTTGTGATTATCTTTTATTCATTTGTTGATTATGTCAGCCAATGTAATAGCCTTTGTGCCATTTTTGGTGATGAAATAAATAAAATATAATAAAAAATAGATTTCCGGGCAATCTAGTCCCCTTTTTCATGTCTAAGAATCTAGGATTGTACTAGTACTCGGAAATGTACAGATCTACAATTCTAGAAACCCAGATCTAGAAGCAGACTGGAACTATTGCGCAACTGTTGCCATCATCACAATCAGGAAAACGTGGAAAAGCACTCAAATCCTCAAACAAAAGTGTCAAGTGCATGGATAATTTTTAATGTTTCTCTTTTAGCACAAGCTCACTGGGTCATAGGG
Organism: Platycnemis pennipes; assembly: GCA_933228895.1. Taxonomy (NCBI): domain Eukaryota; kingdom Metazoa; phylum Arthropoda; class Insecta; order Odonata; family Platycnemididae; genus Platycnemis; species Platycnemis pennipes. Next base: position 141,841,036 of record OW121846.1, read on the forward strand.
AATATAAATATGCAGATATGTGAATTTCATGACTACATTCACACTAAGGAATTCACAAAACTATAGTATTGTCATTTGCTCTCAGATTGTTTTTTAGATTCATTCTCAGACTGTACACCAATGAAAATCATATTACAATAATTAATCAGCAAAAATGCACGTGGTACTCTTAATAATAACTAAGAATTAAAATTTTATTTCTAGGATTTAAATTAGATAAAACCTTAAGAAATATTTGAACTCACTTCTTCACTGTGGGTATGTATTTATATGCATAAGTTGAATTTATAAATTTGGCCTAGCCAAACAAAATTAAGTATAAAAAACAATGTTAATAAAACCAAATTCCTTTAATAAACGACCCATTTGGATCCAGTGATAATCACACCAAATTGTTTTATTTTCAATTATGCATAAACCAACAAACAAGGAAAGTACAAATATCAATAATTAATTACCGACTATATCATTCAATGTGCATTTTAAGGCTAAAAATCTGCCTATGTTACAACATATGGTATGTAGTCATTCACCAAATTTGATGCTAGAGAGCATAGTTAGTTAATTATTTCCAAAGAAAGAACAATATTGCCACATTTTAAATAGGTAAAATTGGACATGTGTCTCAAATAGCTTCTAAACTCAAGTAATGAGTCAAGAATTGCCATAAGTGTACAATTCCAGGATTGAAATAAGTAATTCCACATCACTCACAAAAATGAATGATGAATGTACCAAAGCCAAACTTACTTGTTTTACTCCCATCACCGCAAAACATTTCATGAAATGGCAAGAGCCAAATCCAATGAACAGAATCTTTTATTTTATAAAAGAGTACACACTGCATCAAGACTTTAAGCCAAAAACAGAAGGGAGCGCATGTATCACCATCCAACCCCATTATTTTGAAAACGATACCAAGAACATTTCTCCATGCAATTGGGTCAGAATATAGGAGAAGAAAACCAGGAAGGAATTCCATAGATATCCTATTCACCATCAATGCACCTGCAATGTGCCTCAATTACCACCACTAAGAATAGCGGATTGAAATGGATGGATGAAAAGAGATGGATTGAAATTTCTTCTGGAGTATCTCCTGCATACATCCATATTGCTCGGGCAACAGTTTTGCTGGCATTACATTCAGCATCTTCAGGTCAAATGTTTTCAAGGTGATTGTTGCCTGTTATATGAAAGGTTCCCGGATGAGTCATGGGGAAGTAATGGCTTTCTTTGGGAATTGATTTTGCGTCCTGGAAATCAACAAAACTGTTCCGAGAAATATGGACCAATGTGGGACCCTGGAAGAAACTCCATTCCAAAACATCACCGCAAATGCCTACATAAAGAATACAGAGATTATTAATTTGCAAATGGAATAGAAGAGAAAAATTCAAACAGAATATAATCTTGTGAAATAAAATTTTATGGCAACTACCATTTCTTTAGTGGCATATTCTCATGCAAAAGGAACCAATGAAAAGACCAAGTAAAAAACTTTAGCAATTTTCCACAATGTATTTTAAAAATAATAAAATTACACAACACGTGTTTCGGCTTACTAAACCATCATCAGGTGTACACTTATAAACTTCCGTGACAGCAGCGCAATATATAGGAAACGGGAAGGGGATGGGGATAGGGGAATTGGTTGGGGGGGGGGGGAGGGGGGGGAAGAGGATGAAGCACTCTAAGGAGTTTGTCCTTGGGACTGTATTAGGTAAGTGGTGGGTTATTTGAAAAAGGAATAGCTAACAATGGGGAATGGATTCGGAAAAGTTGGTCATTCAACAAGAGGTTATTATCACTATGTATAATTTCCCACTGTTCCCATGCGTCCAGTCTTGGGCCTTTTCTTTCAATATGCAGGATTTCTGGAACAAAGAGGCAATGGTGCGATGTCTCCAGGAGGTGTTTGGCCAGCAGTGACGATTTGTCTCCCTTATCCACACACCTTCGATGCTCTTGAAGTCTGGTGGTAAAATCCCTGCCCGTCTGTCCAACGTAATATTTATCACAGCTGAGGCACTTGACTTTGTAGATGCCTGAATGGAATTTTGGTGCGATGTCTCCAGGAGGAACACCTTGCACCATCGCACCATTGTCTCTTTGTTCCGGAAATCCTGCATATTGAAAGAAAAGGCCCAAGCATGGGAACAGTGGGAAATTATACATAGTGATAATAACCTCTTGGTGAATGACCAACTTTTCCGAATCCATTCCCCATTGTTAGCTATTCCTTTTTCAAATAACCCACCACTTACCTAATACAGTCCCAAGGACAAACTCCTTAGAGTGCTTCATCCTCTTCCCCCCCCCCCCCCCCCCCCCCCCCCCCAACCAATTCCCCTATCCCCATCCCCTTCCCGTTTCCTATATATTGCGCTGCTGTCACGGAAGTTTATAAGTGTACACCTGATGATGGTTTAGTAAGCCGAAACACGTGTTGTGTAATTTTATTATTTTTAAAATACATTGTGGAAAATTGCTAAAGTTTTTTACTCATCCAATATGTCTAAATTCCACTACGTGATGCCTGATACTGTGATCTATATTCGAAAAGACCAAGCCTTGCTCTGGCACATCTTATTCCTTCACACCAGTGATGCAGCTTATCAATATAAATTCTAAGTCAATTACAATTAATTAATAACCACAATTTAATATATTCAGTAAAATTAACACTAGAAGCACCATATTTTCTCCATTCCTTAAAGTGCCAGCAGCAGTCATTCTGAACAGAAAGTGTTTTTTTTTCTCTTTTTTTTGGTGTATACGAATAAATTTACTCATGCATTCAATTTTGAGGTGAGACTATTTTAAACTCATATTTACATTATTTTTCAGCAATGTTACAATGGAAAAAATTCAGCACAAAAGCTATTGAAGAGGAAAGCGAAGTGGAAGATGATATGGGGGCATCAATATCAAGATCGGAATTCGACGCTGCAGTAAGGGACCTTCGGATGAATAAGGCCTCAGGAATTGATGATGTCCCTGCAGAACTAATACCAGTTCTGCTAAAAAAATTCCAGCTAAGGATGTTCCTGATGTCAAAGTGTTTTTATAGTGTGGAAGAGTACTTTTTGTAGTGTTAATCTATACTTTGAACTTTTGTAGTGTTAATCTTCTTTGTGAACCATTTTTATATTTTTTTATCTTGACCTGTCCAATACATTCCTGTAATGTCTCCCGGATGGAAAAAATTATCATTATCATTAAAAATGCAGGAGAGAAGGCATTAACTCATCTATTCAAAACCATCTGCGACATGTACTCAACAGGAGAAATTCCAAGGGACTTCGAGAAAAACATCATCTTCCTATTCCCAAGAAGAAGAGAGCGGAGAAATGCGAAAATTTTAGGACTATAAGCCTGACGACACATGCATCAAAGATACTGACCAGGATCATCTACAGAAGAATGGAACGAAAAACAGAGGAGATCCTGGATGAAGATCAATTCGGATTCAGGAAAAGTAAGGGTACAAGGGAAGCAATACTGGCCCTTAGGCTACTCATAGAGAAGAGAATGGAGAAGAACAAACCGACGTTCATTGCATTTGTGGATTTAGAGAAGGCCTTTGACAACGTCGATTGGGATTCATTGCTTGGAATTCTGAAGGGAATTGGAGTGTCCTACAATGACCGAAGAATTATACACAGTCTGTACAAAAACCAAGTTGCTGTGATTAAATCTGGACCCAGCTGTGAAGAGGCAAGAATAAGGAAAGGAGTGAGACAAGGCTGCGCACTGTCTCCCATAATTTTTAATGTTTACATCGAGAGAGCCATTAATGAAGTCAAGGAGAAGTGTTCTGGAGTGAACATCCACGGAGAAACAATCAGTATGCTACGATTCACTGATGACATAGCTCTCATAGCAGAGACAGAGAAGGAGCTGAATAAGATGCTAACAACCATGGAAAGGACTATGGCCAGATATCAGCTGAAGATAAATAAGAAGAAGACTAAGATACTGGTGTGCAGCAAGAAAGAAAAGGCGAAAACCACCATTAAACTAGGAAATCAGAAACTGGAAGAGGTGACAGAGTTCTGTTACCTAGGAAGCCGAGTAACCAACGATGGACGAAGCAAGAAAGAAATAGTAGAATATGCCAGGCAAAGAGGGCATTTTTCAGAAGAAGATTCTACTTACAGCAGGAAATACAAGCATAGAAGTAAGGAAACAGTTCATCAGAACATACATCTGGAGCATGTTTCTTTACGGCAGTGAATCATGGACGAAGACAGAAGCGGAGAAGAAAAGGGTAGAAGCATTTGAAATGTGGTGCTACAGAAGAATGCTGAAGATTAAATGGATCGACCGAGTAAGTAATGAGGAAGTGCTAAGAAGAGTAGGAGAAAAGAGAAGTCTGCTGACAACTCTAAAAAGAAGAAGGGAAAACTTAATCGGCCATATCTTGAGACACGATGGCCTGATGAAGACTATCGTCGAGGGAAAAGTGAACGGGAAGATTGGAAAAGGCAGGCCTCGTATGAGATACATGGAACAGGTTGTGAAGAATGTAAAAGAGAAGAATTACGTCACAATGAAAAGGTTGGCCGATAGAAGAATCGAGTGGAAAGCTGCGTCAAACCAATCCTAGGATTGTTGACCAATGATGAATGTGATTCATAAACAATTAAGCTTTTCAACTTTCACACAAAATTTGAAATTCACATATGTATCAGCAACTGCACAATATGTATATGATTTTACATAGTGGTAGTTAAGTGCATAAATATTTGTTAGAGTAAATATAAATATGGTATTTATATTCAGGAAGTTGTTTTATATTGTAAGTAATAGCATTTCATTGTGTATATGGCTATGGAATACCAGTTCTACCATGCTGGACATTATGTTTCATCACACAGAACACACATAATAAATTCTTCACTTCCTGCTGGGCATTTTCTGCACGTATAATTTTGGCATCATGAAAAATTTTCCAGTTTTGTTTCCATTACACTACATTCTTTTTCTAATTCAAGTATCAGAAATGAAAGGTGGCTGGGACTTGATATACTTACTACGATAGCTCACTGTGGCAAACTTCAAAATGAATTTACGGAAGTCTAGGATATTGTATAACATTTACACAGGCCATCATTGGGATCGGGCTATACCCTTGGTCACACATGGCCAATACCCTTGCCATTTGGTCTAGTATATATACACCATATTTCATGGAATTGAAGAAACTGAGTCAGGTTAAATTTTTTTTGCACTATCTAATTTAATACTGGGATACATGGTACTCATCACCAATATGCTTTTGTTTTATTTGCCTAGTTATCTTGCCATTGTAATGCCTTCACGTTTTAGGACTGTGGTATTGTAACATAGCATTTAAAATCCAAACTACTTCAAGGACCTCACATCTGATTTTATTCATTGTGCCAACAATTATAATGCTTTTATCCTTTAGTTTCTTCACCAAAGTCAGTGATGTGAAAAAATTATCTGTTGTGGCATTTCGCCCGGAATTTAGGTACAGATGCAATAAGTATAAAATAAATTTTCAGAGATTTTCATTGAGCAGGCACAACTTATCTTTCCGCAGATCTGGAAGCCCACTGCAGAAATTATTTGGAATCTCTATCAGCTAACACCAAGAACTTTATCCGAATTTGTATGGTTTATTTACCTAGGACTGTGTGAATCTACATCTAACTTTAGTAGGAAAAAGCAGCTGGTGAGGCATTCACTAGAACTGTAGCAAGCTATAAAGCTTTCAACAAAACTATTTCATATTTCGGACATCAACGCAAATTTATCTGTATTGGGACACTGAGATCTTATCCTGCGAACATCAAAATTGTATAAGTTGTTCCGGAGTCATGTGCTGGTAACGAAGGAACACCCTGTTGCCGGGACATGTCTTAGGAGCATCAAGGCCTACCCAATGTACAGTCAACTCAAATGACCATATTAGAATAAAAGGAATGACAAAGGTGTTGGAAAAGAGTGCATCTTTAGGAATTAAGTAGAACCCCAGATGCATTTCCAAGAGGTTTTAGATGTGTTCCTTGAGACAATTCTGAGAAGGTCTATGCAATACTCTTGTGATATTATTGCATAATAATTAATAAAATTCTAAGGATACTTGCAAGATAGTAGCTGTGCATGTGACTACTACCCATCATACCAGAAAAATGTCTTAGATGAAACGACAAAAATTATAACCTGAAAATTTACACATCTGTCATAATGACCACTATGGCACTTTTAGGTGTACTAACAAATATTTCTTAAACCAAGCAGCAGAGAAAAAAGTTTGGGCGGCTGGGTGATAGCCAAAAATCCATCAAAAGTCAAGAAATATCAACAATTTTTATCCATCACAAAGAAAAAAAGGGACCATCTGAAATCCAAAAATGCCTTTTCTAAAAAAAACTGCCTAATTGTCAGTTTTTATGGAAGATGAGGCTTGAACATGCTATGGCTCTTAGAATAATAGAAGTGCCTCCAAATCGAAGAGAAAAGATAAGATTACCTGATATTAAAAGCAATTTCAAGTTTCAAAGATAGTTATGATAAGACTCATGGACTCTTATGGGAAGAGTATGAGTGATATTTACCAAAAATTAGAGTTAGGCATTAGTTCTGGAGAGAATGATACATTTCAGACAGGTCACAGGGAACCACTACTGAGGAATAAAACTTTTCATCTCCCAGGAAGAGAATTATCAAGGAAGGATGAGCCAACTTCTTTACACTGCCACTGCTCATCCTTATGGAAAAAGCCTGTAAGAATACCACTGAAATACGTAACAGTCTTGCCAATTCCCCCTTTTCCGTGCCTTTTTAATGTACCACCACTTAGAGCCATCTTGTCTGCAATACTACATCTATTAACAAACAAAAGAATCTTCAAGAACAGCAAGTGAAAAAAAACAGACAATGGCATACTGGAACAGATAATGGATACGATCAAAGTAATATCATCTTGTACAGGAGGGCTAGTTACAATTGAAAAAAGTGGTCACAATCGGTTACCCAATTTTTCACTCTGTAGAGGAAACAAAGCTACATTCAATTCTGGCTTCATCTCAAAAGCAATGAAATGTAAGCATTTAGTAAAATACTCTAGAGAGATAACTCAAATGTGAGTCATCTCTTCAGAGTATTTTAATGAATACTGCACACTATGCCTATACAATAGGCAAGCCAACATACGAGGGCCATTATCATTTTTTTCACTTTCCAGTTACAATCATCCTTCTCACAAAACACCTCCAAGCAGCAGTCAAACATTGAAGCGAAATAGCATTTAAAGGGATGGAGGATGAAATTACTTGATATTATCAAACCTCACTTTGCAGGTGCGCCAACTACTGAAATGACTCCATTCATTTTTAACACCCTGGGCATCACAAAATATAATGCACTCATACATAGGTGCTAATATATTCCTACCTTACTCAAGATCAAGGTGGCTGAGTGGACTTTGCTGATAAGAATTAGGGGAAGACTACAGCTGGGCTTTGTTACTCACTGTTTCTGCTGCTTAGAGATGAATTGAGGGGCAAATGACAAGGGAATTCTGTTGTTTTTGGGGAGTTGACAGAACAAGGGCAAGGCACATATGGGTTCAGGGTTCCAGCGTTCAAAAGGAGAGTATTTAACAATGATGTTTTACAAGCATTTTTTAAACTTGATAGCATATTTCTTCCAAATAAATATTTTTAAATTTCCACTCCTTGCAGAAAATCAATTCTGGCTCAAATGTTACAAAATATAAAGGCCATTGGAGTGAGGTTCTCAAGTCGATAAAATTAAATAAATTTAGTGATATTTCACATAATTACACTATACGCAACAATGCTTTTCATGAAAAATGACAGCGACATACCCAGTGCTGACTCAAATGTTTCAACAAAAAACTCTTTAGTTAAACAGTAAATATTAGGTAGTAGCTTAGAAAAATTAAAATGTGTGAAATACCACAAAGTGTATTTTAGTTTGGGATGATACTATTCCACTAAATCAACTCCAAAGAAGTGAAAACTATCGCAATGTCTATGTCCTCCTATGACTATGTCCTCCTTGTATCACTTATGAATTATTTAGTTTCTCCTAAGCTTTCATCAGAGGGCTCTTCTTAATGTCTTCTGCATTGCTCTACTATAAGTTTTGATTATCTGGCTATTTTATAAAAAGTAAGGCTGTTCTCAGTGAAGTCCCTCTGGAAGCAACCCCTTTTTAATATACGTTCCTCCTTGCTTCATTATATAGCTCATTTGGCTATTTTGGTAGATTTCTTGGCATATTCCTATTTGTTTATTATGAATATCTACATAAATATATGTGACTCTTTTTATTACCTTTCACCTCCTTCTTTGAGATGCAATGTTCTTCAACTATGACATCAATAACTGGAAGGTTTAAAATATCTAGCAGAATCCCATCAAAATTTGGGCTCTTTTGTGCTTGAAAAAAAAAAGAAGATGGCATGAGCCCAAAGCAACAGAAATGCCTCCAAAGTGATTTGCAAAGGGAAAAAAAATCTGTAACCAGGTGGGTTTTGCATCTCACCACCTTTTGAACTAAAATAAATATCAGAGAGATGGGGAATAAATCTGAAAAAAATTGGTAAAAATTAAAAACCAAGTTGATAATCACTCAGTAACTAACACTAGTATGAAATGCCAGTCCTTGGAGATGAGTGTGTTTCAGCGTTAGGTGTCAGTTCTCAAGCAACAGGTGTTAAGCATGCAATGTATCTAACTACCAAAAACTGGATGTTTTACAAGCAGCAGTTTAACTACATACAATAAGCATAAGCTTTCTCTGTTCCTTCTGCAATACCATATATATAATATACCACTTGAACTACTACAACCTACCACTGAATAAATATACCACTAAGAGATAGGATTTCTATTTGTGATTGATTTTAACACATCTAGAGTGAGAATGACATTGTTTAGTACTAAATTGAAAGCCATGGCTATGTCGGTGGCAGCGTGGTTAAGTCCTCGCCTGCTAACCTGAGGGTCGCAGGTTTGAGTCTCGCCTGAGTGGATGTGTGCGCTCGTCCATTGTTAATTGTTAAATACCCCGTTGTAAAAGGCCATAGGTGCTGTTTTCGGTGGTAGTGGAATATAAAAAAACATAGTGTTATGGATAAAGCTATACCTATAATGACATTTGCAATGAGCTATGGATTACAATGCATTAAATTCACTACCTTGCACTCATTTGACTGATGAAAAATGAACAGCAAGAACTTCATACCAAAAACTGTAGATGCCGACTGACTGACTAAACTTATCAGTAAAAGGCACAGCGTTGCACATCATTCATTCCATACAAGGCTTATTCCTTTAACTCTACTGTATTGTTTCCAAGGCATTGTCACGATCAATACCGTTGTAATGATAAGGTTGAGACTTCATGGACAATAAGCACTGATTCCTCTTTGAAATCTCTAACACTTAGGTAAATCAGCTCAGCTCTGCTGATTTATCTCATCACGGAAATAATCATAAATTTTAAAGAATACATATGTAATGACAGATTGCTCTGTTACTCAGGCCCAGAACAAATGATATTATTTCCCTTGACACACAAAAAATGTTACACTTCAATGATGCCAGGCATGATGATTCAGAATCCTTGATGCTATACTAAAAAGGCAAACATAGTCATCTATGTTGACCATGCCCATCGATATGTGAAATTCTTGCATAGCTGCAGTCAAAAGAAAAAAGGGAGATCCTTGAAATTGGGACAGGATAATAGAGCTGCTCTGACGTCAGGGAAGTTGGAAAATATTAAACAAGATATGACTGGGGGACTGTATGTGTACACTTCATTACTAAGTGAAGTGAGAAGTAAGGACATTGGCAATTCCTGGAATGATAAGTGGAAAGCAATATACTGCTGAGGACTTGTAGCTGTAGCAATGAACAGGTGATAGGGTAGAAGGATAGTGAGCACTGACCAGGAGATTGATGGAATAGTGCTACTAGAGGAGTTAAAGTAGATCGAATTAGCTTAGTTATGACCCAAGTGGTCATGCTGAAGAGTGGCCACCTGGTAAGGAATGACATACATAATGCAAACATGCTCTGAGGCGAATACGAACACACTTAGGATAGGATAAGAAAAATGGAGTGGTAACACATGAAAGGATGAATACAAAGCAAGTAGTGATGCTGGAATCAAGCCAGATCACATCAGAAAACATTTTACTCAGAGAGAGAAGATTGGACTGGGGGGGAGGGGATGGGGGGCTTTGTTTAGTCTCCTCTTTGCTCCCTTTACCTATTTATTTGTACAGAAAGGACGTATAAAATGTTTATGCTATGTTTTGTGATGGTTGCAATTTGTCAATAAAAATACCGGCTGAACTGAATACCCTCTTTGCCTCAAATGGCATAAATGATATGAATAATGGAACTGAACACATGAAACCATTGGGGAGCAAGACAGTTTTGGAGTTAGAGACTTCTTACTGGGCTCCTTACTCGCTGGGGGACTTCTCCTGGGCTCTACCAAGGAGAGGAATTATTTGAAAAATGACGATGAAAATTTTCACCCTCAAATCACCATTCCTGAAGATGTTTTTTCAATGTGTTGACTCAAATTGGTTGTTTGTGTAAACATATTTCATAATGAAGCAATAAAAACACAAAAATTCAATTTATTCGAATAACTAATGCTACTTCACAAAAGCTCATAGCTCCAGCATATGAATTAAACTATAAAGGAATGGTACTAGCTGCAAATGCTTATGAGACACATCTGGATTCCAAGGAATATATGCAGGCAACAATCACCCACACTATCTTATCGGCACGTGATATAACATGAAGTACTCCTGGGCATAAAGTGCATTTGCAGATTCAACAAAACTGAGCGAGTCTAGACAATTGCTCATTCCATCTTCCTCATCACACACTGACACAAAGCTACTATGTAACTACCCAAAACCTTCAATGACCCCAAGACATCGGGAGATGACTTTCTTCATTCCTTGTCAATGTCTCGGGACCGCACGGAAATGGAAAGGAATTTTCTCCAAAATGTATGAGTGGAACTGAAAAATAGAATGGACACTGTTGAGGCTGATATAACCATTAAGTACATTAAAGGATATGCCAGCGGTTGTATAAAAATCATGAGATTGTCAGTGATGTGAAGACTTGCAACAAAGCCAATGAAGTAAGAGATAATACTTCATCCCCTAACTTCTTGATTTATTACCAAAGCGTTTAAGATACCAAAAGTAAATTAGGTACATGACTTACACCTGAGGATCATCCATTCCCAATATGATACATTTGCTTTTACTGAAACCTGGTTATGGGACGCAATTAGTACTATGGAACTTAACTGCTCCCATTACAACGTATATAGGAAAGATTGAAATCAAATCACATGATACAAGTGTTGTGGTGGTGGTGTACTAATTGCTATAAATTCTCAGTTTATTTTGCATGAAATTACAGATGAGAATACTGAACATGTTTTTGTTTTGGTTAAGGTAGGCTCCCAGAATATATTATTAGGCTCTGTCTACATCCCACCTTGCACTCCAGTTTCCAACCATGAAACCCACTGAAACTCGTTATAGAATATTCATTTGTCCAACTCTTACAAGAAAATACTTAACATGGGTGATTATTTACCTGGCACTGATTGGTGTACAATTAATGAAATTGTTCCTCGGCCCACCCACAGGCAAGAACAATTTTGGAGCATTAATCATTCCTAGAACTGAAACAAATCAGCCATGTATATAACCACTTAGGTAATCAACTCGACTTAACCTTTTCAACCTGTGATAATACCTCAGTTTCCATTGTTTCTGGCCCATTAACCAAATGTGTTATTCAACATTCACCTCTACACCTCGATGTAAGGTCAACAAGTATTTTATACACAACTTAAGAGCCCATTTATGTGTAAGATTTTAAAAACTGTGACTTTGAAGTTTGAACAAATACCTTAACGGTGTTAATGGGCAAGTTCACTCAATATACTTGGTTGCAACAATGCTGTAGACTGTTTCTACCTAGTTATTTACAGAGAAATTAGTGTGTTTAGACTGTCTATTTATTTAATAGTACCTATCCAAGATGGTTTTATAAGTAAATTATATTTTTATCATTATTGTAAAAAATGGGCAACTAAGATGTAAATCGACTACTAAAAGAGGATATAAGCCCTTAACCATCTAAGCAATTCCCAAGGGTATGCTTCAGATTACGCAGCAAACCACGCGCGAAGTTTGTTATTTCACCGCTGATATCAACATACATACATAAGGCCTACACAAGGCCAAAAATACACGAGAGAACGAACGTGCTAGCGAACTAACTCCATAAACATAAAATCAAACAAGTGCCAAGTGTACGTCACAGTTAAACACAATGACATGCGAACTTCCCATAGAAAAATTATAAACAACAATTCCACGTTCAATTAAATCGAGAGAGAGAAAAAGGGCACGGAAGTATATCCGCAGCCAAACCAGCATATGGAAGAAGTTTGCCCAGAGTCATTAATTGTTATTACTATTTACATCCAACAAGTGTACATCATGAATCATCCCGGTTACGAGCCGCCTAAAAACTGAAGGGAGACCACTCATTAACCAAAGAAAATAATTTCGCACATAAAACGAGTGTGACACGACACTACAAATTACTGTAAAACTGGGTTAGTGGGTGCGTTACGGATGCTGTTGATGTCGACTACTTGTCGTGGTTGGGTAATAGTAAACCGACTAGTGAAGCTGGCTTCATTTACACGGCTCACCATTCATCGCACATTTTGCCTCAATAAAACCGCTGCTCATCACTTAGAAAATTAAGTCGGCCCAGCGTTTCCGCTCAGCATATGATTAAACCAAGAAGAAAAATTGATTTTATTCTTTTCTGCATATGCAACATTTGGTTCTACACACTGTCTGTAATTACAAGAGGAGCCTAAATAAATCATCACACATTTAATCCTCCTTCTTCCAAATATTTTCGAAGGTTCAATGACAAACAATCGAAGATCGTTTGTCGTCGTGATAAATACATGATGTCTCGTCAAGGAAAATAATTAAATTATTTCACATTTAACGACCAGGTAGAGCTGCATGCCACAATGCAATGCAAGATATAACAAAATCATTACTTCTGATTATCTTTTTCCTAAACGGGGCTTCCAACATATGTGCGAGTACATGCTCGCGAAACATGTTTTTCACCTGATAAAAAATCACGCACGTAACTACATTTAAATTATTAGTAGCACACAGAACTGTAAACTCCGGAGAACCATACTCTATTAAACAATCACAGGAAAATTCATTGTTTACATTTTTCCACAGAATATATTTGAAACATTGATACGTGGGCGACTTCCATCTATACTGTCTAAACAAACCTTTCCTGACGATCCCGGATCGGTAACTGGGCTGTCGGATACAGTAATCGGAGAGGACTTTTGTCCAATATGTGGTCCATCACCACTGGGGTCAGCCATCGTGGAGGCAGGTCACTTACAATTCTTCCTCGGTACCAACACAAACTCCGTATCCTAGCTGTAAACACCGACAACTGCCAGGCCGCAGGGAGTGGCAATTTTCACAGTCCTACAGCACCAGTGACGTTTTGTCCGTTCTGTATACACAGCTTTATCACCTTGTGAAGCGCGGCAAGATTACGAATTTAACATGAACAGAATATAAAATATTCGTCTTGCCTGATAAACCGGGCATTATTTTTTTACTGCATCAAAGTTGTTCATATTCTATGTCGAAATTGGTGAGTGATTTTGTAAATAATCAACTTGGGTCGAAAAATGTTCCTCTTGAGCAACATTCTTCGTCATCTCCACACGGGTACGGCATATTTCCTCCTCACATTTACGTTTCTTTCTTCCAACTATGATAAGTAACACCTTCCCACCGTTTGCTATTAACGTGAAATAGCCCTAAATTATTTTAACGGTTTTCACCAATAATTTTCTATTGGTTACGGTAGGTTACCTAAAAACGCTTTCAAGTAATAATATTGAGTTTGTAAAACAACTAAGGATAGAGTAAAGTATGAATTTAAGTAAGCAAGTAGGTATAAGTACGTATTTATGAGTGGGAATTGATTTTTAGTCGAGTTTAATATAAACTTGCCACGAAATATTCATTAGTTAAAACCTCATTTACTGGTAATTTCCAAGCACTATCTTTCAGTGTCATAAAAACGGACTTTCAAATCCCCCCTACACGGAAAAAAATTGTAACAATAGTAGATGTTCCATGAAATTTGTATCAATGTTTGGGGGTGGAGACGTGAACCCACTCTCCTAAAAACTTCTCGTGTGAAATTAATATGACAAACGTTTGTACATTTGTACTTTCGGACGAATGGATAAATAGGCTACGCATCAACTAAAAGTAAATATTCATCACATACTTCCAGTTCATGCCAGTTCCAAGTGAATTTAACTCTCTTTTACGATTTATTATTTCCCTATACGCACCATTTTTCAGCGCGTAAGCATGATGATGATTTTTACCAATAATACTAAACGGAAAAATTCGTACTACACAAATTCAACATATGGTAATGGAGTATTGCTATACTACTCTTCTTTGTCTCCATTTACTCACGAAAACGCGTGAGCAATTACTTAAGCGTGAAAATATACTTACATTGAAGATACCCGACTAAGCTGACAAAGTAAAATCCCAGCTCGTTACCAATATTGGCTTCAATTTACCCAATGAGAAATAATCATTCTATTAACCAACTTGAAATTAACTTGTCATAATACAACAATACAGGAACATAAGTAGATGCATGACAACATCCTCCCAACTCTTCCTGCTTGGTCATGCGGAGCATTACGAAACTGATGGAGTTGGAAAATCTTTACCGAGAACAGTGGAGGAAAGTTGACGTGTTTTAAGGTCTGGAGCACACAAGATGAACTCCTAAATCGTGCTTTGGCAATTCAGGTTAAAACTTTTCCAGAAGCCGAGATACTTTTTCAAATCAGGGAATAAAAGTATTCATAGCCGGAATGGAGGTGTATATAAAACATGCTCAATTGTTTTATTCGGGCATTAATATTATGTTCTGGCGGTTAAAAAAATCCCCGAACAAAAGTCACACAAAAATGAAAAAGAAATTATACCGTCATATGTATGTTAGAAACATTTTGCACCATTGGGATTAAGAATTTAGGATTGTAGGGGAGATACCTAATATCATCTTTAACTTTGGAAACGAAAGATGCATAGGGGTCTACAATTTTTCGTCCCAGCAGACAGACAGAATATTCCCCACGCAGCGCTCAAATAGTGAATACTCCTCTGATGATAATAGTAAGAATTTTTCTGAAAACGGGGATCGGGTTTGTGTAGTTGCCAGCGCACTGGCCTCCCATCCCTAGGACTCGGGTTTGAACTCCGGCAGTAGCAGATTTCTCATTGTGAGTTTCTCATCCCTACTCGAGTGAATTGCAGAGAGTACTTCGAGTGCAGTTCTCCATCCTCGGATAGGACGTTAAGCAATGGATACCTTGGCGCCTTTCCTACAGAGCAGGCTGATACCGGGTTGCTCTCCATCCGTTCCCACCACTACCCAATTACTCGCCTATTCTAAATGGCGCCAACGACCTCAGTTATCGGTCATCTCCCCCGATGACAACAACTTTACCTGAAAACGTCCACTACTGTCTGGTTTTGATCCCGGATCCTTTGAATGACTGAGTACTTTTGCCACCAGATATGACAAGAAGGGGCACTGATGAAGACGATGATAGTGAAGATCCTACATTAACGCCAGATTTGAGAGAATGGCAAATAATTCACCGGGTACAAATAATTTACAAAAAACAACGGAAAGCTTTCCCTTCATGTTTGGCATTTACAGCTGGTTATCAGCGAGGTAACATATTCACCAATTAAGCAGAGGTTCGAGGATTCGTTCATGTCGGAGCTCTTCCTAAAGGCCGCTTTACACGATGCAATTTTTCGTACAATCTCTTGTACAAACGCTTGTATAAACTGAACGAAATTGTATGTTTGTCTGAATGGCATTAGAACAGGTTCTATTTCCCGTCAGTTATTCAGGCAATCGCACAGGCGTTCGTACAATTTGCCACTTTACACGGTACAATTTCCTCATACAAGAGTTTGTACAAAAAATTGTATCGTGTAAAGCGGCCTTAAGACTACATTTGTATAATGCCTCATACCGTCGCTTAATGGAAAAAAATGCAAAAATCTATGCAATATTTGTCAAATCCGCTGCTAACAGATTAAGCGCATTAACAGAATTGAATTTTCTCAGATTACACGACTGAACAGATAAATAAAAAATATTTATTGGAGATAGTAAAAAGTACAATTCACTACATCCGCCGCGGAATAAAAATTTTGTAATCCATACCACGCAATACGCGTCTTCAGGCCTTCAGACCTGAAAGTAAGATGGCTTATGAAACTGTCGTCAGCAATCGACACGATGCGGAGGTACATCCGAAACCTTTTTTATTATAATTATTATTCTACCGGTGAAGGTAGTTTAAATGGACATTTAATTCCTCCCACTCCCTAAATTTCACACGATGTCCTTCTTCAGCCCCTCATATCTCCTGCCACCCATCATTCCATCCAAGCTACCCGTTCTTCTCCTCCCTCTTCCCTGCTTACCCAATGCTCTTCCCTCAATCACCTCCCTCAAAACACCATCCCCTTTTATTACCTCTTCCATCCACACCTTCTGCCTTCTCCTAATTTCATCTATCAAATTTCTTTCCTCTCCTACCAATTCTAGCACTCCATTGTTCATCTTCCTTTCGACCCACTTTACTCTCTCCATCCTTCTCCACACCCACATCTCAAAAGCCCTAAGTCTATTTTCATCTTCTTTTTGCAAAGCCCACGTTTCCATACCCTTTTTCTTCCAACACACTACCTAGATATCTAAATTGTTCTACCTGCTCTAGCTTCTGACCTCCACCTTTTATCGTTATGCTGGACCTTCTTGTTCTTGAAAATCGCATTACTTTCGTTTTCTTCTGATCTATCTTCATCCCGTATCTTTTACACTATCCCTGCGACGCATCCAGTATTTCTTGCAAGCTACGGGCTGACTGGCTGACTAGCGCTTGGTCATCCGCAAACGTCACTGGTTTTATCAATTTCCCCCCGACCTTTACACCAGCCTCCAGCTCATCCCAAGCCTCTTTCACCATTTCCTCGGAGTATATGTTGAAAAGTACCGGCGATAACGGACAGCCCTGTCTAACTCCTCTAACTGTTGTGGCCCAATCCGATTCTCCATCGGCTACTGTCACTTGCGCCTTATGCGCCATGCATAAATTCCGGATCAGTCTCCTGTCTCTCCAGTCTACTCCTATCTTCCGCAATATTTCCATTAACTTGTCCCACCTCACTCTGTCGAACGCCTTTTTGAAATCAACAAAGCACGCGAATACATCCTGATTGTATTCTAGATTCCTTTCCACTAGTATTCTCATCACTGCAATCACATCCCGAGTTGCCCTCCCCTTCCGAAATCCAAACTGATCCTCGCCTAGAAATTCGTTTGCTCTCTTTTCCATTCTCCTATTGATGATTCTAAGCACTACCTTTGCCACATTAGAAATCACACTTATCGTTCTATAGTCTTCACATTCCTTTGTCACCCTCTTTATCGGTATAGCTATCAGCACGGTTTTTACAAAATCCTCTGGCCCAGCCCCCTCCTCGTATATTCTACGAACAAGTTCATATAATTTCTCTCTTCCCCCTATTCCTAGGTTTTTCAGAAGCTCAGCTGGGATGTTATCCATCCCCACCGCTTTACCTGCCTCCATTTCTCGCAGTGCCTTTTCTATCTCACTATCCAGTATTCCGGGACCCACGTCATCCTGATCTACGTCCTTTTCCTCTTCTATGTCCAAGTTCCTAGGCCTATTTTCGCTATCATACAGTTCCTCAACATATTCCCACCAACGACGCTGGATCTCCTCTGGTTCCATTGCTAAATTTCCCCTTCTGTCTTTGATGCACGGGACCGTTTTCCATTTCTTGATTCCCGATAACACTCTAACCTTTGAGTACAGACTATTTCTCCTCTCTGGAGTCTCTCCATCTCCTCGCATTGCCGACTCCGCCACTTTTCTCTTGCTCTCTTTCTTTCTCTCCTAAGCCTGTTGTTAATCTCCTTATAACGCCTTTTGCCTAGCTCTGTATTTACATTTTTCCATTTCCTTCTTTCCTCAATCCTTGCCATCATTTCTTCTGTTACCCATGGTTTCTTGATCCTCCTAGAGTCTACGGTTCCTATTGTTTTCTCAGCTGCTTCTTGCCTGCCCGTCTTTTATCATTTCCCACCCTTCATCTATTGTTCCTCTTCCCTCCTCTTCCCTCTTGCATCTATCCACAATCTCCTGATATTCCCTCCCCTTCTCTCCAATCAGTGCTCTTACATCCCACTTTTTTATTTCCCTTCCTACTTTCAACCTTTTTAGTCTCATATCACATTTCATCACCACCAAGTTATGGTCGGAGTCGGCATCTGCACCTGGGAAACTATGCGAATTCTTTACGCTGTTCCTGAATCTTGGCCCAATCATGATGTAGTCTAGTTGGTACCTTCCAGTATTCCCCGGCATTTTCCATGAGTACATACGCCTAGAATGGTGTTTAAACCACGTGTTAGTAATCACTAGAATTATTCCTCCTACAGAACTCCACTGCTTTCTCGCCCCGGTCATTTCTTACACCCAGCCCATACCCCCCTACTTCACTTCCGTCCCTCCCTTCCCCTACTACAGCGTTCCAATCTCCCATAACTGTTAAGTTCTTCCTGCCCTTTACTTTCCCGATTAATTCTTCCAACTGGTCATATGCTTCGTCGACTTCTTCTTCTCTATGTCCCCCTATCGGCATGTATACCTATACTACGTCTACATTTGCCAGCTTCGCTTTGATGTCGATAGCTAGTATTCTATCGCTTACCTGTTCCACATTTATTACTCTTTTTCCTAATGCTGCATTCAATACAACTGCTACTCCCCGCTGGCTCTCTCCCCCCCCACTGTATATACCCCTGTACTTTTCATTCCAGAAGTCCCCCTGGTCTCTCCATCTTACTTCGCTTAATCCCAACAAATCGATCTCTCCCCTCTCCATTTCATGCTTAATGTTTTCTAGTTTTCCTGCCCTTAACATCGTCCTAACATTCCATGTCCCAATCCTTAGCATTTTTGCTCTCTTCTCTGTTTTCTTCTTCACTGCTGCTGCTGCCATCTTTCTTTTCGTGCAAGGATTTCGTGAGATGACAACCGCAGAGTCCTTGCTTACCCTGCTGCCGGGCACTACACCCGTCCCACTAATTTGGTCCCGGGCCCCGTAGTTGCCAGGATTCAATTCCCTATTGTTCAAGTCCATTGTGTTCTTGGGCGAGTTTAATTGAGGTGGTTTCCCGTTGCCTGCCTCAATAGTGTTTTTAACGTGACACCATCACTTGATAGGCCCCCCTGGAGTCTGACGCCTTCTCACAGCCGCCTCACTGAGGAACAGACGCTGCGAGTACGGTACGTGGACTACCTTTCGTCAGGCTCCTACCCTTCGACCTATCTGGCATGGGTGACCCTACAACTAGTAATGCAGCTCTAGGGGTCACGGGAACGCGCAAGCCCCAATCCCACCACGACAAGGCTTAGTCCATGGGGAAAAGCGAAAGCTCATCAAATATTATTTGTGCCACTATACATCATGAATTCAAATCTCATTACAGGTATGGGTGTCTTCATGGCATTTACTTTTTATCATTGAGTTCACAGAGGGAAGACATCTCGCCTATAGGAGGACGGCATCATCACAGGAAATCGAAACCTCGCGTTAATTTTAGCAATCAAAATTTAATATTTTTATGGCGTTTTGAGACCACCCGCAATATGAAATGGGAGGAGTACACTTCCACCAAACACAAAAAGTAATTTGCGCCAACTTAGCAACATAAATATAATCTTTCTATAGCGCTTTGAAACTGCCTGAATAGTCAACTGCCGATAAGATAGGCTTTTCGTGGACAAAAGTATCACAACCTACCTCTTTTACGATAGCGTTCGTACCGCATCAAATTTAACGAATTGATGGGATAGGCTGATTATATTCTGAATGAATTCGAACCCGGAACCTTTGGTTTTATTCTCTAACATACTACCCATCTACATCTACATCTACCCATAGATCACCACACCACGTACACTTGGAAATGTAAATTACATCATGATCATATAAATGCTACTTTCAGAAATTAAGTCTTTAGAACCGATTTAAATACGAATTGAAGGGGGAATGGGATGCTGTGGTGGGTGGAGTACTGCCTTCCCTTCCCGTGGGCCCGGGTTCGAGTCCTAGCAGTGGCTAATTTTCCACTGTTATACCGGTCCCCAAATAAATTCTGTTCGGAGAGAGCAGTTCAGTATCCTGACCATCTTATGGGATGTCAAACGGTAGACCCCTTGGCGCCTTTCGTTAAGGGCAGGCCAATGCCGACGACGGGTTTCTCTCCACCCTCCCTCCACTTTCTGAATTCTAACTCTTTTCAAAATCCCAGCTCTTCTAAACGGCGCAAATGACCTTAGCCATCAGCCGCCTCCCCCAACAACAACGAATTGGAGCAAACATTTTTTTAAAGTATAATATTTTCCGTTAGGTACAAGGCGTAACTCATTCATGCTCTGTTTAAATACTAATGTCTGCAATAGATAAGCTTTATTACTCAATATGCGTTCAACAATGACGTATTTTAACTGAGTTTTAAAAATTAATTTTTTATTGAAAAAACTGGAACATATAGTCATTACATATGTCAATAAAACACAGTGCCCTAACACAGCAATCGAAATGAAAAGTACGAGACGATCAGATATTGCTTTTCCGAGGTTAGTTTAACGATAGAATCCATTTTTCTATCGATTTACACCCTTTTCACTGTCTAAATCCTTACATTCACCCCCGCAATTGAAACTGTCTTTAAACAGAGGTTTATTCATTTCTTGCCCCTAATTCGTTCCTTTTTTCTTGAAACTTCAGGTACCCCTTTTTTACAATCTTAATTATTGATTCGGGGACTGCGGACGACAGATCCACTAGCGTAGGGATTTGCATGAAAGCGTTCTAACGAAAGGTGCCGATGTTTTATATTCCATCTGACGGACAGAGTACTGCACTTGAGGTACTCCGCACATGTTTTTCTTGTAGGGAACGGTATATCAATGACATTTTTTTGCCTCCTCCGGGATTCGAACTCGGGCTATCGAGAGGGGAAGCCACGACAACAACCCGATTGTATTACTTGGGAAGTAGGAAACTCATCGATCAATGAAGCAGGAATGATATCAGTAGAATAGACAAGACGAAGGAGGCATTCCACCGGGAAATATCAGGTTAATAACAGTTTAATAAATTTAAAAAAATAAAGAAAAATAAATAAAAAATAAAATAAATAAAAGTTTAAAAAATCAAGTTAATAACAGTTAAAAATACAAGCTCGGAAGTTTGATAACTCTTCAAGGGAACAAATGGAGTATGTTTTTCTTTTTTCACGATGAAGAATGGGCGATAATAATCAGAGAACTACAAGATTGAATGACGTTCAAAGGTGGTGTTGCAGAGGAACAACGGACATTAAATAAGTGACCCAAATAACTAAAGTAGAGTGAGGAAAAAGAGATCTGACGAAACTCTGAAGAGAAGACATCCCAAGCAGCATCGTATGGCAGTTATGCGTCGGCCCAATGTCATTTTGACGTCACCAATGTTGTTTTAACATCGGCTGATAATGTCGATATAAAATGACATATAAATGATACCTTTCTCCGATGTAAAATTGATATCGTCGATCGTATCATAAAGTGATATTTGATAGATATCGTTTTCTGATGCAAAAATGATGTCAGTTGATCTGACTAATAAAGGGCATAAAAATGATCGTATTTTTCTGGTCGCTGGATTTTATAATTTTGAGTATTCACATTTTTTCCTCCGACGTCAGAGAGAAGAGAGTCAAAAATTCGTGATTGGTCAGAACATCAGAAACCATTTGGAGGCCTACATATAAAATAATAAATATGAATATTTAAGGATTCAATGTTTGCTTACAAATTGCCGTTCACGCGGCAGGCTTGGAATATCCTACATTTACTGCCAAGAGCGGCTTTAGCGCTGGATGGGGTTCACCTTTGAGCGTGGCTTCTTTGAATCCCTTTCCCCCTTGCGTTGCCATCCTTTATGGACCGCGAGGGCTCAACATCTAGTACCTTGAACCTTGGTGAAATTGCCATGCGAATTAGGGATCCTAGGTAGCGTAGTGGTCTGCGCAGTGGTCCGGAAAGCCAAAGGTCCGTGGTTCCATTCCTGGTCCAGGTGAATTTTTCGCATGGAAATTAATATGACCCCCATATTGGTTATAACTCCAATAACTTAAACAGAAAACGAGTTTGAAATATTTTATTACAATGATAACGTATTTCGCATCTTTCGCTGAGGGAAGTTAGGCCAGGAGTAAAGTAGGTATCTGACTACAACCATAAACGCTTAAAATTACCCATTTCTTAACAAGGAGAGTTGGATCAAGGGTCAAGTGCAGGGTTCTCAGTGTGAGCGCTCTTAAATGGAAACTGCCTCTCGCCTTTTCTTTTTTCATCGCATTTTTATTGTACGACCGTCGCTAATTATAAATATTTTAACATGTTTATCCAGGATACATTTTGACTATCTTACTTCTTAAATCATCCCAATATCATGTTAATGAAAAATCAGTCCATGGTAATATCAAACATACGTCGGCCCAATATGATTTTTATGCCACTGTATAGAGGTGAAAGATGTCTTTTTATCATCATATTTATATCGGCCCAATATCGTCAGCAATTGTCATTTTTATGATGGCAAATGTTATCACTTTTGACATTTGTCGATATCGGTAGCCAACATCGGATTGACCAATAAGTGATATGTGACGGCGTAAAAATGATATTGGGCCGATATCATGA
The DNA here is from genome assembly GCA_933228895.1 of Platycnemis pennipes. Taxonomy (NCBI): domain Eukaryota; kingdom Metazoa; phylum Arthropoda; class Insecta; order Odonata; family Platycnemididae; genus Platycnemis; species Platycnemis pennipes. The sequence goes on from OW121846.1 coordinate 141,864,070, forward strand.
TGCTGCTTGGGATCTTGAGATATGATTTTCTGAAGACAGCGGTCGTAGAGGGAGGGATGAGTGCATGGGAAGAATGGGAGAGGAAGGCCTCGTATATAAGGAGTGAAGGATGTAAAAGAGAATTATATAAATATGAAGAGGTCAGCTGATGTAGGAATCGAGTGGACAGCTGTTTCAAATGATGCCGAGGACCAAGGACCAATGGTCGTTATTACTTCTCATAAGTGAGTTCTTTCTTTCAGCGCTCAAGTCCACTGCTATGGAAAATGCATTTCCGTCCTCTGTTAAATGCCTTGCGCTCGCCTGTACGGGCAAGTTCAAGCCAGGGAGCTTCGTTCTTTCATGAATGTTTCGTGGCTCTTGGAATGACGATGAAAGTTGAGTTGGATCGCCACTCCAGTCGCAGCGGGTTTCTTCAAACATTCAGCCTTTGATCAAACAGTATGGCCGGTGACTATTGATTGAAATGGATGGACGAGTCTTTATTTCAATGGAGCGGAGCCTTCTCCGCCACGTTTAAATCATCGGTGCCAATGAAATTCATCGTACACTCCCAATCAATGTTTCTGAACCTGGGAAAGTATATCTTTTGTTCAAATGGACACAAAAATAAACATTTAACTGATTAGCGGTTAAAGACGAAGAGCAGAAATTTTGAAAACACTGAGCCTTTTGTGACTACGTTGCTGTGACGAGATGGGTCTTTTGCGCTTTTATTCAGTTGTCCCCACGGCCATGATCTATGTTAGCATAATTATTCCATAAATTTACGCTATTAGGAAAGCTTATGCTGCTCAACTCCTTCGGTATTTATGCATTAGGGATGTCACGACTGAATGAATGGCACGACTTAACTTACGAGACCTCGAAATTTTTTTGCGAATGCGAATCGTAAAAGTCGCATACCTTGACTAATATTTTATGAATTTTCAACAATTAGCGAAAAGTTACGGTTGCGGCTCTTCGGAGTTATAATGCGATGGTTTCCCCTAGCCTCTCACACCGCAGTGCCACGACCGTTGAGGCAAATGTTATCTCTCCTTTAGTGAAATGAGTTTCGCTGTACCGACCACCGAGGTCACCACCTCTCTCTTGCGTGCAGAAGAGCTGCCACCCTCTCCTCCGGGAGATGGGATGCATAATTGTTGGCGGCCTCCCATTGCCAACTCACAGCATCACGGCATTTCAAAGACCTACCGCCCTTGCCTCTGGATACACGAATACCGCCTCCGTATGACGAAAAGGGTTGGAGGTTGAAGAGGTTAGCCAATTGTAGAATTGAGTGGAGAGCTGCGTCAAACCAATCTGAGGAATGATATCTGTTGATGATAGCGGAAGATTCGTGCTCTACACTATCGATTCGAAGCTTCAACTATATATAAGACTGCCAATGTCAAACGTTTTCGTAAAAGTTAATCATTAAAAGAAGAAATTGCCCTTTATCAATACTATCATGAACATTCAGTTAACATCGGTAGGTTTGTAGATAGTCCCTGCCTGCTACTCCCGACCTATCAAGGGCGTTTCTTATCTTCCTTCTCATAAATCCACCCTTTCTTCATTAAATTCGCGTCTTCTGCCTGCTTTGAAGCCTACAAGCACTCAGTCGTTCCCTCACCTTCAGATATTGCCTAACATTCTCCCCTCTAACCACTCACGTCAACATATTGTCCCCTCGCACAACGTTCTCCACTTATCATCCAATTTCCCAGACAGAATACCTTTCTTCTCCTACAGTGGCATTATCAATATGCTTCTTCATTCGCCTTCCTCTCCATTGTAATGGAAATTCGGGGGGAGGGGGGGTATCGACAGCTACGGCTATTTGCCTCATTTAGGGTAGGAGGGTTGGTAATAATCATATTCATTGTAATAAGACTTGAGTCCTTTGGAACAGCTTCGAGTATTAAAGAGTGAATATCAATACATTTAATCAGTTCATCGGTATGGTTATGGACCTACCCGTGAGATGAAGGAAATCCGGCGTCGGAATTAGGCTACTCTGGACAAAAACACACTAAGAGGTCCACGGTTTAACATCCTATTTGACGGATGGAGTACTGCGCTTTAAGTGTTCTCCACACACCGCTCAAATGAGGCCTAGTATATCGATGAAAAAGCTCTGCCAATGCCGTGATTCGAATCTCGGCCCTCGGGATAGGAGACCACCACACCAACATGCCCCCCCCCCCTCCCTCTCTCTCTCTCTCCATCCACCGAATCTCTTTCTATCTCCTCCGCATTCACAGATCAAATAACTTCGATTTCCGTTCATAATCTCTCCGCAATATCTAAGTTTCTGTGTCATCTATCCCAGTACAGTTTTCCTTCGTGACTCTTCCACGAGACCTCGTCATAAATTTCCTCCCGTTCGCGTATGCTTCTTCGGCCGGCGAAATCTTGATTAATATCCCTGCTATTGAACTCATTTTCATTCGACAAGCTCCCAAAATAAGCGAACTAAGAATCACTCGGCCTTATTAAACAGAATAACTGTAAGCCTAATAAGAATTGATCTTTCACTCTCGGATAACCATTGCTTTTATTCTTGTTGCTGACGGAATAGTTAATGCTTGATTATCCACAAATCAAATCAATTGAATAAGCTGAATGCTTATAGCATCCTGATTACCCCTGGGGCATCACGCGTTTCCACCCCTTGCCTGTATAGAAATATCATCACCTTGGTATTGGTTTATTTTTCTTTTTAATCTGCTATTGATTGCTCTAAGAATTGCTTTTATAGCTTGATCAATCAACGGTTCTCAAATTCTTTTTGCAGGAACAGACTAGCACAGAGGCCGGGTTTCTCTGCACCCACCCTCCCAACCCTGGCATTCCTCTCCCTCTGTACATTTCCTCCCAGTCGGAAACACCGTCAAGTGCGGACAGACTCCAATTCACTGATTATGCTCATGTTTTTCCTTTAAGCTGCTCCATGCGAAATTAAACTGTCATATTAAAAATAATCTTATTAAGATACTACTCACACCCACTGTAGACTTTTCCATCTTCTGAACAGAATGAGATCTGATCTTACCAAGTCTTCCGGTAGTATTTGCTCCTCAAGAGACACCAAACGGCCTTTAAAAAGCTTTTTGCTTCCCCTTCTCCCTCTACCTGGAATTATTCCGCAGGAATGTCGCGACTGATTTAATTGCTTCCATTTGCCTCAACGCGTTTGATTCCCGTGTATTCCTGGGCCCTAGCTTCCCGTGTCATGTCTCATTCCTCTTCTAAAATTAAGCTGACTCACTCCATCTATTTATCGTTAATTGGCTCTTATGCTTTCCTCTTACATCTCCTACATTTCTTCTGGATCTATTAATAGCTTTCTAACCTGTTTCCAATATCTGATATCCACAATTTTTTTACATCCTGGTAACCTCATTACTTTAGTGTAAATAATGCTTATTTTTCCCAAAGTTCTTCCAACCGTGCGTCCTTTCCTCAATGGCTATCTCACCTGCATTCATTCACTTCTCAAAACGTTTTTCTCTCCTCTTTTAGCTATGTGCTTAGACTCTACACCCTTATCTATTATCCAGCTGACCGGCTTAGTCAGGTGGTTGACACACTAGTCTAAAAACCCAAAGGTCATCTGGACTTAGATGTTTTTGGAGTTCAGAGCTTATTATGTTCATTGGTTAAATAACCTAAGCAGCTGGACTGCCTGTAAACAGAATTCCACAATCAATTCTTTTCCCCATCTTTTATCATTACCGCTGTAATCCAAGGCTAGATAGCGTTTTAGCCTTGGATGGCTAGATATAAGTCTTTTCGTGTATTCCTATTCTCCTTTCAGCAGTTATCCGCATATCATTATTTCCTTTCATCCTTTTTCCCATACACTTTCAACGCTGATTGAAGACAATTGTCGTCCGCCGGATTCTACCGGTTGGTAGCTGGTGACAATTTTTGTCCGCGCTCCGATTCTCTTTCCAAGGTTATTTTTTAGTTACGCTTTCCCTTAGCACTCCCTTCATGTCCTTTAGCCATTCGATACGCCAATCAGCCTTGCCCATTCGGTGACGACATGTTACAAATCTCTTCCCTTAATTTTCAGTGCTTGGTGTTTACTTTTACAATGCCCATGCTAATATATTCTCACTGGTATAGTTCACTGCTAAAATCAGAACTACAGAATTATTGGGAAAAATTTCGTGGGGGCTGAAGCACCAGAAGCCCGACTCCCTGGCTACGTGCCTGTTTACGGCAGTAAAAAGTGAAATTAGGTGTCCGGTGGCTGAATTCTGATTGAGGGCAAGGAGTAATTAACGAAAGGAAAAAATCTATATCAAGATGAGGTGATTGAAAAAACAGAAAAGGGGATCGGGAGGAAAGAGAGAACCTCTGTCTCTCCTCGAATGCGAGGGAAGACGGCGAGCCATGAGTGCCAGGGGAAGTTAGCATAAAGATTAAGATAAGTAAGGAATGCTAATTAACGGGCTGGTGTGATGGCTGGTCTACTGACTTCCTATCCGAAAGGCCCAGATTTGAGTCCTCACAGCGGAAGATTTTTAGTGGAATCTCGGTACCTATTTCAGTGCTGTGTGGAGGGCATTTCAAGTTCAGCACTCCGACCGTTTGATAGGATGTTAAGCCGTGGACCTCTGGGTACCTTACGTTTAGAGTATGCTAATACGTGCAATCCGGGTTTCTCTTCACCCTACCTCCTTCACTCCCAAACACCCCCATTCATACCTCTTTCCAAATACTCACCTAATCTGTATGACTCAAATAAAGTCAGCTCCCTTTTTACAAATACAACAAGAAATGGTTGGGCAAAAAAACTGAGTTAGGGAAGAGACGGAAAATGACGGTGGCGTATTGAAGAGGGCACATAATGGGCACTCTCCACACGATGGTGAAAAGTGGATGGCAACAACCAATGCACACTACCAGGCACCAAACTAGACAATCATGAATGGATAAAGAAGAAATTCCGGCCAAATGGAGAGAATTCACTGCAATTGGCATGTATGCTCAGACATAGAGTAGGATTACTCAGTATGACATGGGCGAATAGGGTTGATCTGGATACATTTTTTCAGCGTAGCAAGGCGAAAAAGTAAACATTACACTAAGCCATCCAAAACAATGTTCAACCCTGAAGACTACCTGGTTTGTGAGATTAGGCCTCACGAATGGGGACATTTACTCGGAACCGAAATCGCTATTTTGTGCACGAAATTGTTAAATGGAAACGAAACGGGAATTTTATTGAAACAATTAATCTTCTAACCAGAGCCATTCACTCTTAAGTCAAAAATTTAAATAAGCAAAAGGAGACGCCCACCGAACGGTCTACGCCATCCATCTCCCGTCCTTGACTGTGTTGAGGAAGAACGGGGAGGGAGCGGAAGTGGGGAGGCCTGCCTGAAGAGATCCTGTCGCAACCACTTCTATTGGCTATGTATCCTCCACTGTGTTAAGGCGAAGGAACTTCGCGGTCCGTTGTGATTGGACGAAGTGGAAAATGAACAAGTACTCAGCACGCCCACATTTCCGCAAGGGTTAAAAACATCAGTTTTTCGCCGCTTATAACTCGAGAACTAATTGACTGATCTAAGAACGGAAAATTACGCGTCTTTTTATTTTACGAACTCTATCAGATTCGGCAATTAAAAAAACGACCCCATTACTAGTCAAATCAGCATGTAAAATTCACTCAACAGGGAGGAGAGGGGTTCCTCTCCTGCACCAATTGTAGTTTCCCAGGATTGCATGATGAGCTACTGTGCATTTTGCAATACAACAGAATCTAGAGCTTTTTTATCATTTGAAGTAATCATGGAGTGGTCCTGGACGCGATTAATATATAATTAAAAATTGCCAACTAGGAAGCCGAACATCTGGGCGAAGCAAGAATGAAATAGTCCGTATAAAAGCTTAGGCAAAGAGGGCATCCTAACAAAAGAAGAATCTTCTCACAGCTAGAAATACAAGAGCGGAAATAAGGAAACTGTTCATCAGAACATATATCTGGAGCACGCTTCTTTATGGGAGAAGGCATGGACGATGACAGCAGCAGAGAAGTCAAGCCTAGAAGTATTGGAAATGGGGTGCCATAGAAGAATCGTGAAGACCGGACGGACTGACCTAAATACTCACGAAGAGGTTCTAAGAAGAGTGAGAGAAATATCTTCTTAAAACCTCAGAAAGAAGATGGGAAAACTTCACCGGCCATGAGGGATGGTGAATTAATGAAGACAATCGTCGAGGGACAAGTGAATGAGAAGAATGGAAAAGGAATTCCTTGCATGAAGTAGGTATGTTGCGCAAGTAGGGAAGGACTGAAAGAGAAGAATTATGTAAATGTGAAGAGCTTAGCTGATACGAGAATCAAGTGGAGAGCTGCGTCAAACCAACCCTAAGAATGTTGACGCATGATGATAATGAAGGAATCATGTGGATTAAAGGTTAATGAATTGAGACTTAATGAGGATTTAGGACTGAGGCAATAAATAAGGATTAGAATTCAATCGAAAATAGTACCAAGCAAATAAATTTTGTCGGAAAATATTTGAAAAATACGACACCAAATATAAAATAGAAACTATGTAACTCGGAACACGTTCTATGTTAAGGAGTCATACCAACCGCCAAACTTGCATGGAGGATGTACGAAAGAAGAATTTGCAGCTCCGTCTAAAAGAAACTTGGCTTCAATAGGTCGTCAGAAAGTGCAGTGAAAAAGTTAAGAAGAGATATTTCCTCACTTTAGTTAGACCAAAAATGGAATATGCCGCTGGTATTTTGGACCCATGGGAAAAGAGATTATTACAGGAATGATATGGAATCCAGAGAAGATCGACTACATTTGTAAAAAGTTTTTACGAAAAGGGGGTATGTGTAGCGACTTTGCTGGAGACATTGTGAATTCTCCAGAAGAGAGAAAGGCAGACTAAGGCTTCTTCAAAGATACTTTAATTTAGCAGTTTAGTTTTCATCTGACACCGAGAGAGTTATAAAGACCCCAAGCTATTTCGACAGACTAGATCACACTGATATGATTTGAGAACTTGACTCCGTTACCGATACTTTTAAATATTCGTTCTCCCCTCGCACAAATCGTACACTCCATTAAGTAAATTTAATAACCTCGAAGTATAGGTACCGATGCTTCACGAGTCAATTACTACCGTTGAGGCACAGTTCCCTAAACCCCGAATGCGTTAAAGGTAAATAGAATGACCCCCCCTTAAATCTTGCAATCGAAAGACACGGATGGGAATTATTGACCAACATATTAATACCATGTGATTCTAAGCAACGTATATAAATGGATGGCAATAACGGTTGAAACAGTATTACTGGCGGTTAATCAGGTCTGATTATCAAGCATAATATCAACTTATCGTTAGGCATAATGGAAAACTCTGCTCCGTGAAAATAGGCCAATTATATAGCAATAAAAATCAGGATGCCGAGTTGAAAAAGCAATGATAACATTCGGCCGATTGAGTACGATGATCGTCAGTAAAGAAACCAAACTTCTATCTTGTCTCCAGGAATAATGTTAATGGAAGGTCGGTGTGGCAGCTAAAATAATAGCTGCATATTTTTCAGTGATGTACCAGTCACTATTGGTGGCCGTGCGGAGAGTATTACTTTGTTCAGTTAGTTCAGTACACTGTCCGTTGAATGAGACACAAAACTGTGTCGGTCACCCTTCTTTTTGAGAGTAGGCTAATGCAAGCGCCGGGCTTCTTTCCATTCTCCGTTCCCAATTCGCTACCTCTTCCCTCTGTGGCGCAAATGAACCGAGCAGTTGGCCACCTCACCCAACGACATAATCTAAATGAATTACTTCAGTCAATACCTACGTCTAAGAACGGTCTTCCACAGTCAACTCAGGCTAACACCATTTATTCCGTGCCTCTTAGGAACACCCCTCCCCACTATCTTCAGATCATTAAAAATGACGGAAAATTTGGATTCTGAAGATATGCTGTGGTATTTAAATCTCAGAAATTGTAATTGGAGAGCAATATTGCTTCGGAATATTCATTTTCAAATGATTCTTGCGATGGCGCTGATGCAGGCAGTGATCACGGAACCGCGCCGGTCGGAGAATTACGATATACCCAAATAAAAGTCAGATTTGGCGATGGTGGGGAGCGTAACTAAGGTTGCGCAATGAGGTTCCAAGCATAACGTGACTATTACCCCGCCCCCTTCCGACACTTGTCGCCGGCGCCCATTGTCCTTCTGGCCGGTTCCCACACCCTACGGTTCAAGTGTATGTGCTCCCATGCCCTGCCGCCTGCGTCCATTATCCTCTGGGCAGGGCCGGCGACAAGGGGGGGCAAAGGGGGCAAATGCCCAGGGGCCCGGGCCATCAGGGGGCCCGGACCAAAATAAAGCAATTGAAAATAAAAATTTAAAGTATGAATAAATTTAAATGCCAAAAATAATACAAAATTTTGTTGTTTAAGAAGTGAAAAAGCAGATGAAGGTAGAGTGTTTGTCAGTGTGCAATTGAGAATTACGACGTTAGCATTGTTGTTGTGGTCATCGAGGGTTTTGGGGTGATGGGGACGATAGAGCGAGAATCGCGGGCGCCGTGACTCACCTTCCCTCCCTTTGCCGCGAACATTCGCCACTCAGCAACATATGTTGTAACCTGAACGACAAGAAACCCCATCCCCCGTCTAAAGTCTATTGTTTACATGTTAGTGGACTGTAAATAATCGTTTATTCTACAGTCAAAGTTACAGATTAGCAGTAGCAAGCTACTCATTCTAGTGTTGTGTCACAGGGAGGGACCCCCGTGCCCTCCAACCTAGCCTCCCAGTAAGGATTGCAATCCGAGAGAGATTTTTCAATCCCGGGATTACGGGATCATCATCAAAAGTTAGACAACATTTTCTGGAATTTAGTCCATCTTGTTTAATGCTGGCGATCACTGTCTTTAACACGCGCACCGTTAGCTCATTTCCGTTTTTCTTAAGTATTACAAGTGATGACAAATTACTTATTCCAATAAAAAGTATTAGTCAATGGACTCAGACGTCTAACGTGCTGCATTTCATTTCCAAGAAAACTTACTTATTAGCGCTGCCTGTTAGCGAAAAGGTGTACGTCAATCCCGGAATTCGTATATACTAAATCCCGGGATTTCGGGATTGTCATTGCATCCCATATTCCGGGATTGCAATCCTTAACACCCGGGTAAAATAAAAAAAGGAAGTAAATAAATATTTTATATTTAAAATTTTGTGAATATATACGTATTTCAGAAAGTTATTATTTCTTAAACATGATGCATAATTTATCCTTCTGAAATTTTTTAAAATTTGTTTCCTTGTTGTACTTACTTAGGCCCATGCACGCACTGTCATGATTTTGTGTGGTTTTTGTTTATAGAAAGGAGAGGAAGGAAAATTTGAACCGATGCACAGTAGGCTGAAATCGAAAAAAAATTGACAAATTCCAAAATGGCTTTTTTGGAGATAGAATCATGAAACTTGGTACTAATAATGATAATTAATTGGCAACCATGGAATGGCATGTCATTGGTCATGTTCTGTCGCCGTTACCGAGATGCAGGGGCTCAAACATAGCCAAAATTACACCTGACTTCATTTTTCTACGTAAATCTTCCTATTAAAGTTGAGCGTGACGCTGTATGAGGAATTTGGTCGGATAAAAAACTAGTAGGTCTTTTAAAACTACACTTTTACTATACTGTGCTTAACTTTGGGAGTTTTTTCCTAAATGTAGGTGATATTACGCAACGAAATGGCGGACGCTATTTTCACGCAAAAATTCATTTTAAGTAGTAAATATCTGGCATGTTAAGTGCCTGTCAAGTGACTCGTATTAAATATTCATTCCTGATGTTTTTTAAAGGTAGATCTGAAAAAAAAATTTAAAATTCGTTTGCGGCGCCAAAAATTAAATTTGATTTTTCATACGCGCGTCCGGAGCTTGAGACACTGCGGCAGCTGGAAATGACGTGACGCGAGTAAGTTTTTTCAAGCCATAAGGAACATAACGCTTCTTATTAGCCTTTTTTAAAATATGTGCTTTGCTATCGATCTCTACTGGCTCTACACGTATAAAATCATGCGGGTATAGAAATATTAAGGTCTGTAAGTGAACGCGAAATCGCGTTCAAGGTTTCTCCTCTCAAATGTAAACTTCTCATTCACACCCTCAAAGCCTTAAAATTCCTGTATTTTTCACATGAAACATTATTTTACGTTCCAGCGGGATACTATTAAGGACTTCTTTCCGTTTATTTGCCCCTTCGCCCCAGCAGTCCAAACCTTTGACCCTACTAGGAGGTTCATGCAGAAAGGTACATTTTGGACACCGCGGAGCTTTTGGTTGTTCATCGAGAAAATCTACTTAAATCTTTCATTTTCCCTGTGTTATAATATGCATACCCCTGGTTTATGCGTCATATTAGACTTTATTCATCTAGGAAAACTTTAGTTTCTACTTTACTTTAATTATGCACACAGGAAGGAAACAAATTATCGAAAATAGCTTAATATTGAGGACAAACAATATTAATTCTGTTCGTCAAAACCCTTAACATACATTATTTTTACCCATTCCCTGCTGTTATTTTTGATTGAGTGAGTTGTAGTGAAAGCAAAGCTTAGTAGAAGTGAATAATCTGCATTCATTTTAATTTGGTGGTGATATAATTATCTCCGTACCTCCGAAAAGATGGGAGTAGTTGTGGATATGCTAATTTTGAAAAAAAAAAGAAAAGTACGTTTTATATAGGGCTTTTTATAAAATTTTCATGTTCAAGTTCGTCCTAGTTTTGATTACTGTAAAATGAAAGTGTAACGTGTGTTACACCTTCAAAAAGTTTTCATTTTGAAATTGTTTCCCAATCTCATTCCACTGACATGTTTTTAATTTGAAAAAAGGACAATTTATAGTAAATCAAAAGATAATGTATGACAGTGTGCAAGTTTCTTCTGCAGAAAAAGCTGATAATTAGGTAAGTCCTGGTTATAAAATAACCTGAAAGTTCGCAGTTCTGGTCTAAGTTGAGTGAGGGGGGTTGCTGGGATTTAGGGGGCCCGGACCACTCAGTTGCCCAGGGGCCCGAAAATCCTGTCACCGGGCCTGCCCCTGGGCCTTTCCCAAAGGCACGCTTGCCCCTAGGGAATACCCCGGTCAGTGAACTACGGGTTCCCTCGAGAGTAGCGGTTTCTGGGCGACTGCCTGCGTCGTCGTTGCCCGGCAGAAGCAATATTTCAACGGGCGTCGAAGGCGCAGCAGCAACCTGTCCGTCTACGGCCGGAACCCTTTGCTGGGTCGTCGAGACGTCTCCCTCCGCCAGTCGCCCTTAGCGGTCGCCGACACCCTGCCTCCGGGTCAGTCGGCTCACCGCTGCCTCCTCGGCACCGAGTAAGCACTGCCCTCCCTCTAGCGCCTCGTTGTCACTTCGCCTGTTAATCGTAAGGATCCTTTAAAAGAACATTCGCTCCCGAATCTCATTTCACGTGTCCCTCGCTTCGTGTCACGGCTCCCCGCCCTTAACCCCATCGTGGGGGATCGGCCAACCGCTACGACACCATTTTCTGTCCCCTAAGTCACGAAAATCAAATATTTTTTGTGAATGATAGAAATAAATCCTTTTTGAGTTCCTTACTTGTTTTTCAATACTATTCACTAACTGCTACGTACATTATCAATTTTAGACATTTAAACAAGGGTGTGATTTTATTAAGCATCTTTCCCGTAATGTAAGTCGTCCTTCCACTCGATAATGGAGACAGTTGGCCCGGGCCATAATCATTAGCATTCATGGATGGCCCCCTATCTACTCCAACTGATCTGGTAGAGGTTCCCTCATTCTCCCATTATAAATGTAACGCAGTACTTCCAGCGGACATTTGTGGCTCGAGATTTTTCCAGCGATGAGGTCATCGACCCTGGACAAGGATAGGTGTGGTTTTGATTATCACAATACGATCATCCACAGTACTTTCCAATAAATAATTTCCTCATGGGTATGCAGTCTCTCCCTGGTTTAAATAGTTTATTGGAATGCACTCCTTACTATTAGCTGATTTAACTAATAGTCATTTCAATACTTTCGGCTTTTTGAAATGTTTTCTGCACTCATCCTAATTTTTGAAAAATTGAGTGCACTTAAAAACTAGCAATAATGACTTCCCGAATCTCCCGCAGCATGCCTGCAGTCAACATCACTTCAGGAGGCATCAGCTTGCTATTGTAGAGTGCACACTCCAGAGATTCCAAGAAAATTTAATGCCCAAGAAAAAGAGACGATATATTTTTGTGCATGTGAATTAAGGAGTTTTAGAATTTTAAAAAACAATTTAATGGAGCAATTATTACTGCAGATGTACTTCAAATAAACTTCAATAGGTGAGAGCCAACATATCTGCCCAAGGGACTCGGGGGGTTAAATAAATTCCAAGCAATGGAAAGCAGATTCAATTTAAGCCCACCCAGCCACTTTCTAATTCCACCCTTTCAAGTTTCACTCCCCCAGTAACACTGCATGCATAGTGCATTTTGCCTTTCACTTTCACCACGCTTCTCTTCAAATGAGAAGATTAAGCCACTGTCAAAAAGTGCCATTTAGGGAGGTTTTCTTAAAAATAAGTGTCAGTGCAAGCAAAAACACCCACTATAGGTTTCAGGTCTGATTTCAACAGCATTCTTGACCAAATGAACTTCCCCTTAACCACCAATAAGAATTTTTTAAAGATTTCAAAGAATATATTTTAAACAAATCACCTTTACAAGCTCCACACGGTCTTCAAAACAACCGACAAAATGAGTGACGAGTGGCAGCTCCAGCCAATAAATGCATCAATATAAACATTCATTATAACTTTTCTGTCTTTGAGATGACTGAATAGTTAACATTTGCTAGAAGGTAATTACTGGGAATTGAAGTAGGCTTTTCCAATGGATACAATAAACAGCAATATAACTGGTAAGTAACACTACTAGTGTAATGAATTAAAGGCAAAGCAGAAATGAGAAATGGCACATTCTAAAAGACAACTACACAAAACAAACAACAAGTGAATATGAAACAAGAACTAATCAAATAACATTTAAATTAGTGTAAATGAGGACCAAGATGGTCCACAGCATTTATTGTTAAGTAACAACAAGAGTACAACAAGTAGGAGCCAAAGCTTTATGTCTTTCAATGGTACTTTCAATAGGCTTTACCTTTGGAAATTGAATCATGGAAGAAATGATTCCTTAGCCTCTTATCTTGTGCTTCACACTACCATAATTCCTTAAAGGATGATCTGGCAAATATCCCATTCTTCAGCACACATTTCGGTGGAAAAGAATTCCAATAAACACCCACCCCCACATCTTGCCATACTACACCTCTTTGCTTCCTCATTTGGCTAAGCAAAATTTTGATTCCAAATTTTATTAAAATAAAAATTAAACCATTAACTATGTATTCCATTAAAAATATGCAACATAGTACAATACTTGTCAATGAAAATTCAGCAAAGCTCGAATTAAAATATGAAATGGTCATTAGCACAGCAAATTAGATGAAATAGAATTTCTTAATACACAAGGCACTTCCTCTATTTTGTCAGATATGTGGCACTGCTCTCTTAAAAACATACAGCACACACGGGATTATAAAAAAACCCAAGACAATTAATAACTTACATTTATAAACACTAAAAAAATCTTAACACAGGATTCAATTTAAAAGCCGCAATTCAAGATCACAACAAACTTCTATATATTATGGAATTCTGAAGATACAGCCACTGGGGCTAATCTTGAAAAGAACCTCTTTACTAGAAGGAAACTATAGAAATTAGAACGCCACAAGCATGTCTGCCTAAGGGGATCTCTATTATGTAATTCAAACAAAACTTAAAACAGGCACATCCGAAATTTCCACCATCACAGTGAACCATGTCACCATTCTACCATAACATAAAATAAAGACAACATAATGGATTGAGAATGTTTCTCTACTTTGAATTAAGGACAGTAATAAACTTCTTAATTGGGAAGGATAACATCTGCAAAGTTATGCAGTTACTCTCCAAGGAGTTCACTTCTGAGAGCACTGCACATAAATGTTGAGCCCCCGCCCCCTCCACTCTAACAACTCCCGCCATAATTAATACTACATATGCAAACATGTTTCCATAAATTCCATAACTTCAATCGTCAAGTTAACAAAAAACCATACTCAACCTTCATACAACTTATTATTTACAAAACTTTCCGAACCAGATACAACAGCTAAGTCATGGAATTATGTTTCCTTCACCTCTTATTATATTAATGTTAAACAGTGCATCATTGACTCTTCAGTTCCTTCCCAATACTATAAGACACAATTTTATTCCAGTCAATCTTAGTTCGTGTGAGAGGCAGCTGCCTACGCAGTGCCTTGAAAGTTGTGTCAGACATGGTTTGATAGTTGTCAGAAATCGCCGTCTGGTACTCATTTTCAGCTTCCTCCACCCTTTTTACAAATTCCTTGGCCGTTTGCTGCTCGCTCTGCACGTGAAAGAAAGCAAAAGGAAAGTGATTCACCTTTCAATTCATACCCATTTGGCATGGATCATGAGTCAAGTACCGGTTAAAAAGCAGCCAATTCCTGCCTTCAGGTGGGAAAAACCACTTACAGATATAATTAGTGATCCTTTGACATCTTTTGAACTAACAAGTTGAACATTTCCATCTTCATAATAGTGAACTTGAACCTTGAGGATCCCTCTCAACTCAGCTGAGCCGGATGTGAATGCAACCGACCACTGGGAACGCCAACGACCATTCCTACAAAGAAGGTATTACTCACATAAGTGCTCTGAGAGCAAATACATGGGATTCCTTAAAAATAATCCCAAAGACCTGAAGCAAAAAGAGGTAAAATATTTAAAAACATCTTTTGTGAATGAGCCACTACAATTTCAGGACTTAACCCCGCCTGTTTTGAGGTACAATACATATTTCCAAGGTATTTGCCACAACAAAAATGAAAATTCTGGGCGGTTTCCTGATGAATCCTAGCTGATTACCAAATTTGTAAGGTTCCATACTTGAACCACTTATTTGGGTATTTAAATTCTAGGTTTCTAACCCATGGTGGGTATTTAATCCAGAATAGAGGTGAATGCAACACAAAGAGAAGATGAGGTTAAGGAAGTTTTTGGCAAGGGACGAGCTTCATAGAATACCATCCAAACTAAGGAAGGAAGACTAAAAGGATGCCTTGATGGAAGGCAGTAGCTCCATCACGAAATATTATGGCATACCCACCAATGGAGCAACCATCCATTTCATATATACACGGCATACCCAAATGAGCACCATTGGTACGTTTTATTGTACATAGAGTAGGATAACACATATAACACTGTAACTTAATGATCCTGGGGTGATATGAAGTCTCAGTCAATCCCGTCAGTCATTTTCTGGTTGTCAAGGTCATACGTTCGATTTGTGAAAAATTTAACCATGAAGTATTTTAAATTCTCCAACTATGGTTGATATATGGCAAAGTGAACCTGGGGCTTCTAAAGGTTGACATATAATCACTTTAGAAGAGAAAGTTGACACCGTAAAGAAATATGAACATGGGCTAATAATATTCACCATATTATGTGTTGTAAGCGATCCGGTGTCAAATATTAACACGCTTGTGAACGACAAGGAACGAATCAAAGAACATGCAAAAGGTTCAGCTTGTATAAAATTCACCATCATTACCAAGGAAAGAAACTGTCTCCTTGGTGAAATGAAAAAATTACTGATGATGTGAAAGGAGGAACAGCATCGAAGAGATACACCGCTTATGCTTCTAACGATTAAAGGAAGACTTCAACAGAAGTCTCCACGAACTATTGAAGAATCAGACAAGTGAAATGAAAGACAGATGCTTCATCATGAGTAATGGGTGATTTAATCGATTTTAATATTTTTGGATAATTTAAATTAAGTGTTGAGGCAGCCAGTGGTGATATAGATGCAGCAAAGGATTTTCCAAAAATACTAGAAAATTTTTTTGAGGAGGATTGTAATTTATCAAAACAGTTAAGAAAGATCTGATGCTTTCCTGGTGCATATTGTAGGTGAAGGCTATTCGGACGTATTATAGACTTCTTCATGCCTGCGGATGATGGACGACTCGTACATTGAGACATCGGCAGAAATGCAGTGTTTGACCCGGTGGAGAACCCAAACAGCCTTCACTACTGTAACAGTTGTTTCATGTCCACAAAGTGGTGCTTTTCTAGAAAACAATGTCACACCGTACGTATATTTCTAAAGAAGAAAAGTCTGCACCTGGCAAGGCAGCAAAAGATCACCCGACTCTCTTGCTAGGAAGTAACGCAAATTGAGACCTGGTCTATATTACCATTCGGAATATCCACGAGCAATAAAAAATGTTGATTAATCCTTTCTTCTAGTCACCTGGAAATCAAACACAAAATTTTTCTACCTCCAAATACAACGGCACTTCTACAACCCGTGTATCGGGGAGTCATTGCATCCATCAAAGATTATTACTTACACATTTGCTGATGCTATTACTGCCACAGATGGTGGAGTGACACTTTTTGGAGGGGCTACAGTGTAAATCATGCAAAAAGTGTAGCATCATCCTGGGAAGAAGTAACGGGCAAAAATATAAATGTGGCTTGGAAAAACCTTTGCCTTTGATCTCGTAAATGTCAAGGGATTTGAGACAAATGAAGCAGATGAAGCCATCGGTCGAGTTTTTGAGCTTGCGTGTCCTCAACCTTTAAACGGAGGCGGAAGACATGGAAGAGCTGTTAGATTCGTGCAAGGAGTTGACAAATGATGGTCTGAAGCAGACGAAGGCACGCAGGGCAGAAGTAGGGGATGAAGATGATGATGGGAGATCTCAAAAGGACATTTGTGGACAACAAAAATGCTATGCAACTAAAGGATTGATGAAGGTCTTTGAGCATATTAATTCAGCGGTGGGAAAAATTGAGCAAATTGATTCTAACATCGGCAGGTTCCCTAAGGTCAGCAAGGCACTTCAAGATGCCATGTCTTGCTACGAGGAAATGATTCGTGAAAACAAAGGCCTCCATGCAAAGCTCTCTGCACAGCTACTTCACGAACGTTTACTCCGCTTTACCATCAACAGCTGGTACAGAGGGCGACGCCACAGTGCAGTGAGTGAGAGAAATGAAATGCATATCTGTGTGCGTGCAGATCAAGCATGGGTGTGGATGTTAGTGTGTGTGACTGTCAAGTGTTTATGTGGACATGGCAGTGACCTGGTCCTCTACCCTCCTCCTATGAGAATAACCTGTGACAATAAAACAACCAGAGCCATCAATGAACTCAACTTAAAAGTCAGAAAATACAGTAATGATCAAAGATTAGTAAATTACGCAGAACTATATGGCACCTACCATAACGTAATTACATAATAAATCAATATTAGTCATCATTTAAGTGAAGTAACATTAAGGTACCGTACTACCACTAATCCGTGCAATTGGTCAATTCAGGATAAAGATATTATGCATCTTGATTAGTAATTCACGTGATGCAACTTCCAGGTGACATTAACATTTATTTATGCAAATAAATTAAGTATAAATGTAAGAACTTTTGATTTTGGAATGAACCGAAGGACATTTACCATAAAAATTTCCCCACATCAATTGAAATCTCCAGAGCAAGGACTTAGTTTTGGAGAAATTTTTGACTTGCGTAAATTACAACTTATGCAGCGTGTGTCAGAATGCATCATATACGTAACTCAGGGACTGCCTCTAAATTCATAATTGCGGATAATGAAGTGGACTCCAGTCTATTTCCCACAGAATTCCTAAAGTCTTGAATTCTTAAGTGGACTTAAGTCCCACTTCTGCCGCCTCCTTGTTTATAAATTATCAATGTTCAACAAACTCCGATCTAATTGGTTACTGTTATACTCCACAATGCTCGGTTACTTTTATACTCCATAATGTCAATAGATCCTCTAGTGAAAAAAACTGCCGTGAGTCATGCTCAAGGCGTTTCATAATCCTCCAAATAGGCAACACTAAATATTCTAAATAAGTCCTCATTAGACAACTGAGACCCTCAAGCAAGCCAGAAAGCCTTATTCCCCTGCACTGGCCTACCCTGTTCAACATCCAATGCGCAGATTTCAGATATGAAGGATAAGCAGGCAATTAACTCAAAGCTCCATGCAGCATTGCACACACTACAACAATTATTATCAGATACCAATCCTACACAAAAGTTTGAGGTGTTTATAATACTCAACAGCCTACCCAAATTCCCAATCTTTCAACTACATCATACATTGCAATTATTTGTAATATGATAAAACATAAACTCAAGTCACTCATAGATAATACTCAGCTGTAATTTCTCAGATTTCCATCATCAGATTTGGAGCACTATACCCGGAAAGTAACAGTGATGAATAAATATATGTTGCCAGTCTACTTTACCAAAGACAGAAGGAATGTCAATATATTCCTATCAACAACTAAGTTAGTACATAATACGAATAGCTATTAACATTTCAGTCCTTAACAATACAACCTCAATTTCCTGCCCTATTTAAATGATTTTTGACATGATTGTACATCAAATTGTAACAAGTAATGATGGTATGAAGCACAGAAATATTTGCGCCGTGAAATTCCTGGAGGCAAATCCCTCTTTGAAACCTCAATCAGGGAGCATGGTTCTAGGTTAAAATAAACGGAAATAAAGTGAGATTGTTTTTAATGTTTTCATAATCTAGGGCTTTGTGATGAAACTGAGTATTGTACTCCCGCAAACAAGAAAGCATAGCAACATCATTTATTTCTAAACATTTAATCAAACAAATATTCCTAAAAGATGACTAATATTTCTATATTTTGCCGATGACAGCACTTTAATTGCAAGTGATAATAATACAAATTAATGCATTAATACAACATGCTCCAACATACAAAAATAAATTTTTATCTGTATGCTATCCTGAGCAGAAAATTGATGCAGATGAATCTCTCCTCTAGCAAAAATAGTCATAAAACCGGAAGTAGGTTGAGGCTAAAAATCAAAATATGGGTGGTGTTGACAGGAGTGTTGCTCAAATTCCCTTGCATAAAAGTGTGAGAAATTGGCTGAAAAAGTATTGTAATAAATATTTCTCCACATGATGGGCATGGCAATGCTAGGTTCTTATGTCAGTGACAAAAAGAATAGGGGAAATAGAGAATAAAGGAATGCTTGATTTCACTGGCAAAACTTTTAGTGTCAAAATATGAGAGTGTGGTACTAGTAAGCCAAGGAAGGCCATTAAAGTTACTGAAAGCATCCCTTCCACAATTAGAAAGCACCATTCTAATGTGTGTCGTTTCTTATAAAGCCAGAAATTTGAAGTGAACTACTCAAATACAAGTCCCAATTGTAGTGTTGGTTTGCAGTCCTGCCCCTTGCTTCTGAACTTACCATGCTAAAATCTTTATTTGATGAATATAGGTGTCACATTACACTGCTTTTGCTACATTAATCATAAAACACCATTTAAAATAACAATTTGAAAGACATTCAAATTTCCAAGAAATAAGAGCAGGAAAAAGGGCATGCCTTCCCATTTAAGGCTCAGCAAGGGTGAGAGAGGGGAAATTTAAACACCCAGATGACTAGTCCAAGATAAAATGCTTTGATTACCACATACCAGTGCGAGGCATGCGTTTTGAACTATGGGAAGCATCATCCTGAAAAATATGCAACCTTCAGGAGTATTTTTTTTTCTTCTTATCATTAGGCAAGTGGAACTGTGAATAGAAATCGCCATTCTACTGTGTCACTATGCTATACTAATTTTAAAAGAAACCGTGACAGTATGTATGAAATATGAATTAAATTAAAAAACATACTCTAGGTATAAAAGGCCTTCCTTTCGTTTCTTTCATCGAAAGTCTATTCTTTGATTTCTTGTGAACATTTCTATCATGAAATCAGAATGATGACAGCCCGATAAGCTCAACAAGCTACGCCTTTTCAATACTTAAAAGAGCTAGGTATGATAGCCTCTCCTAGCCTTGGGTGCTTCACAGGAATGTCTTTATTTCTTTTGATGCAGACGACCTCTCGGCAGACGAGCTAGACGCTGGGATGGTGAACAAGTTTGTACACTTCCGGGAAAACCTCCACTAAATCAGCTATTGCCAAGTAACGTTGTAAATTCACAATACAGTCCTTGTGGATTTCTAAGTCATTCATAGTTTACATCTCAAACATGGGAAAACAAAGAAGTCCTGTAGCTTTGTTTTAAACTTGAATATTCAATTTCCAGAAATAGGTTTGGGAATTTATTAGACTGATTTGAATCTAAAAGGTTAACAAGTTTCAATCCTTTCTTATCTGTAAGTCAGGAGCTGGACTCTCAACCTAATCCAAGATGCAAAAGAGAATTTAGAGAGAATACAAGATTTGGAAAACTATCCACCTAAACCACAGAAAAAATACCATTTCAATTTGTTAACACTGCATTTTGGAATAAAGGTAGAACTGACACCATAAATGTGCAAATACAGTTGAGCATCTTTAATCCGGCACAGTCAGGACCGAAGCGATGCCGGATTAGGGATTTTGCCGGACTATGGGTCATGCATGGCAACTAGTCTATTTTTGATGTCTGATTTCATTGAAATGATTCAATTATTTATAACAAAATATATTCATTTGCTATTTACTGAACATTATGTCATTATATTAAAGAGAGACACTGAGAATAATCAGAAAGAATTGGTTTCTTTATTCACAATGTTATTCTTTGTAAGTATCGAAATTGCGCTGTGAGTGAACATAACGGAATCTAAGCATTGTGCTTATTACAGCACATGTAAAAGTTTCATATAATTATTGGAAAAGAGTACATAAAATTTTATTTTCTTATGCTGTGCTTTGCGTAACATATTTCCTACCGAGCTTGATTTGTTATCAGCTGATTCAGCGCGATGCCAACGCATGGGTGTCGTGTGTACGGCCACCCATCATTACGTCACAGGCGACCGGACTGGATGAATCTTTAAAGACCATCATCAATAGTGGTCTTCCTTTCAATTTCAGGCATCATCATTTTCCACCCCACTCGGATTTATTGTTTCAATGATTTCATCATCTATGAAATGTTGTGTGGTGAGAGTATCGTAGCCGCTATCTTATCCTTTCGTCGAAATTTACCAATTCCATTTCTTGTAGTTTAGTGTTATAGATGGTGTTTGAAAATTCCATCATCATATTTTTATCCTCAGAAACATGAATTTTTTTTACAATCCCCACTTATTTTGTCCACATCAAACCTTAAAGCAGGCCACAATTTAAACCACGCATGTTTTAGAACTGACCGTGAGCTATTGCATGCACGCGAAATTTCCCACATAACGTCTTTTGATCACGTCTATTTCTGAAATAGTTTATCCTGCTCCATTAGCATTTGGCCAGAAATACTAACTCAGCCCTTTACTTCGATGCAATCGAAACTACACGATCTAAATCAGCACTTAAATCTTCATTCATAGTTTTGCTCTCTGTCATCCATTTCTTCAGGTCACTTAATTTAATTTAATAACAATAAAATTTTTTGGATTTTGTCTTTCAGCTTCTTAATGTGTTATATTGTTGGAGATCCCACGCAGTATGTTTAATACAAACGTAAAGAAAGTGCTAGGCTTGACTTCGTGGAACCACATATTGATAACGTAAATGCACTTTGTAAAATTCCACAGACTTTTATTAAAACCGACCTAGGTTTCGACTTATACAGTCATTATCAGACCTTGATAATGACAGTAGAAGTCGAAACGGTCGGTTTTAATAAAAGTCTGTGGAATTTTACAAAGTGAATTCATTTACGTTTTTCAGACAAACGCTTTACTGATGCAACGGCATCAAGCTTTTTCACAACTTGAACTTTTTCTGCAATCGTTAACGTATTGTACTGATGCCTCACTCCTCTGCTGTTGCCACAACTGTAGAGATGAGACATGATTTGGGAGAAACATAAGCAGATAACAAGTGATTTTATCAAATTACGTCTAGTGTTCAATCAAAAATTCACACGCCAATGAAAGTGGCCTATCTGTAAATTAGTCGTAGTCCGTCTCGGCGATGTCTTCAAATTTATATGTTTACTTCAAGTTGCAGAATAATCCCAGTGTACACTAAGTACCAGAAATTAATATGTTTAAATTATTCTGATTTTCGAAATGGGAAAACTAACGTTAAGAATGGGATAATATCTCGGCGGTTTATGAAGCAATGTTTCGGTTAAAAATGTTTCGACATTTACCACAAAGTACCGGGTAGGTGGTCGTGAAAAAATTGCCAGATTATGGGTGTTCCCGGATTAGGGATTCCCGGATTAAGGGTGCTCAACTGTAGCTAATACAAAACTATAATTCTAAAAGAATCCTCTTAAGAGTATATTATTCCCTTAAAAAATTTTAAATCCTGTCATACTTCATCTGGTTATAAACATCTACTGCAAATAATGGACCTAATACCAACATTATGACAAAAATTCATTCTTAATTTTAACAAAATTCATCTTTCACTTAAAGAAGATATAAGCTACAACTTCATATGAAGCTTAAAGTTCAATATGATACTTAGATAATACTTCAAAATCAAAACGGTCATCCAAATTGTTTGCATCGTACAGGAATTTGGACATATTAACAGAAGGGAAATTTATGGCCATTAAAACATAAAAGGTGGACGGATATTGTTATTAAATCTGTTTTTTTCTTGATAAATAAGGATAAAAAATAATTTTGTCATGGTTTTGAGCTATTATTCACTATGGGCATGAGAGACATTGAGCTTATATTAAAACCTAAACCAAAAGCCACAGTAAACAGTGCATTAGGTACACATGCACAGCAGTCATTGCTACATAACTATTGGTAGGATTCTAATGAAAAAGTAATGCATGCAAAGTCCTAAAATCATTTCAGCTCTTCATGTCAATATTACCATTTAAGCTGCCAAAAGTAAGTATGGCTGGAAAGTGACTTCAACCATGCACATGGTAGAAGAGAGGAAGAAGGAAAGAGGATATAGAGATGAAAAGGGAGATGATTTGACACGTTACCATTAATTCACACACTAGTTGTGCTCAAGAATAGTGAATGGGAAAAATAAATACTCAAATTTAATTATTCTGCATCAAGACATTCCCTCACTTTGTAGTTGCCATCAGAAATGCTGATGCATCAAGGGATCAAGATAAATTCTCAACATATTAAGGAGTATGCAACTGATATCATAAGTTTGACATGGAACTAAATATTCACTTTAAATTACAATCTCAAATAACTCCCAATGCAAACTTTCACCTAGAATCTTGATTAATAGCATTCCTTTACTTCATTTGTATCACAAACTTAGTAAAATTTCTCTACATTTTTATTTCTTCATTAATTTATTATTTTTACTTGAAAAATTCTTCTTAGCAACACAAAATTTGAGGCTTACATTTTTTATAGCAACTATTAAGGCTCCACTCCACATTAAATTAGCAACACAAAGTAATTCAAATAACAAATTAATATCAATCATCATTAATTGCAACAATATTAACTCATTCACTGTACACCACGTCAATCGACATGATCAATACTCCAGTTGGTTATTTCAATAAAACTGATCCGATTTTAGGGGTGTTTCTTAAATTACAACCCATATTGAATGTGTTAAGGAATGCATCATTCCAAATATTAAATGAAATCACCATACAAAGAGTTTTCCGAAGAGATTATCCTCTGACACAACAGAGGTTAATAAAAATAACCTCAGTTATGCGATCAACTCTCTGCAAGATTTAACAGCTTCTCCCACTGGACCTCCATCAATACAGAATTCAAAAGCTGGCTTTCAATCCACACTAATGAAATGTGAATGAAGATTAGAGGCACCATTTTTATTAACTTACTTCCCACAAAAATGAGGCAGACTAAAATATGAACAGGACATGACTACTCAGTATAGAAGAACCTCTCTATGTGCCGTCGGGTAAGTCCTTTCAGGGTAGTACTCAGTTACACAGACATGAAGTTACAATGCTGACCATAAAGTTATCTTTCCTGAAGGTAGGCTATTCCCAAGCCCTAGACTCAGTTGCTAACTACTCCTACATAAACGACTACAATACGTGATATAACCAAACCCCATGCAGCACAAGTTAAGTGCCTCAACCACAACTACTGCTAATTCTTTAACTTCCTGAACTCATGAAAAGTTTAACAAGAGACATGGCATTCCTAAGGGCAGTGTCATATTATGTAACTTATACGTAAACGCCTACAGCAGTCAACTTTAACACAAGTGTGAATACAAAAAATCTAACTGAATTCCTTAGTATTTACTGTCTTGATACATTGAATACCTTGACCAGTGATCATCAACAACAGTGGTTGCACATATTCCATATAATGGTAGATTGAAAGATAAAATAATCTAGAAAGAACTAATAATGGAGAAATAAAATGCAATATGCAGAAATAAATTTCAAACCAAGAAGACCTCAGCTGCTTATGAGTTAGTTTTTTTCTAAATTTACCTCAACTTGCCTGAAAAAAAATATGGGGATACTTAATGATCGTATGTTCCACAACTGCCACGGCCATTGGCAATATTGATTACCACGATCAATCAGCCCCCCATTACTAACAATAAAATCTACTATCTGACCCAAACATCTAGAAAACTAATGTTGTCTGAGGCAGACAAGTAGTTCTTTCAAAAGATGCTACAGAACCATGAGAAATACTTAACAGTGAAAGAAGCATTAATACCAATTAAAATCCTACAAAATCCCATAGTCTGGAATATCATACATTCTTAGAATGAAGGAAGAGTACTTGGTCTTATAGTAAGGTGAATACACCAAAAGGAGTAGCAATGTGGCGAAAAGGAACAGTGTTAGTGAAAA
Source organism: Platycnemis pennipes (assembly GCA_933228895.1). Lineage (NCBI taxonomy): Eukaryota > Metazoa > Arthropoda > Insecta > Odonata > Platycnemididae > Platycnemis > Platycnemis pennipes. The sequence goes on from OW121846.1 coordinate 141,889,016, forward strand.
CATCTTCATTCACTACGTTTTGGGAGGAACTTTTCAGAACATCCTCATTGGAGATTTGTGATGTCATAAAAGAACTCAAAACTTGAGATAAAATAATGCTAGAGCTAGAATGGAGAGGCGACTATACTTTGATCAACTATGGGATTTTGTTCAGCTATTGAAACACTAAAAGGGGAGGAAGTAAATTACTATAATAAACTGATGTTAGAACAGCACTGAAGTACAAGGCTTCCATTTGGATCTCATGTCAACTGATTGAGGCTTTTTAACTCTAATGATAGACCTGTAAACCATGTACCATTTTCCTGGAATGATCTTGGTTAGCTGTAATATTGCTTCTCTCCTATTAGAGAATTTGTTAGGGTTTCATGTAAATTCTACCTAAAAAGACAGAATAAATCAGGAGAGAGCCACAAATAATGAGGCTAGCTAATATTGATGTAGGGAAAAAATAATAAGCCCAGGGTTCCAAAGATCACATGAGAAATGTGCCAAGCAAGCACAAGTAGAGGTCCAAACCAAATTACTGGAATGATCATAGAGGCATTAAGCTTAAAATAAAAGCAAATTATAAAACATGTGAAATAAAATCACAGAAAACAAAGGAGGGTCAACACTCAACATCTCAACAATAAATCAAAAATGTATTGTCACTTCCTTCACCTGCCATACAAGCACGAGCTAAATGGTGCACTCGTGGGCCACAGTTGGCAAAATAATCCTCTAAAGGAACAGAAAATGAACCAGTAGAATTAAAATAATATTATAAACGCTAGAAAATTAAGATAAACTTACCAATAATTTTTGGGTTGGAACTGATGGTCTTCTATACAAGCTATCAAAGTAATGGTGTTCCCTTGACTTCTACCAAACACACTGCACACACCATGCTTGTAGTGACTATTCGTGTAACTAGAAAATTCAGTTTCTAGTGCAGCCCTCCATGGTTCTGCTACTTGATCTACCTCCCAACTCTGAAATTCAAGCAAATATTTTCACATAAAACTTCACCACAGCCACAAGGAATATTTACCAAGTCTACACTAGCCCACCAATATCAAGAATGTGATGCTAACTCAAGTAAAACGGTACATGGTATAAGAAACAAGGCTTTATTTCAATAAATATGGAGAAAATTCAATGCAAGTGCCATATCAAATTTTAACTGCAATGCCATGTTTGAAGCACAAAAAGTAACAAATGGAATTTCCAGCCTCCTGGTGACTACACTTCCCGTTTGCATGACAGTGAATTCTATTGGTAATCAACATTAATATCCACGATTTAACACAATGATTAAATTCCAGCAAATGAAGCAATAATGTTCCCTTGTCACCACTTACTTGAAGATCTGTAGCCTCTTTCCTCAAGTGGTCATACTTAAAGCTTTGTTTAGACCTTGGGTCAAAAAATCTGCTACTACCTATGTCATTGTGTTCAGTAATTAACACTTGTTGCTCCAATCCTTCTAATTTCACAGGAGTCAGTTGGTCCTTATTGTACTGGGAAAATGCACTGTAAAAGGAGACAATGTAAACAATTTGATCATTTTCAATTGGAACTAAAGGTTAACAACAATTTAGTTGTGATCTTATTGAAAATTTCTAGATCTTTTTCTTACATGATATGTAGTAGCAAAGTAAAAACACATCAGGAGGCGACAATGGCAACAACAACTTAGAAAGTCATATAGTCCAAAGATGAAGGAAAATGAATTCACATTAAGGAATTTAATAGAGAAAAAGAATAGGGAGGTAAAATTCACATACCCGGATGCACCCTCTTTCAAAAGTGTGTCATTGTTCAATAGTACACGCACATCTGAAACAAAAATGACCTTATATTTGCAAGCCAAATACAAACATTTACTTAAAATTAACTACTAAACCTCAGCTAATATGCAATTCCTCAACAAAAATAATTCAAAACGTCATATATGTAACAAGGCTGTTTCATAGAATTAAAGGAAAATTGGAGATTTAAACAAATAAACCTAATCCAAGTCTTGCTCAGTTTATGGATGCTGGTATAAAGATGGTACTCAAAAAACATAAAGAGCATTCATCTAACTCAGAAACTGCATTAGGTGCATCAATCAAACAAACACATAAATCACGAAGGGATGTGATGGCAACAAGGTAATAGTAAACAAATATGTTTATAAAATGCTCAAAGTTTTCTTTCGAAAAATTAAATCCGGATGGAGCAAGTTGGAAAGTAAGCGTAGAGACATTCTCCGAGCCAAATGGTGCCATTGTGCCAAACTCTACCTCCACTGTTGGTGATCACCACCATACACTTCCCTAGAAATAAGCTAATACTAATGCACAACTCTCAAGAACACAAACATTATTCACTAGTCCAATGAAATGAAAAGAGATTTTCCCCACCACATGAATGATTAACACGCAGTCTTCTTATTCTCCAGCTATTAAAGGCAATTAATTACAGTTCACTGACCACAACAGGAAGTGATTCCCATCCTAAGCCTGATTAAACCAGGATATTTTTAACAGATAAAAAAGTAAACATTTCAGCATTTATCCATTAAGTCAAAACTGGCTTATTTGAGTGTCATTTAACAGCAGGAATGACACAAAGAAATGAGTGAACAATTTAAGGTGCAAAATAAAGCCAATAATAAACTAATATATACATGCCAATAAGAGAAAATTTAAGACGAGAAAAGTTAAAGTCCACATAATAAATACACCCAATGAGAACTCACCACTATGATGCCTTATTTCAATCATACAGCTGACAAAATACTTCGGTGAAATTCTGTTCAAATATCTAACCCGATATACTGTTATGATAGCCCCCTCAAACCAATGTGTATAAAGTGACAGCACCAGCATAAGCAATGACTTAGTTTCACAAATGTAATAATCTATTTTGAAAATTATTCTCTAGTCCAGCTAAATGTTCCTTAAAGTAAGAATGACAACATGGCATGGGCACAGTATGGTACCAGGCAGCAAAAATACATGCTATAATTGAATCATCTAAACATCCCTATATTCGTATAAAATATGATCAAATTGGTGAAATAATGTGATGCATAAGCAATGCAGAAGTAATGAGGAATGTACATAAGTAAAATCATAACTGAAAAAACCTCAGTGAAATAAACATAATACAACATATGATTTACCAAAGAAAAACTAATTTGCATTCTTCTCTAAGCTTGCATTGTTGCTCAATAGATCCACAATTCTTCCATGGATTGCACAGCCCAGCCTTATTTTCACAAACTATACTTAACAGTTTTTTTCAGAGCAAAATGACAAGACAAGAGTACATACAAAGAAACCAACAACCGTCATAAATTGTTGCATTAAAAACATGTCAATGCTTTTAAAGCAATGCTCACTTTCAAACTCGAAAAAGGTAAACAATACTTATGGCAATGCCTACCAGAAAATTTAGGACGAATGACCATTACCCAACAACAATGCAACATGCGAAGCATAATGGCTCAATAGTTTGGCTGATGCTTAAAATTTTATTGTAAATCCCAGTAAAACAATTTTAATTACCAACAACAAAGTTGAGGAGACCTTTCAAGAAAGCTAACAATATCCCAACGTCATTCACTAAAGGTCTGAGATTCCCCATGACCAATTATTCAAGACATTGGAAATGGGTGTGGATAAATAGACACAAATACAAGTCAATAAATACAAAGTAACTTGATCACACTCAATTGTAATCACCCAGAAATGGGCACTCCCTAATCGACACATGAAAGCTCTCATTCCTTTTGTTTTCAAAATGAATGAACTTGAAATCAGTGCTTGCGTGAATGACGAAGTGATACAACAACATATAACTACTGTACACCTTTATACACTCAAAAGCATTGCAAAGATTTTAAGTGATAACAACACGTCGCGCGTTGAATACTGCACGACCCGATGATGCGGGCAAATAACCAATAATACAAAATTGAGCAGCAAGAATGATGCACTATACCATTGAAAACTTCATTGAATTCCCCGGGTGGTGAGTGAAGTATGAAGTCCGATACAATGCGGACCTGTAATGATAGAGGAAAGTATTAATTACTGCACTTGTCAAGTAACGTAAGGTTGCACATATATATCTACTATTGCCCTCCCAATTATCTCCAATCAAAATAAGAAGTTGATGCCAAACTCTTGCCGATTTACTTTCAACTGAAAAGCTTCTCAAGCATAGAGTGACAATCTAAAATGTTGCGCTCGCAATCTGGGTATCCGCGCACTACCATACACGACAGGAGGCCCAACAACATCAAAAATATAAGACTAAAAAAAACAACCGATAATTAAAACCAACACCACCTTAAAATACCGTCAGACGTGATGCTGAATGTTTACACGACATGCAGAACATGAAATGTCAAATTCATAGCCGACTCGTAGGGTATGACTCAGAGAGATAGCGACTTATCTGCAGCCTCTTTATATGAACCGATTCGGGAAACACCCATTTGAGTAATCTTCAGTTGGTTAAAAAATAATTATAAATGCACTCCATTTTGAAACAACTAAAATGAGAACTCAAATGAAATAACATTGCTATCAGTTTTCGCCACCCATTCATCAGTTCACAACAAAAACCATTCCGCCAAATAAAACATCACATGAAATTAATAGACATATCTGCTGAAATACCAGTGGAAGAGAAGAATTTCCCTCCATATAAATATTGTTAAGTTATCCAGTAATCAATTTGGTAACCGAGATCAAAATATTCATTTTTCCTGTACCGATGATTCAACACTAGTCACAACTTCGTCATTTCATGCACATACAAGTCTTAGAGGTATTATTATGTGACCCGAGTATTAGTTTATGTTAATTTTCGCAGAAAATCGATACAAGAACAATAATACTAATTTGCAAGTCATATTAAATAAACAATACCTTCTCTTGATCCGATATCGGGTCATCACCGTCCGCCGCCATCTTAACTATCGTGCAGCTCTGTACACGCCTGCCTTCATGTCAAACCAATAGGAGGAGAGGGTACCAAGATAAATCAAGAAAAACTCCTTGGTTAAAATTTAGAAAATTACTGAAGTGTTTTAAATTTTATTTTGTTAATTTCTATGCAGGAAATTATCTTTTTCGTTATCAAATATTTAACAGCTATTTTTGAGCGGAAATCTTTTCCTGCTACCAAATTGATCGCGCGTATTACGAATCTTATCTCGCGCCACCGGCGTACGTTCACAAAGTTCTTATTTTCAGCAGTAATCGCCATGTGCTTCATGATAAAATTTTACTTTAATCTAGCATCTACATGTCGTAACATTTTCAATACATTTAATTAAAGATTGGGGATTGAACAAAGTGGGGGGTAACTAAGATAAGCCCTCACAAGGGTGTAATGTTTGCTTCATGAAAAAGAATTTACTATTTGAACAATATGCCAATAAGAATAAGTGTAATAAAAACACTAAACAGCACTGCCAGTGCGCAAAGAGTAGTGAATAAATTCCAATTAAGTCTAATTAATGACCCATGAAAAGGACTAAAATGTTGGTGATATCACTTCAAGTAGTAATACCTATCATTATCATGCCACTTGGTATGACAGTTAAAAAAGCACTTATTGATATTTTCATCCACATACTCAGCCTACAAATTTCCCTCAGCAACCACCTTTCCACCCCTGCCATCGGAAGGATTTCTGCAATCATTTTCATTTCTCTCATCACAAATTCTCTATCTTCCTCCACTACCACTCCTCAAAAGCCAGACATCAGCTCTCATTCTCTGACAAGTAAGTTAATGTCTCAGAACCATCATCAAACAATTCCAAATACAATTCTTCATGGAGCTTTCCTTGGTATATGTGCCCAATAGGTACCATAATTAGTTCTCTCATAATGAATATACTTAATGCCTCTTTTTTTGAAGTTATTTTCCCCCTAATGCCTTTAGTACTACTACCTATATCCACCTCCATCCAAAATGTACACCTATTTGCTACAATGTTCCATCAGTATCATCATAAGACCTCTTTCTCATCTATTCACCTCTTTTTCCGATAACATCTCATTATTTTCCTTTCCTTATATCCATTTGACACAGTCCAGTTTATTAAAAAATAAATTGGCACAAGTATTGGGCGTAAAATTGTCGATATTTTCCGCCCCACACAGCAAAGCAAGGTCAATGACAAGCTTTCATTGGAAAGATTAAAGCATGCAGCAAGCTTGCTGCAATCTGACTACTGACCTGCTACAAGCTTGCTGCAAAGTTGCATGCAAACTCTGTGCAAACTTCAACCCTGGCAAAAATAAAGGGTAAGCTGACAGTAGGGAAGAGTTCATGAGCCATACACAAAAATGTTGACTAGAGCATGAAATTGTGAAGAGGAGCTGAACACATGTAGTGAAACAAATTAGCTACGACAAAAAATCACTCTGCTTGCATGGATTGCTTCCTAGCACCAAAATTGAAAAAGAAAATGATTATGACATGTTGTACACAAGTTCATGTTGATTTTTAATTAGGTAAGACATATTCATCATTCATACAATTATACTGCAAACCTGTCTCCTGATCCTATATGTCCTATATGCCTGCATTAAACGACCTGAGAAGCAATTACCTTTGACAACGGCTGTTTAGCACTTTTAAGTAAACAGTGGAAATTTAGGAGGCCATTTAAATACAGCTGCTGGCTGGCATAAATTCGTTTGTGACAATTAACTTTACTAAAATATTGACACTGGGGTATTTTGCACCCTTAAAAAATTTCTCCAATTGCCATTTTGTGGATAAAAAGAAGCATGACTGCTTCCACTAGAACCAGTAAAACATAATTATAATGCACGTAGCAAAATTTGGATCACACCTGAAATCATAAATATGTCTAAGACTCTACAAACAATGTTTATACACATAAAAACCTCTGGTGACAACATTAAACATTAACAATATTCTCTTCTTAAGAAACAATACAGGTATATTATAAAGAGATCCAAAAAAGAATATAATGACCAACAGATAAAGAAAGCATCTAAATACTCAAGAGAGGCATGAAAAATTATATAGAGTAATTTGACCCCCAAATCTATCCCGTCGCCATCTTAAGTTAATGACAGCGATGATGGTATCATAACTGATTCTATTCTAATAGTAGATGCATTTAATATGTCATTCCAAAAGCTACCAAACATACCTCAATCCTCATCGGGGGAGATTATGAAATACCAAACAAGATCTAGCAAGACAATGTATCTTAATCCTTGCAGTGAAAGTGAGCGGCGCTCTTATCTCATGAGAGTAGGGAAAAAAAACTCACCAGATATAGATGGTGTACCTGGTAACATTATAAAAGATTCACAGAACTTAATCCTAACCTTAATCCTTAAAAATAAATGTGTTGTATATGCCGATGATGTGAGTGTCATGAATTCCTGTAAAGTATTGAATAACTTGGGCTGTGGGGGAGGAGAATCAGAAGTGCAATAGAGAGGGTTCGTGGACTTGAGAATAATTTTTAAGTTCGGTGGCCGTCTGTAGGAAATGGAGGGGCAACGAGGCAGGAGAGAAGAAGTGATGTCACTGTTTTTCAGAATGGGAAAGAGGTCCTTAAGAATGGTTATGAGTTTGTGGGAACCGGGGAAGAAAATGGTGCATATATTCAGTCCAGTGTCTGAAGATGGAGGTCTGTCTTTTGGAAGAGTGGGGGAGGATTTTCTTGTGGAGGAGCTTTTCAGGATATCCGCATTTGCGGAGAGCAGAATGAAGATTATTTAGATATTTGTTGAGGTAAGAGGTGTCATTGCAAATTCTGTGTCCGCGGATGGAAAGGCAGTTAGGAATTGAGCGTTTGCTGTGAATAGGGTGGCAACTATTGTAGTGGAGATATTGTTGGTGATTGGTAGGTTTTGTGTGGACAGAAGTTGTGAATTTATTGTCTTAGAAGAGTGGGGAAGGGGGAGGCTTCTCTTCCGAATGTCTACACCAAGAAATGTAATGGTGGAGTCAGAAATTGAAGAGGTGAATTTCACTGAAGAGAAAGAGTTCAGAGTGGAAATGAAATGTTGGAGAGAGTTATGACCGTGCGTCCAGAGGAGAAAGATGTCATCGATGAAGCAGACCCAGAAGAGAGGTTGGTTGGTACTTTGGGAGTGGAAAGATTCTTCAAGGGGGATCGGGTTGGTGTGGTGGCTAGAGTACTGGCCTCCCATCCCGAGGTCCCGGGTTCGATTCCCGGCAGTGGTGGATTTTTCAGTGGAAAACCGGTCCCCACTTGAGTGCCTAGTGGAGGGCATTTCAAGTACAGTACTCCGTCCGTCGGATGGGACGTTAAGCCGTGGTCCCCTTGGCACCTTTCGTTAAGAGTAGGCTAATGCCGACGCCGGGTTTCTCTCCACCCTTCCTCCGTTCCCTAAAAACTCCTACCATTACCCAATTTCCCACCTATCCTATATGGCGCAAATGACCTCAGCTGTCGGTCGCCTCCCCTAAATAACTAACCAACCAGATTCTTCAAGGAACCCCATAAAAAGGTTCGCATACGATGGGGCCATCCTAGTTCCCATCGCCGTGCCACTGGTTTGCAGGTAGAAAGATTTGTTGAAGCAGAAGGCATTCTTTTTTAGCACAAATTCAGCTATATTTAACAAGAAGTCCATTGAAGGGACTTGAGGGTCGGAGTGTTGATTTAGATAGAACTTAAGTTAGGATAGGCCTTCATTATGGGGGAGGGAGGTATATAAGGAAGTGACGTCAATAGTGGCCATAATTAAGTTAGAAGAGGGGGGGGGTGGAAATGCTGTTTAAGCGTTGAAGGAAATGATAGGAATCTTTAATGAAGGAAGGAAGTCAGAATACAAGGGGTTGCAGGTATTGCTCAAGGAAGGCAGAGATTCCTTCAGTAGGAGAATTAAAACTGGATATAATTGTTCGGCAGGGAACGGTAGGCTTGAGTATTTTGGGGAGAAGATAAAGTTGAGGTGTTCTGGGGTTAGGAGGTGAAGGAAAAGAAATGTCTTTCGGTGATAGTCCTTCATCAAGAGCTGCTTACAGAAGGAAGGATTCTATTTATTTTTGGAATTCGGGAGTTTTATCGTGGGGTAGTGGAGTGTAGGTGGAGGAGTCGCTTAGGTGACGAAGTGCTTTGGAGATATAGTTTTTTGTGTTCATCACAACAACTGATGAGCCCTTGTCTGCTGTTGTAATGACGATACCTGGGTTTTGGTGGAGTTTTTTGAGGGCATGTATTTAATTTTGGGTGAGATTATTTTTGGGGGTCAGGGATTCAATTAAAGATTTTTCGGAGACTTTATGGAGTAGCATGTGAATGTTGATTTCCACTGGGTGGTTGGTGAGTAAAGTTCTAGGTTCATAAGAGGAGGCTGGTCGAAATTTCATGATGGCAGGGTGTATGGCTGGGGGATCAGGGCATGTATTTTGTGATTTCCAAAAAGTACGCCAGCGTAGATTTCGGCAGAAAGCATATGTTACATATTGTAATGGTTCGACCATTACGTAAAGCTCCCTGGCCCGACCGCATTCCTCCCCCCTCGTACCCTCACCCCACCCCATCTAGACTCGACCCGTGGAGGAAGGTGAGACTGAGTGCGAGCGGGAGTGAATGAGTCATTGAACGAGCAAGTGAGGTGATATGGGCCTGTGGCCACTGTGGCCTATGACCCACAGTTCAACCCCCCCCCACCCCATCGTCATCCCCGGGGTATATAAAGCCGGCAGCAGCAACGCCTCAGGAGGGAATTCCAAGAAAGTGAGCCACGGGCGAGGCTATGCCCGTCGCCAGGGCGGACGTGTTGGGGAGAATTCAAAGAAAGCGAGCAACGGGCGAAGTTTATGCCGTCGCCAAGCCGGACAGGTTGGCGAGATTGTTTCGCGGACGACAAGAGAAAAAACATCCTGAAGGAGCCTCCCTTGCATCTAGTGCCAGACGCCGCTCCAGTCTTAATACGAAGGAGCCTGCGGTCGGAGAAGCGAAAGCAGGGAGATCTCCAGGACGTGGTTGTCGCCGTGAGGCCAAGTAAGGTTGTCGACGCCCGACCAGCTTTCAAAATAAACCCCCCCCCCCACTGTGTTCAGCTGCTGCACTAGCTTCCCCATGAACTCCTTTGAAGCGGTGTACTAAACTTTATTGAAGTGTAACGAGTGCTCACAGAAAGAGGGAAGGACTCAGAATTACCTCCTTCCAGAAGGCAGAAATTGATAAAATTTGTGTCGTTGCCCACCGCGTAAGACGGTGTCATTTTTTTTCGTTTTGTAAAATTATTTTCACTTTTCCTGTCATCATCCCTGTTCATAAAATCATTTCTTTCATTCATCCCTCATTAAATTTAGAAAAAGAGTATATTATCCTTTGTTAAATGTATAAATTTTTCGTTTTGAAATAATAATGTGTGTTATATGAATGGGAAAGTGTGTGTGCGTCGTCTTTTTCCGCGGGTCGGGAGGCGGGGCTCCTTAATACCCCCACCACATTCCATTCCTACCCTCCATACGTTTCGCCCCGGCGGTAAAGCCAGGGAGCGCGTGAAAATTGCACAAGGTCGGGAACCCCCCACCCGCTTGCCCTCTCTCAAAGAGGCGTATGTCTGTTTTTTCACGTACCAGGTGACGCAGTTTGGATTCGCGGACTTAGCGCGGGAAAGGTGCGCGAAGATGTTTGTTATTTTCTTTGTACATGTTTCTTTCGGCCCAAAAGTTTCATCCGGTTGAACCATTACATTACAGCTAGCGAATGTTGATGCCGGGAGAAGTGGTTGATTTTAATATAGAAATATAGGCGAGCTCCCAGTGGCGGTGTACGTATGTATATATATTGTGACGGGACACGTGGCTGGACAGTTCGACCTCATCGCAGCCGGGGTTTGTCTCCGTACGGATCCTGCGGCCGGGCAAATTCCCCCCCCCCCCTTTCCCGTTCCCTCCGTCAGCCACGAATGAGAACGTGCCAACGCCACTCCGGAGAAAGGAAAGGAAAGCTTCGCTCCTAACGAGAAGCGACAACGGGTGCCACTCAAAACCGGGGTCAAGCTGATCAGCAAGCAGAGATCAACGAGAAAAATATCTTAGGGTGAGGCCTTCGCGGAACTGCAGCATTACCCTCCGAGATCGGCGGTGATCGGACCTGAAATCGAATGGACGCGGGTCACCGCGTTCGGGAGTAAAGGACGACTCGCGCTCACAGGAAAAACACCGATTTATTACTAGACACATAAGAAAAATACACTCCTATACTATAATGAGGGATGAATGAGTTGGTGATACGTGAAACATTAATGAAATACACCCAAATGATAGCTAGCCTAACGAAGAACTAATGAATGATACAAAAAATGAACAGTGAAACCCTTTGAAAAATGAAATGAAATTAAACCCTTTATACAATATTTACAAGCTCCTCGTCCTTTCGTTTGAAATATGGTTGAGGACCTCTAGGACGGGAGGAGAGTGATACAAATTCAGTCTGCTTGGGACTGATTTTCAAATGACGTGCGCCCCTCTTAGAGAATGCGAGTTCACTTGCGCAGGACGGTGGAGTTGACTCAGGAGTTTGGTAGCGACGGCTTTCGCCCCGATTCACTGGGCGTCGAAGACGGGGTCGGAGTTCGCTCGACCGTTGGCCGATCGGTTCGGGGGGTTTGATAGGAAAGTACTTATGCCTGGTAAGGTGTCTGGAGCATGCCCGGAGACGCGTGGGTTTCCCGGCCCTGGGGTGAGAAATCGTTGGCACCGGTCCTCGGCCCAACCTTCTACGTCCGCCTTAGAGCCAACAGGGAAATTGTCACCTGGCTGTGGTGTCGTCCGCTTGCACGAGATGTGTCCTCTCAAGCGATGACTCTTTCGCAGGTCCGCCTCTCCAGCTCCACGCCTTATGGCTGCTTTCAATCTGTCCTCCTCGCTTCTCCGTTCTCTGCGTCCGCTTGCGTCGCGTCGCTCTCCTTCCTTCGAGTCGTCTCTCTTTCCGTCTGCCGTCTTTCACTCTGGAGTCTGAGATCTGGGGTCTGGGTCTGGGGTCTGGCTCACTGGGGAACCCCTTTTTATATCGTCGGTCAATGCGACCGGCGCTACAACTAACATTCAAAAATAATGGAGGATCGAAAAATGGTGGGCGGTAATTTGAACCACCGCGCGAGCCGTCTCTCTCCGTCTGCCGCGCGCATCCGCACGATCGCGCGAAGACGCCGTGATCACGCTCACACGAGCAGGTCGTCACAATATATATATATATATATATATGTATATATATATATGTATGTACACAAATCACCATTCATACACAACGCCATAGGCGCAAATACACAAATATAAATTCAAACAGTAGGTGAAAGAAAGAGATAGTGAACATACAAGGTGAAATTTTTTCCATGTGTTTTCGACCATCATTTCATCTCCACACCACCGTTGTGTTCAATGTTTTATGTATGTTCACTATCTCTTTCTTTCACCTACTGTTTGAATTTATATTTGGATATATATATATATATATATATATATATATATATATATATATATATATATATATATAACATTCACTGGAAAATGCAATAAATGCTAATACCTACATATATATAGGAAAAGGAATAGGATTACATAGGAACACATAAAAGTACGAACACACAATTGGTGGAGAAGATGGAATAGAGCCGAATCACAATGGAAAAAAGTTCGACTGAACCGGGACTCGAACCACGGACCTCCAAATTTCCGGTTAGGCGTGCTACCAATTACATGAAGATGCCCCTCCTTACCCCTCCTTTCCCATACTTCCACCTTTCACTTGTTTCCTCAACCTGCCGTCCCCCCTGTCAGTTCTCTCCTCTCCTTTGAGAAAGGTGGCAGTGGCCACCGAAATATGGAAATATGGGGAAAATATTTTTGTGTCTTTTTTTTTATGTGCTTTATATATATATATATATATATATATATATATATATATATATATATATATATATATATATATATATATATATATATATATGGGTCATTCCACCTCAATTCAACAAACGTTTGTCCCTAAGGGTATCACATTTTGATAAAAATTGGTGTACAGGAACAAAATCAACTCAAACTGAATATACTCAAACAGTTTTGCGAAAAAAAATTTTTTGAGCGAATTATGAATGTTTTAATTTTTTCGCATTTTTAGCAAAAATCCGAGCCTTAAATCATATAATCACTTATATCTCCGCTTGTAATTGTCATACAGCAATGATTAATAGCTCTTTTTAAAGCTAAATCTTTATTAAATGCAAATATATAACTAAAACATTATTTTATTCTAAACCCTATTGTTGTGAATTACTAACGTTTAAAAAATTGTTAATTACCTTTTCTCAAATACTCCATCTCAGAATCGACCGAAACTTTTTTTCCGTAATCTAAACATACCCAGCTAACTATTCCAAAAATAAAATTTAGTGGCAATTCATAAATGCGTTTTTTATAAATATTTAAACATTTACCATTTCCTCTCGCGCGGCCCGTCGGCTCCCCCATTTGGAATACCTACATGCAGCAGACACGCGATGCAAGCCTAAAAATTTCCTAATTGCTCAATGTCGTGACTATATTAGATAAAAATATATTATAAACTATAAATTTTAACAACAATTGTTATTTGTTCTTTAACTTTTCGAGCTAAATATTGAGTTGTTCCAAATTTCTCTTGAATTGTTGCCACACTCCAGCTTTTAGGCAGTGTAGACAGGACTTCAATTTTTTCACTGTAGGAATTAGCTTCAGCAAATTTTTCCTTGAGTTGACTTAGCATTTCACACCCTACTAACTCTTATGGGCCGAAGGAAGTTTTTGCTTTTCCCCATACTATCCCGAATGCTCTTCGATAAAGAGAAGTAATTTTATGAATTTTTTCTTTAGAATATTTTCTACTTCTCAATAATTTTCTATTTACTGGTGATGTACCGATTTCAGATAAACTCAGGTTGATTTTTTCTAGCATATATTGACGAGGTGAATAAGGTGCACCATCGCTCCCTCCTTGTGAGTCACTGTCATTGCTGGAGTGTTTTGTAGGTAGCGATACATGATCCCCCGCAAATTGCAAACCAGAAAGCCCTGATTGTGACAGTACTGCTTCTGCAGCCACAAGCTGCTCAGGAACGTCTTCTTCATGACTGATAGGAGGCCTTGGTGTGTCAACGTTCGCGACTCCCTTATTCAGAAGCACTCTGCACTGACGACATAATTTTCTGCCCTCGACCAAAAAAATCGCGCTATTCCTTGTACTTAATTTTTTCTCAAAAAAGTACCCGTTTTTTGCGCGTAAAATCAAGTTACCCAACTTTGAGCGCTTCGTATTCCCGTAGTTTTTGTTCCAATAACTTGCAATTTTGATATAAGGAAGCCAGATCTATTAGTAACAGTTTGCAGAAAACAAATTGTTTATACCAGTAAAGTTGATGGATTTGTTGTAAACAACGCAAACCCCTGCTAACTTCGAAACCAATCGGTCAATTGAAAATTGATTGGTACTGTTGTATGCCGTAGAATGAAAGTAATGCAGGTACGTAGAGCATACACGTTAAATGTCAGCTGTATATTAAATATCGTTTGATAATTATTTTTGTTTGTCGCTTTTTCTCTGCCTAGCAAGGCAGGCCAAACAAAGCAACAGAAAAGAGAAAGTCTCTCGAAGCCGTGCGCAGTTGCCACATCGTGTGTCGTCGTGTCGTGTGCATCATGCGTCCAAGAATGGGTTTTTCGGAGACGGAAGTCCAAATGGTTTTAAGTGCCATTTGCTTTTTTCGCTGCGAAGCAGAAAAAAGTATGGACAAACGTTATCCCGTGTATCAAACTGCGTCTGATTGTCTTGGTATCAGCTTGACATCGGTGAAAAGAGTCGCCGCCAAACAAAAGGATTGTGACAAGGAGAATTCAAGTAGTGACCATCCTACGGCACAGAAGAGGCTTCGTGTGTTGGGAAGGCCGAAGATCTTCATCGATCGGTGTAATAAGGACAGTGCACGGGTACTATTTGAGGAATATGTTTCCTACATTACGCAGGTTGATGGATCACTTGTTAGAGAATGTACCCGATTGCCCACGTTTCTCTCTCCCAAAGTTAAGGTCCATTCTGTTAGACATGGGATTTAAGTATAAAAAGTTGAGCAATAAGCCAGTGATGATGTGTGGTCCAAAGCCCACATGAAAAATGCTGATGGGAATTGATTCAAATAGTTACTGGCAATTATCTTCCGAAAGAATACGCAATTATGGCTTAGACCTTACGCCGCAGAAAAGCAAGTTGATGAAAGCCCACCCCAACCTAACATCCTGTAGTTTACCTGAAGGGAGCAACACAGATACTTTTACCGTACGTGCCGGTCATTTAAAGGAAGAGCGTCGACTGCCGAGTCGGTGGCAACCACGCGCCTCTTTTCTCCTCCCTCTCCCACGACGGAGCTGCCGGTACGCGTATAGAAACATCTAGATAAATAATAAGCGATATTGTCCTTATTAATGATATTTAATGTAAATGTTATTAATACCAGCATTGCATTCATCGTACAGCATACAACAGTACCAATCAATTTTCAATTGACCGATTGGTTTCGAAGTTAGCAGGGGTTTGCGTTGTTTACAACACATCCATCAATTTTACTGATATAAACAATTTGTTTTCTGCAAACTGTTACTAATAGATCTGGCTTTCTTATATCAAAATCGCAAGTTATTGGAACAAAAACTACGGGAATACGAAGCGCTCAAAGTTGGGTAACTTGATTTTACGCGCAAAAAACGGGTACTTTTTTGAGAAAAAATTAAGTACAAGGAATACTACGGAGCCGAAGATTTTTTGAAGTAAATGATCCAACGTAGAAATAAACTCTCTCTTGAATGCTTTTTGTTGCATTAAAATTGATCGCTTCGTTTAGACGATAGAGCTCCTCAAACTCGGGTGTCTTGCTTTTTTTTACAGACAGTAGTGCTGAAAATTTTCGATTTGTAATATTTGGCAGTAATTGTATATAATTAGCACTACGGATTATGCAATGCAGTTTAACTGGATTAAAACACAGTTTTTGACGCTTTGAATATAAGTCAAGAAACGAATTTTCATTCTTAAGGCACGCTGTTTCCACTTTAACACCACTTCTATCCTTGATGAGCTGCAGATCTCTTCGATACATTTAAAGACTGTCTCGCGAACACTTTCCCCCTCTCACTGTGCCGATGGAGCAAATTTTGACACAATTTTGACAATTAGTATAAAAAACTATGTACGAGAAAAAAGAGAAGGCAGACAGGTCTTGAATAAGGAGATGCACACGCGGTGACAGACCAAAACAAACTGAGACTTCTTCGGTGAATAAACGCGGCTGTCAACAAAAACATATGCAGCTAGATGGTCTTCCGTCAAGATTTTAGGCACATACGGCAATGGGCAGAATTGGCCACTAACGGGTCATAATAATAGGGTTCTGAAAGGAAGTGGAAAGGTTATTACCCTCTTGCCCTAATCCGTAGGTGCCATGAAATATTTCTTTTTAGAGAGAGCTACGTTTACGGAAAACGTCTCAATGCATGAAAAGCCACAGCTGCAGGCTCTCGACTTGAATTGAAAATGAAATGTTTTTGCATGGATAAAAAATATTTGAACACTAAAATCGGAGTTTGCAGTAAATTTGTCTATAGAGATAAAAAGAGTGAGATGGCAAAAACGAAAAAATTTTTCTGCTAGAACAAATGATGCAAAAATTCCATAATTGTAATTTATTTTCATTTCATTTCATCAATGAATTATACTTAAAGAATCTTAAAAAGTTTTTTCATATTAATTGTCACAGATTTTTGGCTCAAATGAAAGTTAATCCGCCTGGAAACTTACGTGGGACTCAATGGTAAATTTCTCTGCAAACATCCATTTAACAGGACAAATAACAATGGAGTATTTGAGAAAAGGTAATTAACAATTTTTTAAACGTTAGTAATTCACAACAATAGGGTTTAGAATAAAATAATGTTTTAGTTATATATTTGCATTTAATAAAGATTTAGCTTTAAAAAGAGCTATTAATCATTGCTGTATGACAATTACAAGCGGAGATATAAGTGATAATATGATTTAAGGCTCGGATTTTTGCTAAAAATGCGAAAAAATTACAACATTCATAATTCGCTCAAAAAATTTTTTTTCGCAAAACTGTTTGAGTATATTCAGTTTGAGTTGATTTTGTTCCTGTACACCAATTTTTATCAAAATCTGATACCCTTAGGGACAAACGTTTGTTGAATTGAGGTGGAATGACCCATATTATATATATATACTGTGACGGATTGGCCGTCTTATCTTTGTTTTTCCCTGGTCGCGCCTCCCGCGTTGGTCATTTGCGTCCCAAGCCGGGTCCCCGTTGCGTAAGCGAGATGAACGCCTGCCTTTTTCTGTGTGGATATCTGGTAAAATGTTCCTTTGTCTTGTACATTGGATTCTTTAAGAGTGAGAATCACGCCACTTACGTGTCTACTCAGGTCATTGGGCAGTGTAAGCCATGAAACTATTGGTGATTTTTGAATTAAAGTCACGTGAGAGGGGGGATTAGGGTTACAGGGAGGACGCCGACTGTTGAGTCGGGAGGAATATGATAGTCAGTTGGTGATTGGGAGTCGAGCACAGAAGCTCAGGGTGTGCTGGTGAAGCCAGGCGAGTGTGTGGACGGAGAGAGAGAGGCGATAATTGGAGACGGAGATCACCACGACTTCCGCGAGGAATTGACAAAGTCGTTCCCTAGCGGTTTTTCCTGCGTTCTGCCCCAGAAGAGGAACGAGACGCAGCGGACCTCGATCCCGGCACCCCGAAGAGGAGGTGCGGTTTCGGGTAGATAAGGGCGACAGACCGCAAAAGGTAGCGGGCCGCCGCATCCCCGGAACCAAAGGTTGGACGAGTTCCTTTCAGTCGGAATGTGTGTTTTCACAACAGGTGTTGTTGAATTCCGTTCTCCACGCCACCATACCGAAAACTCAACGGTGCAGTCTCTCCGCGCTGGATTTCGCCGTCAAGCTCCACACCAGCTTATACATAAGTATCGCCACACCCGTATTTCCCCAATCCTAAGTGGTTTCAACCCTCTTATTCACGCTTCCCCACTGTGAAACCCGTGTGCGCCAGAATAAGTGGTGTACGAGATATCCAAACAGAGTTAAGGTCCCTTCAGGTCAAGAGAAGAGTCAAACTGATCCCAAGAGTGGACAATCATAGTCCTAAGGGACCATATTTCTGTATCACTCACTCCCGTCCTCATCATTAGTATTCATAAAAGGACGAGGAGCTTGTAATTCTCTTCATTTGGTAGTTTATTTTATTTTTTCATGTTTGGTCATTTATTTGGTCAAAGTGTTACAGAGTGATTATTTTATTTTTGTTAATTTCATCCCATTTATGTCTCGCCATTCATTTACCTTTTCATCCCTCATTAGTTAGTAAGACATGTGTTATTTAGCTGTAGAGTGCCTCCTTCGTGTTCATTTTCATGCTCATTTCATTGAATAAATGTTGCTTGTGTTAATTGTAAAAAAGGCAGAGGTCCCGTCCGCCGTGGCTTAAAGTTCCCCCAACCCTCGAACATTTTGGATCGTCCTTGCTTTGCCGGCTGAGCTGGTTCGACGCTGCGGTTTTGAGGTGGCGCCCTTCTCAAACACGCGACAAAGGTCGCGATATCCCTTTTTTTCTCAAAACCATTTCCCACCCGGGAAAGTCCGAAGTAGACGAGGTGTCGAGGCAAAGGTAAGGGGTCCAATTCTCAATGTGTGTATATATATATATATATATATACATATATATATATATATATATATATACACAAAATAAAACAGACAGACGACGAAAACATAGAAACACGCAAAAGAGACACAAAAGTTTGGACGTTTCCGCGGTCATGCCGCCTTTTTCAACGGAAGAGGGTTGACTGCCGTTGACTGCTGGCTGAGTCCTCTTCGTGAGTGAAAGAGTGGGGGGGGGGTGGTAAGAATGGGTACAGGAGTGGGGCGGGAGACAGTGGAGGAGGTAAGGAAGTGGTGGCCTCTAGTGAGAGATGTTCAAGCCTGGTTCAAGATGGTCGCCCTATCGTATCCAGCCGCAATGCCCCCACTGAATGAATCTCTGCTCTACTCGATCACTACCTTCAACCAATAGTCACCTCCCTCCCTTCCTTCATCAAAGACTCCTACCACTTTCTTGACATCCTTAATTCCACCCCCATTCCCAAAGACACCAATATTCTCATGGCTACGATAGATGTGGTATCACACTATACTTCCATTCCCCACCATGAAGGCCTAGAATCTCTCCACTACTTCCTCTCACTACGTCCAACACCCCACTCTCCATCTGCCAGCTTCATCACTCGCCTAGCAGAACTTGTCCTTACTAAAAATGCCTTCTCATTTAATAATAACATTTATCTGCAGATACGAGGGGTCCCTATGGGGACCCGCATGGCACCATCTTACGCCAACATTTATATGGGCCATCTAGAAACTTCATTCTTAAACTCCCAAGTGCTCAAACCCCTCCTGTGGGCCCGATACATTGATGATATTTTCCTCCTGTGGCCCCACGGGCGCGACTCACTCACCTCTTTTATCTCTTCTCTCAACTCTTCTTCCTCTATCACGTTCACCTCCTCCATCTCTGATTCATCCGCCACCTTCGTTGATATCAAAATTCTCCTTGAAGAGAACAAATTCATCACCTCTATCCACAAAAAGCCCACCAACCACGAACAATATTTGCATTATACTAGTTGTCACCCGCCACACACCAAACAATCCATTCCATACTCTCTCTCCTTCCGGGCTCACCGTCTTTGCAACAATGCCGCCTCCCTACACCAAGCTATAGGTAACCTCCATCACGCCCTCCAGAAACGTGGGTAGAGCCTCTCCTCAGAAAGAAAATTCTATCCCCTACCGCCAATTACACACCCCGCATCAAAAATAACCCTCCCGGCCCATTGAATTTCATCACCAAATTTTTTCCCAGCTCACACAAAATAAAAAGCATCTTGAGAGATCTTTATCCCATCATAAATACCAACCATACAACATCAAATCTCCTTCCCGCCTGCCCTTCCGTTACTTACAAAAAAGCACCCAATCTTAGCAATATTCTTAGATCCACTCTTCTACATGCTCCCCTTCCTTCCAATTTCTCTTCACCTTGCAAACGCCCGAGATGCAAATGTTGCTTTCTACTCCGCTCAGCCTCCTCATCAGTCCTTAACAAATCCTCCTCTACACCCTCCTGCACCTCCACCAATGTAGTTCACCGCCTATCCTGTAATTTCTGCCCCTCCTTCTACATTGGAGAGTGCACTACACCACTAGCTATCAGGATGAACAACCACCGGCATTCCACCAAAATTCCTCCCTTCCACGTTCCTATCCCGAAACATACTGCCCACCATAATCAAACTTTTGACAACTGTTTTCCCCTCGCCATAGTGGAAGTACTTTCCAAAAATGCCACTAGCATTGAGGTGAGGTCTCGTGAATTGGCGCGTATCTGGCTCGAAAGATCATATCAAAAGCCAGACTTGAACATCTCTCACTAGAGGCCACCACTTCCTTACCTCCTCCACTGTCTCCCGCCCCACTCCTGTACCCATTCTTACCACCCCCCACTCTTTCACTCACGAAGAGGACTCAGCCAGCAGTCAACCCTCTTCCTTTGAAAAAGGCGGCATGACCGCGGAAACGTCCAAACTATTGTGAGTGTCTCTTTTGTGTGTTTCTATGTTTTCGTCGTCTGTCTGTTTTATTTTGTGTGTATATATATATATATATATATATATATATGTTCACAGAGGGAACGCACTAGGCGGATACACAATAATTCGCATAAAAGGACACTTAACACAAAACATAGGTACACGAAAAAAGGAGACTCACAAAGTAAACTAGGAGACGTTTCGACGCTCATGGCGCCATTCTCGATCCGGAGAGAGTGATGTTCTCCACGTAGAGTGAGGGGGTGGAAGGGGAAAAGGGTGGGGGAAGAGGGGCTGGTGGTGGGGAGGAAAAGGTGACCAATGGGGACTCTCAATGTTGAAGATTGAGACCTGGATACTCCCATGCCTTAGAAAGGAAAATGTGGGCGTATTCTCTGGGTCTCACCTATATGCTGCCGGCAGATTCAGGGAGGACTTCAATAATATCAAGGGAAAAGCAATGGTCGAAAGGGTGACCGTGGGAAGCGGTGTGCTTCGAAATGGGATCGAGGAAGGGGGGAGACTTGGTGGAATGACGATGGCCATTCATACGGATCAACAGTGGGGTGGTGGTCTCACCAATATAAAATGATGGACAAAAATTACAGGAGAGGCGATAGATGGTGTTGATGGAGGTGCAGGTCGCCGTAGTGGAAGACCGATTGATGGGACGTGTGGGACGGAGAAGAGGGCAGCATTTACACCTTGAGCGGCGGCAAGGCGATGACAAAGGAGAGCGGGTGGGTGGTTGTCGAAGTGAAGTTTGGCGGGCGTTTGAAGCAGACTGAGGGGCAGGTGGGCAGAAGAAGAGAAGTGGAAGCGTTAAGCGTTGTTCTTTATAATAGGGAACAAGTCTCTGAGGATCTCATTAATTCTATGGGCGCCGGGAATGTATGTTGTGAACAGGTTAAGGGTTTGTGGGGAGTCAGACTTGGCACGGGGGGTGAAATTGGCGGTGGGTGGGAGGATTTTGTTGTGGAATAATTTTTCGGGGTACCCGCGTTTCTTGAGGGAGTGATGGAGGCTGTCTGTATATTTTTGGAGGGAAGGGGCGTTGTTACATATACGGTGTCCTCGGGTGGAGAGGGAGAACGGGATCGAACGCTTGATATGTGGCGGGTGGCAACTTTGGAAGTGAAGGTATTGTTCGTGATTTGTCGGTTTTTTGTGGACAGAGGTAATGAATTTTTGATTTTCCAAAAGAATATTGATATCCAAAAAGGTAATTGAGGATTCGGAGATGGAAGATGTCACGTCACGGGGCCGTTTTGTCCCACCCGAAAGGCTGGTGATGCAGGGCCGGTATTAGCCTCACGTTTGCAGACAAAAGAAATCAAAATATGGAGGGACAGGAAACCAGATGGGAAATGAAAAGAAATAAAAGGGGGAAGAGGGAGAAATGAAGGAATAAGAAGGAATGAAAAAAGGAAAATCCCGCCTTACCATTGACTCCGCTAACCTCAGCACCCCGTTGTATCTCCTTCGCGTCTGAGTTCCGACGAGAGAGAAAAAAAAACTATTACACGAACCTTCTCGCCTGAACTGCGGCGAGAGAATGCCCCTCTTGCTAGGACTTCGTCACTGAAACTTAGAAAGCGCCCTCTACGCGCACAAAACAAAAGATATACTACAAACCAAGGCAGGCGGGAAAAAAGGGGAGAAAAAGAGGGAAATTTAAAAACTGAAAAGAATGGAAAAATAAAAAGGGAATAGGTCTGCTCCGGCCCGAACATACCGCCCACCTGAATTTATACGAAATTCATATCAATTTTTAAGAATAATTAACTCCTGTCCCCAGCCCTATCGCGCAGTAATAAGGAAAGGAATTTAGGTTCTACTTCTTCACTCTCAGAGGCCCATCAGAGAGACTTCTCTACAGGAACTAAGTGTGCGCCCGCCTGGTTAGGGTTAATCGATAGGAGAGAGAGAGAATAATACCAAAACAAAATAAATAAATAGGGGACAGGTAAACAAAATTAAGTTACTGTTCTGAAGTTGGAATAGGTACCAACTTCACTACAGGCCGAACTAATGTGCCTGAGGAAGTAGTTAATTCCACTACCCGGATCACACCCGCTGAATCGGGAAAAACTCGATTGATTCGTCCCATCCTCCATAATGACGGAGGAAGGTTAGAGTCACGGATTAGAAATAGATCTCCAACATTGATTCTCGAAGTATCATTACTCCATTTTGCACGTTGCTGCAAAGTGTGAAGGTACTCAGAAGACCACCGGCTCCAGAAATGTAAATGCATCTGTTCTACTAATCTCCATCGAGTGGAAAGTGGTTTAACGTCATCGTCAAGATCAGTACGCAATTCTAAAAGTGGAGCGCCTATAAGAAAATGCCCAGGTGTTAGGCAGTCAAATTCTGATGGATCGGACGATTTTGGGGTCAGAGGTCTCGAATTTAATACTGCCTCAATTTTGCAAAATAGTGTGGTAAATTCTTCGAAATTCAAAATATGCCCATGCAATATTCTTCTCAAGTGGTATTTGACGGACTTAATGCCCGCTTCCCACAGACCCCCGAAATGGGGAGCGGAGGGGGGATTAAACTTCCAGACAATACCCGAATCTGGCAAAAATGACGTCAAGGCCCTCTTGTGGAGTTGGGAACGGATCATTTGATACAGGTCCTTTAAAAATCTATCTGCCCCAACGAAATTAGTCCCACAATCTGAATGAATCACCTTAGGGATACCGCGCCGGGCTATAAACCTCTGAAGAGCCGCTATAAATGCTGCGGTTGACAGGGATGTCACTAACTCTAAATGAACCGCCTTAGTTGCGAAACAGATAAAGAGACACAAATAACATTTATCATGTGTTGCATTTCTACTGTTACTTAACTTGTAAGCAAAAGGACCTGCGTAATCTACCCCAACGAAAGAAAACGTTTTGTTAGGCACAACCCGGGCTGACGATAATGGTGACATAATAGACTGAAGATGGGCTCCTCGATAACGTGCACACACAATACACTTAATTATTTCCGATCGAACCAGTGCTCTGCCAGATATAATCCAAAGTCCCCCGTGCAGAGATGCAAAGTGGTAATGTCGCACAATCAATCGCGAGAGATAACACTCATTTGGTAAGAAAACAGGTTGTTTTTGTGCTTGAGACAATGTGGAATTCATGACCCTTCCGCCCACCCTGAGGACCCCTTGGGAATCAATTACGGGAGACAGACGGGCAAAAGTTGAATGAAGATGCTTGTTTCGAGAAATCGATCGGAGGACATCCTTAAAATGACATTTCTGAACCAGTTTTATGATGTGGGTAAGCGATGCACTCCATTCTGATTCCAAAATAAGAAGATTAGGTGGTCGCTGCATTCCCTTACAACCAGAAATAAATCTCCTTACAAATACAACTGTTCGTATTAATTTTATATAGCATGAATATGCCTTCATCCAATGACACGAACATCCTTTTTCATCTTGGATGGCTCCTGCCCATTGCGCCTGAGTCTTCACCTCCGGTAGAATGTTCACGTGTCTCCTTTCCAAAGGTATAGAGGGCCACTTTGATTCGTCCTCCCTTAGAAATTCTGGACCTGACCAATATAAATTACATAACAGTAACTGATGAGGCATCATTCCTCTCGAAACACAATCCGCTGGATTGTTGGATGATTCAATGTGTCTCCACGAAGAACTAGGAATTGAAGCTGTAATGTTGGTGATTCTGTTAGCAACAAAGGTCTTTAACGAATGAGGTGATATTTGCAACCATGCCAACATTATCTGAGAATCGGTCCAAGCATATATTTTTAGGATCTCAAGCCTTTTGTCCAACAATGATGACAAACGGGATAAGAGTTTAGATAGTAAATCTGCACCCAACAGTTCAAGTCTTGGGATAGATAAGGTTTTCAGGGGAGCTACTTTACTTTTAGCCACAACTAGATGAACATTAATTTCTGATTCTGCGATCGTTCTTACATACACAACCGCACCGTAGCCGCGCTCCGATGCGTCAAAGAATCCGATCAGTTGCGCCTTTGAAGGAGATTGAGGAAATATATAACGAGGAATCTTTATCTGTTGCAGTAAATGACTCTGACAGACAAAATTATCCCATTGAGTCCTAATGCCTTCTGGAAGCGAATCATCCCAAGATAACTTCTCCTTCCATAGCGATTGCATCAAAGCTTTAGCCCATAATGTTATGGGAGACAAGGCCCCAATAGGGTCAAAAATTCTTGCAATGTTCGATAACAGCTTTCTTTTTGAATTTACCACAGCATCAAAATTGACGTGGTAGGAAAATGTATCGGATTCGGGTGACCAGTGCATTCCCAAACCTTTAAAAGGCAAACATCGTCCGAATCAAAATTCAAAATTGATACTCGTTTCTCCTCGGGAATATTAATTAGTAATTCTGGAGCATTGCTTGCCCATTTTCCTAGAGAAAAACCTCCCGATAACAGCAAGGAAATTAATTGGGTTTGCAAATCTAGCGCATCCCGAACCGAGATTGCTCCCGTGACGATGTCATCCACATACGTGTCATGAAGGAGTACCTGTGAGGCGAAAGGGAAATTTTTTCCTTCATCACTAGCGAGCTGATGTAAAGTTCTAATAGCTAGAAAAGGCGAAGAAACAACTCCATAAGTCACAGTCTTTAATTGATAATCTACCAACGAAGACGATGGATCCTCTCGGAAGACAACGTGTTGATACGGACAATGGTCGGGATCTATCAAAATTTGCCGATACATTTTAGAAATATCGGCAATAAACGCGACCTCGTGAGTCCTAAATCCGATTAAAATGTCAAAAATGTCCCTTTGATGTTTGGGACCGGTCTCTAATACAGCATTCAGTGAATTCCCGAGTGTTGTCTTCGCCGAGGCATCGAAAACAACACGTATTTGACCGCCCTGTGAAGCGGCCTTGAACACGGCATGATGGGGCAGATAATACGATCCGGGACTCACAGACCTGGACATATGTCCCAGCGATTCGTATTCTTTCATGAATTAATGATACTCCCCCTTTAAACGAGAGTTCCTAGATAATCGGCGCTCCGTATTCATCCATCGCGTAACAGCATGGCCGTGAGAATCTCCCAGAGCGGGAGGATATGCCTTAAACGGCAACATAACTTCATACCTACCGTCTGGTGTACGACGACGTGTATTTTGAAACCCCACTTCGCATTGTAAGTCTTCGGGTCTCGGTCGAATTTCGAGCTTTACTTCTTCCACCTCCCAAAATCTTTTCAACTGATTAAGAATAAGCGTCTCCCTCTTACAAATAGCCAACGAAATAGCATGAGGAGGAGGCTGGGGGGCGATGGTTGGACAACTTCCCATTATAATCCAACCGAAAACAGAATTCATAGCTATCACATTTGCGTTAAACAATGATTTCCGCCCACCAAGAAGAATCCTAGGAAATAAATCCATACCTAATAACATTTCCACGGGAGCTGGCCTATCGAACTCGGGATCTGCGAGACGCAAATAAGAAATTTTTTTGAAAATATAGTGCGGGAGCGGAACTGTAGGAAGTTTATTTATGACCTCGGATACTACAACCGACTTCGTAGTGAGTACTGGGGTTGACACATGTCTTGGTGACAAAGAACATAAAACCTGCCCGTTGGGTGGTTGCAGTGGAACATGAGCTAATCCAAATAGCTCGCCCTCGTAGGCAGATACGGTTAAGGACAGTCTCCTTACAGCTGAGGAGGCAATAATAGACAATTGGGACCCAGGATCAATTAGAATTCTAATGCGTTCCCACGCCCCATTACCTGCCTGAATCAAGGCTACCGCTGTGCCTAGAATTGTAGTATGCTGCCGATCACTCTGAGTGCATGACGTAATAATTACAGGGGGTAAGGGTGAGGTAGTAGATGGTTTTGACGAAGAAATACCCTCCTGATTACCGTCCCGTGATCCGGTGGGAACCTTTCCTGCGTCCTTCGCGCCGACTGAGTTCCCGTCCTCGGCAGAATTGTGTAACGACGTATGATGGTAGCGCTTACATCTTTGACAACGCATACCTCTTACTTGACATTTTGGGGCCCAATGCCCAGGCCTTAAACAATTGAGGCATAACCTTTTTGAACGCACGAATGTTGAACGTTGATTGTAATCCATTTCAATATAACGAGGGCATTTAAATAAAGGATGCCAAGAAGAACACAACGGACAAATGTCACGTTTTTCTGGGATATCATACACCCTTGAAGATGCTTCGTTGACTGAGACTGGCAGTGAAAATTTAGATTTACCTCGCGAACTAGAGGGGGTAGATCTAGGGACCGTTCCACTTGATGTTTGCATAATTTTAATTTGTTTCTTTACAAAATTAATTAGATCCGTTACTGAAGGAAATGTGTTTCCACTTAGCGTTCCTTCGAATTTGGATAATGTCTCTGCATTCAAAACTCGAGCGGCCAAGCGGAATAAAATAAATTCTCCCAAATCTGGAATGTTCAAGGTCCCTAAGGCTGCATACATTTCCGCAAATGTTGTCACGAATTGTTGTAACTCTGCCTGATTATTAGGAATTTCCGGAAACGACAACATCTTATCCAAAAAAGAAAACCCAAGAATGCGAGGATTGTCATAGAAATCGTTTAATTCTCTCCAGGCTGATGGATAGTGCCCTTCGCCAAATGGAACAAAGGCAATTATCGCCAATGCCTTCCCTTGGAGAGAAGATTTGAGATAGGAAAACTTTTCAATTGCGGATATATCATTCCGGTAATGTATCCCCGATTTAAATATATCACGAAAGGCAGGCCATTCAGAAAACAACCCCGAAAACTTCGGAACGTCAATGGCTGGAAGTCTACATCCTTGAAAAGGCACAGGTGAACTGGCTTCCCCATCTACATCACTCATGGACGATGTCAATCCTTCAAAAACAGACAAGACAAAATAATACTTATCCTCGAAGTCCTTTGCCAGTACGGAATCTATCATATGCACGTCCGTGCGATTGCAATTATTGCAGTGTTCAAAGATTGCTAGGTTTTCATCCATGAAACTACCATAGACCTCCTTTAAAATAGAACACCTGGCCGAAAATATCCTATAATTAGGATGTTCTCTGACACGCCCCTGGTATTCGCTCAATTCACGTGCTAAATCATATGCGACCGAAAGGGTAGCCTTGGACAGGTCCCGTTTGAATCGCAGAAGGGATAAACGCGATTCGAAATTCTGTCTCGTGGTTATTTCACTTTCTGGCATGATTGCATAGAACGATATTGAAATAAATTAAAATAAAATAAAGCCTAACGATTTCCTAAAATCCCGGGTTTCGGCACCAAAAAATGTCGCGTCACGGGGCCGTTTTGTTCCGCCCAAAAGGCTGGTGATGCAGGGCCGGTATTAGCCTCACGTTTGCAGATAAAAGAAATCAAAATAAGGAGGGACAGGAAACTAGATGGGAAATGAAAAGAAATAAAAGGGGGAAGAGGGAGAAATGAAGGAATAAGAAGGAATGAAAAAAGGAAAATCCCGCCTTACCATTGACTCCGCTAACCTCAGCACCCCGTTGTATCTCCTTCGCGTCTGAGTTCCGACGAGAGAGAAAAAAAAACTAATACACGAACCTTCTCGCCTGAACTGCGGCGAGAGAATGCCCCTCTTGCTAGGACTTCGTCACTGAAACTTAGAAAGCACCCTCTACGCGCACAAAACAAAAGATATACTACAAACCAAGGCAGGCGGGAAAAAAGGGGAGAAAAAGAGGGAAATTTAAAAACTGAAAAGAATGGAAAAATAAAAAGGGAATAGGTCTGCTCCGGCCCGAACAGAAGAGGTGAAAGAAACTGAGAAAGAAGTATTTAGGGAATTTATGAAAGAAAGAAGGGATTCATGTCCGTGAGGCCAGAGCAGAAAAATGTCGTCAATATAACGAGCCCAGAAGAGAGGTTGAAGCGTTTGTTTGCATAGAAAAGAACTTTCGAGGTGGCCCATGAATAGATTGGCATAGGAAGGTGCCATGTGGGTACCCATAGCGTTGCCTTTGGTTTGAAGGAAAAATTGACCATAAAATGAGAAGGAGTTCTTTGTAAGTACCATTTCGGCGAGGCGGACAATGAATTGAGTGGAGGAAGAATGTGGTGTCTGTCGTTGTGAGAGGTAGTAACAGAGTGATTTTAAGCCCTCGTTGTGTGGAATAGATGTATAAAGTGAATTAACATCAATCGTTGCCATAATAAGATTGGTGCCTGCGATTGGGACGGAGTGGAGCAGCTCTCCTCTGGCCCCACGGACATGAATCCCTTCTTTCCTTCATAAATTCCCTAAATACTTCTTTCTCAGTTTCTTTCACCTCTTACATCTCCGAATCCTCAATAACCTTTTTGGATATCAATATTCTTTTGGAAAATCAAAAATTCATTACCTCTATCCACAAAAAACCGACAAATCACGAACAATACCTTCACTTCCAAAGTTGCCACCCGCCACATATCAATCGTTCGATCCCATTCTCCCTCTCCACCCGAGGACACCGTATATGTAACAACGCCCCTTCCCTCCAAAAATATACAGACAGCCTCCATCACTCCCTCAAGAAACGCGGGTACCCCGAAAAATTACTCCACAACAAAATCCTCCCACCCACCGCCAATTTCACCCCCCGTGCCAAGTCTGACTCCCCACAAACCCTTAACCTGTTCACAACATACATTCCCGGCGCCCATAGAATTAATGAGATCCTCAGAGACTTGTTCCCTATTATAAAGAACAACGCTTAACGCTTCCACTTCTCTTCTTCTGCCCACCTGCCCCTCAGTCTGCTTCAAACGCCCGCCAAACTTCACTTCGACAACCACCCACCCGCTCTCCTTTGTCATCGCCTTGCCGCCGCCCGAGATGTAAATGCTGCCCGCTCCTCCGTCCCACACGTCCCATCAATCGGTCTTCTACTACGGCGACCTGCACCTCCATCAACACCATCTATCGAAGCAATATCAGGAACAAGGCAGAGAATATTCTCATAGGTGGGTGAAGCCCTATTTCAGTTTTTAAATCACAGCAGTGAGTAAGATAGCTAGAAACTTATTTAAGTTACTCCTGTGTTTTTGGAGATTAACACTTTAATATATTTAAATCTCTAGGACAAATGTAAGCAAAGAGACGGCAAAAACGTAAATGCGTTGATATCTATTTCCCCTGTAGACTTAGCTTTTTCTTGGCCCAATTTTAAGGGCCTTATGGCTGATAAATTATTGCTATCGTCATTATGATACGGAAAAATATCTGAGCCCTAGCGGCTCGCACGCCGCTTTGTTTACGAAACTCGGGAGAGGAAATTTGACCCTCGACGGTGGGACTCTCAAGAAGCTGAATCACTGATAGTGAGGCATTCACAGATAGTGTCGAGTTTCATCTTTCTCTCTATGCCACATCGGATCACGGTGGAAGGAAACCACGAACATTCTGGGCGTCTTGGAGAACTGCGAATGAGACGGGTGAATTCTATGACAGTAATGTAGTGGGCGATGGATATCAACTGCATGGTAAAACAAAACTAAATCCACGAAAAGTATTGACGACAATAATTCTTGCGTTAAAATAACAACAGTAATGTAGTAGGCGATAGATATCAACTGCATGGTAAAACAAAGCAAATCCTCGAAAAGTAGTGACGACAGTAATTCCTGTGCTAAAAAAATACGAATATTCCAAAATTTCTGCATGAGTATCACTCGCATATTTTGGATCGAATTTGGCTCTAAAATCATTCTTTCCCGACTCATTACAATGGTGCGTGCTCAAACAGGAAAACATAATTAATACTTTTCGAGACGTGAATAGTATGGAATAATAGGAAATGGCTTGTATGCTTATACTCACTTGGTCTTATTTGCCGTACCTATTTGGAAATAAAATTATTTCAGAGAACAGTCAATGATGAGGTACTAATAAATTAACTCTTTCGCTCTCATGGCATATGTATTTACCCCTCCCACAAAGATCACGGCTTGAACTTGAAAAGATCTATTGCTTTTAAAAACATTTTTGCAAACCTAACATTTTCCCTGAAGTTGGAAATTTTACGCATATATTTTAGGCGTATTTTATCTTAATTACATTTTTTCCATGGGTCAATTATATATTTTTTAATAACCCATGTGTTAAGAAAAAATATTTTTATCAAGAGCCGATATATCGACACCCTGAGCACATACACAAAATCACTCGGAACCTTGAGAGCCATTGGGTTCAGGAGAAGACGGAAGATAGTTGAAAGCGCTCTTTATTTTATTTGTCTATTACTGAGCGGAAAGGTTTTCGTGAATGGAGTCTAGATAAACTATGAACGCAACCTGCCAGTGATGAGAAACATGAAGTTGACGGAGTTATAACGTTTTGTAGGAACACGTATACAATATACAACGTTTTTTATCTCGTATGTTTTTAACCCCTGCCTAATCTCAGCCATCTCAGATATGGACATCGAGTCCACCCCACGTCCCTCTTGCATTTCCTTGAATTGTATATTAAGGAATATCGATGAGTATGCGTTAGCACAGCTTTTCCTGACCCGAGAAAAATTTACTAATTAATACGCCGGCTTTGCAATAGAACTTACTTCACAGATACTGTTGTATAGGTTTTGCAATCCTATAAAATGAAATTGGAAATTCAATAAATATAAGTGGAAAATAAGTATACGTTGATTGAAGATAGGTTCATGGAGAAAAGTTGTCAATAATGCATACATTAGAGGTCGTTAAGACTGTTTGACAGTAGTTTGACATACGTTTTTAAGTAATACGTCGCATACAAGTAATTCAATGATAGTAAGTGAAAATATTTCCACCTAATAGACGCCAAAAGTTCAATAAAAATATTGATTTTGTTGGTTCAGAGGAGGAGGTGGGGGATTTTAATCGAAGTAATTCATTAATGCGGAAAAAAGTGTTTAATGCTCTGTGCATTATAATTGAGGTTGGTTGGAAAATTTTACTCTGTTATTCACCGAGGTGAGTTTAGTTCGTTTATCCATACACAAAAATTTTTATCGCAGTAAAGTTTTGAAGTGGGTTGAAACCAAACCTAACCCGAGATAAAAGCTAAGAATATGTACACTTGTATCAATCCGTTTGGGATTTAATATACCGACACCTTCCCCTAAAATATAGGTCAATTTATTGCCGCTCGCTTTATTAATTTTTTTAAATTTGTCCTAAATCTTCTAAGTTGATTGGCATACGCTGTATATGCTTTGAACCACTAATCGAAGGGCTTTTTGTCTCATACGTGGAATGCACAATGTTTCATTCGGCAGATTAAATGTATGTAGATACCTTCACATAGTGTAACATTTTCAGATCCATCGGCAACAATACCGTCAGAAGAAAATATCTACGTACTCATAAAAAGACGACCACCTCCATCAACACCCTTTACGAACAAAGAAAGGTCCGATTTCTGAGTGGTTGGGGCGCATATTTCTTTTCAAGACATCTCAAAAACAATGAATCTATATATAGCCTCGGTAATATGATCCGCGTGGGACAGGGACCCCTCTCCTGCTGATGCTGCCTCTGCACCTGCAGAGTTGCTTAACCACAAAAGGAAGATATCGAAAGATTTCGACATCTGAAGCCACGTGAACCAAATTGCTGAGTCACTCAAATATTTAATATCTCATTGACTCACTCTGGAGGAATATCACATTACATCCCGGGTTGGTGTGGATAGGTCGCCGATCGCCGAGGGCCCCCGACCCGAGGTAGCGTGGCTGGGCCCCCGTTTTGGGTTGCCAAAAATATTAGCGAGGACAGAAGTTAGTCTAACATTGCGCCTCACGACAATTGACAACTGATTTGACAGCTAATCGCCTTCCAACCAGAGCGTGAGTAGTTGAAAAGTAACGTTTATCGTACTTGAATCGCTTTGCTCATAAATATTTCATTTCAGAGTCCCAATGCAGTTAAAATTATTACTTTTAAAAATAAAGAAATCTATCTGCGGTTTACGCTCTCGATTTTTATATAATATTAACGATTAAAGAAATTGCTGTCTCTGTTTTTACGGGAAAGGGATGAAAACTTTTGGAACACGTACTGAGCGCTAGGAAAATCAACGGCTATCACCAATATGCAAGATTTTGTTGTTTGAAATGAAGAGGAGTATTGTTCTGTGGATTCTGAAATTTACCTTCAAATTCCTACATCGCCTCCGGTTTTTCCATAAATCACGAAAAAGTTACAATTAGAAAAGGCAAATTTTTAATGTTGTTGCATAAGTGATTTTTTTATAGCAGGTAAAAATGTTCTGTGCGTGGACGTAATTTGTTTAAGATTTTGTACATGTTAGTAAAATTAAATAGTTAAAAACAAAACTGTATTTCCAAAAAAGGTGGCGTCAAGGTTTTCTACGAGTTCAGATGCGGAGAATGAGTGCGAAGTATATTCTAGCAAAGCAAGAAAACTTTTGTCTTATGTATTTTAAAATATATTAGATATGAATTAGAATACGTTTCTGTACATTTTGAAAAAAAAACCATGATACTAAGTCTAATTCCCATGTCTACCCTCGTTAAAGCTCCTCGCCACAGCGCAAAGACAAATTGCTGATTAAATTGTAACACTATGAACTCATGTAACAGTTGAAAATCATGGAAATTTCCTTGCATTGGTTATTGTAGTTTCAAACTACGACGTGATAATGCAAAATCACGTAAGGTAATGCATTGAAGAGAGCGAACTGCATAGAATGAAAGCAAAGAAAAAAATTTGAGCTGCTGGAGAATGGACTAAAAGACAGATTGGTCACGACTCTCTCTAAAATATTTGTCCATATATTTCGTTAATAAGCTAATGAACTTAATTGGACCTTTGTGAAGTGATATCATTCTGGAAGACCTGCATAATAGCATAGTGTTTAGATTAATGGTTGATATCACACAAGATCACAGGTTGATATCACTTTGTTGGACCAGTTGGCAAATCACACAATACAACGTAAACTTAACCTACGACTAACAAAATCAATAACCGAAATGGTATTGGAACTGCGAACTGGAATCGATGTAGACCGGTTGGCATGGTACAAACCTACCTACTGCGGTGGACAACGCAAATATGCCTGAGAGTTGTTACATGACTATGGTATAATGGAAAATTTCGGAGGTCTGACGTTGTATGCAAAGTCTAGGTGTTTTTTTTCTGTAGAAATATCTACGTTTTAAAGGCTAGTCTGTTAAGGTGGCATAGTCTAAACGAGGCCTGACAAGAGTAAAAAATAAGTTTCTTTCTAGTTTTGCCTAGAACTCTTTTTACGAATCCTAATATACAGTATGCAACACTAGTTACTTCCCTGATGTGCATCCCCCACGACATGTCCTCATTGATGGTGACGCCTAGGTATTTAGTATACTCTACGTTAGGTATCTTCTTTTCTTTGAGGAAATAATTATTCCAGGGAAAGCTATTCTTTTTCCAAAATCTCATCATCACACACTTCCTCAAATTTAATTCTAGCTGTCAACTAACACACCTATCGTCAATCGCATTTAAATATATAGCTAAAGACTAACTTCCCTCTTCATTTCAAATTTCCTCATTCACTAATGCGTCATCGGAAAAAAGAGGCTTGCTATTTTTAAGTGCTGTAACCATCGTGTACGCTGCACTAGAATCTAGCATTTTCATCTTTATTAGAAAGGAAGGCCTCGTATAAAGTATATGGAACAGGTCGTGAAGGATGTGAAAGAGAGGAATGACGTTAGTATGAAAAGAATGGCCGATAGAAGAATCGAGTGTAGGGCTGCGTGAAAACATTCCTATGATTGTTGACCGTTGACGATGATTGTGGTGAAGATGAATAGGTATCATAAGGACATGACCAAAAGTTTTGAAATATTTAAGGTCTAGTATCACGTAATAACAGAAAGATAAAACAATTGCATCAATTGAGTATTCATTCTCCTGCATGGCATATTTAGCAAATACGTCTATACCTGCGTCATTGTTAATTCGAATAGAAAATCGGTATAAATGACCATTAGGGTGCCCGATTTCGACCAATTTTGGCAAATGGTCGTTATTTGATGGGGAATTGAAAACCCCAAAGCCGTTTTGTGAAACATACCGCCGTTTGCGAGAAATTGCAACGTTGTAAAACTCGAATTTTGAAAAAGGGAAAACACATTTTACGGTATATCCTCGAGTGTATTAAAGCTACAGAGGTGCAAATGAGCTTTTTTTAAAGGACTTGAATAAGTAAAAATTGTATAACTATAATAGGGGATTATGTTGTAAAATATAAACAATTTTATAAAGTTTATAACTATTTTATATTTTGAAATCGATTTTTGATAATGTACCTATGCTCTCGATTTTGCTCTTTTTCATATTTTGTAGATACAACCCTCCTATACAGATTAATAAAGTTTGTCAGAGGTAATGTTTCATTTAAGGAAGAAAAAAAATTTTGAGTGTAGGCGTGTCGCCCGCCAATGGCCGCGGCGTCAGGCTCACGATAGACCACACGGTACTCTGGTGTCTTCAGATCGCAACACACTGTCTCTTTCATCTTCTTCTCTCGAAATTCAACCTTATACATACTCTTAAATCCCCTTCACCCGTGCCATTCGCCATTTCCTTCCCGTAGATAGAATACACGAGGATACCGATGATGCCTCACCTCCTCCCATTCCTCCCACACCCACTCTACAAAAAGCAATACGTTTCAAACAATGAACTCAAGATAACTTCTCTTCCTAAAAACTTAGATTAAGTATGTAGATATTTTCTGCGGGGCCGTTGCTGAGTACATTATTTAATTATCCCGAAATCGACGAGTTTTTTTTCAACCCCTTGGAGAATACATATTCGCTTTCCTTAGCAGGAGGAGGAGGAGCCCTTGTGAATTTTATGCAGCCATTGTCGTTCTAGCAGATAACCAAAAATCTTGTAGGTACCTATGCCCCCGATCTGGTTGAATTTATTTGAGATTGCCTCTAACTAACCGTGGTATTGCCCGTAAAGCGACAACGGCAAGGTAGAAGCGCGACGATGCCGCAGAGGAAATATCGTCCGCCTTTATCGGGAATCAAACCCGGATATCTCTAGATTTTCGCTTGCTCATCTTACGCCCATTATGAAATTCATCTTTGTCTGAACTCATGAAACTCCGAGTTAGAATATGCACAACAGATGTAGGATGAAAAGTGGAAAATTCGTGGCATATTTTAAAAGAAAATTTTCAATAACGAATGACAAAAATATTTCATTGGGCTATTGGTTTCAGTATAGGCCGTTCTATGAAATTTCCCTAAAATAAGCCAAGTCAAAAATACAATATGCTCTTCAAACACGGATTATCTATTGAATGTTTACATATTTTAGAAATGTATAAGGAAATTTAACAGCAACTGTAACAAACGGCTTTCAAAATATCACAATGCTATGAAAAACAAGGAAGGCACACGGATTTGCATTATATAATTATGATATTAGTAATACATGGAAACATAATAAGAAAAAACAATTCGCATGCTATTAAAATTTGGGAGAACTTCAGCCTGCGTTAGTATTTATAAAAGGATAATGAAGATAAATAAACAAAGTCAAGGAAAAATGATGAAAGAACTTCAAATAAGGTTGAAATCCACACTCTTAGAAGATGAGTAGCTCTCAAAGGGAAATGAAATGGTTTTTTAATGAGTGCCAGGGTAAGTATTTTTCTCCCACCTCACCATCAAACTCTCGTTCAACAGCTTTTAAAAGTGATGTAGAATTTCTGGCAAAAGGCTGTGCATGCCAAAAAATATCATCTACAGTCCACTAGCAGTAAACATTAAATCCTTATAATATTGAAAACTTGAAAAATTCGAATATCTGAAGGGAACGCGAGCATATATAGCATAGAAATCACGATAGTCTGACCGTGATCGAAAGCAAAAAACCGCCAATCCACCACTGCTACTGAAAATCATAGCTCGTTTGTTCCCGGTACTTTTTTTTGCCGTAGGTGTCTCTGGGAGTCTCTCCCCAAATTCGCACAAGGGCCCTTGAGACTCCTAGGCCCTCGGCAGTGGACTTTAAAGCGCTAGTGTAGACACGGCAGGTGGCCTCAGGCCACAGAGTGTATCGGTCAGCCAATGTTAGCCAGTACCGATATCCGTTGGAGTAGGGCAGGGGGCCCACCAGATCCAAATGGACGTGGTCGAACCTGTGGCTCGGGTTGAGGAAATTCCCAACGGACGAGGATACGTGGCACGTCCACCTTTGAGCACTGGCATGGGATGCATCCATGCGCCCAATCCCTGCAGTCTTTCTGGATGGATGGCCACACAAAACGCTCGGCCACGAGCTTAGCTGATGCCTTTATGCCGGGTGGGGGAGTGAGTGTAGGGAGTCGAACACTTGTTTCCGGAGAGCACTCGGCACAAACGGGCGGGCAATGGAAGTGGAGATGTCACAGTATAATTCCACTCCGCCGTTGGGAAATGAAACTTTTTTCAACTCGATGGAGGAGTCGTTTGCACTTACGAGCGTCTTTAACTCGACATCCTCCTCTGGGCTG
Organism: Platycnemis pennipes; assembly: GCA_933228895.1. Classification (NCBI taxonomy): domain Eukaryota; kingdom Metazoa; phylum Arthropoda; class Insecta; order Odonata; family Platycnemididae; genus Platycnemis; species Platycnemis pennipes. The sequence goes on from OW121846.1 coordinate 141,926,265, forward strand.
AAGCAAGAGCCTCGTGTGATGCCGCGGCAGTAATTTCTTCCACCCGCGACCAGTTGTCTGCAACGACATGTTCATCCCCAGCCATATGACGTATGTCCGTCGTGAACTGGGAGATGAAGTCCAAATAACGAAATTGCCTGGGCGTGCACTAGTCTATTTTCTGCCGAAAAGCGTAGCTAATGGGCTTATGGTCAGTCATGCTCGTGAAGGGTCTGCCTTCGACCATATGCCTAATTGGCGGATAGCCAAATTTCCATTAGTATGACATGTCTATTTCCACCAAATGACAAGTATAATATACTTCGTCACAAAACCATATCCCCCTCTTAAAATCGCAATCAATAAACTGTACAGATTTGAATAACTACTATAATGAATTCCAAAATTATAAATTGATTACCGGGTAGGCTACAATTGCAATTTATTAATACTCAAAACCCCAAAAGCTAAAGAGAAATAGGTACCTTGCCTAGGAAAAATCTCATCAGTGGGATTTAAGACATGCCAAAAGGGCAGTAAAAGGCCATCTTGCTAATTCATCTCAATGCTGTCCCCTTTTAATTATCCTAAGAATTCTTCCAGAAATACATTTAAACTTTCCATAGTGGAATTTATAATCATCACCATCATTGCTCAACAATCCTAGGATTGGTTTGATGCAGCTTTCCACTCGATTCTTCTATCGGCCAACCTTTTCATTGTGACGTAATTCTTATCTTTTACATTCTTCACAACCTGTTCCATGTATCTCATACGAGGCCTGCCTTTTCCGATCTTCCCGTTCACTTTTCCCTCGACGATAGTCTTCATCAGGCCATCGTGTCTCAAGATATGGCCGATTAAGTTTTCCCTTCTTCTTTTTAGAGTTGTCAGCAGACCTCCTTTCTCCTACTCTTCTTAGCACTTCCTCGTTACTTACTCGGTCGATCCATTTAATCTTCAGCATTCTTCTGTAGCACCACATTTCAAATGCTTCTACCCTTTTCTTCTCCGCTGCTGTCAACGTCCATGATTCACTGCCGTAAAGAAAAATGCTCCAGATGTATGTTCTGATGAACTGTTTCCTTACTTCTATGCTTGTATTTCCTGCTGTGAGTAGTCTTCTTTTGAAAGAATGCCTTCTTTGCCTGGGCTATTCTACTCACTATTTCTTTCTTGGTTCGTCCATCATTGGTTACTCGGCTTCCTAGGTAACAGAACTCTTTAACCTCTTCAAGTTTTTGTTTTCGTAGTTTGACATTGGTTTTCGCCTCTTCTTTCTTGCTGCACACCAATATCTTAGTCTTCTTCTTATTTATCTTCAGCTGATATCTGGCCATAGTCCTTTCCATGGTTGTTAGCATCTTATTCAGCTCCTTCTCTGTCTTTGCCATGAGAGCTATGTCATCAGCGAATCCTAGCATACTGATTGTTTCTCCGTGGATGTTCACTCCAGAACACTTCTCCTTGACTTCATTTATGGCTCTCTCGATGTAAACATCACCAGATTTAATCACAGCAACTTGGTTTTTGTACAGACTTTGTATAATTCTTCGGTCATTGTAGGACACTCCAATTCCCTTCAGAATTCCAAACATTGAATCCCAATCCACATTGTCATAGGCCTTCTCTAAATCCACAAATGCAATGAACGTCGGTTTGCTCTTCTCCATTCTCTTCTCTATGAGTAGCCTAAGGGTCAATATTGCTTCCCTTGTACCCTTACTTTTCCTGAATTCGAATTGATCTTCATCCAGGAACTCCTCTGCTTTTCGTTCTATTCTTCTGTAGATGATCCTGGTCTGTATCTTCGATGCATGAGTCATCAGGCTTATAGTCCTAAAATTTTCGCATTTCTCCGCTCTCTTCTTCTTGGGAATATGGGGAATAGGAATGATGATGTTTTTCTCGAAGTCCCTTGGAATTTCTCCTGTTGAATACATGTCGCAGATGGTTTTGAATAGATGAGTTAATGTCTTCTCTCCTGCATTTTTAATTAGTTCTGCAGGGACATCATCAATTCCTGAGGCCTTATTCATCCGAAGGTCCCTTACTGCAGTGTTGAATTCCGATCTTAATATTGATGCCCCCATATCATCTTTTTCCACTTCGCTTTCCTCTTCAATAGCTTTTGTGCTGAGATTTTTTCCATTGTATAGCTCTTCCAGATATTCTTTCCATCTCTTCACTTTGTCCTCGTTTTCAATCAAAATTTCTCCATTCTTGTACCTTATGGCATTGCATCTTGCGATCCGTTCCTTGAAGTGGTTCCTCACTATGCTGTAGGCAGCTTCCACCTTTCCAAGTGCAAGGTTGCTTTGTACATCTTCACATGGACTTTTCAACCACATCTCTCTAGCTTTCCTTGCTTTGCGACTTATTTCGTTCCTTATTCTTTTGTAGTAAAGCTGCCCTTCTTCCGTTTTCGCATTCTTGTACTTTCTTTTTCTTCAATCAATTCTAAGACTTCCTCCGTGATCCATGGCTTCTTCTTGTCAACTTTTCTTTTAAATTTATGTAGGTACCTAAATTTGTACCTAAATTTTTCCTACCTAATGTAGGAATTTATGTAGGTATCTAAAAAATAAAATCCTTGGGGCAACATCATTAAAGAGCTCATGCATTAAATGCCTTGGGGTATATGGGAAATATAGTAAAAACATGGGAGGGCTTGGGCTCTGGCACTATCCTGTAGTTGAAGGTTTGAGACCTATTCTAGCCCCTGATGCCCAAAACTAAAGATCACGAAGCTCCACCATGGGAACAACACTGATTTTTGCTGGATATGTGACTCTATCCAAAGCTCCCACTTTTATCTTCAGCATATCACTTTTCCTTTTCATTGGTAGGTACCTTCCTTAAAACTTCCTGCTCTGCTCGTCATATATAGGTACTCCTTAATCTTGCCTAGTGGGTTTATTGATTTAGTGAGAATGTCCAGCCTTGACAGTGTGGTAACACTAGAAAAAACTTACAATAAAGTGTTATGAAAGGGGCTGCCAGGGAAATGAGTGACTGTTAAAGAAACTAGCAAAAAATTTAACAGGGCAAGAGACAAAACAAAGGAATGAGCTGCACTTGGGCTTTGTGCCTTGGGTGATATATGGCATCCAAAATGTTGTCTGGGCAAAGAGTGGGAAGTGTCAATCAGTCAGGGGCGCCCTGGTGAAAATAAACCGTGACAGAAGCGTGAACACAGTGTGCTTAGAATGTGACAAGAGTGTGCATACACTGTGACAAAAGCGTTAATTGGAACTCAAAAGCATGCAGAAAGCGTGATAGACACTGTGACGGTACAGTGTGAGGACACTGACTAATACCCAGGTACAGTGTGCTGCACATTGTGGTCACACTTTCCATCACGCTTTGAAGGGAGCACAGTGTGCATACACTGTGACTAATAGCCTTGTACAGTGTGCAGCACATTGTGGTCACACTGTCCATTACGCTTTGAAGGGAGCACACTGTGCGCACAGTGTACTTACACTGTGACTAATACACTTGCACAGTGTGATACACATTGTTGTCACACTGTCTGCCACGGTTTATTTTCACCAGGGCGTCGGAACTATTTTCACTGGGAGGGGCCAACCTTGAAAAGGGCCTGGCTCATAAGAAAAAGGCCCGGCTCTTAAGACAAGGGCCCAGCTCTTTAGAAAAGGGCCCAGCTCCTATCAAAAGGGTCGCATTTTTTGTAGATAGGAGGGGGTAGAGACTAGAATTCCGCTAAAAGTGCATATGAAGGTGGTAGAATATGCGTCAGAAGGGAAAAGGCAAGGAACTTTAATTAATTTATTAATGAAGACTCATTACTAAAGGCCCTGGGGCAAATTCTGGGGGGGGGGGGGGGCAATGCCCCCCACCTCCGATGCCACTGCAATCAGTTAATGTAAAACAACCATTCTACATCATTTAGTTGAACCTTGAAATAAGTCCTAACCTCAATATTACAATTCAAGCCTTGATATTTTTTTCGGTGTATATACCCTGTTAGATACTTCACCAACAGCTCTTAAACCTGTTTGAAATCTGTGATCCTTTGGTTGTTGCTTTCTGCTCCTGAAGTCCTCTGTAACCTTCCCCATGAGGTATAAAAAGCAGTAAAAGAGAAATAACTGCATTAAACGATGATGAACAATTTCTTTGCTGCTCCTCTAAGCAAAGTAAATGTATGTGATATGTGCATCCAAGGTGGCTGTATTTATATAGATAAATGGTGTTCTAATAGTAAGGGTAGGTTTTATGGACCACTATTATCCCTTATGCCACATTTGGATGCTTTTCTCCTTAAATTATAACATTCTTGAGTTCTGTCACACATCCTGCCACCCTTGACCCTATGTACATGACCCTATCTAAATTGTACATCCTATTCCTCCCTCTTCTTCTTGTTCCCAGGATTTTATGCTCCATAAAAGCTTTTGGAAATGCTAGATCTTTGATTATTACTTAAGCTCCATTCTCTGGCCTACCTCCTAATTTCCTTCAAGAATTTAAAATGAGACTGACAGCTAATTTGCATTACTTAAGATAGGTGGGGGCAAGGGCCCAGCCGCATTGACACATTGGTTCCCGTGAGATCACCGAAGTTAAGCAATGTTGGGCCCGGACAGAGGTCGGATGGGTGACCCTCCCCCATACCTCTACTGCCGTGCCCTTGTCTGCAAGTGGCGGGCAGGTTACATGTGGGTTGGCACAACCGATCTAAAGAGGCCTAAGTGCCAGGGGGACACCAGAAGGCCCCAGCCCACCCCTCCAAATTATTTCTTTTAGGATAGGTTGTTATTTTAAAATATTTTAGGATTGAGCAGAGGAAGTATGTATTTTTTATTCAGGGAATAGAGGAATGGTGGAGCAAAATCTAACACTGGTATCACTCTGCTCTTATGAAAAAGCACTTCAAGGTCCATGTTTTACGTTAGATCCAACGGACAGGGTACTGAACTTAAAGTGCTCTCCATGTAGCACTTAGGTAGGGACTGCTATACCAATGGGAAATTTGTACAACAGCCAGTATTTGGACAACGGCCCTCAGAATAAGAAGCCAGTACTTTAGCTTCCTCACCAAACCAATCTTCTCAGTAACTTTATCTCCTTCTTAACAATGTTCATTAATTTATGATTTGCCTTACTTTCCATCCATTGTATTTTTTAAAATTCTTTCATTTTTTAATTTCAAAATTAAATTGAAATTTAATTTTAAATTTCAATTTTCAAATTAATATCTCTTCAACTTCTTTCCCCATCTTGACCTGAGGCCCTGGTTTGCCAATCGTACAAAGTCCAAAAATCCATTAACTTTTTCATAATTTCGATCCCTACCTTTGCTAACCATAGCTTTTCAATCACCAAATACATCACCTTAATGTTTTCTCATTATTATGTTTCCCAGTTGATTTCTTTAAGTTGTTCATATACATATGAATACTTCTTCCTCCCTAGTGCAACTCACTGACATATGAACCTGCAGAATATCTAAATTTCTTTGATCCAATTTAACATCCACTGCAGTGGATGGTGACGCCACGTACACGGGGCAGACAGGCAGGAGCCTTCGAACTCGAGCAGCGGAGCACCGAAGGGACTTCGTCGGAGGGAAGGGGAGCTCACCCTTCGCAGCCCACCTCCTCAAGGAAGGCCACGACGCCGACTTCATCCCGGAAATGATTCACCAAGGTGTAAAAGAAACCAGAATGGACATTCTAGAGCAGATGGAGATAGTTTCGGAGGTGAAGAAGGGCAAAAATATCACTAATGACCATTTGTTCCCTTACCACTCGCCCCTCCTAGATATCCCGTGGCTTCACTCCGTTTCCACTTGGCGGAAGGGTACTTCCCCCACTCCCTGTGGTGTTCAACCCTCAGGCAATCCCACCTCACCCTTTCCGCCCTCACTCCTATGGCCACCACCACCCACCGACCGCTCCCACCCACTGTAGGGACAAACCTTAGCACCGTCTTAGCACCTTCGCCCCCCTGATCCCTACCCTCCTTTCCCCACCCCCTCTCCGCCCGATCCTTACCCTCCCCCCTTCCCTTTGGACCCCTATATATTCATGTGTCTCATCTTTTTCTTGTACATGTACCTGATGATGCTTCAGTGAAGTGAAACATGTCGTAATAAATCTCTTTACCCTGTGGAACGCTAAAGTTTTTACTTCTCATCCTATTTAATATTCACTACTTAAATCCATTCCATAACATATCATTTGCTTTATTTTTGTCACCATTTTTTATAATTCCCTGTTTATTACTGCAGGTAATCCCTAATATCTCTTGCACATCCTCTAAATGAAAAGAATAGAACATCTGCAACCATTACTCTACGAAGGGATAGATCAGACGTATCTACATTCAATTCTAACTGAGGAACAATGTGGATGAGTAATCTTGGTTCATTATGCTACACGCTTTCTTACAGTGATCAATCATTAATACACAGCTGTACCACCCTCTCTCTCTCTGGCAACAGGCTGTTGATCTCTCTGACTCTGTGTGTTGAACTGCTCACTCTCCCTGTGGATCAGGTTGGTATGGTGGCTAGAGTACAGGCCTCCCATCCCAAAGGCCAGGGTTTGAATCCCATCCAAGATGGATTTTTCATTGGAATACTGGTTCTCACTTAGTGTACTGTGGAGAGCACGAGTGCAGTACCCAATCTGTCAGATGGGATGTTAAGCCAAGGTCCCCTTGGTGCCTTTTTTTAAGAGCAGGCTAACACCAGGTTTCCCTCCAACCTTCCTCCATTCCTTAACCCTCCAGCGGGGTATTTTTTTTCTTGATAATTTGGTCAAACAATGAATTTTTTTATCCTTGAAATGAAGAAGAGGAAAGAAAATAGGGAAGAGTATGTGTGTAGTCATCCTTCAAAAAGTGAACGTAGATGCCATCTATAGCTGAAAATGTAGAAATAAGTCACCATAAAAGATATGCATAGGATAGAAGGATCAGAGGGGAAATCACGAGATATGCTAGACCAGATGTAAGGAAAACCACGAGCCTGCGGAAATAGCGGGATCCAAAGACAATGGACAGTTGCCTAACTGGTGGAAAATGTGGGATGCCCAGCTGGAGGGTTAAAAACTCCTACCTTTTCCCAGTTACCCCTCTCTGGCACAAATGGTCTCAGTTGTCGTCACCTCACCAAATAACAACAACATCTAACTCTTCCTTTGGTACTCTCAGGGACCTCTCTTGCATGCGGTCTGTGGTGCACAGCCATTAGCCTGGCCTAGCAGAGGCTAATAGGCCTCCCTAGGGGACATTCCCATTTCTCACAACACCTCTCAGGTTACCCACACTAATCCTTTTCCTTAACTTACATTCTATGTTGCTCCTTTCCTTTTTTTCTTTTAATTCTTTTTAAGGTAGGGTATATCACTGCCAGGAGGGGATGTGGCACTACTGTCACGCAGCCACTAGCCCAGCCTAGCTAATGGCCCTGTTACGACCGGTGCCCTTCCTCATGTGTTAGTTACTGGGGACCCCTGCATGAGGTTCGTTGGAGATGCTCTAGAACATACTTAGCCATATTTTCATCCATAAACTATCATGTCAAGTCCCACCAATAGTATTTCTCTGATTCAATATTTTCAAACCTTCCAGCATATATTTTTAATATTCTGCAGAGCAATTTAGAATTTTTAATCTCTATTTACTTAGTTTTCCCTTCTGCATCTCTTGCCAATGATGTCTTCATGGATTTTCTGTGATACATATTTCAATCATGGAGCCTTGCCTGCTCTGCCACATGGCTCAACAACTGCCCCATCGGGCTGAGACTCATACTTGCCATAATTCATTTCTCTATTACTTCCATCCAAGATATATCTAATAGAGAATATATGTATTGGGGTGATTCTGTGACCCTCCTAATATTCTTTTCATTGTGACACCATCTCTAGTATGGATACCCTGTGTTAATCAGAAGTCTTTTTCAGAATATTAACTGACGAGGAACAGATGCTATATGAACTACCTTTCATCAAGTTCCTACTCATTTGGCATGGGTGGCCCTGCAGAGCACAACTTTCTTTGCTCCTCCCTGCACGGTTTCACAGGCCATCCTCATCACAGGCCCTCCCATCAAAGTAGTAGTCCATAGCGAGGAGTATTTCTGTGAGAAAATATAATTATATTAATAATACTGATGAACAGACTAAGCCTCATTGAAGAAATAACTTCTAGGATGAAAACTCAGCACACTACTACCACAATTTAACTGCACAAACTTTTAGTATAGGTAGTTCATGTACAGAAGAGTGACATAGATGAGCATGAAATTTAGCAAAAGGAAATGAGATTCATAGTTGTCAAAAATCTTGCCATAACTGTTCTCTTTTTATTAATAACATTAGGAGCCATATTTTCATCCACAATCTAGCAGTCCATATACAGTGAAAAATATGCAGCAATACTACAATATTATACCCTTGAAAAAACAAGAATTTAATGTTTCACCTCCCAGAGTTGCATGTGTTGGCTGAGGTACGAAATGATTTTCTGAAACTTTTGGTTGAATAGAAAATAAATTTTGAGAAATGTATTTTGGAATCAGACCTTAGAAATAATTTTTTCATATTTAAGTCGTCAAATTCAGAAGAAGTTAAATTAGTACCCATCTTGACAGCTTTGAGACTGCAAATACAGGGATACAGGGATGTTTATATATGGACCCAAAATAGTTCTTAGGCTCAGGGCATCAGTATCAACACACTACTAATTATTATCATTCTATGTATGTACCTACCAACATAGGTAGGTTTATGCAGACTACTTGCCAGCTTGTTGTACTTCTCTCATCTCTCTTCACCAATCTCTCTAATAATATATATATATATTCCTCTCTTGCCCACTTCCCTCCATGCCTTCACTTTCCTGCACCACTGAAAATATTGTTTACCTTCTACTCTGACAATTCTGTCCCGCTTTCTACATCGGCCTCTCCACCACCGCGCTATGCACCCGCATAAATGGTCATCGCTCTTCCTGCAATAATCCTTCCTCCCACTCTTATTCTCTTCCAGTAGCCATACATGCCTCCTCCCACGATTCCAACTTCAACAATTGCTTCTAGGTGGGCATACTGGCCTCCCTCCCACCTTCAGCGTCTCCCCTTCAAATTAAAACGCTGGAGCATTCTCTAATTTGGCTCTTCCATGCATTCCGCAAACCGGGAATTAACAGGGCTCATTGAAGGAGCCGTCTGTCTTCCTTTCTTTCATCTTCTCATACTTTTTCTCATACCCTTTCCATTCCCCCCCTTCCATACCCCTCCTTTCCCTTACTTCCACCTTTCACTTGTTTCCTCGACCTGCCGTCCCCCCTGTCAGTTCTCTCCTCTCCTTTGAGAAAGGTGGCAGTGGCCACCGAAATATCGGGAAAATATTTTGTGAACACAGTGTACTTAGAATGTGACAAGAGTGTGATTACAGTGTGCATACACCGTGACAAAAGTGTAAATTGGGACTCAAAAGCGTGAGACACTGTGACGGTACAGTGTGTTCACAGTGTGAGGACACTGTGACTAATACCCATGTACAGTGTGCTGCACATTGTGGTCACACTGTCCATCACGCTTTGAAGGGAGCAGTGTGTGCGTACACTTGTACAGTGTGCAGCACATTGTGGTCACACTATCCATCATGCTTTGAAGGGAGCACAGTGTACGTACACTGTGACTAATACACCTGCACAGTGTGATACACATTGTTGTCACACTGTCTGTCACGGTTTATTTTCCCCAGGGTATATGTATATATATTTATTAATGGGCTTGCTGCCCTTAAGCCAAGTACCTACATATGGGGTTAGGAAGAATAAGGGATAATTTTGTCTCTGTTTCCCCAAATAAAGATTATTTTTTATTACTAAAATCTTCATACCTTCATGCTCTTCAGAACCTTTATTCTTTTTCCCTCTTCCAACATTCTCTCCTCTAGATTACCATCTTCAATATCCTATTATATCTCAAATCATCCTCCATTCACTTTAGTTTCTCACTGAATTTTTTCAACAGCTTTCTTTCCTCTTCACCATTACCAGTACTTCCTCGTATGTCATCCTTTTTTCTCTGTGTGTCATCCATTTTTCTCCACACCCACTCCTCAAAATCCTCCATTTTCTCCTTGCCCTATTTCTAGGATCAGATATTTAATCATTAATCACCATACTTCATGGTAGATTTCATAAGTCGTTTCTTCATATTGCAATATTCATTTCCCATTGCATATTGTACACCACTGATTATCCCAAAAATCTGTGAAACTCAGACCATAAAAATTAGAGCAAAACTGTCTCCTTCATTCCAGAAAATTATTTTTCCAGAGGTAATCTAAAAAAAGTTCTGAGTATTGGATCTTTAACTTGATATATCACACAATTTACAATCATGAAACAGCTCCCCTCCCCAGAGGCTCATGCATCAGTGATAAGCAACTAAGGAGCCTGGGGGACAGAATTTCAGTACATATGTTATTTTTAAAATATAACTCCTTTTGTCAGCAAAAGGTATGGACCAAAAATTGATGATATGGGATAGATCTCCCTGAAAAATAAAAAACTCAGGAAAGAATATACAGATCGTAGCCTATTGTGATTACACACTACAGCCTCGTGGTGAGCTTCAGCCTCCTGCATTTGCTGCTACTTTCCAACACAGCAACCATGCATACTCAGAGCTACTGATGAGCACTCTTCACCGATGAGCGTTAGGCATGTGATCAAAAACAAAAGGCTGAAGAAGAGTGATGTCATACTCATCATGAAGAGTAATACTCATGGTAACATAAGAATCCTGATAATTGATTTTGGAGATCTTGGTAGAGTTGAAATTCAGCCCACTGAAAAGGAAATAAGATATAAATAGGCAATGACAAGATATTCTAATTGAGGTGAGTATAAAAGAGCACTTCATCACAGTTGGCACCAGGAATAGCAAGGTTGTAGAGAGAATCAAAAGAGCTATCACATGCCAGATATAGATTGTGAAGCAATGTGAGCGAGAAAAGATGATGAGAGGAATGTGGTGATGACATGTGTTGACCAGGGGGTCATGGTGGCCTAGAGCACTTGGCTATGGAGTGAAGGGATCCGGGTACAAATCCTGGGCGGAAGCCTTTCTGGATACCCCCACTTACAATCCTCACGATTTAGTTTTCTGCGTAGGAAATTTCAGGTGGCCCAGGGAAAGGAACCGGTCCCCCTACCCTGAATGTGTGAATTTCACATGCCGATGGCTTAGGACGGGGTGAGCTCTACCCTCACCTATCAAAAAAACAATCTTTGGGTTGAGCACTGAGTGAATGTTTTGACCAAACAGATGCAGAATATAAGACATACAGATTGACCAAAACCTTGCAAGGTATAGCTACTGGAACCAAGTGGCAGTATATGTATACTTAAAGTACCAAAACCAAGTGAACAAACCACAAGCAGTGTATGTTTAGCGAAAATATGCAAGTGTTGGTGGAGGCTGATGGTCAAAGAAGAAGATGAACAGGATTGAAGATGGTTTCTGGTGGAACATAAAAACCCTGAAAGTGAAACACAATAGCTAAAGATCTATTCTAAAAGTTTATAGAATTTAGAGATACAAATTATCTGAGCCTTATGAAAGTGGAATAACATAAAGGAACTACAAAGGCAGCAAAAGAGCATCTAGTAAGTTACGGGACATTAAGCAGCTTTGGATGTTAATAAAGATAAGGGGGCTAACAGTAGCAGCAGCTAAAAATGAGCAGTTACAATAAAAAATGGAGTGTTGTTAACTGACCATTTAGAATATAATCATCAAGTGTGGCAACAACGTTATCAAGAGATAACAGATAAAAATCACCATTTAATTGTGTATCATAATCCCTAGGAGAAAGGTATACATTAATGTTTCATAGAGATACTAGAATTATACTTACCACAATAGGTATCCATTCTCCTTACTCACGCCAAAGTATTGGCAATGAAATAACTTACTTTTTCAGCTCCATATAATCATTGAATCTCCCAGTGAATTAAAAAAAACCTTTACTAATACTGTACTCTCAAAGCTAGGATTTGTGATAATGGACATGTGATATACTGAACATGGGATGAAATCAACTCTTTTACGCCTCAAGACAGAAGTTGTTTGTGAGGACTTCTACTGTACTGAAACATTTAATCTGGAACCATATCATGTTAAATCCCAATTTACATACTTATGCCATTATCTATGGGGCATTTGATCCAGGACCACCATAGCCTATATAAATATTTTGCCTAGGAGAGTGGAAGACTCATAAAGAACTTGGATAAGGGGTTTTCCCTTTAAATCTTCTCAACATTATGTGCACAGATATATTGTAAATTTGCCATGATTAAGGCAAAAAGGGCAATTTTCACAACTGTCAATCAAATACTGACTTATATTGTGAAGTATTCTTATAGAGCAAAACATAAAAGTGATCTCACTTACATAAGAATTTCATGAAGGAATTAGGACTTAAAACTGATCTAGGATGATCATTTTTTTATTGATCACTTTATTGACGGTCTCCAGTTATCCCAGCATTATCATCACCATACTCCAGATCTGGCAACTCTGAACTTCCTTCTCTCGTCCTTTCCTCCGGAAGGAATCACACCGGGGCATAATATCTTTGTCTCGGAGCATGAATCTTTAGATGCCGAGCATCGTTTCTGCTGCTCCTGCACATCCCAATGTCCCTTTGTTTCCCCTCCCTGCCTGGTTAAAGGTTTGCTGGGAGGACGTCAACTGCTGCCTCCACTCCTCTACCATTACCACTATCCCCAGAAAATTTTGGTCCTTTGTTAATCGTCGCCGCTCTAAACCCAGAAATTGTTTCGTATGCTAATGACAATGCTGTTGGAGAAAACAGGACGAGCCTCTTTCTCAAATTCTTCACAGAATGTATGACGCCCCTCTCTACTCAATCCATCACCCAAGATCACTTTCTGTCACCCGTTACTAATAACTGCCTTTCTAAAATCCAAACCGACCCTCTGGAAGTTCTTAATTATCTACGGAAAATTCCCCTTCAATGCTCTGATGACCTGAGTCCAATATTTATTCACAATTGGGCTGAATCTCTGTCAATACCTATAAGTTTACTATTAAACCACTGTTTTTCCATCGGTACCTTTCCATCTTTATGGAAAACTGCTAATGTTATTCCCGTACATAAATCTGGCCCAAAATATGTAGCATCAAACTATCGACCCATATCCTTACTCCCAGTCCTCTCTTCTGTTTGTGAGAGAATAATCCTCAACCAACTTTATTACTTCACATCCCCTCACCTCTCTGAAAGTCAATATGGATTTCTTCCGTGAGTGCATGACCAACTTAGCTGTTTTTCAGCATAATACCGTGAATTCCTTGAATAACAACACACAGTTAATTACCATTTTCCTAGAATTTTCTAAAACTTTTGACTCCATCAATCATAGCCTCCTTCATAATCTTAGCGAACGTTTCAACATTTCCGGTAATTTTAAAACTCTTCTTTTGAGTTTCCTTGGCAACCGAACTCAAAGGGTCATCCTTTCTGGTTTTCCTTCTCCCTGGTCTCCTCTAACATCTAGGGTCCCTCAAGGCAGTGTCCTTGGTCCATACCTTTTTGATTTATGCATTGATGATCTTGCCTCCTTCCCAAGCTCACACCCTACTTCACACCGATAACTGCAAACTTTTCACGAACATTCAAACACCATCCGATTATGAACTGCAAGAAGCCCTACAGCTGACGTCAAATTGGTGCAATGTATGGAAGCTTAAATTAAACCCAGGCAAATGTAGCCTGATGCCCATTTCCCTAAAAAAGGTCACCCATCAATATAATTATACTGTTCTTAATCGCTCCCTAAAACGTGTTTCTACATCTAAGGACCTAGATATTCTTACAGACAAAAAATTAAATTTCTCCCAACACATAAAAACCATTAAGTCTAAAGCAATATCCCTCTTAGGCCTGCTCTATCATTTCACTGAAGTTAATGAACCACAAGCCCTTCGAGCCTTCTTTTCTTCTATCATTCTTATCTATTCCTACCTCATCTGGTCTATCTCTCATCTCTGGACTGTCTGCAATTTCTTTACTAAATTAATTAAAAATGATGACCATATTTTCGTAACATATCCACCAATACTATTCTCTCCTCTTTCTCCATCCCTAATCTTAGCACCCTTAGACTCACAGCAGACTTAAAACTTATTTATAATATTCTCAATTCCACCATTGACTGCCCTGATTTGCACTCCTTTGTCAACTTCAGAGTTCCATCCCACTCCACCTGTTCTCATCCTTTACTCCATGTGCCCATTCCCAGACTTTCGATTGCTAAACGTTCTCTTTTCTTCCATCTCTCCTCTCTCTGTTGAACTCCCTCCCACAACACATTGATCCCTTTGCACTCCCAATTAAATCATTCAGAAGCCTTTCTATTTCACATCTCACCAGAATAGCCTTTCCCTTCTATTTGCTTCCTGTTCCTTTTATCTTCTTATATGTATTAAAAAATTTATGTACTGTTATTGGCCACTATAAAATGGCATTATTGCTGTATGTGGTTTTCTTTCTTTAAAATAAAAAAATAATAAACCCAGACACGATGTATGTTAGTAAGCAGAGGGGATAGCTTCCTTCTCTAGGGAAGCCATCCTCTCTTCTCATTCCAAGATTTCTAAGGACTCCTGAGCAGCAGGTTTAAGCAAATGGTTGTCCAGCTAGAGAGAGACCTGGGTTTGAGTCACAGTGAGGGTAGATGATTTTCTCCCAGGGAAACTCTTGTACAAGCTTTGGTATTTTCAAAATCATTATCTCATGCCCATGACAGTCTCCACAAAATATTTAAATAGTGTGCTCACAGTGGGTATGAAATAAAAAATGTTCCCTTATGTAATGGATGCTTTTGACTCTGCTTGTCTTACAAATTTGAATTATTGGACATGGGTTGTGAAGTACCATGCATAATTCGCAGGGGCCATTACACGCCTTGACCATCTCTGCCATGAAACTATTTCTGGCGACTCGTACCAAACTTCACCGCACATTGTTGCTTTTCTGGGAAAATTAATTTTACAGAGCAGAGATGCTAAGTTCACCAAAGATGAAGTCTCAGTGATATGAACTAAGTAAAACATTGTAATTGACTGACATGTAAGATCAAAGATTACCAGCAGTGGAAATGAAATATTGACAAAGATAATTTTTTAGAAAAATTAGATGCAGAGGGAGACAACTTTTTGCTGAGTATTAATCCTTGCATCTTGTTTGCACATATTTTACTGGCTGTTTATTTATATCATGTGCAATCTTTATCATAGTTGATGGCAATGTACAGGACAAATGATTCCTTCAATATTTTGATCCAGCAGATAAATCCCTTTTCGTTGCTTTGCCTTTATGTAGTAGCATGAGAGGATAAATTAAAAAAATGTGTAGTATCATTCTCAAACTGGTGTGAATTGAATTGACCAAATAACTTTCAGTGAACAAACTCCCAGTCTCCTAACAGAACCATTCCACAAGCAGAGTGACACTTCTGTGCACTCCTGGGTTTTATATTGTACTGCTTGTCTTTGTATCTAATTGTTCTGCAGTTGTATCCTCCCTACGTTGATTCCACATGCTAGCTGCATAATCAACATGCATCACTAGTAGATATAACACCATTTACTTATTTGCTGGAGCACCTTCTTTAATCCACGTCATTTGATTCAGTGTCACATATATTTAAATTGAAAGTTCCAAAGACCAATTTGAGATAAGTGCGATGCCTGGCTATTTTAATTCACTAGCTAGTCATATCTACTCAACCAAAATTATAAATTTGAGGCAATTATAACAATTTTGGCCAGAATTATACTGCCATAATGTTTCAATTTCCATTTTTTTTCTTGAAATTGTTTAATATGGAAACTAATTCAAAACGTTTCCCATTTAGCTTGTACTATCTAGGCCTTAGCATAATGAAGTTTGATATTTATTCTTAAAGCAAAAGCTGTAGGCTTGACATCACATTAAACAAGAGAAACTTACTATTTTAAAGCAATGAAATTTTGTAATTTTTCTTGAAATACATTGACATTCAACAAATAAACTTCAAACAATAAATTGGTCAGTTCAAGAGAATACCCCCTTCTAGCCAAGTTCCTTTGCTTTGCCTTTTGTACAGACAATTCATTCAACTCTGAAGCATTATTCAGGTAAAACTTGTAATGCAACTTCAGCATGGTGGACTTGCTATTTAATATTATTTAGAGCAATCTATTGCTATTCATTGTTAAAATTCATACAAACTACCACTAAGATATCGTAAAATCTTATAGGCTCACAAGTCATAAGCTGACAGCTTTTGTATTAACATCAGAGAAGATAGAAAATCATTCAAACCCAAGTTGCCCAGCACTCAGCCACACTCGTTAACAAGTTTTTTAAAAGAGTTTCCATAAAAATCTAGTTTTGCATAAGATGCTAAGTTTTTCACTCCCACAATCACTGTACTCAATCTGCTACTTCGTAACTTTTTTTTTTTAACCTCTTCCACTAAACCATATTTGGAATACTTTTTTCTATTTAAAAGGCATCACAGTAACGGATTGCAATGACCAAATACATTGCAAACCTTGCATTTGGAGGCAAATTGTTAGGTACCCCAAGACACAAGAACTTCTTGAACATTGAACTTCTCATTTGCATTAGGGTACACTCATAGGTCCTTATGTCAATCCTCCCCCTACAACCGTCCTCAGAATAGTAACTTACAACTATATACACATCAAACTGAAAATGGACTGTGATTAGAATATAAAAAAATGGTTATATGCACACTAGGAAACAGGTGCAAAATATGAATTAAATTTATTCTATTCCATCTGAACTCAATTTATTCAACGTTTCTCAATTGTGAGCCACTGAAATGTTCTTGTACCACAGATCCTATTATCTTTAGATTTCAATTGAATCAGCAACTATGCAAGGGTACTCAAAATTTATCCAATGACAACAACTACAGTAGGAAATAAGTCAACTCGAATCAGCTTATAATCCAGCATAGTCACAGACTTACTTCCTCATCATCTCAATGTAATGTATACTGGTTAGACCACCTCCAGCATGCACCATACGACAGTATGGACGCTGCTATGCACGGTCCATCTCCAACACACTGCACATTCAACACACCTATGTCAATTGAAATTCATAAATAATGATTCCAACAGAATCTCCACCATGATTAAAAACTTTATTTTTCTAGTCATCGCTTATTCCAGAATGAACAGCAGAACAAAAAAACCTTTGTTCATTCCATAAAAAAATTCAAAATATATTCATACTTGATGAAATCATTACTCTCCATAGCATTTGGCATAAGTAATACAGTTGAAATTCAATAATTGCTTTTCCAGCAACTGCATATCCATGCATGTCTTGCCCAATCAAGTAGTTGCCTCATTGGGTCAAGAGAAGAAGATACAGCTCAAAGAAGCTGAGTGGTTGTGGTGATGGCGGCTGGCAACAAAAGGTGCGGATGCAAATTTCAGTATCCATGCAAGAGTCTACCTCCGACTCAGGATACGAGCTTCTTAAAGCTATAAAAGTCTCTCTTGGGGCTAACAATATTAAGTGAGAGGCATTACTTGGGTGAAAGACTAATACAAAATATTGAGGGTGACAATCGCAAAAGAACAAAATATTTACCCGCATTCTCAATGATTGTAACAATCATGCAGTGCTGACAATAGCACAGTGATTCATAGCTTTAACGGTGACACTTAAATTATTGTTAAATCATATTTCCAAATTATACTTACATAAACTGATACAATATTGATACATCAGCCTTTTTATAAATTTATATGTAAATCATCAGTAAATGCTCATACTGAATAACATACAAAAATTTACCCGAATCTTTTGTACCAGTTTCAAAAGACCTACACTAGTTTTCATGCATTGTGCACCTCAGGATTTCAAGTCCATAATACCTTTTCCATTTACTCCTGACAAAACTCACAGAACATTTAATGTAATTCTCTCTTTTCTCAACTCCATCTTAAAACACTGCATTGATTATACTTGCTATAATCCTGACAATATCTCTTTACAAGGTTTCAATTTAAGACTGGAGTGGAATTAAATATACTTTATTATAAACATCATACACAAACAACTGTCATAATCATTCATAAATATAATAATCACAAATGAATTTAGATATTTACCTTTTAACAAAAATTACAGCATTTAAAATTTAATTATTACCTCACCAAAAGCAATTCAGACAACTAATTATCTGTAATGAATTTGATGAAACATTTTGCAATTGTATGCTCACTATTTAGAAAATTCCAACATTTATCAATATTGAATCTTTGAGGACTGTATATTGCGCATACCATGTACTTTAAATGCACAGAGCTAGGGAAATATATATTTGCTGAAAAACATATTTATAATAACGGAGAACAAAACTTATTAATGCTCAATCATGAAATGCTAATATTAAACAATGCAATCAGAAAAATGGTTCGTGGCACAAACAATATCACATATTAAGTCAAACCTTCAAGATTTCAGATTCCTTAACATAGAGCTCAGTTGGTAATATAGTTAATGGTATGGTCTAACATAATGCATAAGGAATGACTTTTGCTTCTTTTGAAAAACTTGCTAGCTTGTTGCATTATGTAGCAACACGCTCAAAGCTAAGGCAGATAATACAACAACCTTCAATGTACATCACTCCATCTATCTTTCTTCCTACTCCTAAGGCCAATAATTCAAAATACAAGCAGAACAATATGACCTCATGAAAATTCATTTAAGTTCATATGATTAATATAATTCAGATAAGGCAACAGGCATGACCTATAACCGTATAATATGTATTCCTTCAACACAATACAATCCTGTCTATTAACCAGGAATCTCAACTCCAGCTTGCCACTAATAATGTAAATTTTTTAGCCTTTAATTTCATGAATGCTCTACCACATAAACAAGAAAATTAATATGATAGTTATAAAATGGTTCGGTGCCTCCAACATCATTACTCACTACCCTAAAAACTTGATGGTTCTAATTCAATACTACATACAATACAAAAAAGGGAAATGATTCAAAGCCCTATTCAATCTACTGCTCAGAAACAGGAAGCCCACTAAAGCCAACACCTTAAATTCAATCATGCACTACAAGTATGTTCAAAAATGAAACCAATGGTGTCACAAATATCTATTTCATAAGAGAAATAGTGCACACTAGTCACATCAGTGGGATGTAAAGGCAAGTTTAGACAGCTCAATAGCTCCAAACGTTCGAGTGAAAAATGTTATCCCAAACTTCATTGACAAGCACTTCCATGGTGCCAAATGCACTTTTCCTGATTCAGAGCAGGGCAGATCACGGGCATCAGGTCCTAGTAAAAAAAAGCATTCATTTCTCATCCTCCATTTTTCTATTCTCATGTTCTCCGGTTACATCAAGTAACACCCTGTAACATTGAAGTAACACCTGCTCCAAATTAATTACAACAGCTTACACCTCCCCTTCTTTTTCTTCTTTACCTGAAAAAGAAGTAATTAAGAATCATTATGGAGGACAAATACTCAATGGAAATGAGACAGCAAATTCCCTACGTATATACCATGGAAACACGTTTAAACAATCCTCTACTTCCTTGAACGAGTTATATACATACGAGCCCAATTTCTTGATTTCAGACCAGAAATTCTCACAACCTATGGCATTTAAGCTGAGTGGCTTAAATTAAGAGTCTGATAGAGCAAAGGCAAAATGAAATGACTAAAAAATGGAGGATCCCAGCTCTGTATGATGAATAATTTGACCAACTTGGTACAAAATGGCCTCCACTTTCATCAAGAATATTATTCCTCCTCTGCTGTTGACTATTGCTAATAATAATTTCACAAGTTAAGGCACCAACATCTGAATGATGAGCTCTTTCCAGGAAAAAGTACCTCCTGAACCAGGACTAAAACAACAAATCCTTTCCAAGCTAATACTCAAGACCCGAATACCCAGTCCACCTTAGTCCTTGGTAATTCCTAAGCAGGGTTTCAGATGCGAAACATTGCTACACTAAGCCGGTAATGCACTCTACGCTCACTTTCCAAGATAAGAACACGTAAGTGCTCGTAGGACCCCCAATCTCCTATATAAGACGGCCTCAGTATAGAGTACTCCCCAGCAAATACTGGAAGGGTGGTACATCTAGTAAATTCATGCAAGGAAATTTGACGAGTTAACAATTTACTATATCTAATGTAAATTTTAAAATTGGCTTAATAACATTTTAAGTCATTTGATTCCAGCATTTTTAGTATCTATACTCTATTATTGTATTTACTTTACAAAAATGAGCTATAAGGATCATTTCCAATTCACCCCCACTGGAGCACTGCAAACCAATTTTTAAAGAGTTTGGTATTCCCACTCTTTATAGTCTTTACATTTATAAATGTCTTTGCTGTGTGAAAGAAAATCTTAGTTCTTTGGCCACAGTGGAAAGTCAATACCATTTTTTCTCGATACAGAGTACAATACCAGTAAGTACTCATGATACTACTCGATACCAGACATTATGAATCAATTTAAAAGTTTAAAGATATTTTGGTTTAAAATTCATCATAAACAGAACAACTACATGACTGGGTACAAGCAAAAGTAATAACAGTTTTGAAGAGCACCTGGAAGAATAAAAAAAACAAGTATTTCTGATAACTGAGTACATTTACTTTGTTTTATTGAATCTAATTATATATATTAGCATCATAATCATTGAAGTATGTTGTACACATTTTTCAATGTTAAAGCAGGCACTACTGAGAGGCACTTTGCTTTATGTTGAGGGTAATTTTTTTTCAAATAAAAGCTTCGTTATACCCATGTTTGTGTACATAATCACATAAAAGCCATTGTCCAAAAGTAAATATTTGGCAGCAGTATGACATTTACTTCACAGGTGTTCATGGGTCCATTATCCAAATATTTCATACTTTTACTGCCTTCTCCACTCGGGATGGTATTCGTTTAATTCTGATTATTTTATTTGTGTCTTCTATTATTTGTACTGGGGCCGAATGATATTTTGAGATGCATTTTGTTGAGAAAAATAGACAATGTCTGCTATTTCAGGTAAAACATATACTTTTCTTCCTCTTCCAATTAGTGACACCATCTCTTCAAAATTGATGGATTTCTGCCTAAACATGATAGAACTCGGGATCGTAAAAAGGACTTGGGTCAATCACCCCCGTTTGCATGATGCATGAACACCCGGAGTCGGCACGGGTAATTTCTGATATCCATTAATGCAAGTTAATAATGCTTGATCAATTAAATTTCATTCGCTGATGAATGCACGCAGGTATATGAATTTTGTATAGTCCTGTGGATTAATTTTTTTGAATTCTAAGGAAAAATATTTGATCAAATATATATTATAGATAAGCTGTGACTAGGAACTTGGCAATTAATGACATAATTAATAATCCTAAATAGGAAATTAAAAAATGGCATAGTAAAACTTATAAGTTTTATGCGATATAACATCTGTAACACTCTTATTGGGTAACACTCTTGTAGTACTCACTCTTACTATTCGTTGAAAATTTTCGTCACTCGCAAGTTTGAACACCAATATCTCCAAAATGGCTGATGCGATTTTAAATTAAAGTATATCAAATTAAAGCTTGTTTATTTCTACGTTTATTGATGGTATTAAAATATTTTTACAAATTTTATATACTGAAGTACGTGTTTAAGAACAGATTTTTAGCAAATTTTTTTGGGTACCGGATGGATTCATCGAATTTGGGGCATGGTAAGAACAACACAGATTGAGACATCAAAATTTCCTTTTCACATGTTGTAGCTAAGGGCTTTGTTAATAGTCATATGAAGTTTCATACTATTACGTTCATCAGTATTTTTGTTATTGCTGAAGTTGTCAGACTGCATTATTTTCCGTCCCGCATGCTTTCCGTTCCGAAAATCACCATTTGGATCTTTATCTTGCTCTTGAGCCATTAATATGAATCCACTTTTAAAATCTCAATAGAATTCGTTGGATATTTGATATCGATATATATTTATTTTTTGTTATAAAAGTACGCTCAACTGCCCAGAGCATGTCTTAAAATGAAGGTAGGGCACGTGTGGAATCTTTTGCTGCAAGCAGCTCGCCTATCGCTGTGAATGAGTCATGAGGACTCGACAATAGCAGAAAAAAGTATTGATTTAAGAATGCAAGGTGACTGAGAATGCAAGTCAGTGTCAGCTTAAGAACTGATGGTATCTTTGGAAACAAACCATCACTATGCCTCATCATGGAAAGTTTTTGGAGATGGAGTTGGATGGAGTTGAGGAGAATTTAAAGTACAATTTGTTTCTTTCGTCAAGAAGCCGAGAAATGTGGGGGACACTTGCTATCTCACTTATCACCAGTTTTATTTTGGTGAATACAGCAACTTATAAACTTTTATTTAAGCATAGGCAAGAATATTTTTCCTGTGCATACTAGAGAAGTTTTCTCACGTGGTGTTTGGTGTGCATGGTACCTACTGTAGCTTACAACTTGGCAACCTCGTGCAGCTTATCTCTCCTGGCCGAAAGTCCTGTTGCGTGGAGTTCGCTTTCCGAAATAAATATATATAAGTTGAATGCACATCTAATTCTCTCCATTTGTTAGGTCATTTTACACGTGCTTAGTTTTTAAAGCTAAAGTATGCCGTCAAAACGAAACGTATTTCTGACTTCAAGAAGCTGAGATAGCTCATGTTTTTAAAATTTGTTGTAAAGTAATTGTTAACTGAGTAATCTATTTTAAACTTTGTTTAGTTTAAGATAAATATATGTTCCACATCTTATGCAGAGTGAAGAGAAGTGGCTTTTCTTGTTTATCTTCAATTGGGCGTCAAAGTTAAACTTGCTTCCCAGAACTTGAAAAAAATCCTGCCTTTTTTAGGTCACGGTCGAAAAATTAATTAATATAACCAACTTCAAAATATAGTTTTGACATTAATAAACGTACAAATAAACAAGCTTTAGTTCAATATACTTTATTTTAAAATCGAAATAGCGATTTTTGAGATATTGGCCTTAAAACTCAGGGGGATAGAATTTTACAACGGACATTAGGTGCCTTGAGCTCGAATATAGTCCACCCCAAGACTTATTCCGCGAAGATTTACCCCAAAAATAGGGGACTATAATCATGGCACGGTGATTGCCTTTGACCGTTAATGAAATTGACAAAGATGCGTTAAATGGTGAAAAATAAATCTTTTTTGTCAAAGTACATATTAATTTTCTCGATACTATAGAAATTTTGCTTGTACTTGCTCGACACTTGATACCTGATGTATCGAGGGTGTCGAGATATCAAGGAATTGAGTGTCCCATCCCTAGTGGAAAGTGTCCACCACCACAACACTAGAAGCAAAGAGAAACTTGTATTACCATACCACAGACTGAGTAAAACCAGTGTCATTTGGCATTCTTAAGTTGAAATTTTTTAATATTCTACCGCATGGGGCCAGACATGTTATTATGACAAGGTTTAAGATAGTAATTTATACTTGGCTTATATCTAATGCATTTTATTATATTGAAGAGTATTTAGAGTGTAAAAATGTAGACATTGTATTCTAATTATTTTTGTTTTACTTATTGTATCTTATTTAATTTGACGAGGGCTATTGAATTTCTTGAATGTTTAATGTCTAATAAAGAATATGAATATTGTGTACCACTAATATGGTAATATGCTGGTTTGCCTTAAAAAAATTACCAATTGCAATGTGGAATAGATTAACATTGAAGCGGGGGTCAACAGTATCCCCTTCAGAACAGTAAAAATGGTCAATGAAACCATGAAAGAAAAATAATAAAGTTACGTTTCCTTCGCTGCAGAGGTGAGGTGGAAAAAAACTTTCCTGACTACAAAAATGCCTTCATTGCGTACATAATCATGCTTCCAGTAAGAGTTCAGTATTATGCAATGAACAGGGGGGAAGAGACCCACGCTCTGACAATGGTGACGGGCAGGAACAATCACATTACCGAGTACTTTTCACTGTCATATTATTTTCATATGTTTACAATTCATTTTCAGCCCTCAAACTTCACCAAACACCGCCCCTATCTCCTCCCAAACCTACTCCAGTTACTTGCCAGTAATCCTCTGTTAGCCTTTCCATCTGCCCTTCCCCCTAATCTCAAATACCCTAAAACAAGAAGTTCTCAACCCAGGATAAATGCTTGATGATTTAGGAGTGCCCAAAGAAAGATAAATAATGACAGAAGTAACAGTAAACACATTTTTTCTGAAATTTTACATCCATTTATTAGTGAACAGCTTTCAATGCATTATCGATGAGAAAAAAATCGACAGGTTGGTGACTCACTCCCACTTCAGCTGTAAATGAACAGCAGCTGCAGAGGTTACAAAAAGTTTTTCAGCCAAGCAATGGCTCATGGGCAAGGGATACAGATTAAGGAAATGGACTGCTGAGGGGTACACAATAGGGCGGATCGGAAAAATCGATTTTTCGCAGAGAAACTTGGCCCTCTGGAAAAAGTTGTCAAAGTGACTCAAAATGAGGCCAGAAAAATTTGAAACCTCTAGTTCAACCCTAGACCCTCGCGCCGTGGCCATTTATGAGGAGGGGGGCTGAAAATAGAAAAAGTCATGTTTTTAAAGTGGTTCCCCATGGATTTTGCCGAGTTGCGACCCTTTAGGGCAAAAATTTCGTCCATTTGTACGTATCTGCAGCTGTTAAGCCACAAATTGTCTATTTTGAGTGCGCGACCGCGCGTAATTATGCACCACCCACGCAGCGTCGCGGCACAACTGTCAGAAGGCCGCTCGCGCGCCTCCTGCCGGCTCGCGCCTCCTGCCCGGTCGCCGCGAACGCAGCAGAACTCATCACGGATGAGTCTTCCGTCGTTGGTCTCATTAATATTAGATAATTAAACAATTTCCAGGGAATAACAATTACGGAAGGATTATTTGAAATTACTACAACACACCGTCATCATTCAGGGAGTAAAGAAACACTTCCCGATTTTTAGCCTATTTGTACTATTATATTTCAGCATGCAGAAAGAATGCAAAATTAATTAAAGTAGTTACCAGAGCTCACCACGTTGAGGTACCTGCACAATGAACTCCACCGCCCAAACATCCATTCATAGAATAGAGGAACGCATTTCCTTTATCAGATTATATGCTATCGAAAAAATAAAGTGGTCCTGTTGTAGTACCAGACGGTTTATCTGTGTGCAAGTATTCGTCTTTAACTTTATTTTCATTGAACACAAAAGGTCATTATCGATTTTTTTATTTTTGAAGTCAAGCAGGTAAATGTAAAACTTACTCTATCACAGCATGATCTGAGACTTGGTTTTGAAGGTTGGCATTTTGGTTTTGCTTTCTAGTATTTTCAGTATTTCTTGTTGTCTCTCATTTTTGCGGATGCCAATGAAGCTTGGGTTACCTCTTTTACGAATATTTCAAAAGCTTGTGTGTGACAAGGACAATTGTGTTCCACTGTTGAGCATTGCTCAAGTAATTCTCGAATTTCTTCAGTCGTGAGATGTGATAGAGCACGAGTCGGTGTTCTAGTCCCATTTTATCAGCAGCGTGTAGTCTTCTACATCAAATTTAAAATCTGTTAACTCAAAAGTTCTTGGATTTTCGTCGCATGCGTATTTCTTCATGCCTCTAAGATTATTTTCCACGCATCTCTTCATACTTCCTCTCCATTTTCAGCAATCATTGGGAGGAGTAAATTTTCTGAGTGCCGGAGAAATCCGTTTCTCTGAATAACAGAATCAATGACTCTTTTAAGATCTACTGGTAGATCTCTTGATCAATATAATATTTTCCATAAATTTACAGCACCATCGTGTATACAATGTTTTTTTTCACTGAAAACCAGACAGGTGCGTATACTTTTTGAATGGCAATAGATTTTATAGTGCATTTTAGCGCATGAATTTTCACTGGACACGTATGCCAGTTGTCGGCTGGCCTTAGTGACCTAATGAGAATGAGCCACATTTTTTGGAGTTTATCTGGCCAAATTTTCCGAGCGAAATCCTTTGGACACAGCAGTAGAAATTTCCCGAAGATACTGCTGGTCACTGCTCAGCAATCTCTAGTCTTCTTCGTGGGACAATTTTGTTGGAACTGGCTCCAATCGTATGATATCAAGCGTGTGGCAGTCTTGACGGGTGGAGACAATAGGTCTTGCAAACAAATTTGGACCCTTAGTTTGCCCGTCTAATGTTTCTACCAACTGCCGCAGTGTTAAGCCAATCAAGTGTAATTGGCAAATGGACCACTCTAACGGAGGTCGGAGTTTTGCTTCCAGCAAACGGATGATGCTTCCATCCTGACCTGTATTCACTTTGGCGCCATCGCATCCAATCACTTATAAATTTGGAAGTTCAATATTTTCTTTCGCAAAAAAATCAAGAATTGCAGATATGATTTTTCTTGCAGATCCTCCTGTGGGGGAGACAAAACTGTAAAACTGGGAGCCTGGCTCTTCAACAAACAAGACATGTTCCTCCCTAACGTAAGATTGATATGTCCTCTTGCCTATTTACTCCAGTTTAATCGTTTCATCCTTTCGGCCGTCAAAATACAGACCTTCAATTGCATTTTTTCGTTTGTCTTTGCTTTTACTGAATCTAGTATCTTCTTTTTCTGTCTTCGTAACAAATGCCGGTCCACTACCTTTCACCTGTCTTCCGGAGTTTTGAGCTTTGCGTCGGTTACAGTTGCGCTGACGATCATTGCTGCTGCTGCTGCTCTGAGGGACACGTCACCGGTACTTGTACGTACCTCCGTCACAGTTGGCAATTAAAGACGCCTTTACCCCGAAGGTGGTTATTGCACATACCTCCGCCACAGTTGGCAATTGAAGACGCCTTTGCCCCGAAGGAGATTTTGATTGATTTTCATTCCTAATCGTATGAGGAACATTGAGGTTCAAGTCGGTTGAGTTTTATCGAGATGTAGCGGAAAAAATTCTTGATGCTCAATTTTTACCTCTTCAAGAATGAAAGATTTTGAGTCGACGCTCTCCGACGATCCTCTTCTGAGGTTTTTCTTTAATCGTCGAGTTTCTGAGGCATCCAATCCATCGGATACCATCTTTTATTTTGTCCTTTGATCCCTCAAAAATGCCGTTTCATTTGGGAGAACTTTATTCTCTTTCTAAATTTACACTCGCTAATTCTTTAGCTCTGACACGCACAAACATCACATAGTTTCTGGGATTCATTAAAAATATATTAATTTTTCTGTCCATTTGGCACCTTTCTCACCTTTGGCACCTATGCTTGCTTGCATTTTTCTTAAGCCGTAGTACGTCGTATGGTACCGTATAATCATTTTAATCACACCATGTTCCGGAATGATTGGAATAGAGGTGCGTCTCCATAGTTCGGACACTTTTTTGGCTACCAGACTACTTGATAAACCGTAGGCTCCCTTCCTGCGCTTTCGTATCTCAATGCGTCGCGAACATAAAAAAAATATTTTATCACTTCTTTAAAATTCGGTAACGTCAATTCGTTTCTGCCGACGAGAAAGGAAAAAAATATAGTGTGTAGGGTTATATTAATTTCAAATAATCCTCGTAATTGTTATTCCCTGGAAATTGTTTAATTATCTAATATTAATGAGATTAACGATGGAAGACTCATCCGTGATGAGTTCTGCTGCGTTCGCGGCGACCGGGCAGGAGGCGCGAGCCGGCAGGAGGCGCGCGAGCGGCCTTCTGACAGTTGCACCGCGACGCTGCGTGGGTGGTGCATAATTACGCGCGTTCGCGCACTCAAAATAGACAATTTGTGGCTTAACGGCTGCAGATACGTACAAATGGACGAAATTTTTGCCCTAAAGGGTCGCAACTCGGCAAAATCCATGGGGAACCACTTTAAAAACATGACTTTTTCTATTTTCAGCCCCCCTCCCCATAAATGGCCACGGCGCGAGGGTTGACCTAGGTTTCAAATTTTTCTGGCCTCATTTTGAGTCACTTTGACAACTTTTTCCAGAGGGCCAAGTTTCTCCGCGAAAAATCGATTTTTCCGATCTGCCCTAGTACAAAAGTAAAAAAACGGGTTGCGAATGACTGCCTTAAAAGATGTTTAACTTCAACTGTTGCAGGCTCCACTTGGTGAATGATGGTATAATGGCAGTAATAATGCACTTCATACTTATTCCACAAATTTATTTTAAACCCAACTGGTTTCAACATTAGCACATCATTTCCAAGGCTACAATCTTCAAAATTTCTCTCAGTGCAAGTCACACGTATACCAAAATCCTGAGGGGTGGAGGTGAGCAGAAAAGTGGTTGAGTGAGGAAAATGCCACTGAATCATCAATTTAGGGTCAAAATGGGGGGAGATTTCCTGGTTTGCCCGGTCTGTGGACACCCTGTGTTCCAAGGTTAAAGAGCACACTCAATTTTTCCATGCAAATTATTGACTGTTATGTTAAGACCATTTGTTGCCCTAAAGTGTGTCCAAATTAAGGTGCATCCTAAATGCAGAAATGTTAGTTTTACCCTTGGAGAATTTCTAACCACTCTTGGAAAGGCCCCATCACCAAGCGCACTCATAGATAGAGAACTCATTCATTCCAAGGGACAGAATGGTAAAGAGATGTAAATGTTCACGGAACCTCTTCCTAACTCACACTATACCATGGATTAAACAAGATCAAATGTGCTTTCAGCATTAATAATATAATGATCGATACATTGACAATCAATTCCTGTAAGGCCAAAACCTTATACAGTGGAAGCTCCATATAACGAGAACTCTCAGAAGCTGAGAATTCACTTGCTACATAGAACTCTCTAGCTGTTACCAAATAATGATTCCACATGGGTGGGTGCTTGGCGCATATTGACGGAAATTTCCATTCACTCAGTGATTCAACCTGAAGGTTGGTCTTTGATAGGTGAGGGTAGAGCTCACCCCGTACTAAGCCAATGGCGTGTGAAATTCACACATTCAGGGTGGGGGGGGGGGCAGTTCCATTCCCTGGCCCTTTCCTGCCTCCTGCGATTTCCTACGAAGTTCTGACACACAGAAAATCGAATAGCGAGGATTTTAGATAGGGGTGCCCGGAAAGGCTTTTGCCCGGGATTTGAACCCGGGACCCTCCGGCCAGTAGCTAAGCGCTCTACCCACTAGGCCACCATGTTGATGCCCATTTACCATTATGATGCCCATGCACCATTACGTTTCCATTAACATAGGTATTAAAAATGATATTTTTGCACACTTCATTGACCCTTGGTTGTATGTACTGTCATTGACATTAAATTTCATGTTATATGTAATTATGACTAGATTGTTGACTTTTGACACCTAAGATCCCCACACATTACCGTACTTTCTTGAGTGCCAAAACCAATGTGGCAGCAAGTAATATAACAATATGACGGACTATTATTAGCTAAAATTTTGGAAACCTGAAAAATGGTCATACCCCTTGTGGAATAATCTCTTGATAATCTATCCTAATCATAATTGTTGTTAGCAAGGCCACACATGGACAGTTGTAAGTTCCAAGTTGAATTTCATTTAGTTACACATAATATCTTAAGCTGTAATGACTTCTAGCACCAGCTGCATGATTTTTTTCATAATGCCCACCCGCATTTCCACATTCGTATTCAATATTTAAACAAAGTTTTGCTTTCAGATATAATGACTTACACTTATCAGCCATTAAGTTGGCTCTCTGAGTGAACTGGTAACACAAGTGGTAGAATAACAAAGAAGCAATGTAAAGTGAACAAACTATCGAGAAATCCACATGCACACATATGGGGGTATGACTGAAATGTTGTAAATGAACATTTCATCATTGGCTGGAACAATTGATGGAAGACTTTTTCAATTTTAGGCAAAGGATAGAAGTCATGAATAAAAGCTTGTGCACATGCAACATGCTGTTTATTACTCGTAATATCGAACAACTCCTGTGAGAGCAACTTTTTCTTTTGTTATTACCAATTTACTGCACATACAAATCATAGGGTAATAAATGGTCCCTAGGCCACCCCTCGGTATTTTGAGCTTCTAGTTACAGTAAAACCTCGATTTTACACCCCCGCAATTTACGTTTTCCTGCAATTTACGACATTTTCATCAAGTCCCGATGATTTATATATCTCCACAGTGTTACGTCTTCCCCGTATTTACACTTACGAAATTTTAAATAGTCCGCCATTTGCGCTAGGCCGCTGAAAGAAACATGGCGGATAGCGTATCACAACCATATGAGGAACGAAATGGAAATCGGCGGAAAAGTTTTGGAACATTTGCAAGCTAAAGACCTTTGAATTACAATAAATTTTCTAATTCCTTCTACTTCTGGGTTCATCTCATACTTCCGTAATAAACTCGTTTTAATACTTCAAGAGGCAAATCAGGTAAAATTATAACAATTGTGCTAGTTCCCCAAATGCCTTATATTACGTTACGAGTGGCAATTATGCGGTAAAATCATGAAGGATATGTATCTTCCATCGTAAAAATGTATTCCGGGAAGAAGTTGGCTGTAATTATGTGAAATAAAACTATGATATGCACTTCTCTTTAACAGTCATGCCTGTGAATAATTCTACCGTACTTGTAAGCGTCGTGTCCACGAATATAGACACTATATGTTTATATTCTTGGGTGTTTTCATGATGATCCACGCACTTAGTTTGATTCTTCTCGTGCATTACGAAGTTCTGCCATTAATTTTAAAGTCATTCTAATCGTAATCACTTTTTCCCTGCTTTTTCCGTGATAGCGTCAAGTAACGCGAACAAAACAAAAAATGGCCCACAAACGAGAGAGGAAAACATTGTCAATAGAAGAAAAGATAAAAATTTCGGGATGAGTTGAGTCGCATGTAGGTTCACGTGTTTCCCTTGCCAGAGAACTTGGGATTCCAATTGAACACTGTTGTTAAAACACGCAAAACCATTGAAGTGGTAATGCGGACCCAGTGCACGTCAAGTATTCAAAGTATGATGAACTGGAAGAAATTTTGAAGGAATGGTTTCAGTGCACCAGAGCGTCTAACATACCCATCAGTGGAATTATTCGTAAGGAAAAGACACAACATGTGGCAATGAGGTTAGGAATTGAAGACTTCAAGGCTTCAAACGGATGGTTAAGCTGATTTAAAACTAGGTACAATCTTGTGTATAAATGAATTTGTGGTGAGTCGAACAGTTTTGATCCCCAGACAGTTATACAGTGGAAGAAACATTCTTTAAGTCAGCATGTTGAAGGGTATGCACCAAAAGACATTTTCAACTTAGATGAGACAGGCCTTTTTTTTTCAATGTGCTTCCTCATAAGACTTTAAAGGTTAATCTTGCCATGGGAGAAAGCATAGTAAAGCTCATCTGACAGTATTGTTAGGTGCTAATGCTAATGGTAGTCAGAAGTTAAGGCCATAATTAAAGAAGTTTGTCATTGGAAAGTCCAAATATCCCAGATGTTTTACAAACATCAAGACATTTCCCACAACCTATGCCGCTAATACCAAAGCTTGGATGACGTCACATGTCTTTCAGGAACAAATGCAAGCTCTAGATGCAAAGATGGGTGGACAAAACCGAAAAATTGTAGTATTTTTAGAACAATGCCCAGCCCACCCAAACAATATTAATTTGAGGAATATGAAACTGGTATTCTTCCCACCCAATTGTACCAGCCAGTAACAGCCATTAGATTTAGGGATAATCCATGTATTCAAAGCGAAGTACCGCAGGATTCTAGTGAGAAAAGCTATGAATCTTATAGACAGTGGGAGGGCCCCTAAGAGTTTCAAAGTCACAGTTTTCGATGCACTAAAACTACATAACACGATCATGGAAAGAAGTTGATGACGGAAAAATTTCAAATTGTTTTAAAAAAGCAGGATTTAGTTTTTCTCAAGACTGCAACTTAGAACAGGACGAAGAACTGGATAGTGAAGAAACACTGGAAGAAGGGGGAGGAGATAATAGAGCTATGGGAGACAATGATCAGTTAACATTATTTGGAGCTGAAATAAGTTTTCCGGATTTTGTCGGAGTGGATGAGCAATTATCAACAAGTAACTCTCTTACAATTGATGAAGCTATTGACCTGCATATCAGTGAAGAGGTAGCAAGCGAGGAGGATGATGATGATACGGAAACACCAAAATAAATCACAATCAATGCTATTTCTGCTGTTAATGTACTACGACTATATATATCAAGTGTTGCAGGAAGTGAGAACGAATTAGAGCTATTGGACAGAATAGAAAAGAGAGTAGAATCAATTAATACAAATAAAATGAGCAAGCAATCAAAGATAATGGAATACTTCCAGAAGAAGGCTAGTTAAATGAACATTTAATTATGGTGTATTTTTTTGTTATAGCTGAATTCAGCCAAGAATGTTTTATTTTAATTCTGAGATAGTTCTTTGGCTTAAATTTTGAGAAGACTTTTTGAGAGTAAATGTTGGTACATATTTTTTTAAACTAAAGGTTTATATGGATTATTAAGTCATATTTTTGTTTAGTTTATCCAAAGATTTAAATATTTTTACTTTGAGAAGATTTTTTCATTTTATGGAGTTTATGGAATATGTACTTCCATTTTATTTATTTACCAACTACCACCTATGTAAAATGATCTCTTTCTGAAGACTGACGTATTGTAGTCTACCTCACTAAGAGCTTGGTATTAATAAAGAATTTTTTTATTGTCATAATTACAGTTTTTTACTTACTTTTCATTTAAGACATGATTCAATTGAAAAATAGAACATTTAGCAATACTTTAAGGGATTATTTTCATTAAATTGTGCCTACCCTCGATTTACACTTTCCTGTGATTTACACTTTTTTCCCTTATCCCCCTCAAAAGTGTAACAGAGGGGTTTTACTGTATATGCTGTACTAAGTATGTGGGGCTTCCATTATATAATTTAATTTCTATGTAAGGTAGGAAGACGGTCATTCACTGGAATTCAAACACAAATTGCAGCTCCAAATATACCCTTGAATGGAAGTATTTTAGGCCGTCATATTAATTAAAATACTGTTGAATAATTCTGTAAAAACTTGGCTCTCTACCAGCAGTTCTGGTGCATCAAAAATTTCTAATCTTCCCACATATCGAAGCATGTAGTTAATTTACCTTCCACAATCGACTCCTAACACAAACCTTCCCACACACTCCTATCTATTTAAAATACCAATGTGCTTAACTCATTCATATCACCACTAGTGCCTTAAAAATCATGACATTCATGCAATAGGGGGCCAAAAAAATACATCATACACATTACCAAGCATTTATTTCTAAGTTAATCCTTCAAACTTAAGTCTCAAAGATTCTCACCTGTAGTGCTGCCCTAGTTGCCGTTTCAAACACTTGCCGGACCCCCTCCTTACTTTTGGCTGAACATTCTATAAAGGAAAATGCATTAATTTTTTCTGCCATAGCTCTGCCTTCATCATACCTGACAGGCTCCTGCTTCATTTTCCGAAGCTCTGTTACTGTGTTGGGGTCATATCTAAGATCCTGAAATTGAAAAAAATTACATTAAGGGATCAATTTAATAACTGCTGGTATTTAAAGAGCTAAGAAAACCTCAGCTTATGCAAATCCACTCATATGCAAGTAGTAACAGTATACAACAAGATGAGACTGCTTATCATTTTATGAGATGCAAGCAAAAAAATAAGCATAATGTATGTTCATGCAAAAGATAAGTAGTGTATGTCGATAAGATTATTGGATATGAGTTTTTGAAATGACAATGAAATGAATATGTACAGCGCCATTATTGTTCTAATGAAAGTTCATAAACAAACATTGATTTTTGGAGCAAAATTTAATAAAAAACACTCCCATGTCTTATGTACACAAAAAAATCGTTAAAAATTATTTAATCCATATAATATGGACAGTATGAGCTTATTCAATTATGAAGGAGAAATGACTTATTATTAATTTTAACTTTATGGCATTGTCGGACCATAAAGTTTTCACTAGGAAGTTTGGTGGAACTCCACATCCACCACTCACACAATAAATTGATGCAATGATATGTACGGCCATAATAATTTTTGAGATTGGTATTCCATGCACTCGGATAGTGAGCACTGGAATAAGTTAGTACATAAATCAGTAACTGCCCATATACATAAAAAAGGCAACATTTGCACCAAAAATGAACTGATTTCTATAAACACCAAATGTCAGCATTTAGAATGACCAGCCAAGAAATCTGAACACTCACCATAAAATTTAAGTAATGACAGAGTTATAAAAATTGCAGATTTATTTCACTTAAAATAAAATTAAAACACACTCAATCATACAAGCTAAGGCATTTAGAGCAACATCACAGATGCAACAATTTTTAGTGTCATCGCATATTATTATCAATCACAGTCAATGTGGTATTAAAAATCATATATCAAGGACAACACAAAGTACAGAGGCAGTATTGAAGAAATGTACCTTCTTATTTCCAACCAATATAATGGGAACGTTAGGGCAGAAATGCTTTACTTCTGGCGTCCATTTTTCAGGAATATTTTCCAAAGAGTCGGGAGAATCGATTGAGAAGCACATTAAAATAACATCTGTGTCAGGGTATGAGAGAGGACGAAGTCTATCATAATCCTCTTGCCCAGCTGTATCCCATAAGGCAAGCTCAACCTAGAAAGAATAACAAAAACATGAAAGCACATTTCATAACTATCAGTAACATTCAGAGTGTTAACATTAACAAAAGCACACAATAGAGCCATTTAACAACAAAAATGCATCACAATATTCGTGTTTGATTTGACTATGGGTCTTATTGAGTTTTTCATAGAATAAAATGAAATTTCTTCTATCAACATAAATATCTATTTTGCATCATACTTCTTCCATTATTTTACTAAACCTATTAGCTTTTCTCAAGAAAGGGATATTAAGTCTTCCTTATTTGTCCAACAAACAATGGCACAGATACCTGTAATGATGAAACATTTTTTAATGTGTGTTGTGCAGTTAATCAGATAACATATTTTCTTCTCTACATGTAAAGACTCTGTTAATCAGCTCATGCCAAGGCAAATGCAGTATATCATCACATATTTTGACATTTTTTGCTGTTACTGACTTTTTCTTGACCTATACCCATTTATGGCACAATTAAAAACACAATTGGAAAAAATATTCATATCACAAAATTATTACATTAATTTCTCAAAACATAACTATCCACACCACTCATTTGAAATGGGCAGACTGGAGAGACCACTACGTACTTGGGAGGGTTACTCTGATTGTGAACATGACTACGCATTACTTCAAAGAAAACAAATGACTAAGTAAGTTACAGAATAAATACAAAGACTTCTTCCAGGTGTAAGCATGTAAAATTTTACCATGGGTTTTATGGTGAAGAATTCATGTTAAAGTCACTCTAAAGGACTTAATTGTAAGCCACCCAGATGCATTCACCTAATTAGAAGTGACACAATATTTCAAGAGTTTTCATTTGGCAAATTCATAATCATTTAAAAGCATGACAGACTTCAAATCCCTATTTTTCCACAAAAATGAAAATTTTCATCAGGTGGTCAACCTATACCTGAGAGACAGAAAAAAAAACTTTTCATAGAGAAACTGGGGATTGAAACAAAAATGATCTCCACAAGCATATAATATAAATCATGCATCACCCTTAGATAGCCATTTACACTATTAGTGGCTTCACATTCTGAAAAACTCAGTTAAAATGTGTTAGCTATCAGGACTAGTGGTACCTTTCTCACTTTATTTTCTAGCAGCTGAATCTTTCACGCAGACAAATCATTTTCACTTAAGAGCATAACATCAGTGAGTTTATGATATTCAAAGCTGCATATTGATGAAAACAGTTACATTTGGTTCTCTTCACCCTTGAATCAATTCAGTTAGCTGAAACATAGCAGTACATCCAATGTTCAAGCTCTGATTTCACTTTTTTGAATGGAAAATGTTAAATCATCAAAACTATGCAAACTTTCATAGTAATAACATTTTTCATAGCAATAAAATTTTATTATAACCAACAGGAACAAACTTATGTTTTTCACTATGACACAGACCTTCCATTTTTATTGAGGCTTTAAAGCAATAGTTGACTTTCAACAAAACACATTGTAGCAACAAGAACTGGCTTATATTCAAGCACATACCATACATAACAAAATGAAAACAATCTCGAAGTACATAAAATAAGAATTCTTTCATAATACTGAAATTCTTGAGGACAATTAAGAGATGGGAAACAGCATCAAAACATTAAATCAGTTTCTTTTCTTACCTGCTTCCCGTCGACTTCTATATCCGCAACATAATTTTCAAACACTGTTGGCACATAAACTTCAGGAAACTGATCTTTACTAAAGACAATGAGGAGGCAGGTTTTACCACAGGCACCATCACCCACTATGACCAGTTTCTTCCTAATAGCAGCCATGAACTCTGAAAAGCAGTAAGCAAAGTAATTTAAAACTTCTGATCATTACTAGACAAATATTTTCCAAATAATAATGAGGGAGTTAACTACCAGATACTGCAATGGCATCAGAATCAGGAGTATAATATCCCCGCAATTTCACACACATACATTTAACCAATGTTTACACTTTCAGAGGGATAAAAACAGTCCATACTTATATGCATCAGTTAACATGTTCACTGCAGCGTGACCCACCGGTGGGTCACGCAGATGCGACTAGCGCCACGGCCATAAAATTCTTTGAATTGTCATAACTTGTGAGGAGTATTGTTAGAGTAGGAATCGAGAACTTCTCAAGTGACTTCACCCAGAGGTTAGTAACAGTTCAAATAGTAGACTACAATGTTACACTTAGTGTGACCCCCCGGTGGGTCCTGAACAAATTTACATATTAGCGTATTATATCCAAAATACGTTTATTTTTCATTTTTTTTCATGTTTATGCGATTTTTATACATAAGGATGAACAATACTCGATATAGTAAAACATATCAACTTATTAAAAATAATGAAAATGATTAGGAAAATTTTTTCTCCTCAACCTCCTGGCTGTCCGTCAGTTGCTCGTAAACTAAACAGTCCAAACTGCACTCGCCCGGCTGTGTGAGAGATTGACTCTCTCTTCCCCCCCCCCCTTTTACGGAAGGGCAATTGGGAAAGGGTCGCGTAGCGTTCTTGAGCCAATCCCTCAGTGGTTGATGAGTGACCGTGCCCTTGCTGGGTGAACGTCTTCCGAAATGCAGACACTACTTTTTTTCTGAGTTAGACAAACCATTACGTACTCTTTCCAAAGGATCCCCCTTCCCTTTTCTCATAGTGTGAGCATGGCTGGGGAATCGGCAAGGGCAGGGGCAGTAAACAGAGACGTGTGGGAGTCTCCTGGGTTTTCCGAACGTCAGCAAATCTTTACCACATGCATTGTATTGTTGTCCCTCCCCATCCCACGCCAGGGTCTAGCCGATAGCGTGCCCCACGTGGCCGGGGGAGGGGCGGGCTGGGGGTGAGGCTGGGAGTCGCCTCCCCCAGCCTTCCTCTAATCTCAGGAAACAGCTGAGTGTTGCCGTTTCAACCACCATCCCTCGGCAGTGGCCAGAAGCTCAGAAGGACTGTGACCCACCGGTGGGTCACACCGCCCTTGCAAATGGCTGAGTTTGACCCACCAGTGGGTCATGCCGCGCTGTGAGGGGTAGGGCTTTAAACAGCTCCGCAGTGAACGTGTTAACCATATTCAGTAAATGGCATTCATATGATTGTCACAAAGACAAAGCATATGGGAATGATGACCTTTAAGCAGACCTGGTATGCATACTACCATAATTTGTGGGTGGTCAAAACCTTACTAAAAAATTACTCAATTTTGGTCCAATTTCCTGCATTTCCTCCAGTTTCCCAGAAATAAAAATTGCTCTTGAGACTTTACCATTTCCAGATTCTGTTGCCATTCATATTATTACACTTTTTATAATAAAGGACCCTTAAAATGAACACACAAATGTAAACCTCAAGGTAGGCACTCATACTTTGCCCAAAGGCATGCGTAATTCACATACTGTGGGAGACCATCTCCTTTCCCTAAGCCACTAATGGTTTCTAATTGATTTCTGGCAGCAAAAAATAACACCATACCATTGAGATTGTATGAGAAGACATCCAGAAAGAATTTGCCCATATTCCAACTCACTATGCTACCACACTACACCACATGTACAATACTAAACATAAACATAGTGAAGTCTGTGCCCTTGTTGGAGTGTTGGACCTTGTATGAGCTGGATAATGTATCACTAACATCTTAAGTCGTGCAGCTAACTAAACAATTACTTCCTACTGCATCACAGATGAAACAACAGAGTGATCAATGGATTTCATTCATCAATGCTTCACTGTAATTAATTAATTAGTAGTCTACAACTATGGTAGGCATCATGTTTCTCTAGTGAATCAAACAGCTCAAGTGCATGAATGCCTTAAGCAATGAATGCTGATGCGTAAGGAAAAGTTAGCATCTATTCAGAACCCAGGACATTTATAGGTTTGTGCTTTAGGGAGTGCTGTGTGGATTAACACCATGGCTAGAGAGTATCATCATCATTGGTCAACAATCCTAGGATTGGTTTGACACAGATTTCCACTCAATTCTTCTATTGGCCAACCTTTTCATTGAGATGTAATTCTTCTTTTTTACATCCCTCACAACCTGTTCCATGTATCTCATACGAGGCCAGCCTTTTCCAAGGTAGTTCCACAACATCATGGCTGAGTCTAATGATAACAAAGATGACTATGAATGAATACTGGTATGAAGACAATGAACTGCACTAAGAAACATTTACTAAACAGCATGGTGCACCATCACCTCTGACAACTGATTAAGATAACTAATTGCTGATTTCTGAGATAACTTTAGTAATTGGAATAAGGTGTCAGTTGAAGGTGTTACTGTGATAGAAAGGGTCTGAAAAAGATTAAAATCTCCGACTATTTGAAGTGTTTGTGGGCATGCTAATCATGAATGGTTGTTTAGGACAGTCAGATACTTAACCCATTCAAGTAAAGAGCTGGAGATTTGTTGGCAGTTCTAAATTTAGCCCTTGGGTAAAGAGTCAAGTCCCTAGCCTGGCAGAATGCATCCTTTTAACCCTAAACTGTGGAAATTTGATTACAATCAACTGTTTTTTTCATCTTATTTATGTATCTGAAGGGGCTATTATGTTTGTTTAAATAAATTATAAATAACAGTTTCTGAAATAATATTTACTATTTATCTTTTTCTACATTTGTGAATGAAAATAAATACAATTCTCGAAACAGCCAATTTACAATTGAATGGGATTCATGCATGATTAACTATAGTGGAATAACCAATAACATCAGCCTTAAAGAAAATCTTTACAGCATTTTGGCCAACGTAAATTACACAGGAGAAGAATTGAATTTAGAAGTAAAAGTAATTGCATACTTTCAAAATGTGTACAACAAAAGGGGTGGAAATCTGGCATCTCACCAGAATTATCTTCTACTTATTAAGAGGAGAATACCAATATGAATAATAAGAAATATAGTATCAGCATAGGACATGGCCTAATAGCAAGCTGTATTCAACCACCATTCCAATTGAAACACCATTGAACCAGTAAGATATGATCTATAAGGTAACAATTCTTACAAGATCCAATTTATTGCAAGGAATATGGAAAAAATATGAATGTAAGAACTAGCATCTAAGCCACACAAAGTTCGAGCAACACACAGTGACCTATAAAACCTACATTAAAACCAATCCATTTATCATGCATAACCATCACATGAATTACTTTTTGCCATCACAGTTAAATAAAAATAGTTTCCTGTATTTTTCCAACACTACAGCAATGGGCACGTGTGACTTAAACCATAACCACTTAGTATTTTCTTACATGCAGTTATCTAACAATTCAAGGCAACTAAATAAACAAAAAAATGGAGATTCCATCGGAACAATACCCAATGAATAGTAATGACTTACTTAAGAGATAGGGTAAATACATAAAAATAGCTTTTCTGACGTACACCACTAAAATCTTTATCAACGTCTTTGACACAGCACTCGCGTTAACATAGAAAAATCATTAACACACTCCTAAACCACTAACAGATTAAATTACTACATCTTAAAAATGTGAAAAATATCAATGCTGCTATATTGTAATAGTCTAATGATGTAACTAAATATGACCATCAAGGTAGAGCCTCATTAAGCAGTAGTTAACTCCTCTGACTTTACAAGCCAAATTAATGGATGATTCTACACAACAAAGAAAGCAGAAAAGAAACCATAAAGGTTAAAGATGAAATTCCTTGACCATTTAATTACAAAAACCCAAATACTAATATTTTGATTAATTGATGATCTTTATAAAACAAATCATAGGCCCATGAGGTACTGAAGTCCGCAATAACTCAATTCCTTTGTTCATGAAGTTCAAAACCCTGCACCATGATTCCAATTTGTAAGGAATGTGAAGACCCTGAAATTAATATAATTAAACCCTAAATCAAATGAAAAATTGAGCATGAAATGAAGCATGGCACGAAGAACAACTGAATCCTTTAGCATAAATGCCAATTTACAATGAATCTAAAGATGAGACTGCCCTCTTCCTTCTGATGAAAAAATACGATATATGCTCAACAAAGCCAAATAAGTGGGATGCACTCAATACAATCACCACAGTAGCCTATAAGAGGAAAACTACTACAAACTTGTCAGCTAAGAAGAACCTCTATATACCATCAATTTCATAGCACAAGGAATAAAGATATCATTTCTATTGTGTATCCATTAACACTTGCATTCTAAATACCTAATTTACAAAAACCTGGCAGCTTTGACAAGACCCTCACTCATTAAATTCTCTTCCAAAGGATACAAATTTTAAGGCTCCATGAAAATGCAGAGTACCTATACAACCAAAATGTGATTGAAAGATCTTCAAATATGTAATCCCATCAATAGGTTTTACAGGGTAAGACAAAAGTAAGGAGAGGAACCACTGGCCGCAATCAATTCTCACACCCATGCCAGAAAAGACATTTTTAGCTTTTCACCAAAACAATATTTCTAATGCAATATCAACATGTGCTCATTACTTCATTTTCACTAAATTGAATTTACAAATTGAGATCAGAATGGAGGCCATGAAAACAATAAGTTTGTAACAAAAATTCATGACTGTAATTCCTTTTTCAGTGCTTCGTGTGGCTTCACGAAGGACCTGGCTTTGGGAACAGCTTTGGCTCAGCTGGGCATGCCTCAAGCTGCTTACTTAACTCATTGACAACCATTGTCTAAACTTGGTTTGCAATTGTGAGTCTCCATTACAGTACACTGCAATTTTCAAGGTGAGTTAAAAGGGGCCCATTTCATTTGATTTCTTTCCCTGCCTCAAGGCAGGCGTGGTTTCCCTGCTATTTTGACTATGGACGGGACACTCAAATCTCCCAAATATTAAAAAAAAAGATCTGAGATTTAAAAACTCATTTCTTCTAGCATTTTTCAACCATAAAACATTTTTACTCAAAACTTTTGAAAGATTAATTTGATTGACATCCAAATGAAGGATTAATTAATACAGAATGAAATAGTTTTAAGTACTCAATCACCAATATCTTCTACATGGCCTCCACAACAACTACCAATTCTATTATAAGGGATGGACAAAAACTACTAGCATTCAGTAGCAATGACACTATTTATTCATAATCCAATAGCATCAACCAATATTTAACATTGGGAATACTAAGGGTACTTGTGCAACAGTGCCATTTGATGTGTAAATGGTCAATGACTGATAAAACTATTTGACAAGAGATAATATTATGTGAGATTCTTGTTGAGTACTATTACAATATTACTTAATTTATTCCAATATTTGATAAAGTAATTATAAATCATTGCAGAAATATTTTTTCAAATAAAACTGAGAATTTCAACCTCAAGTTACCATTAATATTAGCTTCATTTAATAACAATACTATGCATCTTCTCAAGAAATGTAAAGCAAAAATTAGCACTCTCATTTTATATCTCATCTAGCAAAAATCAAATTTTGCCATAATTTATAACACGGATAATTGAAGTAAAAATTCTCAATGATTTTTATTATTCTCGTATGAAGATTTACATTTTTGGGACTCAAGGAATTCGAGAATATTTAGGACTTGTCCCACCCCTAATTTTGACCAACCAGGGAAAAATGGTTTAAAAGAAACATTCATTGTAAGGTAACTGTCAATCATCCTATCCTTGGACAAAGAAGTTTTCAACAATTCTAGCACTTTTAGGGACTTGAGGAATAAGTGGAGAACATCCTCCCTCCTCTAAATTAAGACCTCGCATGCTATCACCATTATGCATGAAGGGGGCATAGGAATTGCATTCTTCTCCATGAAGATACTCTTAAACAGCAAAAAGTGTCACGTATACTACTCTTCAAGCTGAAATTTCCACAGTTAACTTCACTTCCTCATTTAGGCTCACACACTTTGCTTGGGCTACATTAAGGTGTCTAGAATATGAGCATAGGCATTCTGAACAAGTTGAAATAAAGCTTTAGTAAATAACTAGAAATCAATGGACAAGTGAAATGGAATAAATGAAAAGCTGAGGTAGCTGGGTGTTGATGCTCTGTGGTAACAGCTTCTGGGCGGTTTCTCTGCATTGAGATGTTTACAGGCAAGAACTACCAACAGGCAATACAACATGGAGAAACACCCAGAAGCTGATAACATGAAATAAAGGATGAATTTAAAAATATTAATGAACCAAGCATCAGTATTTAATCCCAGATGTACATTTGATTGATAGGGATAAATCTCACCATGAGCAAATCTCCAATGGAAAGTAAAATTCAGACAGAGAAAGGTTTAAAAGGAATCAATTCCATTCAGAAAAAAATTACCTTCCACAAAAAGTTCGTCATCATTCAGTGATTAAACCCGAAGGTTGGTTTTGATAGGTGAGAGTAGAGCTCACCCCGGACCAAGCCACAGGCGTGTGAATTCCACACATTCAGGGTAGGGGGGGGCAGGC
Organism: Platycnemis pennipes; assembly: GCA_933228895.1. Classification (NCBI taxonomy): domain Eukaryota; kingdom Metazoa; phylum Arthropoda; class Insecta; order Odonata; family Platycnemididae; genus Platycnemis; species Platycnemis pennipes. Next base: position 141,969,422 of record OW121846.1, read on the forward strand.
AGTTCCTTTCCCTGGGCTACCTCACACTCAGAGGACTTTTCGTTCAAAGGCTTCACCTGGATTTGAACCTGGGACACTTTGATCAGTAGCCAAGCGTTCTACCCACTAGGCCATCACGCTCCCTTATGAAAAGTTAGCAGCTGATTATCAGTGTATGACGAGGACTACACCAGCATTATTGTAAATTCTCCACCATGTTTTAGCAAAATTACTGGGAAAGAACTGGGAGGGTACTGAACTAATAAATACAGGCCTAAAATTGCCCCAGACCTGTATACCTGGTGGGAAACTGCATGTGAAGGTACCTGGCTGAAACTAATGAAACTCACCAAAAAAACTGTAAATGAGTCACTGGACAATGGTTTACTTTACCACACGAATGGCAGACTACCAATTAATACTGACTATCACCCTCTTCTCCAAGAAATGATACTTCAGTTAAATTGTTATCCCTGAGATGCAGATTAATTATAACTCAAGCACAAACATAAATGATGACGATGTTGGGAAACATGAACAAGTCATTGCATACTAGCATGCTTCACACCAGCATGCTTTTTCTCTATTTGGCTTGCCTTTGCTTAGCTTTCTTCTATTTTCCTAGGTCACATACAGGCACTCACAAAAATCTGATAGCAAATTTTGAACTCAACATGCAAATTAAAGCAACATTAAATAACATAAAAAAGATTTAGGGATTAATGGAAACCTTATTTCAGCCAACATTAGGTGTTGGTATCAAAGTCAGCCACCCTCAGTTTTTTGAGAATCTTAAGTAAATATGACCAACTCATGTGGTACTGGCTAAGCTCTGATGACAGCTGAATTGTTGAAATATTAGAATAGGAATAGAAACGGATTGTGAAGATAACATAATGTGGCACCATTCAACTAGCGCCCGGTCTGGCTTCGACGACTTCGAAACTTCGAGAGAATTCGGGAGAGGTGTAGAACCCTCGACGAAGGGTATATAAGCTTTCTCCCGCTACACCAGAGAGAGAGACCAGAACGAATCTTTGAGTGGAATGTATCACGAGAGAATAAAAGGAAGTTTTCACGGACCGCTTGTATAATTGTAGCGCCTTCTCCCACAGTGGTGACCCCGACGTGATTGTCGTTATTAATAGAGCGTTAACTCATCGTTATTCCTCACTTCATTCACTGTACTCGCCATGGAGGAGCTTCAGCGGCAGCGTACTCTACTCAAGCAAGAAAACGAAGAGCTGCAGTGGAGAATTCACCTCACGACTCTCGCAGACGCGGGAGAGCGTGATGCACAACATCAGGCTGCGTACACTCCAGGCGTTCACCGCGTGTCCCCGAAACTCCCACCGTTTTGGCCTGATAATCCTGTCGTATGGTTTGCCCAAGTGGAGGCTCAATTCGCTCTGTCGGGCATCACTCAAGACGCCACGCGATATGGATACGTCACCTCCCATCTCGACGCCAGATGGGCGGCGGAGGTTCAGGATATTCTTATTAATGATCCCAGTGAAGGTCTGTACCAACGCCTGAAGGAGAAACTTATTCGGCGTCTCTCGCTGCCAGAAGAAAAGTGGGTTAGGCAACTTCTCACCGAGGAAGAGCTAGGCGAGCGGACTCCCTCTCAATTCCTGCGTCATCTTCGCTCGTTAGCAGGAACCACCCAAGTCCAGGATAATCTACTTTGGACGCTATGGCTGCAGCATCTCCCAGCAGCCGTCCAAGCTATTCTTCAAGTCCAACTGAACCTACCGCTGGACGAAGTCGCCAAGGTCGTGGACCGCATCATTGAGGTCTCTCCGCCGAGCGTTCCCGCCGCCATCCACGCCGCTACCAGCACGCCGACCACCGATCCGATTCTTTCGCTCTCCAAACAGTTGCAGGACTTAACTCAGAAGGTAGCTGCTCTTCAAGAGTGCTCTCGCTGCAATCACCGGCGGTCTTGGTCCCGCGACCGTTCCTATCCTACCGCCCCCTCAGGCTCTCCAGCATCTCGCTCCAGCTCAAGCTCCACATCAGACCGTGTCTGTTGGTATCACCGCAAATTCGGAAATCAGGCGCGACGCTGCATGACGCCCTGCTCTTACGAGGCGGAAAACTCCAACGGCAGCCGCTAGTGGCGGAAACGGGTTGCCAACGCACAGGAAGCCGCCTGCTCGTCACAGACCGGGTCAGAAGGCATCGATTCCTCGTCGACACGGGCTCCGACCTCTGCTGTTTCCTGCGGCGACTATTAAATGGCCACTTCTCTCCTACCGGATTGGACCTCAGCGCCGCCAACCAGACGATCATCCGGACCTATGGTTACTTACTACTGCAATTAAATCTCGGACTCCGCTGCGATTTTTCGTGGCGTTTTATCATTGCCGACGTAGCCACACCCATAATTGGAGCAGACTTCCTCGCCCATGACCAGCTACTACCTGACTACCGCTTCAGGCGCCTGATAGACGGAAAAACTGGACTCACTGTCTCAGGTGTTCCTGCATCTCCGGGTCCGCTCAGTGTTAAGGTCTTGCTGTCACCATCACCCTATCAGAAGCTCACCGCGAAGTTTCCGGGACTATCTCGCCCACCTGGTATCCCGCGGGAGACTCGCCACAAGACCGTTCATTATATTAAGACTACACCTGGACCACCAGTGTCATGCAGTCCGCGCCAACTGGCTCCAGAGCGTCTAGTCATCGTGAAGGCGGAGTTCGAAGCCATGATCCGGAATGGAACAGCGCGTCGATCGAAGAGCCCATGGGCATCACCATTACATCTCGTTCCAAAGAAGAATGATGGTTGGCGCCCTTGCGGCGACTATCGTACCCTCAACGCTCGAACCATTCCGGACCGATATCCAATACGCCTTATGCAGGACTTCGCAGCCAACCTGCACGGAAGCAAGATTTTTTCCGTCCTCGACCTCGTGAAGGCCTACACACAAATACCTGTGTATCCTGATGACGTGCCAAAAACAGCCATTACCACCCCGTTTGGTCTCTACGAATTTCCTTTCATGAGCTTTGGACTTCGTAATGCCGGCCAGACATTCCAACGATTTATTGACGAGGTACTCCAAGGACTTGAGTTCTGCTTTCCATATGTGGATGACATCCTGATATTTAGTCCTAACCCCAGTGAGCACGAGAAACATCTTAACGCAGTCTTTCATCGACTGGAGCAGCACGGCATCCTGGTGAATTTCAGCAAAAGCGTTCTCGGTTCACAATCAGTGAACTTCTTGGGTCACCAAATCACTACAGAGGGCATTTGAGCCCTTCCTGAGAGAGTCTCCGCCTTACAGGAATTGCCTAAACCAACCAATGCACGCGCTCTTTGACGTTTTTGGGAGTCATGAACTTGGCACCATTCAACTAGCGCCCGGTCTGGCTTCGACGACTTCGAAACTTCGAGAGACTTCGGGAGAGGTGTGGAACCCTCGACGAAGGGTATATAAGCTTTCTCCCGCTACACCAGAGAGAGAGAGCAGAACGAATCTTTGAGTGGAATGTATCGCGAGAGAATAAAAGGAAGTTTTCACGGACCGCTTGTATAATTCTTAGCGCCTTCTCCCACAATAACAAATGGAAAAGATGACTGAATTCTCTTAATAGGCATAATCGGAGATTATTTGCTTCATCATCCGAGACACAACCACAAGAGCACATAAAAGAAAATTAAATTATATCTCAAATGCGAGTTTAATACTTTACGTTAAAGAGGTTCCATTGTGACTCCACAATTCAAAATCCCGTAAAAAAGCTATGTTATTTAATGAATAAATACTGGTCCAGAAAAACACCTGTATGGAAAATCATCTATAGGGTGATAACGCATACAAAATTACTGTATGAGTATGCAATAATATGCCGGTTCCAGCCGAGATCCGATTGGTCCAGAGCCAATCATACCTATTGCCTTGTCGGTAGGGATGGCGGAAATTAGAATGTGGGGGCTAACCCGACATTCTGAGATCTGGCGAGCTGCACCAGGCCTTAGACAGGCCAAACTACACATTGAAGAGCCTAGGCCTGGGCTTGCCAAAAGACTCCTGTCACTAAACAGGGGTCAACTACGAACGGTAGTGGGACTCCTCACGGGGCACTACCAGGTGGTGAGGCACCTGCACCTCCTGGGAATCGCAGATTCCCCCAGATGTAGGTGGTGCGAAGAAGAGGATGAAACCACATCCCACATGTTATGCGAGTGCCCTGCGGTGATGAGGACTCGAAACAGGTACCTGGGTTCCCCATTTTTGGAATCCAGGGAGGTAAGGGAAATCCCCATCGGGGACTTGTTGGCCTTTAGCAGGGCGATCGGCCTTTATGGGTGACTTCTTCAAAAGGGTGGTTAGCACAATGGACCAATGGGTCTAAGTGCCTCAGGGTCTCCGTTGAGAGGAACTCCACCACTATTACAATCTATCTATGCAATAATATAGCGCATTGTAGTTGCATTATATTTTTTAGAAGCTCTTTTAACTCATTTTGACTTCGGAACATGACTGACATGTTGTTGCCACGTTTAATTTACAAAATGAGAATACATGCTCAATCCCACTAATGCGTATTCTAAAATAGGTTAAATATTTTATTACTTAGTTTTAAACTATTTCCTTGCAAATAAAACTCTTTGTTTTGAATTTAGTCTCCTCTAACTTTTCCTCCTTTTCCTTTGGGTCATTCCATGTCAAATCAACGAATATTTTAACCAAATGAAACCCACTGACTCAGATTTTGATGAAATTTGCTGTGGACATATATTTTGATAAGAATAGTGGCCAAATAAAATTTTAACCTCCTACTATCAATAGTTTCTGGAATGTGGCGATTGAAATTTGGGTATGGCCCCTATAGTGCCGCAACGTGTAACACATGTTGACTTTTGTTTTCACCTGTAACACCATTTCTATTGCCTAAAAAATCATATAATTTTTTTCCTGGAGCTAAGAAGTCCAAACAGATCACAGAAATATCATTATATATGCCATGCATGAAATGCTTATGCTGAAAAATAATAAATTCGACAAAAATATCCAATTTATAACAATTTCAATTGACTGTATCCACATCGAAAGGCAATAGGAATCCAGACTCATAGTTTTGTTTAAAATAACCCATAATGTATAAGCTAAGTTCCTGTGAAAAAATACTTATGAGTCCTGTATTGCTTTTCGTAGAAAAATGACTTATTCTTACTCGAGGGAAAAAATGACATCTTTTTCAAAGGACACACAATGCAAATGAAATTACATGATATAGAAGGGCCTATTTTTGTGATGGAGAAAATCACCTATTTTTGTGATGAAGACAATGTTCGAGCATGCATCTTCACACCATAGCCAATGGTAATGGCTAGTAGAGTAGCATACGCATCAGTAACTACGCACCACTATTAATTTTATGCCATCTTGTTTATTTGAGCTGAAGGCATTATGAGTACTAAAAGAGAATTACTTGAACTACAGTACATTATTATGCAGTTACCTTCTTGTAATCTTTGACCACAGAAAAGGCACATTTTAAGTCTAGATACTCTACTGCTGTAACATTAACTAGAATGGATATTGTCAAATGTTCATGGGAATCATCATTAAATCCTTTAAATTTATAAAATGAGGAATGTGCTGATAATTTCACAGCACACTTGGGGTCCCTCAAGTTGGCGAGGTGACGAAAAAGCCATACCAATCCCATCCAGACCAATCTTGGCAAATCTAAACATTCTCCCTTTCCCCTGTGTATACATCATGATCTTAGAGGTATATGTTCAACAAAACCTGTCCAAATTCTCCATAAATGCTGACTTCCATCAATATGAGACTCAAAGATCAAAATACCTCCATCAAGGTAGAGTTAGGACTAGTGTCCTAACTCTACCTTGCTGTGGCCCTAAAGAAATGGGCATCAAACTTTTTAACAAACTACCCAATCGGATAAAAAAACATTAAATCTTTGTGTGCTTTTAAACAGAATGTTCAAATTTTCCTTCGGTAGAAAACGTTCTACTCTGTTAATGATATGACTAATGAAACTGAGTGATTATCAGCTTTGTGCTCCTTATAACTAATTAGACATTCATTATTTTTTGCTTTGTTTTTCATTGTTTCTGTATTTGCAGCAGATTCCTGTTCAATCACCTTAACAAATTTCTTTATACTTGCTTGAAAGTAAGAGATGCTTCCTCCAGCCACCCCATGTATCCAAGCCTGTGGATAATCCTGTTGCCTGATGATATTTTTTGGACCTAGTACTTATTATTAGTTCTACTGTCTATCACTTGATGGAATTGCAGGGCAAAATGTAACATGGGACTCCTATTGTTGGTAGTATATTGTCAACCTGTCCATAACTGGTTATATGTCCATGATGCTACCACCCTAGATCGTGGTAGTGTAGAGCATAAACATAATGATGAGTAATTAAATATCCTATATTTACAATCAGGAATTGTTTTTAACGTAAGTAACAGCATTGAACCGCGTATATAGCAATGGAATACCAATTCTACTGCGCTAAACATTAGTTTTCATGACACAGAACATATGTAATAAGTTTTTCACTTCTTGCTGCAATTTTCCATACATATATTTTTGGCATCTTGAACATTTTTCCATAGTTTTGTTTCCTTTGCATTTATCTACCAGACACTAATGTCTTTTTATAATTTTTGCATGAAATGAAATGAGATGGCCCGAAGATGGACACTTTTGGAGTGGAAGTTATAGAATTATTCACACAGGGATCACTGAATGGTAACGCTGGAGTAGGCATTATGCTCAGGAAGAGTGCACGACTGCGTGTGAAGAGCTTCCTGCAGTACAGTGAAAGGATTATAATGGTCAAAATTGAAACTAAGCCTACAGATACCATTGTGGTGCAAGTTTACATGCCTACGTCGGACTACAAAGATGAAGAAGTGGAAGACGTCTACGTAGATATCACTGAAGTAATAATAAGAAGAAGAAGAAAACCTAATTATTTTAGGAGACTGGAATGCTGTCGTCGGCGAAGGTCAAGATGGAAGAATAACTGGGAAATATGGATTGGGAAACCGAAATGACAGAGGAGAAAGACTGCTGGAGTTCCGCACACAACATAAGTTAGTGTTTACTAACACATTGTTTAAAAATCACAACCGAAGAAGGTACACGTGGAAGATGCCAGGAGACAGAGGAAGATTTCAAACAGACTATATTTTAGTGAAGCAGAGGTTCAGGAATCAGGTGAAGGACTGCAAAAGCTACACGGGTGCAGACATAGACAGCGACCATAATTTAGTGATGATGAAATGCCATCTAAAATTCAAGAGATTGAAGAAAACAGTAAAGAACATTTGGCAACTAGAAAAACTAAAGGAGACTCAACATCAGCTGGAATTTCAGAAAGCAGTAGAAAACAACATATTAGAGGACCTGACTGAGAAATCAATAGAAGAGCGTTGATAAAACATTAAATGTGGACTACAGGAAGCCGCAAAAGAAGTTCTTGGAAGAAGAAAAGTTGTTAAGAAGAAGCCATGGATCATGGAAGAAGTCTTAGTGCTGATTGAAGAAAGAAGAAAGTACAAGAATGCGAAAACTGAACAAGGGCAGCTTTGCTACAAAAGAATAAGGAATGAAGTAAGTCGCAAAGCAAGGAAAGCAAGAGAAATGTGGATGAACAATCTTCGCAAAGATGCACAAAACAACCTTTCCCTTGGAAAGGTGGAAACTGCCTTTAGGATAGTGAGGAACCACTTCAAGGAGCGCAAGATGCAATGCTATAAGACAAGAATGGAGAACTTTTGATTGAAAATGAAGACAAAGTGAAGAGAGAGAAAGAATATCTGGTAGAGTTATACAACGGGAACAATCTCAGCATGAAAGTTGTTGAAGAGGAAAGCGAAGTCGAGAAGGATGATATGGGAGCATCAATATTAAGATCGGAATTTGATGCAGCAATAAGGGACCTTCACATGAATAAGGCTTCTGGAATTGATGATATTCCTGCAGAACTAATAAAAAATACAGAAGAGGAGATATTAACCCATCTTTACAAAATCATCTGCGACATGTACTCAACAAGAGAAATATCCAGGGACTTCAAGAAAAACATCATAATTCCTATTCCCAAAAAGAACAGAGCGGAGAAATGTGAAAATTTTAGGACTAAAGTCTGACGACACATGCATCGAAGATATTGACAAGGATAATCTACAGAAGAATAGAATGAAAAGCAGGAGTTCCTGGATGAAGATCAATTCGGATTCAGGAAAAGTAAGGGAACCAGAGAGTCAATATTGGCCCTTAGGCTGCTCATAGAGAAGAGAATGGAGAAGAACAAAATGAATTTCATTGCATTTGTGGATTTAGAGAAGGCTTTTGACAACGTGGATTGGAATTTAATGTTTGGAATTCTGAAAGGAATTGGGAGTGTCGTACAATACCGAAGAATTATCCACAGTTTGTATAAAAACCAAGTAGTGGTGATAAAATCTGGACCCAGCTGTGAAGAAGCAAGAATACGGAAAGGAGTGAGACAAGGCTGTGCACTGTCTCCCATAATTTGTGATGTTTACATCAAGAGAGCCATCAATGCAGTCAAGGAGAAGGGTTCTGGAGTGAACATCCACGAAGAAATAATCAGTATGCTACGATTTGCTGATGACATAGCTCTCATAGCAGACACAGAGATGGGGCTGAATAAGATGCTAACAAACATGGAAAGGACAATGGCAATACATCAGCTGAAGATCAATAAAAAGAAAACTAAGATATTGGTGTGCAGCAAGAGAGAGGAGGCCAAAACCAACAGTATACTAGGAAAACAGAAACTGGAAGAGGTGGAAGAGTTCTGTTACCTGGGAAGCAGAGTAACCAATGATGATGGATGAAGCAAGAAAGAAATAGTGAGTAGAATAACCCAGGCAAAGAGGGCATTCTATCAAAAGAAGAATCTACTTACAGCTGGAAATACAAGCTTGGATGTAAGGAAGCAATTCATCAAAACATATATCTGGAGCATGTTTCTTTACGGCAGTGAGACTGGACGATGACAGCAGCAGAGAAGAAAAGGGTGGAAGCATTCGAAATATGGTGCTATCGAAGAATGATGAACATAAAATGGATCGACCGAGTGACAAATTAAGTCCTAAGAAGAGTGGGAGAAAAGAGAAGTCTGCTGAAAACTATAAAAAGAAGATGGGACAACTTAATCGGCCACATCTTAAGACACGATGGCCTGATGAAGACAATCGTCGAAGGAAAAGTTAACGGGAAGAATGGAAAAGGCAGGCCTCGTATGAGTTACATAGAACAGGTTGTAAAGGACGTGAAAGAGAAGAACTATGTTAATATGAAGAGGTTGGCCAATAGAAGAATCGAGTGGAGGGCTGCGTCAAACCAATCCTAGGATTGTTTACCCTTGATGATGATGTTTGTGAAGTGGCCTCTTTCTATATCACCCATGCATTAATCGCAGCTGTATCTAAGATATTGTATAAAATTTTCTCAGGCCATCAGTGAGATCCAGTGCCCATAGTGTATATCCTTGACATTTGGTCCAGTACCACAATCTACTCCACATTTTGTGGAGTTGTAGAAACGGACTTACTCTGATAATCTTTTTTCTGTATTATCTATTTCAATGCTGGGATACATGGTACTCAGCAACAATATGTTTGTTTTTTTCCTTGGTTTACTCATTGTAATGTCTTCATATTTTATGACTGTGGTATCGTATAACTTAGCCTTTGACGTCCGAATCTTTAGGACTACCTGTCTGGATCTATTTATAGTGCCAACAGTGCCAATGCTGTTTTCCTTGAGTTTTCTCGCCAAATTCAGTGACGTGAAAAAATTATGTCGTGACACTTCGTCCTGAATTTAGTAATGGAAGTAACAAGCGCAAAACAAAATTTTTGGGGAGATGTTTGTTGGGTGGGCCCCCCTATCCTTTGGCCTCGCTCACGATCAGCTGTGCACTGTCCACACGGTTTCATGCCGTAACGAGGCTGTTTCTCTCTCAAGTTCTCAAGTTACAATCCCTTTCACACGCACGATACTGGGGAAAATTATTCTATTTTGCAAGTCCTCTCTTTGTTTAATTTGATTTACACGATAGACTACCCGTCAGAGTATTGGTAGAAATCTTGTCTCTAACGACGAGACAACTGATTGCCAAACGGAACAGTGGGATCATGCAATATCCTGGCTGGTACCGAATATAAAGAAAGAGTTCTAATATCACTAAGGAAGCCATTCAGATGAGAATAGACTCTCCCAAGCAGTATTGGAGCAATTACAGTGCTACTCATTATGAGCTGGTGACGCATGAAGATGTGTCAAAGGAGCGTTATTTTGATGAGGTCAATTTGAGAACACGGAGGAGAGCTAATATGACACAGTTTGCCACACTGAGGGTATTGCTCCCTCAATTGACTGACGCGCCTATGTCCACATCTGCACAAAGTGGAGTTGGGAAGGCTGATCACGTTAATTACCAACACCCCATCCAACTTCCAAGAGCGATGGTGCCTAGCTTTTCGGGCACAGTTGCGGATTGGGAATCGTTCTGCAATCTATTGACAGCGATCATGGATGGCAAAGCTCGATTCTCTCCCACAACAAAATTGCAATACTTAAAAATGTGCTTGAGGGACTCTGCTACAAGTGTTTGTGAAAAATGTCTCAGTCACAGATGCCAACTACAAACCGACCTGGCTCTGAAGGCCAGATATAGTAATCCACGACTCTTGCTTACACACTCACTTATCTACATTGAAGCATCTTCCAATAATGACTAAGGTATCCACGTCGGAACTGTGGGCTTTGGTCGACAAGACTCAGCAAGTGGTTCGAGCTCTTAGAAAATTTGGGCTGACCTGTAGCGACGTGGGACGACTGGCTTGTCTTCATCACGGCCCAACGTTTGGACATGGAATCCTAAAAGTTTTGGGAGACAAATCTAAGTACCAAGGAAGGTATGAGTAATGTCTCCTCGAGGGTTCAGTTGGATCCAAACGAATTTACAAGTTTTAAGGAGCTAATAGAATTTCTTGAGGATCATAACCGGGCGTTAGATATGACAGCTTCTGTTACAAGTAGGGAAAAATTGTGATACCAGCCGATCAGGGCGGGCAGCCTTCTCTTCCCCTGCGCCCTGTAGGCGACATTTTCTTCCTTTGTGCGAGGCGGGCGGAATGTTAAGACGGTTTAGACGTTCCAGCCGTTTGAGTCGCGCGAGTGACCTGTTTGGTTGGCGGCGGACGACCCTTGTTGGAGGGGGGGGGGGGGGGGGGGGGGGTGTAGACTGGCCGGAGGTGGGTCGGGGGGAGGTGTGCACAGTCCACTGCTGAACGTGATGGGTGCCGGAAGTTGAGTGTATGGTGTGAAAAAAAAGGCAATAAAATCATTTCTGCACAACCTGTACAACGTCCATGATATCAAAGCAGCTTCTTCGGTGGGCATCACCTTTTGCTTATTTTAATTTTTTATTTATGAGTGAATGGCTCTGGTTAGAAGATTGTTTCACAAAAATTCTTTTTTCGTTTCCATCCGCATATGCAACGATTTCGCATACAAAATTTTGATTTCGGTTCCGAGTATTCGCCCCTTTCCCATTCTGAGAAAGTCCATGAAATATTCCTGTAATATTATTGCATAATAATAAATAAAAAAATATTCTCAGGGATCATACAAGAAAATGCATGCAAATTCAATTCATTCACATGACTACTACCCATCATGCTAGCAGAGAATATTATTAAAAGGAAAACAAATATAAGACAAAAATTTATGAAACCGGTCAAAATGACTGCTCTGGCACTTTTAGTTACATATACTAATATTTCATAAATTAACAGGCCAAAAATGATTATTTTTGGCATGTGAATGTTAGACTAAAATTCATTAAAAAGTCACAAAATACCAACAATTTTTAACCATTGTGAAAAAAATGGTGACTATTCGAAATTCAAAAACGGACAAAATGGCCGCTCTGGCACTTGTAGTCTGGCACCGTCTTGTTGAAAGTTTCCGCATCACCGTCTAGTAGAGGCAGGTTGAGGAGAGAGTTTGATGTCACAAGTATGATTTACTGGCATGCAATAGTTTGCCATTGCATTTCACTTTTTAATTAATGAGGTGATGTTCCCACTTCCTGAATTTTTTATGTAAGATATGTAGAATACAACTTTTTCATAGTGAACATGTAGCAGAGAATCGGGGCTATAAGATTATGATGCTTACAGTTTTACAGAGAAATTGAAAAATATAATGTTAACCTCTCCACTACACATAGGTAATGTTATATGTTTCACTTTACCCTTCAATGCAAGTGGAATTGGGTATCTCAATAATATTTAGGACCTCATGTTTATGGAAAAGAGATAGAAGTGGATGGAAGGGACAGAAGAGAATCATGAGATGTTTTTAAGTACCTACATTGAAAATTCAGTGATGAGCTCACCGATTAGAATACATGATATTCCAGCTATTACAAACCTTAATTCCACTTGAAAGAAGAATGCATCCACTTTCATTAACTTAAATGGAAGAAGCAGTGACCTCCACTGTGTACCTTTTAGAGTACAGAAAGGTGAGGACAAGGAAATTTAGAGGTCATGCACCTTGTAACCTAACAGCCCTTCCCCTGGGTGACTTGAAGGTTTGCACAGCCATGAGTTTTGCAACTGGGAGATTTGAGTTCCCGACCACTGTAGCCTCTAAATAGCTGGGGTACTGCGCATTTGATATAAGGAGGATTTTAGGGAGGAGATTTCTCTAGCTACTTCTTGCTACTCGCTTCTCAATGTCCTTGTACTCTGGCTGAATCCTCACTGACTGGCACCCTAGAATGTTCCATGAGCTATAATACACGTTGCATGTGCGTAGAAATGGCTTTCTTTCGTGTAACATGAGAAAGTGGGCTTCACTATTTTCAGTCATCTGCTATAGGATAAGTAAACTAGAATTATGAGTCACAGTCATAAACAATATGCTAACTAATTGCTCCTGTAAAAGATTCAGCTTTCTGCGGCTTGTTTCAAGGAATCAGTTTTTTCCATCCTGTTTAATGTTTTGTGGTGATCACTTTTCAAGTAGGGTTGGGGGAGGGATTTGATCAAATCAATTGATTCAAGATTTGAATACCAGTCATGCCGATTCGAGTTACACGGATCCAGAGTTAGTCAGCGGATAGTCAGTTAGGCCAGTGACATGCTTGTGTTTCTCCATGTTTCTGTTGCCGTGACAGATTCAACGGCGTGGCGACTCGTGATGCATTGCCAAGCGTGCAAGAATTGATGCCAAACTACGGGTGTTCGGAACGCCAACTCTAGTTTAAGACATTACATAGTTCAATTGGTGATATTTGATCATCATGATGGTGAAAAAGTCTGATGTGATCAGGCATCAACGTCTTTATTTGGCGTAGTTTGACCTTCCCGCTTAAGCCGACGTGTAGTTAATTATCTACTCAATAGATGATGCCTGTAGTCTATTACAGCAACAAAAAAAGAAGTTTTGGGTAATTATACTCATTTTAGATTTAAATAACCAGTGAAAAGAAGATTGGATTAGTTTTACTCTCGGCTTTATTGTATTATGTTAACTTAACGGCCTCTCAAAAGATGGCATTTTCTGTAATCGTCGCAGATTGTCACCATGAAAGCAACACCACTAATAATGATTCAAAAATGGATAGGCAGGTGTTTTGACTTAAGTGGATTTATACTTCTTTTTTTGCTGCAATGGACAGCAGCTGTCATCTATGGAGTAGATAATTAACTACGTGTCGACTTACACGGCAAGGTCAAACTACGCTGAAAAGAGACGTTGATGCCTGATCACATCAAATATCACCTATCAAACTATGTAATGGCTTAAACTAGAGTTGGCGTTCCAAACACCCGTAGTTTGGCATCAATTCTTGCATGCTTGGAAATGCACCGTGGGTCGTCACGAGGGTGAATCTGTCGTGGCAACAGAAACGCGGAGAAATGTTAGCATGTCACTGGCCTAACTAAATATCTGCATAACTCCGGATCCATGTAACTCAGATCCGCATAAGTTGAGGAATTACTGTAATTGCTCATTTTTAGCATTTAAATCGTTAATACCATGGTAAGAAACGCAGCAAATTGTAAACTAATAATTCTTGTCCACATATGAATTCTTCGAAATTCCCCAATTTAAAAATTCTAATAAAAAAGTTCCTCTGCATTCTTCCTGCAACAGTATTTTCAGAAAGTGCCTTCAGTACTGCTGGAAATTTGGTTGATAAAAAAAGAAATCGATTAGATCCTGACAGAGTGAAAATGCTGCATTTTCCAAACAAATACAATCTGTTTTCATTGAATTTTCAATTTTATTTAAGAAAAATTAAACTGATTTACTTTTAAAATTACCCGTTCTTTATATTTACCCTCGAACATGTCCTTAATTTCAGTGAGTGGGGACTATATGACGATTATTAATTTCTTATTTACCTTAAGAAATAAGATTCAGCTTCGATAGAGTTTCATTACAGAATTCACAAGAGAGGAAGCATTATTTAAAAATTTACAGATAAAATGAAGACTTGAATTTAATGAATTGAGGAGGATTAGGATTTGGGATTCGTATTCGATCAAATTTTAGATTTGCCACATCACTATTTCCAAGTGCTGAATACTCTGATGAATGTGGGAGTGTTTTTGGTTACTTGCTTTTGTTATTCCTTTGCTGCCGTAGTCAGTACGTGTTTGCAATATTTTGTTCAATCAAATTTTCTTTTCCTGATTAATGTTACGTGCTAAGGTAAACCCGTCAAATGATAGAGATCCTTTCTGTTTCCTTCACTGTTCCAGCCCCACGGAATCATTCAAGAGAGATCCCGAGAACATTTTGCCTTTTTTCAAGTAACTTCCCTTGGTGGTTGGCTATCCAAGCTAGGCGACCAACAGCTGAGGTAATTTTCGCAATTTCGGATAAGTGGGTAATTGGGTAATGGTAGGAGTTTTCAGGGAATGGAGGAAGGATGGAGAGAAACCCGGCGTCGGCATCAGCCTACTCTTAACGAAAGATGCACAGGGGACCACAGCTTATCGTCCCATCTGATGGATGGAGTACTGAACTTGAAATGCTCCCCACTAGTCACTCACGTGTGGACTGGTTTTCCACTGAAGCCACTGCCGGGAATGGAACCCAGGTCCTTGGGATGGGAGTCACTTCCCTTCTCCTCCCCAGTAGCTAACCAATGAAAGAGTTGTTGGGAGCATGGGAGGCCACAACAAAAATGAGCCTATCTTAAGCAAGTGCCACATGTTTAACATCACGACTCTTAGCAAATGTCACTAAAAGACCCTACGCAAAATGACTGACAATTATTTCAGAACACCACAGCTACATGAAAATGTTTCGAGATGATGATATTACTAAAAAGTGATATTTTATACAATGGATGAGAAAACAATAATCCAAAAGGATGACATCTCAAAAATACATTCACTGCCTAAGCAAATGCAGAGATGCACTATGAACCTATCTCAGCAAAAGTTACTATAACCGCATATCTGTTTCCATTTCACACTTTCTGCACACACTATCTGCTTTCATTCAATGATTTCTGTTGACACTAGTTCAGCCACAGATGAAATGATTTACTTAAATATCTACTGCATAATAGGGACAGCATGGAACAAATGATTACATGACAACCAGGTAGACAGTCAGTGGTTCTCAAATTGACCCCATGAAATACCATGCCAACCTTTGACCCAATAATGTAAATGCAAATAAGTGTCTCTAGCATCATGCAACTAGTCAGCAATGAGACAAAATCACATGCAAGCAAAAATGCAGGCACTGAAATAATGAGAAACAAAATGATCACTTCAGTTACAGCACCCTGCCCTTAATATGAAGTCATATGGGACCTTGACACCATTATAAAGAGTCACTCATATGGAGATAATTCTTTGTAATTAGTGTGGTGAAAAAACTGAACTGTCATACAATGGTGAGACCATAGAGTCTAGACTATGGTTCATTTCACCAGAAATCAACCAGAGGTGGTTGCCGAGATGTTTTTTTTTTAATTTTGCACATGGATAGGTACATACAGTAGAACCTCTATTTTACGAAGTTGAAGGGACCCAAAAATTTGAGCTTTGTAAATCAGAGGGTTTGTAAAATGGAGGTTATCTTCCACTAACTCCTCTGTCTCCGGAACTGATGTGTCACCAAAACCAGCTGATCTCCAACAGTAGGAAATAGTTATTGCGGTGACACTCCCATGCTCTGGCAACACCTCGCACAGCATGGAGGCACATCATGCACATAAGAGGCTTGATCTGCGACAAATGTACGCCTACTAAAACTCTGCTGACAAGAATGCGAGTATACTTTCAATATAATTAAACACTATGCTGCACTTAACTTGTCTAATAGTTATGTTAGGGTTGAAATCAAACTAATTACCCTAACA
This sequence comes from Platycnemis pennipes, assembly GCA_933228895.1. Classification (NCBI taxonomy): domain Eukaryota; kingdom Metazoa; phylum Arthropoda; class Insecta; order Odonata; family Platycnemididae; genus Platycnemis; species Platycnemis pennipes. Next base: position 141,985,840 of record OW121846.1, read on the forward strand.
AATAATAGTCATCTGCTCATTCAGGGAAAAACAACAAATATTACGTGAAATTCTCTGTGTGCAGTGTATTTGCAATAAATTGAAAGGATTTAAAAATTACACCTCAATTGTATTGATTCGCTGTATAGCATAGGCGTTATTCCTAAGGCTAGGACACTCACTTTAGTAAAAGAGAATGAAACAGCCATGAATGAAAAAAAACAAGTGGATATTTTTCTAGAAATTTATAATGGTATGAACTTGGCTGCTGCAACTGATTTAAGTTCTTGTAGCTGGTTGGTAAATCTCAAAATAAGGGGAATAAGAGAATTAACTCATCCCGCAGTGTATTTTAAGCATATGCAGTTATGCATTTATTAACGAAAGGTGTATATTTTGTGCTAGTCAATTTTTGTTTAAAGAAGCCATTTTAACATAGGAAAGCCAGGGATACATTTTAACTAGGAAATTTCAAAACAAAGTTCCAACTAACCCAGTATATTTCCCTGAAAAGACCAGAAAATGCCTTTTTTGAAGAAAGCGCATTGTTTGAAATATATTTAATAATATTTCGCAGCTGATTTAAGTCAATTTTAGAACTTCACTCGAGTAAATTTGTAATTCCCTCTTTTATAATATGCTTTCTACCTTTCTACAGTTCTGACATCTAGCGGTGATTTGCGAGAACTATTTACTCGCGGCTACAGAAAGCGATCGCGAATTCTTACCTAACGACGTAAAACACTTCAAATGAAAAATTAAATAATCAAATTGCATCAATATTTGAATATAAGTAATTTTTTATTGCAAAATTAGTATTTTTTAATGAAACTAAATTCTCAAGTGAAAGCCTAGGCACAGTCTAGACTGTGGCCTAGGCTGAAGTAAGTTCTGAATTGGTGTTGCGGCGGCTACCTTAAAGCTAATTTTAAATAATTCCAGAGAAAATATGGATCCTTTGTGATGACTAGTTAGGTATTCACAATACACAAAATGATAGAAAAGGAATAGAAATTACCAAGCACTAATCCGATTATTTTATGAACTGGGACATTGTTTTCGAGAAGTAGGTGTCGTGCCATCCGTCTTTGAACATTTTTTCCTTGGATCATGTAATTAGGATTGAATTGCTATTTGGATGATCAATCTCTGGGATTTTTGCTACAGTTTAAGCACTTCAAAAAGCACTATGCTGAATCGATTTTTCCACATTTTCCCATATGAAATACTTGGACCGAGGACCCTCTCAGCATGACCTATCTGTAGAGGTCCGTGAAAGTGGTTTTTTTTTGTTGCTAAAATTCGTTTTAAAACTATGTGATTTCGGTGTTATAGAAAATCTTGGCGGTGTTATTATAATGTTACAATTTTTGCGCATTTCTAGGCGTTTTATTATTTTTGGTACACATTTTGTGAATGCTTATACTTTTATTAAGCATTTTACATAACAAGAAAGGCAGTGAAAGAAGCACGCATAACTAAACACAATCAATCAAAAACAAGGAAACTTGAACTGGGGGTGTGTCGAAATGATTTTTTTTGCATTGAAGCTCAGTGGAGCGCCGAATATCCGACGATCAACCGTCAATAAGTAGCACCCCCTCTCCTCCTATCTTTTCTGTTACTTCCCCCCTTGCCTCAACTGCTAGCGCTTCCGTTCCCGGCCAGCGGCCGTGTTTAAGTCTACAATATTGTTACTTTAGGCCCACACTAAAGGTTTTCCTGCAACAAGTTATCCAATTACGCTGTCTACTGCGTCGCGGTGAGTCACCGGAATTACTGCTCGGCATTGACATGTGCGCGCGGGCGCGTGAGCTTATATTTCCGATCTTCCGCGGCCGCGTTCAGCACATTATTGGTTCAGAATATCTAATTCTTCAGGAGAGAAAGCGCATCATTCTAGATATTTCCGAGAATTTCAGGATTGATAAATATGAATCGAAGAGAGAGGTGGTGATTAATTTAACGTCAAATTCCGGCGGAGACATCACTACATTGCGCGATATTACGCGAAATCGATATGCGCGAGACAAAACAAGCCAATTGACCTTTGAATCGTAATGAGATAGAGCGAATGAACGTCATCAGCGTTAAACAATGAAGGCTTAGACATTAATCGATTATGACTCTTTACATGTGATTTTTTCGCTAATTCACGTAAAAAACGCGAAAAAGACGAAATTTCGTTTTATTTCCCGATATCGCGATATTTCGCGTTAAACAATGAAGGCTTAGACTTTAATCGATTATTACTCTTTACATGTGATTTTTTCGCTAATTCATGTAAAAATCGCGAAAAAGGCGAAATTTCGTTTTATTTCCCGATTTCGCGATATTTCACGTTATTTCGCGATATCGCGTCTCGCGAATTTCACGGATCTCTACCTATCTGGCTTCAGCTGCTCCTCTCGCGGTATAAAGTGATCGTTATTCCATTGTACTGAGTTCAGTGGTACAAAATCATTTCAAAAACTTCGTAAAACAGAGGTCAATCACTCCAAGGGACCGGCCTCTCACTTCGTAAATCAATAAAATCGAGGTTTCGTAAAATAGAGGTCATTTTACATGGTTTTCCTATATACAAAGATCGGGACCGGCGGAATGGTTCGTAAATTGGTGTCATTTCGTAAATTAGAGGTTCGTAAAAAAGAGGTTCTACTGTATATGTAGATTACAAATCAGTTATCATTACACTTTTAGAGCAAACCATATCCGAAATATGGGCATTATCGTATGTGCCGGTAGGGTTAAATTTTCACTTTTTGATGTTAGTGATTATTGCTACTATTTTCATATTTTTAAGTTACAGCAATCATACTTATATTAATGCTTTTTAAATATGTTTTTCCATAGAAACATTCAAAAGAAAAATTATTCACGCATAATTGAGGGCATATACTTTCCGCTTCAAATTTAAGTTTTTTTTTACTTTTTGAAGGACAATCATTTAAAATGGGGACCAGATAACAAAACATCCTTTTGGAATTAATACTCTAGGTACACATGTATCAGCAAAATAATATTTTGTAATTATCCCGAGTACCCTTTACCCCCCTCTCCCCCTCAAAACAAATCCAAAATGGGTGGAAACTCAAAATTCAACATTTTCAAGGTGATGTATCTCAAAAGGTGGACCCAGTAAATATCTGATATTCTTAGGGAACTAACTTTTCATAATAACCTATTCTGACTTCATACTTGGAGTTGATACTCAAAGGAATTTATGTGTGACAGTTTTTTTTAAATCTGATGAAAATATGCCACATGTCGTAGTTTGATCCACAGTTTCATCCTACTATCTCAGTGTTTTAAAGAGACTTATTACTAGTAACTCACTGGTTTGTGCATGCGTCTAATGGGCATTCATCATGGTGCTGATTTGTAGGCTAAGCTTATATGGTATGTTGTGTGACCATCCAGTAGGTATAGTCAGTTTGTCAAAACTTGGGCAAAACACCATATCTGTTCACTAGTTTTCTGGTTTGCCATATTCACACATATTAAGCTCAATACAAACTTTTTTCATGACCAGGATATATGGGAACAAGGCTTAAAATATGGACTTTTTCCCCTGAGATTTGTTGAACTTTCCAGTATCTTTTTTAAATGCTCCACTAAAGCAGCATACTGGTGTCCATGTTTGCCATTATCATCAGAAGACTTGCTATCAGGCAGATATTCTTTTTATAATATAAATTTAATGTAAACAGCTCACATCTAAACAGCTTGGAGAATCAACTGCAAATTTGAAGACAGTGCAGATTATTATGATAAGTTAGTGCCCTAAGAATATCACATATTTACTAGGTCCACCTTTTGAGATACATCACCTTGAAAATGTCGAATTTTGAGTTTCCACCCATTTTGGATTTGTTTTGAGGGGTAAAGGGCAATCAGGATCAATACACAATATTTTTTTTACTGATACATTTGTACCTAGAGAATTAATCCCAAAACAATGCTTTGGTATCTGGTCCCCATTTTGATTTTCCTTCAAAAAGTAAAAAAAAAACAAATTTGAAGAGGAAAGTTGATCCCTCATTTATCCTGGAATACATTTTTTCTTTTGCATTTGTCTATAGAACAATGCTTTTGAAAAGTGATAACATAAGTATTGTAGTAAATATCAAACCTGCCACATAAACAGCGGTGAAATTCACATTAATTGCCATGTGAAAAAATGCACGTGGACTGGGAATCGAACGATGGACCTTTGGCTTTCCAGGCCACTGCGCAGACCACTACGCTACACAGGATCCTTTATTCACATGGTAATTTACCGAGGTTCAAGGTGCTAGATTTTGAGCCCGCGCGGTCCATCAAGGATCAATCCATCAAAATCTAGCACCTTGAACCTCGGTAAATTGCCACGAGAATTAAGGATCCTGGGTAGCGTAGTGGTCTGCGCAATGGCCTGGAAAGCCAAAGGTCCATCGTTCGATTCCCAGTCCACGTGCATTTTTTCACATGGCAATTAATGTGAATAAGTATGGTTACTGTAACTTTAAAAAATGCAAATATTAGCAATAATCAATAACGACAAAGAGTGAAAATTTTACCCTACCAGCTCATGCGATAATGCCCATATTTCGGATATGGTTTGCTCTAAAAATGTAACGAGAACCAATTTGTAATCTATATACATGTATCAATCCATGTGCAAAATTAAAAATGGGTCAGCAATCAATTTTATTAAAATTGGTTGATTTCTGGTGGAATTACCTCTATACAACCTGACTAAACTTGAATTTGCTTTGACTACGCTAAAGCTAGACAAGGTTGATTCTTATGTAAACATTAATATACTGTGTATTTTTACCAGTGAATATGGATTAACTATGAAAATATCTAATACTGTATTTGAAATGGCATAATTACCTATGAACTGCCAAGGTCACATTTGTATATTTCATCAAGCCACTGCAACATATCATTCATAAATGTTTCACTATTTGCCTGCTGAAACATAACTTATGAAAATAAGACCTTTATCATGATTGTTCACAATGGATTCCTAAACGGAGATGGACAATTTGAAGCGTTTGACAATATGGGCAGGTAGAACATGAAAACTAGTGTTTCCACTCATGATTATTTACCATGTACATTAAATTTTTTACTTCTCTTTGCATAAATATGTAACCCATTTCATTCACCAACTTCCAGAGCATTTAGTCGTGATAATCTAAATGTAACTGTGGGAAATTCGACCTCTGAACAAGGAGGGGTAAGTCAAGTGAGATATATTTATGCATATGAGAGACCATGTGCAAGCTTGCGATAGTAAATTGGAAATTTATTACCGACTGTGGAAGAAGAAAGAAGCTCATGTTCAGCTCTGTTCCGCCATTGCAGCCAACAGATACAACTTTAATAATTTTAACATGATGAAGAAAAGAAATACGGATCATGATTTACACTTTATTAAATAGAGGTTGAAGCAAATTGTGGATGGAACATACAACAGGTAATCAGTGCATTAATTTTAACTTTAATTATTTCCATGGAAAATAAAGTAATGGCAGAACAGCTAAAATAACAAGACTAGAGAGGAAAGGAATTTCCCTAATTTTGGGATTACCACACATCTGGATTGAAAATGACCAGGTTTCTTCTCTTTTGCAAGAGACCTTCTCAGGACCAATGAGGAAGACGTCGGAAAAGGAGAAGAAATGCCAACCTTTTATAGAGACTTGTACCGATACCACTTTTTCCAATCAAAAACCGATACCTCAATACCAGTGGCTGATACCGATAGTATTATTTGCCGATACCTTACTTATTTTTCTAAAAAATTTGATAAATGCTTTCCTTCTCGTGAAGTCAAGTCAGTACTTAAAAGTGTGATAAAAGAGCACCTAATTATTGAGAGAAATGACATTGCGAAAACTTTTATCTTGCTACTCTTACAATTATCATGGGTGTAGATAATTTAGCCTTTCGTTTGATGGAGACACCAGACTTTTTTTTAGTGATTACTTTTGAGGCATGCTTTTGCAGTGAGGATGATAAATGGCACCTTTCTTCGCAGTCACCAAATTGGAGATTGCCGTGACAATATGAAAAGCACAAATGAAAGGAAATTTTGATAGAATATGAATTGTACTTTTGCCATGACGTCCTTAAAGTTTCAAATATTTACTTATATTCATTAAAGTTTTTCTAATCAATTTACAAAACAAACATTGGAGGCATGCGACCAACACCTTCGTCTTCATTTTAAAATTTCTAATGCGAATCCATTAACGTCATAACACTTGACCATGCCACGATATTTGAATTGTATATTTTTGGAAAACAAGCTTGGAATGTAGGCGGAAACGCCGAACAACGTATGCGTTGAGCAGAAAGAACTTGAGTCGACCTCAGAACTTCAATTTTTGCCGCTATTTCAGCAAACTTTCTTTGTACGTAGAATTTCGTTTACTTTTCGGAGGAGGTTGAGGCTTTCCCATTGCCAATTCTAAGCACATATCTCACTTTTACTGTCACGAAGATCGCAGCTAAATAAACAAATATGCTACACGTTGGTAAGTCAGTTGAAGAAGGCAGGATTTTAAAATTTATATGTTTTAGATGATTTTCACCGAATGAATACTTTCGAATAAAAGTATCCGAAAAAAACAAATGCTCGAAAGTATCGAAGTAACGGGAAAATGGCCAATACCCAATACTCACTATTGGTATCGGCCCAAGTCTCCTTTTAACTCCAGACGTGGGGTAATCTCAAGAGTAGAGGATAGCTGTTTTTGAATATGAACAGCAAAAGTGAAGATAATTTGGCAACGGAGGAAATTTACACACTGTATTTTTCGGATATGTCATTCCACAAACTTGGACAGATGGTTGGAAAAATAAGAGTACATTTTTCAGTGACAAACAGGAAAAAACAGATGGACTAGCATGACACACAGTGAAAGGAAGAAAAACTTAAATACATACACTGAGGTAATGTAAATATGAGATTTTACCATGGTTCATTTTTCAATTCTAAATTAAAAAGAAACCAATGCATCCAAAGAGAAACAGAATTTAGGCTAATTCACCTATTCTCTCAATTATAATGATTTAATCCATGAGAGCACTGATGCAAAGATGATTAGAACATTCAGAGGGATAGCTTTATTTAAACATTAATGTATTCAAAAAACAAAATATTAATTTCACTGGTACCATGTACCAAGGGCTGAGAAATGAAGAAAAAGTGAAGAAGACCCATTTTGACAGTAAAATAATGTAGGAAGAGTCCCAGGTAAAAAATATTTGAATCAATAAAAATGTAACCCTGAGGGATAAAAGACAAATAAACCTATCCCTCTTCTCTGAAGCTTACACCAATTAAAACAGAGATTCAGAGCAATTTAAACGGAAATTCGAGTCTCTGAAAATTAGTTTCCAAAAGCTCACAGCGCTCCATGCTAATCATGCTCAAGTAACACTTTAATCTGGCCCAAAAAGTATAATCCAGATTAAAGCCGAAACATGAGAGAAAATTGATTATATTCCTTACCCATTCTGCCAAAGCCCAAGTCCTACAATTTGGAGCACTGTATTTTTCAGTATAATAAACCAACTAGCTTTTCAAATCATGCTTTGAAAAATAAATAGTCTTTCTACAACTGTCAATATATTTTACAGGGAACCCGAGAAGAAATCTTTAACTAAATCACAAAACCATGTGGGAATTATGGCATTTACTGTTACTGAGTTCAAACCCCAGAATTCACAGTGAAAAAAGGAATTAATCACGTAAGTATTATCTATGAAACTTTTAAAAAGAAAACTGCATCTAATATGCTGAAAAATTCAGTAATGACCTACCCAACACTGAAAACTTAATTAGAGGATTAGGAAAAAAATTCAAAGCATATTATAATTTCGATCATTAATAGAAATTAGATTTGAGTTCTTCAACAGTAGTGCCCTCAATGTGGGTATAAACAAAGTTTGATTCAAAATGCATCGCCAATATGTAAACAAAAAAATACAGCCAAACTAAAGAAATTGCCTACCAATGAAAGAAAACTTTATTTTTCCAACATCTGTTTATATTTCACAACCAAGTTTGGCTTATTACGTCATCTTCAGGAGTGATACCAGAAGAAAAATGTACTGTTATACAGGCTATGGGGGAAGAACGGAAGGAATGGGAGAAGGGAATGTAATTGATTTTATGTACAATAAACAGTACACGCACATCCATGCCTCTGGGTGTAGAAAAACCCACCCAGAAAGGACTCAAACCCGCAAACCTACGCTTGACAGGCATTTTACCCCGCCAGCGAAAGAGGATCCTCACAGAGGTGGAGGCCATCTGAGTAATTGGGTTCATTGGAATTTGAGAAGGTCGAGCGGGGAGAGCAGGAAAATTACAAATGGCGAATTAAAAAGTTGCAATTTGAAAGTTGCGCTTTTGATAATCTTTAATATCTCAAGTATATCAAGGTATATATACCTTTCTTCTCAAAATGAATGATTTTAGGCAAAATAGCTAAGATGTCCACTTTCCATTAAGTGCATGCAAACTGCTGGTTGGGTTCTGATTTTCAAAGCACAATTAATATGTTTTTAGTCTTTCTTGTGATTGGTATCCAGTTTACTCAATGTTGCAGAACACACACACACACCGGTGCGTGAATGTTCAGCAATATACAGAGTGCTCTGAAAGACACCACTCTCTTAAAAAATTTGGGTCCTATACTTGGTATATGATAATAGGATCTGAATGTTGGCTTTGTCATAGTAATCTGGTTTGATTTTGAGCTTGGTGGTTACTTTCACTGGATAACTCTGCAAAGAACAGAATACTATTTCATTTTGTGGTCTTAATTTTGGATGCAATGCCAAAAATGGATTTAGTTGATATCTTACCACTTTTCTTTTGTAGTTTGATTTTATTTCTTTTTGCGTATTGATATGAGGCATAGGCACATTTAAGACACTGTGTATATGTGATGGCAGGATGCCAATTTTTGATAAAAGTGATGTCTAGCTTTGGCACGAATTAACTATCAGTACAGTAGAACCTCTATTTTACGAAGTTGAAGGGACCCAAAAATTTGAGGTTTGTAAATCAGAGGGTTTGTAAATTGGAGGTTATCTTCCACTAACTCCTCTGTCTCCGGAACTGATGTGTCACCAAAACCAGCTGATCTCCAATAGTAGGAAATAGTTTTTGCGGTGACACTCCCATGCTCTGGCAACACCTCGCACAGCATGGAGCAATGTCCAAGGAGGCACATCATGCACATAAAAGGCTTGATCTGCGACAAATGTACGTCTACTAAAACTCTGCTGACAAGAATGAGAGTATACTTTCAATGCAATTAAACACTATGCTGAACTAAACTTGTCAAATAGTCATGTCAGGGTTGATGTCAAACTAATTTCTATAACAAATAATAGTCATCTGCTTATTCAGGAAAAAAACAACAGATATTACATGATTTTCTGTGTGCAGAGTATCTGCATCAAATTGAAAGGATTTAAAAATTAGACCTCAATTGTACTGATTCGCTGTATAGCATGGGCGTTATTCCTAAGGCTAGGACACTCACTTTAGCCAAAGTGAATGAAATTCACAGCCGTGATTTTCAAAAAAAGCTGGTAAATATTTTTCTTCAAATTTACAATGGTATGAACTTGGCTGCTGCAACTGAATTAAGTTCTTGTAGCTGTTCAGTTGGTAGATCTCAAAATAAGGGGAATAACTCAAAAGAGAATTAACTCATCCCACAGAGTATTTTAAGCATATGCAGTTTGCATTAATTAGCGAAAGGGGTATATTTAGTGCTAGTCGATTTGTGATTAAAGAAGCCATTTTAACATGGGAAAGCCAGGGATACATTTTAACTAGGAAATTTCAAAACAAAGTTCCAACTGACTTAGTATATTTCAGTGAAAAGATGAGAAAACGCCTTTTTTGAAGAAAGCGTATCGTTTGAAATACATTTAATAACATTTCGCAGCTGATGAAAGCCAATCTTAGAAATTCACTCAGTTAATTTGAAATTCCCTCTTTTTTAAGATGCATTCTACAGAGCTGACATCTAGCGGTGATTTACGAGAACTATTTAACCGCGGCTAAAGAAATCGATCGCGATCTCAAAGTTGTGTTCGCAAATTCTTACCTAACAACGTAAAACACTTCTAATGAAAAATTAAATAATCAAATTGCATCAAGATTTGAATATAAATAATTTATTATTGCATTAACTTAGTATTTTTCAATGAAACTAAGCTCCAGGACAGCTGCAGCAAAGAACTTTCTACGGGAATGCTATTTTCAAGTGAAAGGCTGAACAAAGTTCTGAATTGGGGTTGCGGCGGCAACCTTAAAGCTAATTTTAAATAATTAAAGAGATAATATGGATCCTTTGTGACGGCGAGTTAAGTATTCGTAATACAAAAAATGATAGAAAAGGAATAGAAATTACCAAGCACTAATCCAATTATTTTATGAACTGGGGCATTGTTTTCGAGAAGTAGCCGTTGTGCCATGCGTCTTTGAACATTTTTTCCTTGGATCATATAATTAGGATTGATTTGCGATTTGGATGATCAGTATCTGGGATTTTTGCTACAGTTTAAGCACTTCAAAAAGCACATGCTTACATTCGATTTTTCCACATTTTCCCATATGAAATACTTGGACCGAGGGCCCTCTCAACATGACCAATCTAGCTTCAGCTGCTCCTGTCGTGGTATACAGCGATTGTTATTCCATTGTACTGAGTTCAGTGCTACAAAATCATTTCAAAAACTTCGTAAAACAGAGGTCAATCACTCCTAGGGACCAGCCCTTCACTTCGTAAAATCGAGGTTTCGTAAAATAGAGGTCATTTTACATGGTTTTCCTGTATTCAAAGATCGGGACTGGCGGAATGGTTCATAAATTGGTGTCATTTCGTAAATTAGAGGTTCATAAAGAAGAGGTTCTACGGTATAAGTTTCTTTTCTGAAAATAGAAAACTCTAGTTTGGCCGTGTTCCAATCCCAAGGGCGTGCACTACGCTCTTGCACCCTTTACGCTCTTTCTTGCACTTTCACACTTTTCTGCACTTACTTGCTCTATTCCGACATTAGCGCCATGGACATTTTGTGGCAGTGATGTGTACTGCAAAAACTTGACGAGCATGTATCATGTAGTTTCGGACACAGATTTGTATATCTGTGGTTTCGGAAGAGATTTCGTAAGCACAATTAAGATATGAAAGTAAACGACTTTTCTGTGATGTTTCTCTATGTAATATTAAACCCTATTTTTAAGGCGTTGTTCATGGTGTTTGGTAATCTTATGGTAGTCTTCGTATCCTTTAATACGAAGTCGCAACATTGTTAAGATTATGTCAACAAATGTTGGTGCCCAAAATAATAAACAGGCGCAATTCACAACGCATATTATTACTTAATAAGGCATTGATGGAAATATCCAAGAACAGCTTAACATGCTGTGTATTTCTCATTAAACAAATTTTATCAATGTAGGATCCATTGCGAATATATCAATACTGTCCAGTTATGAAATCCGGAGAAATTTACATAAATGATTGTATGCATGAAATTTGAATAATAACTAAGTAAATAAAGATTTACATTCATTGAAAATTACGAGCATGATTAGTTGTACCCTATACTGCTCTTGATAAAGTACAGAGCATTAGTATAAACAGTACGTACCTACCTGTAATTAATATTGAATTTGATGCTTGGATATGGACTTTTTACATCAAATACTCTGTTTTCTCTTCTTTCGTATTGCCAATTACTAATCCATGTACATACAATTGTATGGCTAGTTAACTTTCAATTCTTAAGATGGTCTGGCATTCATTTACCAATGAGTAAGAAGAACCTAATAATTATTTCAGCATGTAAAACACGTAAGTTCCATAGAAAGTAATATATACTCTTTCATTTAGTGAGCACCATTTCTGCCGTACGTTAACGTCATTTTACACTAAAATACTTCTTAAATACATTACAAATTACTATTCATAACTTCCTTCGCCTTAGGAAGTTTATCTGCAACCATGTTGTTTACTTTCATTAGAACTATTCTATTTCGTTAAAATTTTACTCGTGTTCCCGAAATATATGAAGTTCACATGACATACAAACGTCAAATAATAATAGTTTGCATAATAGAAATCCGTTTCATCATCCATTCTTAACAATTTTGTCTCTTGAATCTCCTCTGTTATTATCGTAGTGCACAAAAGGGAGCATGGACGTACCCTTACGTGCACTAGGCCCTGGCGCTCTTCTTGATGTGCTCTGAAACGGATTGGAACCGCACTACGTGACGTCACATCCGAAAGTTGACAATCGAAAAGAGCGGGTAAGAGTTTGAAGGGTGCATAATGACGAATTGGAACACGGCCTTTGTGTTTTTTTGCTCTAGTTGTGTATAGACAGTTGAGAGATTGTCAAATTCTTTTTCTACAGTGAATTTAAGGTACTGGTTTGGTGAATTTAAATTTATGAGAAATACGGTATGGGTGAACCCGAATGACTTTTAAGGAAAAATAATTAAATAATTACCTCTTCCAATTTTACAATTCAGCTGCTGTTACTCGATGTTAAAAGGGGGGGGAGACCCATTAATTTCAGACACCATACCATATCTGTGATTCCACGTAGGCTAAATCTGGGCATTCCTTTGTCCTTCTACAAGGAAAATAAAAGCATTCCTCGTGTAAAAAGAAATTTACCTTTTTGTTATCATTCAGTAACTGTTATAGGCCAGGTAATTATTGCACTAGGTCAGCTACACGATAACCCTTTTCCAGTCAGCCCCTTTCACCCATTGGCTTCCAAAGACGGTGATTCGCCGGCCTCTCAAAATTGACATTCGCTTACTAAGACGGCGATTCAATGGTCTCATAATATTTTTTTTTTCAAATGATGTTATAATATTGATATTATAAAATGGCTTAATAAGTATTCATAAAATATTTATCAAGAGTTGACATTTTAATGATAAAAAGGTAATTTTGTGGTTGAGCAATGGGAAAAAATGGTAAGTCAATGGATTAAGGTAGACTGTGTTACAGCTGCCATGCCAGTTTCCATTAAAATCATAATATTATGACTTTCAGATATATTTGAAGCACTTAATTTTAATATATGAATTAAGTACTTGTTTCAATAATGACGCTATATTTCAGTTTTTATGAGAACAAAAAAAATCACTCATGCTGTCTCTGATTTGAAGGGAATATAATATTGCAAATATGTAATGTAAGTGGGCCGATATATTGGCCCTTGGCAGTTTTCACACAACCAAAGAGGACCCATATAACAACCCACTGGCAGTAAAACAGTTAAAGACTATCAAGAATCCAACCAAAAGAAGATCCCCTCCACCAATGCAAAATTTGTGATTTGAGGAGAATATTTTCAGGATGAACCAAACTATTCTCCCCAGTCAATGACCCATACATTTACCAACCACCAAATAAATAAAGCCCAGGCTTAAGTAGCAGGCTTGGATTCACCTTCAACACTCTCAAGAAAGATCATCTCCCAAATCTAGAACTAACAAAAAAAATCATGCAGACGCACATTTCATCTTCAGCTGCAACCAATTCATGATAAAAAATTTTGATCAAGCATCATCAGGAGTAAATATTTTCATGCAACCATTAGAAAGGAAAATGTTTCATGCACATGCCCACTCTTACATCTAACAGCTTAAGGTGAGGTCTCAGTGGAAAATCACCAGGGTTAAGGACAGGTAAAAAATAACTTGTGAACAACTTATAAACTGGAATTTTGGTTTCAAAACCAGGAATTTAATTTGAAAAGCAACAAGAAGCCATGAATTTCAATAGCTACATTTAGAGAAATTCCATTCAAAATTTGAATACTAGAAAACATCTTTCCAAGTATGCATGTTACCAATGGGTAATAAAAGATCAATATGACTCTGCAAAGATATTTTGTACTTGCAGCCTGATCATTATAGTCAAGTTCAACTGGCATGAATATATGAACACAATGTAGAGGAACTCATTGAAATACAAAGCTTAACAAAAGCTTAACACAATGATAAATAAGATAATATCATGCAAGCAAGCCACCAAGGGTGAATACAATTGTGTCCTTGCAACATACTTCAAATGATGTATTATTGTAGAGACCAGAGTATCTAACTACCTTGTAAGATATGTCCTCTTATAAAGAGTCATGTGCTTTTGACACTTGGGTAATAGTTCCACGAGCGTGCCTCAACAGTGTAAAGGGTTAATAGCAAAGCCTTATGTAACAGTATCTTACCTCTGGAAGTTGTATTGCTGGGAGAATGGCAACAGCCAACTACAAGCCGGGTAAGCCGGTCCATAGAGAATTGTCAGTGTACCTCTTATGTCAATGAAGACCTTGTATCCCTCTTTTCAGTCTATTGAAAACATTTGTGCAGCTCCTGGAATACATGTCCCATAAAAGCTGCACCACAGGTTAATGAAACTATGACAAAGCTATGTAGTGTTAAAAAGAACAGGCAATAGCTAAGGAAAACTGTTAATACACCCACCACATTTTATGGAAAAGCCATGTCACCTATGTTGGAAATTTGGACAGACAGCAGCCCACTTATGCCAAAAAAAAAAACTAAATGAAAGAACCCCAATTAAAAAAAAAACATCATCACCGTAGTTATGGCCTCGACCAAAAGGAAATCAAAGCATTAATAAAAAAAATGAGTCTTAAATATGACAAAAAACATCCTACACAACACAGATGAATATCGTTAAGCATATGAATTCCCGACTAAAATAAAAAATTCTTAACCATTGATTTAAAATTTAACTAAATCCTATGATAAAATTAAAAATAAATGCATACAAATACAAAGGAAGTGAAAAACCTAAAAATGACAAGGAACACCTAATCAGAACACCTGAACAAGAAAAAAAAAATACCACCACTTGCTTCCGGAATGTAAACGGAATGGCTGTTAGTGAATATCCATGCAGAACAAATAACACCATTGTTCTTCAATGGAAATGGAAAAGTACTATTCTAATGTAAGGTAGCATAGGTCTCAGACAAAATATTTTACCATCAATTAAAGGATTATCGAAATGTATAATAATATTCCAAAGGGAAAGTGGAACTTAAATAAAATGCAAAATAAACTGCAAAATTTGGAAAAATATGAAAGTGTAAAATACATCTCAGTCCACCAACCACATTGATGAAGGGACATTAGGAAGAACAACACGATGAAAAAAGCCCAATCGTAGACAAATGGAAAGAGAATTATGACTGGTGGAGGCATATCCTGATAAATCTGCTACCTCAGCAAGGAAAGTGTACATTTTAAGGTACCCGTCCATGCAGAAAAACCCAAATCTACCTATAAGTTTTATCGAAAAGTTAAGTTTATGGCAACCCCAAATCAATGGTCACTTATAACTGATAAACCTAAATTTCATCAACCAAAAATATTTAAAGCATTAATCCACTCCAAATAATCATAAATAATATATAATCCAGATTTAATACAACAAGTTTTTGTGGGTTGAAATGTAAAGCTGGCTAATTTCCAGAAGCAACTAAGAAAGTGTTTAACTATTGCTCACAAATCAGAATAGCTCATGAAAGTAGGCAGTGTCACAACATTAAAAGGTTCCTCTACCACCAACTAGAGCTTAAGCCTAATATTTCCATGTGTAAATGTACACAATCTATAGAGAAAAAGTTGAGATATCAAAATTAATGGAATATCAATTAAAGCAGATAAAAAGGCAATGCTCTCAAGCATGAATGCAACCTACACTAACAGGGTGCACTTTGGATAATATAAACACTTCGCAGGAGTTAGTATGACAAATAAGAGCAAAGGTACACCTGAGAAAGATATTTTTCAAATAGGTGATATGGTTTACTTTTCCAATCAATCACATTTTTCATTATCCCAGCACATTCAAGAGCAATGACCTCTTCCAACGAGAGAATTATCACGTTAGCTAATTTCTCCCTTCTTACAATGCTAATATTTTGATTAATGCTTTATGCAGTAAGAATAGGTTAAAAGGGTTTATGCAAAAGCTCATACTCCAATAGAACCAAAGCGATCATCCATAATAGAAATCAATCCAGCACTCATTTCCACTGAATTCCCTTACTACTATTGTCCATTAATTAATCTCTACATTCACTGCAGATAACGCAATGTAGAAACCATTACAACGCTATAAATACTCGGTAAAAATGCACATTCGTTAAAAAGCAAGCATGCAAAATCATCGACTGAGCAGTACTGGAGTATGTACTCATCTAGTTTATTCCCCCTTCTTTATTTTAAATAGTGCACAAAAAACTGAGATCCTTTGAACATAAAATGAAAAAAAACCATGCCTATTCACAATTAAAATTCTTAACATGAATAAAAATTAATAGCTCATCCATTATATGATTTGTTTCCCAATAACAAGGGAGCATCTTACAGAAGCATACAAATGAAAATGTAATGAAACCTCCCAGAGCACAAATGTATCAAGAGGTAAAAAATGAAGACATTGGACCCACTTAGGGAATACATTCCAAAATGAGGAATCAAATAAAAGAAGACATTCCTGTGGAATGAGAAGAAATCCTCATAATGAATGACATTCATGAAACAGCCACAAAAAATAATATCCCAACCACTGACAATTTAGACGTCAGCTTATGATATGCTAATAGTGATAGACAAAATGTGGTTCAACAATAAAATATTGTATAAACTCAAGAAGCTGGTTCACTATAGGAACGCCACATACTCCAATAGCAAACACACATGAGATTACAGAATCCAGTATTTTATTTAAACATGAAATAAAATACTACCGTCCAGAAAAAAATATAGGCATTCAGAGATGGCCCTTTTTCTTAAGAGAAAAGAACCAAAACAAAAGCAATTTTTCTTGGAACTATAACGCCGTATACGCTAATTTAATGGCGATGAAAATTTTCTCGCTAAAGAGCAAGTAATAATAATATTTCACATTTACCTATACAACTGATTAAAAAAAATTTGTGCTCGGCTTCATAATTAAAATGATGGTAATGAGCTTTCCGAGACATTTCAACATGACAGGTACGCGCTCGCAGAAATGAAGAACAATCCATATCTACAGCTATCATGAAATTGTAATTGTATTCACTGTTTAAGTTTCATAGGCATAATGAAAACTTGAACTCATTGACTTAATGTAGATTGAAGCATAGAACTCGTGGCACAAAATAAATAAATCTACAATGGAAACGTAAACTTTAAAAACTCATGAAAAGAGGGAATGCCACCTAAATCTGTGGTTGCTACGGCTTTCTGGCTCCAATGACCTGTAGAATAATGGATTTCATCGGAATCCGTGTGGCTTTCGTCGTCACTTGCCGGTCTGCATACACGGTAAACTACGAAGCAATTTACAGACACTATTGTAAACAAGGTCCAACTCTCGAAGGCTATATCACAAATGGACGGAATCACGCAGACTTCACACCTCAGACAAGCTGAACATTGGAAAATACGACAGACCACCCACGCATTGATTTGAGATAGTTCGGCCACTTATGAATGACAAAAGCTCGTAAAATGGACAGAATTTTTGAAACTCATTTAACTTCTGTCTTCTCGTTCGAAATAGGTCAACAACCCAAATTCAGAGAACAAACACACCTGCAATGACTCCCTCCACACATTCAGAAAAAAGGGGGAGCTAAAATCTTATGAGGAATGAACATAAAACGGACTTTCCCCGTTGCACTGGAAGACTTTAAAAATGACTTAAGTCAATAACAATTCTGGGAAGACACTTTCGTAAACTTGAAAACATATAAACCCATCAATTCCTTGAAAAGTACTTATAATCTTCAGCAATACAAGCAATTTCACCATACAAGCAATTTCACCACACCCTATCAGTTAATTCGACTTAAAATGCAAAATAATATGATTTCGACAAGGTTAAGTGTTTAAATAATAAACAGAAGTAATAATAAAAGAAAAAAAACAATATAAAGAACAGGTCCAAATTCATTCACTTCAACTTTTGAACACAATTTTCGAAAAAACAAACTGAAATAGCAAGAGATTGAAGAAAAGCATGATAACCGCTTTTAATGAGCCAATTTCCACTAATATTTCTTCTCGCGCACCGTGCCAAACAGAATCAATCTATACCAACTTCCGTAGCCTACTCAAAAACTTGAGAAGTGAACCTTGTTTATAACGACTGCGCTGGTCTGATGTTGTTTTGAAAGAGGTAGTAACTACAGTACGCACATGTACGGAGCAGCCGTTTCCATATTAATCACACAACTCGTGTTTATAAAGCCTAAATCGATAAATGGGAATAAATAGTAACACAAGAAGCTACATAAACAATGGTTGACCGAACTGTGCTCATTGTTAGAGCTACATTTCACAACAGATATTTGGGCAATTTAATCAAAATACTGCGCGTGCTACCTTAAAATCAACAATTACCCAATTAAAAACTTAATTATAACACTGTGTTCGTGTAAATAATCTAAACCTAGACCTTCATTAACCCAGACATGGCAGACTTCTCATGCCTAGGCATATTCATAAATACCAGACAAATAGGTTGTAAAAAACCTTTATAAAACGATTCCGTGTACAATACTTAACTAAATACTCACATCATTTATAATTAGAATTCATAAACTAGACAGAATCCTATTTATACACAACAGATCCAGGAACCGGAAGTCGATGCATCCCAGAAACACCCGGCTGGGGCTATTAGTCAGACTAGGGAATTCTAACACGTTATTTTCCGAATTACCACGGACAACACCAGCATTAAAATGACGACTTGCTTGTAACCGCAATGTTTTCAAATTTTACCTTGCCTCCCAATGTTCCGATGATTCTATCCCCGTTAATTCCAGCTAACACTGAACCACACCTCAATTCTTCTCCAGAGGGGGATCCAAGCAATTGCCCGGAATGTGAATGATGTAAACCAGGACCTGTCCACTGCCGTCTTATTCCGCTTGCCTACGTTTCGAGGGAGTCCCTTAATCTGAAGTGCCGGATGACACCAAACAGAACGCTGTTAGCAGTGTGTGGCTAAATAGTACAATATTCTGCTCAAGAGATGGCGGTAGCTCCATCCCTCCTTTTCCACGTTCTATCAAAATATGTTTAATTTCCATTGCAGTCCACTCAGCCCCTCGCTAACTATTTAATTAGTATCTCAACATTCTTCTTCTTATATTTTAACATTTTGTTCCTCGAGATTTTTTTTTGCGTTGCTACTTAAAAAATACAATCATCTAGTCTTGAGCTCCAAGACTGTCAATCTTTGTGTGAATAATCGTCTGTGTCAATCCTGCAGCAGTAAATCTCGTGCAAATTTCGGTTCACTGAGAATGAGAGTCCATGCATGGTGATACATGAGTAGAGAGAGTAGTCATTTTTTTGTCAGAAATATTTCACTCGCGAATTCAAAATGCAGAAATGGATCACAGTTCATACGAAATGTTTAAAAATGCAATGATGTTGTCATACGTGCAAGAAAATAAACTTTGCACAAAAGTATGGCAAGGTCAAATCCACGCAAAATTTCATCACATCACTCTTGTAGTATAACAGAGGCTGACGCAGTTACAGATCAAATATTATCAACTCTATTTTACCTCATTATGAATCAAGTCATCAACATAAGGATAATTCGTTCGAGTGAAAGGGAATTATTGTCATCTGAAGACAGCAATGACCAATGCGTTGAATTAAAAGTTAGCGCCAAACCACCCCGAAGGCGAGGCTGAGGAAAGGATGTAGATTGCTTCACCCGCCAATATTTTTCAATTTCCGTTCCGTAGTACGTATGATACCACTAGATGCCACTAGCTGTCAAAAAGTGCCAAGTTCGTAGCAAACTAGCAAACTCACACTCCAATGCTATGGTTATATCATGTGTTCCTTGGGACGAAAGGAAATACTTTCTTGTGGCTACCTCTACTTCAGTTGAAAAAAATTTTAACGCCAGTTTCGCGAGGTGGAAAATAGTGCTAAAGTTTTCGTATATATTGGTGCATCTGCTATATATTTTAGGAAAAGTTGGAAGCATACTTAACATTCACCACCTGACGTGACGTGTTGATACTATGAACTTTTTACGGAACTAAAGAGCATGGCTTGCTTGAACATGGATCAACGAACAAAACAGTGTGAGTGGTGTGAGGTGTAAGGAATATTTACACCAGGGAGTCAGTAAATAGGAGGCCCCAGTAGGTGGCATCCTGAACGGTTTTTTTGAGTAAAATTCCCGCGCATTGAATCAAGTTGCAAGATTTCGCCAATCGTAGCACTGCCTACCCCAGATTCCCGGCTTCTTCGAAAGTGCATGTGAAGTGCCTGTGGTAGCTGCAGTTTTGGAGGACAATAATGCTGTTCTTCGAGATTTTTCAGTGATTGTGTCCATCAAACTTCCTGAAGAAACGATGAGTAAATCACGGCGTTGTTTTGTGCCTGCATATGAATCCACCATAAAGTAAAATAAGAAGTTGGGGATAAGGAACAAAAGTTTGTTCAAGGCAAAGGTTAGTGTGATATCTTTAAGAATGGGATATATCCAGTAATGCATTGCAAAGCGTCGTAGTGTTAAGTTATGTTTTTTGCATTTTTATTTTTATATGTTTTCATGACCATGTTCTATGTCAAATTTTCTTGACCAACGGAACAATAAATATTATTATTAAGTCAGTATCGATTATTGTTAAGAATTTCAAGGTTTTTCTTTCTCTGATTGGGCAGATGGTGAAATAAAAATATCGGGTTAATGGTAGTTTTCTGGGGGGCAGACCAGGTAGAAGGTCATTAGCGAGGGTCTCTGCTCGCGATCGTCCTAATCCGGACCCTCGCTCGGCTTCGACCCTCATCAGCGACCGGACTCTCGCGGCAAGGGGCCGCGGGTTCGAAACTGACCGCGTGCAATACGGTGTTAAAAGTTATTAACTATTTAAATGAGCAACAATTTATTACCGCCATTGTATCACACGTTCTAAGAGAATTACCGGCGTCTTTTGATCGACGTTCTACGATAAAAATTAACGTTTTTCAAGCATCCTTCAGAAATGTGCCGTTTACACTTGGCAACGTTGCATTTTCTGGAGGTTAAACGCGGTGGTTTTAAACAGCTAAGCGTTGATAGAGGGAGATCTTGATGGAATAATGTAATAATAACTGTTGACGCATAAGTTTTAACATGTTAAAGCAGTTTAATACATTTTAACTGTTGAGTGCTTCAAGTAAAACTTGAGTCACTCTTTCAGTATCCGTTTTGTTTTGCTCTCTATCAAGTTTTGAGTTAAAAGAGTGAGGTTTGGTGCGTTGAGTGTGGATTCTCTGTCTGTAACATTTGGTAGTAGTTTTGGATTTTTAGCAGTTTGTGGTGCAGAAAAAAATGCAGAAAAACATGATGTTTGTGAGTGGGAGACAGCATATAATGAAAATATGGTGTAGAAAAAAGTACAAAAATAATCAGATTGACACTCATTTCTCTATTTATAAAATAGCAATTTCCTTCTCTCTGCATACGAAATACTTATGAGAAGTGCCTGAACGGCAGGCAGCAGGTCTACATAGTAATAAGGGATTGGCTGTTAATACACGCATCTTGCACTACAGACAAGTCTAAAATATTTCCCCTACCTATTCCTTTGCTATGCTGCTTATTGTGCTCTCTTACCATTCGGGGGATAAATGACATTTTGAGCCATCGGTGCGACAATATATCTCTCTTACGTTATTTATCTGGTTAAATCTAATCACACTGGTGTTTTTAATATTTGCCTAACATTTTCATCTACATCTACATTTTGTGTGCAGCGAAGATCGGCAAGATTTGTAAAGGGACGCTACGATAATTATATTAGCGTAACCAGTCTATTAAATTAATTGAAATGGGAATCATTGTCAGATCGCAGATTGAAATTTATACTTAATCTCTTAAACAAATCCCAAGGCAATATTTTCAGTGATGATAATAAATTATTTTGCGAACCCCAACTTACTATGGCAGGCAGACTGGACCATAATCATAAAATCGTACAATTAGAGAAACGAATAACGGTAAATATGTCCTATCGGAGAGTAGCGATGAATAGCATTGGTAAGTGCATGTTGGTATGAGTACTTAAAGCTAACCCTACTTACAGAATGTTTTTACATGTCTGCTTTGCAATTTCTATCTTTTTTAAATAGTGTAGTTCTGACTACTATATTAATACTATTCCTTTTTTATGCATGATATGTAGTGCATGTTTGGTGAGAAATCACCCCCTGCCACACACCCTTGTGGTGGCTTTCAGGGTATTATGTTGATGTATATCTACACGATACTCTCTAATCCACCGCGAGGGTGTGTGGCAGGGGATGAAGATCATTAAGCATGCACTACCGTCATGCAAACAAGCAACTATAGGGTCTCATGGAAGTAGATTGTTAGTATCTATAGTATTAAGGGATTAATACATGCATCATTAACTACTACTACTACTCTACAATATTTCCCCTACCTATCCCTTTGCTATACTGCCTATTCTGTACTCTTTTAGTATGGGGTAAAATGCCAATTTAAATCTATCAGTACGACAATCTATCTCTATCATCTTGTTTATCTGGTCGAATCTAGCATAATACGCTGGAGTTCTTAATATTGCCTAACATCTTCATATATCTACATCTACATAATACCCTGCAAGCCACCACAAGGGTGTGTGGCAGGGGGTGATTGCTCACCAAACATGCACTACATATCATGCATAAAAAAGGAATAGTATTAATATAGTAGTCAGAACTACACAATTTAAAAGAGATAGAAATTGTAAAGCAAACATGCAAAAACATTCTGTTAGTAGGGTTAGCTTTAAGTACTCATACCAACATGCAGCTACCAATGCTATTCATTGCTACTCTCCGATAGGACATATTTACCGTTATTCGTATCTCTTATTGTGCGAGGGAAAAAGGACATTTTGAATCGGTCAGTTCGGCAATCAATTTCTCTAACTTTATGATTATGGTCCAGTCTGCCATAGTAAGTTGGGGTTCGTAAAATATTTTTAACATCATCACTGAAAATATTGCCTTGGAATTTGTGGAAGAGATTAAGTCTAAATTTCAACCTGCGATCTGACAATGTTTCCCATTTCAATTCATTTAATAGACAGGTTACGCTAATATAATTATCATATCGTCCCTTTACAAATCTTGCCGATCTTCGCTGCACACGTTCAAGTTCATTACTTAGACCGATTTCGTAGGGATCCCATACACTGGCAGCATATTCCAAATGAGGTCTAACAAAGGAAAAGTAGCTGATTTCTCGTACATGATCGTCACATTTACCCAATACTCTTTTAATGAAACCCAGTTTGCGATTCGCTTGACCCATTATTTCACGAATGTGTTTACCCCAGGAAAGATCATTTGTCAGTCTTATTCCAAGATATTTAATGGATTCCACGTTTGTTAATTCATTATTACTTATTTTGTAAGTGGTAGGAGGAGAGTTTTTTTTAAATGGCTACTGTAGGAGTATTACGAATTCCCTAATACATAGACGTAAATTTTTTATTATCAACCAAATATAAAAGATAAATACTATTATTATATTTCCAACCTTGTTAGACCATTAATGGTTGCTATGTTATTATAATTCAATTAAAAGAATCAAAAGCTAACACACTTCATCACAGCCAAAGTAGAATAACTTTCATAAAACGGTACATAAAACTTATTTACTTTCATGAAAAATGTTTCACAGCACACATGACACACATTACCCTGACAATTCTCATGGAAAATAAGTCAACGGCTTTAGAGGATAACATGTTCTCCTAAATTAAAAATTAATATAACAGAATTTCAACTCAATAAACACAATGTTTACATGTTTTTGTCACTAAAACAAAACATATTTAATCAACAAAGCACTTGCATTGGTTGTTTCATTTAAAAAACACCTCCAGCTAAGGAAAGAATTTGGCTCCCCTAGTGCATCAATGGATAAAAAATTATTTATAATACTTTTTAGGGATATGAATTTAAATACATAAATTCATTAATCTCAAAGAAATAACTGAAATTCACTGGAAACACTCAGCATAAGACAATTTGGATTAAAAACAGCACTGAATGATGATGTAGATGTTAATAATAATATAGATGCCAAATCGATTACAGGTTTTAGAAAACCCCTTTTTAACATCATCAATGAAATCCTTTTTGAAATGCCAAGGATGCAACTTGTCAGTTGTCAGTCCGCATTTGGTATATGCTCTGGTGTGCATGGAAATTTGGAAGTTTCTCGACATTCATAGGCAGGTAGGCGTTGAATGGTCGGAAGGGGACAGCGGGGGGTTAATGGGAAGGGAAGTAAGCGATCGCTGACAGCGGACTCCCCACTGTCTCTCTTCTGCAAAAACTAGCCCTCTCTCCTTTCCCTTGGCCACTGGAGGCGCCTTCGGTGTCATTACATTGCTATCAGGGTAGGTACTTTCCCTCCAACTAGTATGCATGCTTGTTATTTCAAAGGACGCTTGCCGCCCCGAGCTAGTCGTAGCGTCATAGTTAAACGTGACTGTTATATCAAACTTGTTGCCATGGAGTACACATCCTCATCTACATAATACATCTACACGATACCCTGCAAGCCACCGCGAGGGTGTGTGGCAGGGGGTGAAGATCACCAAGCATGCACTACTAACATGCAAACAAGCAACTCTGCAAGCCACCATAAAAGTGTGTGACTGGGGGTGAATTCACACCCCACACACACACCTTTCACATCCCTACCACACATACTCCTATTGGCTCACAGGATGTTATGTAGTAGTATATCTAATGTATAACCTGAAATTACTGAAATAACGAGGAAAGAGGAGGTAAGTGAATTGCTTAATGTATTTAGCGACGAAACAAAGAATTAGAACAGAAGATTCGTGGAGAGAATTTCGTGAGGTCGCCCGTAAAGTTTTCTAAGAATACACACCAAGCAAATTGAGAAGTATACAGTGCCAAAGTGGTATAACACGGATGTTATGAAATAATTTAAAGGGACAAAGGTTATGCCACGCTAGCATAAAGAATGCAAGACAGGGCCTATCGTTAGAGGAAAAAAAAGAGTTAGTTCAAAACTATAACAAACCGAAGCATTAGTAAGGAAAGCATGTTGTTAAGCGTCATCGTACTTCAAAAGCAAGATGTTAGGAGAATATTTAGAAAGCAATCCTATAGCGTTTTGATCATATGTGAGAGAGAGAACTTCAGGGAAATAGGTCCACAGTAGGTACACACACTTAAAAACGATAAAGGAATCAGAGTCACCAGCAAAGTAGAAAAAGCCAATACTTTTAACACCTTCTTCCAAAGCGTATTCAACTCATCGTCACACAAAGTAGTGGAACTACCACCGAACACATTCTGTGAGAAAATGCCCGAAATTGTTATTTCATGTCGCGGAATAGAGTAAATAGAGAACAGTACCCAAGGATTGGAAAGTAGCTAACATTACACCTATATTCAAAAGCGGTGATAGGGAAGAACCCAGTAACTACAGACCCATTTCACTCACGTCAATCTCTTGTAAGATATTTGAGCACATAGTAGTCAGTTATATCATGGGGCATTTGGATAGTCAGAGATTGCTTATAAACAGCCAACATGGGTTCCGGAAAGGTAGATCTTCCGAGACACAAGTAGCTTTATTCGTGCATGATATTTTAATCCACGGCGAGAACAGTACTGGAGTTTTTTGAATTTTAAAAAGGCATTCAATAAAGTTCCTCGTGATAAATTAATCTTGAAATTAGAGAGTTTTGGTATAAATAAATACGTTGTATGTTGGGTAAAAGAATTCTTAAGTGGCAGAGAAAAGAGGGTTGTCATAGATGGTATCATGTCGAACACAATCAAAGCCACGTCGGGAGTTCCCCAGGGTAGCGTAGTAGGTCCGCTTTTATTCCTTTTATACATCAACGATTTGAGTACCGTAGTTAATAGTAAGCTTAGACTTTTTACAGACGATGCGGTAGTGTACAGGGGTATATCAAAAGAAGACGACAGGTAATCGCTTAGCACCGATTTAGATGCAATTAAAGAGTGGTGCGACAAACTGCAGTTAGAACTTAACCTTAAAAAGTGTGTAGCTATCAATTTTTGGAAAAGGAATAATTCGATAGAGCGATCCTATAAAATTAATTACGCGAAGGTCCAAGGCGTTGAAACCATAAGATATTTAGGTGTAACAATCACTAAAGATTTATCGTGGGGAAAACACATCCGGGAAATATGCGGCCGAACGAAGAGAAAGCTAGGATTTATAAAAAGAGTACTTGGGAAATGTGATGAGAAGACGAAAGGGCTATGTTGCTTTTCAATAGTTAGGCCCCACCTATAGTATGCAGCCAGTGTATGGGATCCGAACGAATTAGGTTTGATCGGAGAACTACACAGTTTGCAGCGTAGAGCAGCTAGGTTCGTTAAAAGGTGTTACGAGAGGTTGAGTAGTTTTTCAGAATTAAGAAAAGAATTACGGTGGGAATCATTATCAGACTGTAGGTTTAAGTACAGATTAATTCTATTAGAGACATTTTAATCGGATAGCTCTACTGCCCCTGCCACACACCCTTGTGGTGGCTTGCAGGGTATTATGTAGATGTAGATGTACATCTACATAATACCCTGCAAGCCACCATAAAGGTGTGTGGCACGGGGTGAATTCTCACCAAACATGCACTACATATCATGTATAAAAAAGTATTAGTATTAATATACTGTTCTAAACTACACTATTTAAAAAAAGATAAAAATCATCCATTTCATCCAAAGAGTATTGGGTATATATGACGATAATGTATGAGAAATCAGCTACTTTTCCCTTGTTAGACCTCATTTGGAATATGCTGCCAGTGTATGGGATCAATACGAAATCGGTCTAAATAATGAACTTGAACGTGTGCAGCAAAGATCGGAAAGATTTGTGAAGGGACGATACGATAATTATATTAGCGTAACCAGTCTATTAAATGAATTAAAATGGGAATCATTGTCAGATCGCAGGTTGAAATTAAGACATACTCTTTTAAACAAATTCCTAGACCATATTTTCAGTAATGATGCTAAAAATGTTTTGCGAACCCCAGCTTTCTATGGCAGACTAGACAATAATCACAAAATCGAGAAATTGATTGCCGAACTGATAGATTCAAAATGTCCTTTTTCCCTCGTGCAATTAGAGATACGAATAACGGTAAATATGTCCTATCGGAGAGTAGCAATGAATAACATTGGTAGCTGCATGTTGGTATGAGTACTTAAAGCTAACCCTACTAACAGAATGTTTTTGCATGTTTGCTTTGCAATTTCTATCTTTTTTAAATAGTGAAGCTCTGACTGGTATATTAATACTAATCCTATTTTATGCATGATATTTAGTGCATTTTTTGGTGAGAATTCACCCCCTGCCACACACCTTTGTGGTGGCTCGCAGGGTATTATGTAGATGTAGATGTAGATGAAAAACAGCAAAGCAAACATGCAAAAGCATGCTGTTAGTTAGGTTAACTTCAAGTCCTTATGACAACATGCAGCTACCAATGTTATCCATTGCTACACTCGTATTGGATATAATTACCGTTATTCATATCCCTAATTGTACGAGGAAAAAAGGACATTTTAAATCTGTCAGTTCGGTTCAGTACTGACTATCCTCGAGGATGTGTTGCAATAGATGAGTTTTCTCCGCACATGGGCAAAGCACAAACACTAAAGGAGGTGAAATATCTTCCTTATTTGGAACCCGAGGAAAAACGGATTATTAAAGAATTAATTAAAATGCAGAGGAGATGAGCTGGATTTGTGAACATTTGTTAATCTAAATGTACACGATACCCTGCAAGCCACCGGGAGGATTTTATTATATTTTTTATTTATTTTTATTTTATGTTTATTTTATTTTATTAATTTTTGGAAAAAGAATAGCTCTTCTCCTAGCACATACAAAATAGGTAATAATGAAATAACAAACGTGGAATCCATTAAATATCTTGGAATAAGACTGACACATGATCTTTCCTTGGGTAAACATATACGTGAAATAATGGGTCAAGCTAATCGTTAACTGGGTTTCATCAAAAGAGTATTGGGTAAATGTGACGATCATGTACGAGAAAACAGCTTCTTTTCCCTTGTTAGACCTCATTTGGAATATGCTGCCAGTGTATGGGATCAATACGAAATCGGTCTAAGTAATGAACTTGAACGTGTGCAGCAAAGATCGGCAAGATTTGTAAAGGGACGTTACGATAATTATATTGGCGTAACCAGGCGGTAAATATGTCCAATACGAGTGATTCAATCCATAGCATAGGTAGTTGCATGTTGGTGTAAGGACTTGAAGGTAACCCAACTAACAGCACGTTTTTGCATGCTTAGTTTCCTATTTTTATCTTTTTAAATAGTGTAGTTCTGACTACTATATTAATACTATTCCTTTTTTATGCATGATATGTAGTGCATGTTT
Source organism: Platycnemis pennipes (assembly GCA_933228895.1). Classification (NCBI taxonomy): domain Eukaryota; kingdom Metazoa; phylum Arthropoda; class Insecta; order Odonata; family Platycnemididae; genus Platycnemis; species Platycnemis pennipes. The sequence goes on from OW121846.1 coordinate 142,014,366, forward strand.
GGTGAGAAATCACCCCCTGCCACACACCCCTGTGGTGGCTTGCAGGGTGTTATGTAGATGTAGATAGATGAGGATGTGTGACAAGGGGTGAAATCACCAAGCATGCACTGTAAATATGCAAACACGCTACTATAGGGTCTCAGGCAACTAGAATATTTGTATGTACATAGTAATAAGGGATTGGTTGTTAATACCTGCGTCATACACTACATGACTACAAAGCTACTCTAAAATATTTCCCCTAACTATTCCTTTGCTATGCTGCCTATTCTGTTCTCTTATGCCTCCTGCCACACACTCTAGTGGTGGCTCACAGGGTATTCATCTACATCTACATCTACATAATACTCTGCAAGCCACCACAAGGGTGTGTGGCAGGGGGTGATTTCTCATGCACTACATATCATGCATAAATGGCAGTAAATGGCAGTTAGAAATTAGCCTTAAAAAGTGTGTAATTATTACATTTTTGAAGAGGAATAATTCGATAGAGCGATACTATAGCGTTAGTGACTCGAAAATCGAAAGCGTTGAAGCCATAAGTAGGAACTTAGGTGTAACAATCCCTAAATATTTATCGTGGGGAGGACACATATGCCGCCGAGACAAGAGAAAGCTAGGATTTATAAAAAGATTACTTGGAAACTGATGAGAAGACAATAAGGCGATGTTACTTTTCACTAGTCAGGCCCAACATTAAACATGTAGCTCGTGTATGGTATCCGAATGTAATAGGTTTGATTAGAGCTAGAAAGTGTTCAGCGAAGAGCAGCTAGGTTCGTTAAAAGGTGTTACGATAGATTTTGTAGCGTTTTAGAATTAGTAGAAGAATTAGGGTGGGAATCATTATAAGAGCGTAGGTTAAAGTAAAGTTTAAATCTATTTGAGAATTTTTAATCGCATGGCTTTAGTGAAGACGTTAAGCATATTTTAAAAACACCAGCGTATTATGCTAGATTAAACCAGGTAAACAACGTAAGAGAGATTGGTTGTCGCACCGATAGACTCAAAATATCATTTTTCCCCCGTACTGTAAGATAACACAATAAGCAGCATAGCAAATGGATAGGTAGGTGAGATATTGCTAGAGTAGTCTGCAATGCATGCTGCACGTATTAACAGTACAAACCCATTCATTGTAGGTAAATGCAGATAAAAATACGTACATAAACGATATTGTAACCAATTTTCCCTTTAATACTATGTAGATACAAACCATATCGATATTGTGTATTGGCTAGATCTATTGTTTAGCATGCTTCCATGTAGCAGCCTAGTTGCGCGCGAGTTAATGGCAGGGACCAGAAGATCATAGTAGAAACAATACTTCCTCTCATGTAAAATTTATATTTGAACGTCTCGAATGTTTTTTTCCATGATTTGTTGTTCATTTCGTTCCCTGAAAATATGGTAAAATAAACTCTTAACACATTCAGAGAAACAAACGTTGTCGAAGGCTAAAAAACGTCAACATTTACGCGACCGAGAGTTCACGGAGATTCGCAATTGTTACTAGTCAATCCTTGGGAGTTGATAATAGCGTAAGAAACTTTAAATAAGTTCGAAAAAGTATCGTACTATTTTTAATAATTTCATTCACTGTTGAAGTTAGCAGAATGGATGAATGTCTCGATTAATAACATACTAAACATAACAAATAGGGCATCTTCCAGGCTATAACTTTAATGTATTTCAAGCACTCAACAGTTAAAATGTATTAAACTGCTTTAACATGTTAAAACTTATGCTTCAACAGTTATTATTACATTATTACATCAAGATCTCCCTCTATCAACGCTTAGCTGTTTAAAACCACCGCGTTTAACCTCCAGAAAATGCAACGTTGCCAAGTGTAAACGGCACATTTCTGAAGGATGCTTGAAAAACGTTAATTTTTATCGTAGAACGTCGATCAAAAGACGCTGGTATTTCTCTTAGAACGTGTGATACAATGGCGGTAATAAATTGTTGCTCATTTAAATAGTTAATAACTTTTAACACCGTATTGCACGCGGTCAGTTTCGAACCCGCGGCCCCTTGCCGCGAGAGTCCGGTCGCTGATGAGGGTCGAAGCCGAGCGAGGGTCCGGATTAGGACGATCGCGAGCAGAGACCCTCGCTAATGACCTTCTACCTGGTCTGCCCCCCAGAAAACTACCATGAACCAAATATCGTACTCAGTGAGCGCATGTATTACATACTTCGTTGCGCGTACATACGCTAGTAGTGGAAACGGGGTATAATGCCACACGTACATCTGAACAAAAGCAAAACGATAGTCGTAGTAACATCCGTTACTCTTTCAATGGCAAACAAAACAACAGCGGTTTTACAAAAAATACAACTTTCAGTCGCATAGATTACAAATTTAACACTCTCCCTTAATCTATAGAACAAGAAAGTATAAAAGTATTGAAAAAAGGTAAGTATTGACACTCATCAATAATAAAATTAGACATACCAAGTTGTGTTATGAATTGATAATGTTTGCTCTTACCAAGAGCTTTAGTAAAATGATCAGCTGTCATATCTGACGGTGTAAGATACTTAAATTGAAGAAGCTTCTTTTCCTTCCTATCTGTTGTATCCAGGGTGGTAGCCCTGGCCTGAAAACAAAAGAGGAGAAGCACGGGGTACGCCCGGCAGTTGTTGGAGGGACTACGCCATGCCTTGTATCGTTCATTGCAAGAGATTAAAGTTTTTGTTTATAATGTGTTGTGTCTTCGCTCTCGTTCACTCGAGGATGCTCCAGGATTAGGGTGATCAAAATAATACATGCTCAGTGCGGTTCTCCATCTTTATTACGCTAACACGAAAAACAGTACACTGCCGTCTACACCTCAGCATTGCCAACCTACATACCAACATCCCCATTACCAACACAACTGAAACACCACACTACCCCCCTCCGTCAAAATTTTGGGAGAACATAATCAAATTTTCAAAAGACTTGACAATACAAAACATAAAGCAACACAAATATAAACTGAGTGGAGGTTACTCTTTAAATCTAATGGGCTTTGTAATGAGTTCCCGTGGACGGAGGATTCTGGTTGTGGGAACTTGTTGTACAGGGCTAGAACGTACAGGACTGGGTGAATTTTCAACAAGAGGACGCCCGGACACAGCTGGGGTCCTAGGTTCAACAGCAGAATGCTGTGCGACGCGAAGGGTGTCAGGGTCCAGGGGTGAAGGAACAGTGGGAGCAGGTAGACCCACTGGTATCCCGGGCATGAGAGCATCACTATTCAATTCCTCCTTACAGGCATTGTCCGGAACAATGGCACCAGGTCGGGCTAAGCGCACCTGATTGACACTTAATTGCATAACTGTATCAGAAGTCGCAATTTGAAGCAATGTAGGGCCAATTATTTTAACAATGGTGCCAACAAAGGGTTTATGATTAGATGACAGCCTTACTTCTACAATATCATTTACATTAAGGGGCTTTTGAGATGGTACATAAACATCAGGATTAGGCCTAACCACACTAACCAACGTTCTAGGCACAAAACCTAGCAGTACCTCAGCTGGGGCCCTTTTGGTGGTGGTACATGGGGTGGTACGATATGCCAATAAGAAATTTGCCAATTTCATAGCAGTAGATAAGCCATTGTTTTTCTTAAGAGCTTTATCCAACTGTAATTTTATGGTCTGCGAATGGCGCTCAGCTAAGCCATTTGCTTCAGGGTGATACGGTGCACTTTTAGAAACTACAATCAAATTATTTGTGCAAAAATCAATAAATTCCAAAGAACAGAATGGTGGTCCATTATCGCTATCTATTTCTATGGGCAAACCCCAGTAAGCAAAGCAAAAGCTAAGTTTTTCATTCACATTACTGGCAGTGGTCTTGTTCATGTGAAACATTTACTATAGCTATCAACGCACAACAGATAAGTCGCATGATTCAGAAAGAAAAAAATCTATGTGGATTCTTTCCCATGGATGCAGGGTCGCTTTCCAAGGAACAGTTTCAGCCGAAACAGGCCTGAAATTGGTTTGAACACAGGGAGTACATTGATTGACAAATTGTTCAATATCCTTATTAATGTCCGGCCAAAACACTACAGACCGAGCTTTGAGTTTCATTCACACTATGCCTGGATGACCCTCATGTAACAGTGCAAGCATTCTAGATCTTAGCACAGTAGGAACTATAACTTTATCAGCAAACATGACACACTTCTGTTCCACAGATAAGGCAAATATAATATCAAAGTAAGGTTTAAGGTCAATAGCAGGGCATTTCTGCGGCCAACCTTTGATGACCAGGGACTTAACTTGACTAAGCACCGGGTCCTTGTCAGTTTCTACAATTATTGTTTCACAGCTAAGTGGTAACATAGGTAATTCATCTGCAAAACAACAAACATCTTTGACAAATTTTTGCAGTGGTAAACGTGACAAAGCATCAGCTGGACCCATTTTGTCGGTGCTGCGGTACTCTATGATGTAACTGTAATTACTCAACGTGACTGCCCAGCGCTGCAATCTGAGCGCACTCACCTTTGAACTTATCTTATCTGGGGCAAACAAAATCTTCAAAGCTGCATTGTCAGTCACTAGAATGAATTTCCTGCCCCACAAGAACTTGTTGAATTTGGTCAGGGCAACCACGATGGCAAGAGCCTCCCTTTCAATCTGGGAATATCGCTTTTGAACATCGGTGAGGGAACGTGACATGAACATCACAGGGGACTCTAACTTATTTTCCCGGAGAGCCAGCGCTGCCCCCACGCCCACAGGTGAGGCATCACAGACAAGGACAATGGTTTTACTGGGATCAAAAGTGACTAGCACTGGCTCCGAAATAAGCACCCTTTTGGACAGTTCGAATGCCTCCTCACATTCGCTAGTCCATTCCCAGGGAACTGACTCAGACAACATAGCATACAATGCCCTTAAAGTAGAACTAGCATTTGGAATGAACCTTATATAATAATTTACCATTCCCATATAAGCCTTTAGCTCTGACTTGTTCGTCGGGACAGCACACTCTCGAATGGCTTTCACCTTCTTAGGTGACGGTTTGTATTGAGAAGGACCCAACACAAAACCCAAAAATTCCACTTCTGGTACAAATAACTTGAGCTTACGCTCATTGATACGCACATTGTGTTCATTTAGTCTTGAAAACCCCAAATACAAATTTCTCTTACATTCCTCCAAGTCTTTTCCTCCAATGATGTCGTCAACGTAAGGCTTTACCTTTGTTATTCCCACAAGAATTTGGTCCATCACAGACTGAAAACAAGCACTGGCACTCGCCAGACCATATGGCAACCTAGTTGGCTTTACCAAACCCAAACACGTATTCAGTACCAAAATATCTTGTGACCCCTCATCAAGCTCTAACTGCATGTAAGCATCAGCACAATCGACAACACAATATACACCGCAACCATTCAATGAATTAAAAATGTCCTCTGGCACGGGTAATGGATAGTGATCAACAACAATATTTGGATTGACCGTGCGCTTGTAATCATGAACAATTCTTACCTCATTAGAATTTGGCTTTGGTATTGGCCATACAGGCGAGGCCCACAAAGACCTTTCTATTCTCACATATCTCCCTTCCTGTATCTTTTTCCTCAAACCTTCCGCCACAGCATCTCGTAAACTATAAGACACTACATATTCCTTGTGGAAGACAGGTCTTGCCCCTTCCTTTAGAACCACCGAGGCTTTGAAACCCTTAATACTTGTACTCATGTTCTTATTGAAAACTCTGGGAAATTTGACTTCAACTCCTTTAGCTCTTTACCCGCAAAATCACTCCACACCCTTTCTTTCACTGCCTTTACTTCTTCTAATTGCCAAATTGATCTCCAGTCTGGAACCAATTGGTCAAGCCACTCTCTCCCTAACAACGGCATGAATTCCCCTGCACAATCACACAAAACCATTCTCAACCTATGCACCTTTCCTTTATCTCTTACAGACACTTGCCTTTCTCCTACAACATTCATATCATGCCCACTCAAGGAAGCAACCATTACATGAGAATTCGATATCTCACCACCAAACTTTCGATCCCACATCTTCACTGACATTAATGAGTGCTTAGTTCCTGTATCTAGCTCCATCACAACTCTTTGCTCATCGACATTCACTTTCACTAAGACTGGCTTCCCATGCGAACTCTGTATACACTTAACCTCACTCTTTTTACTTTCTCCAACTTCACCGTTATAATAATTATCCCCAACCCTAACCTCATCTATCTCTCCAATTTCCTGACACAAAAATCTTGCTTCTTCCTCCATTTCATCATATCCTGAGTCCAAATAAGTGTCATTAAATTTTTCACCACATTCAGCTACACTGTCCACACTTTCACTAACATACAATTTCTTTGAGATATAAACTCCATCATACAAGTGAGCCAAGTCCTCCGCCTCTTGCTCCTGCTCAATTTCTCGTCCCTTCTCTTCCGCAAATTTTGCACCATTATTACATGCATAACTGATATGCCCTACCTGCCCACACGCGTAACACTTCGCATTCCGGTGTTCACAGTCTCTGGACAAATGATTCGGGCTATAACAGCTGTAGCATAACTTTGGGCTGGTCCCGGCACTTCTTCCAGATCTTCCTTCGCCTCCGCGATGACTTCTGGTCGGCCCGCGGCTGGATCCCACGCTCGAGCCTCCCCGTTTCTGATACATGGCAGCACCTCCTTCACGGCCTCGAAATGACGATTGAAAAGCGCGGCCTCGGCCTCTGGGCGCATACACTTTGCACGCTGTAGCCACCGTTCGCTGCTCTTTCGCCTCCTCCATGCTCTCTATGAACACACCAATCTTCACAGCCTCCGCAAGCGTATCCAAGTCCTCTTGCTTATCCAGCTTTGCCTTCAACAAATCATTTCGTACTCCACGACAAAAGGCATCAACCAACACAGTCTCTAGGTGTTCATCCGCGTACCCACAATAACTTTCGAAATCTCTGAACACATTTGCAAACTTCGTCACCGTTTCATCTGGGGCTTGGACACGGCTAAATAACTTGCGGCGATACGTCCTCTTCAATGTGGCAGGTTCATAATTCTTCTTCAACAAAGCAGTGATGAAATTTGTGTCCTTGTCCCTGAGTTTCGCCGGCAAGCACGCCTGACGCAACACTTTCTGCGCCTCGCCCAAAAATGATATTAGCAATAAAGCTCTCTTCCGGTCGTCCACCACATCACAAAAATCGGCGTAGACATCAAACTGCTCCAACCATTCTGTAGCGGTATATTGCGAAGGGTCAAACGGTTTGAGCGAGCTCAACGCCGCGTTGAAAGATCCTCCCGCCGCTCCAACTTCCCCATCCTCACTCATTTCACACGGTTTCTTGAATCCACTTTTCAAAATTAAAACTTCTTCTCGACGCAAAGGATCGTTTTGACCTCGTCGCCAAAACTGTTGTCTTCGCTCTCGTTCACTCGAGGATGCTCCAGGATTAGGGCGATCAAAATAATGCATGCTCAGTGCGTTTCTCCATCTTTATTACGCTAACACGAAAAACAGTACACTGCCGTCTACACCTCAGCATTGCCAACCTACATACCAACATCCCCATTACCAACACAACTGAAACACCACATAATGGACTCCCGTGTTTTCCTGCAATAGAACAAATTGGCGACGAGGATGGGATAACCGGGATTCCGATACTGTCGTGTGGTTGAGGCTGTTACGTGAGTTTTCGAAAAGCTGATCGGTCGACTGCGCCTGCGGTACGTGCCATTCTTTATCTTCACGAAACTATTGCCTTAAGATGAGTCTAGGAACTTTAATCAAAGTGTCGAGAGCATCTCGACCTACCTTCTGCGCCTAAACAGCTACATGAGGACTCTACGTCCTCCTGTTGAGGATCTCGACAAGAAGGATTTCCTAATTGGTCACATAGGAGGGGCGGCATTGGAGAAGCTAACTGTCAATCTCCACCCTCTCTCACCGGACCAGCTGACTTACGAACAATTAGTGGAGGAACTTAAGACCATATTTACACCGGTGAGATTCTTTCGAGCAGAGAGACTGATCTTTCAACGTCATGTGCGTGCACCTAATGAAAGTTTTTCGGAGTATGATCTAGCTTTAAAGAAGTTGGCTGCCACTTGTGATTTTGGAAACAGTATGGAAGATAGATTAATTGATCAATTTTTGTATGGCCTTAATAGTGAAGAAATCACCACTAAACTGACAGGCGAAAATGTTCCGTTTAAGAGATTCGTGGCCAAAGCGTGCTATATGGAAGGATCTGCGGAATACGCCAAAAGCGCTGGGGAGAATCCCGCCTCAGTTTCGGTAATCAGTAAGAGACCTCAACCTTTCTGTAAGTTGGTATCACCAAAAGACATGGTGAAGTGTTTTAATTGTGGAGGGTCACACTATGCTAACTCGTGCGAAAAGCCTTTGAAGTGTACCCATCGTGGCATGGACGGACATTCAGTGAAATTCTGCCGACAGAAGAATAAAGAAAAGCTCGAAAAGAAAAAGACGGTGAAATCCGTGCAAGAACAAACACAAGAGGAATCTAGTGATGAAGACTGCCGCAGCTATGTGGGATTGTTGCAGTTGCGTCAAGTGCAGGGAACCCAACGGAATCGGCGCATGTTGAATGTTCAGATTAATGGTGCACCTGTAACTATGCAAATAGATTCGGCCGCAGATGAATCCTGTGTAGGAGAAGATATTTATAAGAAACACCTAAGCCACTTGAAGTTGACACCCACCTCAAGGCTGTACAATTGTTCCAGTGCCCCCTTATCATTGCTCGGCGAATGTCAGGTTAATGTTTTGTTTGAAGGTACGGAGTATGTGTTACCTCTGGTTGTGCACTAAGGAAAGTTTTATGCCTTGATGGGTATTCCTTGGCTAGAAGTGCTTCCTATAAATTGGTACAGTCTGTTCCCGAAGAAAGCAGTAAATGCGGTTGCCAACTGTGAAAATGTGTTAGAGGATTTTAAGAAACAGTTTCCTTCTGTATTCTCAGGAAAGCCTGGGCTGATCAAGGCTTATGTCGCCCAGATCGTATTGAAACCAGATTCTATCCGTTTTTGTGTCTCATAGACAAGTGCCTATCCCCCTGAGAGATAAGGTAAGAAAAGAGTTGGAGAAAATGGTTGAACAAGGGATTTTGGAGCCCACGACCAACACACAGTGGGGTACTCCAATTGTAGTCGTCCCTAAAGCCAATGACGAGGTAAGAATCTGTGGGGATTACAGTTGTTCTGTAAACCGTTGTCTGAGCATGGATCATACCCACTACCACTGATAGATGATTTGTCCTTACTAAAAGGTGAGTGTTTCTGTAAAATTGATCTTTCTCAGGCGTATCTGCAATTAGCTGTTGGTAAAGAATCACAATCTATCTTAACTCTGAGCAGTCACGTAGGTAGTTTTAGAGTAAAGAGAATGCTCTATGGGATAGCTTCTGCGCCCGCTATTTTCCAGCAAACGGTTGAAAAAATCTTACAGGGTATTCCAAACTTGTTTGTGCATCTTGATGATATTCTTATTTATGCTGCAAATTGGTCTGAATGTTCCTCTGTTTTAAAACAGGTGTTGGGGCGATTGTCACAACATAACATTGTCATTAACATATCTGAGTGTGATGATTCTCGGTTACAACCTTATTTTAAGAGACAGAACTCTCTGTTAATAACCAGTGTGTCACCTATGATTCTAAAGTTTGTATCCCAAAAGCTCTACAACTTGATGTTCGAAATTTGTTGCATGATCAACACCCAGGAATGAGTAAAATGAAAGCACTTGGTCGTGGTTATGTCTATTGGCCTACTCTTGACCAGGACATTGAAATAATGGTAGCTTCTTGTGAGCCATGTCAACAGGTTCAAAACTCACTTCCTCAAATGCCATTTTCTTCTTGGACATGGCCGAAAGTGGGAGAGAGTGCATGCCGACTTTTGTTATGTAGAAAATAAGACATTGCTTATTGTAGTAGATGCTTATTCTAAGTGGCTGATTGTTGTAATTATGAAGGAAACAAGTGCTTCTGCAGTCATTGAAAAACTCGAGTCTATGACAGCTGCATATGGGTTGTTTAAAGTGTTCGTCTCCGACAATGGCCCACCTTTTCAGTCCCAAGAAGTTAGTGAGTTTCTTACTAGTATGGGGGACAAACATCTGTTTTCACCCCCTTACTTACCAACAACAAATGGTCAGGCAGAGAAAACTGTGCAACATGTAAAACGGGCTCTTAAGAAATCTGTTCTCGACAAATCATGTGAAATGTTGTCCTTGCAGCGTAGGATTAACAAATTCCTGATGGCTTATCGTGCAACGCCACACACTGTAACTAAGTTAGAACCTGCGGAGTTTTTCCTGGGGAGGAAGCTTAGAACCAAGTTGTCCCTATTAAACCCAATGAGCATTGTGGAAGACCGGGTAACTTCCTGTAATGAGAAGGTGGCCTCCAAACATAAGACTAAATTACCAGAATTGAAAGATGGTGATAATGTGCGGACACAGTATATTACACAACACAAAACAATGGAAACCTGCTACAATCGTAAAGCAAGTGAGTGCCAAGTCATTTGATATTTTGTGTGATGGGAAAGTTAGAAAAATTGTCTCTAGTCAATACCTTCGTCCTAGAATTGAGCCGTGTGAAATTAAGAGTAATGAGTTAATTCCACGGGCTTAATGTCAACATCGAGGAAGTTGCTGAAGTCACAGTGCCCCAAAATGATTTCTCTGAATCAAACAGTCCAGGATCTGTTAACCTTGAGAATACTCATGAACCCTTGCCTAGAAGCCCTGTATTGGCTAGGCCTTGTTCTACTCCCTTGAGACGCCCATCACGACAAAGGCAGCCACCAAAATATTTGAATGATTTCCTTGTGTAATTATATCTTGGTAATGTGTTTTGTGTTTTTCGTGTATATGCCTGTGTAAAGGGTTATCTTTAGTGGAGGGGAGTTGTTGAATCCAGGGTGGCAGCCCTGGCCTGAAAACAAAAGAGGAGAAGCACGGGGTACGCCCGGCAGTTGTAGGCGGGACTACGCCTTGCCTTGTATCGTTCATTGCCAGAGATTAAAGTTTTTGTTTATAATGGACTCCCGTGTTTTCCTGCAATGGAACACTATCCACACAAACATAAAATTTAATGCCTATGTGCTTGGTTCTCTCATGAACTTCATCAGGGTTCTCAGCAAGGTAGATTGCACTCTGATTATCTACGTTGATTTCGTTAGCGTTGTGCTAATGCAGTTCGTCAGCTCGTAAAACAAACGTCTCAAATAAAGAGCTTCCTTGCATGCATCGAACATTCCTACATATTCCGCTTCTGTTGAGGAGGCTGCAACAGAACGCTGTTTTTTACTACACCATGAGAAAGCACAATATTCTAAGTTAAAATTAAACCCAGAAAAAGATTTCCTCTTGTCTACTAGAAAATTACCATAATCGGAGTCACAAAAACCCTCAATATATTTACCTGACTTAGAGTAACACAGGCATAGATGTTTGGTTTTATTGAGATACCTAAGTACTCTCAGTGCATAATACCAGTGTTCTAAGCCCGCACACTTATTGAACTAGCTTAAATAGCTAAACGAAAACATTATATCTGGACAAGTGGACACGGCCAAATACATTAGGCTACCAATTAGATTCTGATATGGCATATAACAAGAATTACCATCATTTCCTTGTAATTTTAAGCCTTCCTCCATTGCAGTATTCACATCTTTACTATTGCCTTGACCGAATTGAGTTATCATATTATCTATGTAGGAAGTTTGATCAAGAGAAAACTTTCCTCTTTCTTTCCTCACTCTTATTCCTAACACCTCTTTGACCGGACCAAGATCTTTTAATTCGAATTTAACTTCAAGTTCGCTTTTAATGAGTTCTTTCTCATTCACGTTATTGGTAAAAATAAGAAAGTCATCAACATAAAGTGCAATATATACCACTGCTGAATTTGATTTCATAAAAAAATATGCAGGGGTCATTCCTTGACTGGGAAAATCCCATCTGCAAAATATAATCGCTAATCTTTAAGTTCAAAACCCTTGCTACCTGCTTGAGGCCACAAGTAGCCTTCTTTTAGCACAAAACTTTACCTTTACCGTTAAAATTATAGCCATCTGGAAGTAACATATAAATCTCATCCTTCAACTCCCCATTAAGAAATGCAGTACAAACATCTAAGTGAAATAAGTCTAAGTTATGTTCTGCAGCCAGAGCAAACAGTAGTCTCAAATTAGCCTTTCTAATTACTTGTGCATTCGTTTCCCAATAATCCCCTCCCTGAGTTTGACTGAAACCCCTTGCTACAAGGCTGGCCTTGTACTTGGGTGCACCATCACAACAAATGTTACGTTTAAATACCCACTTACATGAAATTGATTTCTAATCACTGGACAAAGTAGAAATTTCCCAAGTATCATTTTTAATGGGTGACTGGATTTCACTGTTAAAGGCTTCAATCCAAGACTTACTGTCAGGGCTACTGAGTGCTTCAGAATAGCTGATGGGTTCAACTCCAGTGGTATCTACATGATCGCTACCATAGCTACCTCATAGTCTTTGAGATATTCTGGCGGTCTCCTTTCTTTAACGGATCGCCTCTCTCCCTCAAATACTACATCCTGAGGTAGATCAGACTCATTTTCCTCTTTGGGAATGCAGTCCAATTCTGCGGGATTCCCTTTAGATAAATTAGGCTGGAATGAACCATTAGATTCTATTAAACCAACATCCTAAACATCAACAGTATTAATTTGTGAAATTGCATCATTCAAAACATCTTCAACTTTTACATTTTCAACATTATAGGCTTCATTAATAGCCATCTCTATAGCTACCGGTGTCACATAATGTACATTAAATACCTCTTGGTCGTCTTTGTCACAAACTTTGGGAATCTTGGCTGGCATAACATTCTCTATAAAAATAACATCCCTGAAGGCTTTAACCTTACCCGGGTTCTGAAGATCAGCCAGTCTGTATCCCTTGGTATGCTCTTCATACCCAAGAAAAAACATGGGTCTGGATTTAGGATCTATCTTACGCCTAAGTTGCTTACGAACATGAGCATAAGCTAAACATCCAAATGTTCCCAAACCACTTAAATGTACTTTGTGTCCACTCCAGATCTTCTCTGGAAGAGCATGTGGTAATGCTGTAGTAGGTAGTCTCTTTTTACGATATACTGCTGTATTGACAGCTTCTGCCCAAAAAATCTTTGGCAACCCTGTGTCAGATAACATGGACCTAGCCTTCTCAATTATAGTTCTATTGAGCCATTCAGACACACCATTCTGATCAGGAGCATAATCTACAGTGGTTTCATGAATAATGCCAGAAAGTTTACAAGCAGAGCGAAATATAGAATTACATATCTCCTTTCCATTATCTGATCGTACTTTATTAATCTGCAAACCTGTTTGTTTTTCCACCATGGCCTTAAATTCAATGAAACGGGATACGAATTCACCTTTGTTATTCAAAAAATACACAAAGCTTTTACGTGAAAAGTCATCTGTAAATAATCACACATAGCGACTTCCACTCCAAAAGGGCAAGGGCCTAGCCAAGGCTAACCTACCTAACACCGGTTCCCGTCAGATCACCGAAGTTAAGCAACGTTGGGCCCGGACGGATGTTGGATGGGTAGCCCCCCTCTATACCTTTACCGTGGTGCTCTTGTCCCCTGTCTGCAAGTGGCGGGCAGGTTAAATGTGGGTTGGCACAATGGATCTAAAGAGGTCTAAGTGCCAGGGGGGCTCCAGAAGGCCCCCGCCCACCCCTCCAATTTACAATTTATTCCACTCCAAATATTTATGGACATAGGCCCACACAAATCAGTATGAATAAGTTCTAACAATTGTTTAGAGCTTTTCATTTTACCTCTAGGAAAACTTTTCCTGGTTTTATTTGATGGAAGGTTTCCGCGACAGGACAGTCAGCGAAACTTGTCACTACCAGCCAACTGACGCGAACGATTACCCGGAAGAATGCAGAGAGCATCTTTTCCTGGTTTGTTTACCTTCGATACAAGGCACACAGGGTGGTGGTGATACCGTGGTAATAATTACATTCATACCCTCTGCCAACCCATTTAGAAGTGATTCCAACTTCTTATAAGAGGCATGTCCCAATCTTTTATGCCACTGTTCTTTGGACACAGCATGAATAGATGACATCACAGCCTTACTAGAATTATAATAATTTTCATTCAAAAAATTCTTGGATTGATCCAATTTATAAATACCACCAACCTGTGATCCTGTAAAAAATATTTTACCATTGATGCTAAGTGAATCATTTTCATACACATCACAACCATCTGCATGAAAAACCAAAACATGGCCCTGCTTAGCAGCACTGCTAACCGACAGAATATTACATGCAGCACTTGGAGCATACATAGCATTGCTTATTAAAACCATTACAAAAATTTCCATCATGAGAATTCAATAGTTTGATAGGTACATTACCACAACATTCAGCGCTCAAAACACCTTTGTTAGCTGTGTTGAAATTAGTAGTTACATTAGGATCAAAATTCCTCAACCAGTCTTTCCTACAGCTTACATTACTGCTTGCACAACTGTCCAGGTAAAAGTCATGAGACTCAAGATGACCTGCAACAAAAGCACTTGATGTTAACAGCAAGTGAGTCTTCTTATCAGACCCTAATTTCATCTCATTGGCTGATGAATTATGGACACCTGAGTCCTTCTTCTTTGTCTTCTTGTCCCTCTGCTTGTCTTTCAGCTTTGGGCACCTGGGACGTATATGCCCCTCTTCTTTGAATTCATGGCAGATTACCTTAAATTTTGGGTTCCTTGGTTTCCTCTCATGAGCCACAAGCGCCGTTCCCGACACTTCCTGTCTCAAGGTCTGACGGGATTCAATATCAAGAAGTATAGATATTACCTCATCCTTCTTGATCTGCTTGTTGGTAGCACAATAGCCATTGACTAAATGTTCATCACAGTCAGGCAGACCACAAAGCAATGGGGTTCCCAACTCCTCTTCTGGAACAGTCATATTCAGTTCAGAAAGTTGCTGGGCTATATTAAGCATTTCAGAGACATACTCATTCATTGAACTGAATTCTTCCCGGCGCATGCGGTACAATTGCCTCCCCAAGTTCATTTGTCTCGCCAATCCCTTGCTCTGATAAGCATTTCTGAGGTTATCCCAGCGAAGTTTCCAGTTTCCGATCTGGATCCACGTCGGAGCCAGAAATGCATCCCCAAAGACCGTAATCAATTAGGACCATCTTCATATAAAAGCTCCAGTCATCATAATTACTTGATCCTTTCAGCTTCGGAAGACTCGGAATGCCTGCCGATCCAACGTAGATGTGTGGCGAACTCGTTGATGCTGTCAATGCGGTACCGGCGGTAGTAAAAACCGTCGACGTGGTCCCGGTGGTTTTAGCGGTCGTTGTCATCTTTTGATAGCAAAAATGGTCCACTAAAACTGATCAGGGAAAAATTCCATTCTACCGCAGACGTTTCGATTTCAAGTTTGGCAAACTAACTTTTGTGCTTAATTCCACGTACGTATTTCACCATGTGACATAACATCGGTATACTGGGCCCATAAACTGTTAAGAATTTCAAGGTTTTTCTTTCTTTGGTTGGGCAGATTGTGAAATAAAAAGACCGCACTTAAGTGAGCACATGTATTACATACTTCGTTAATGGATCACACGTACATCTGAACAGAAGCAAAACGATAGTCGTAGTAACATCTGTTACACTTTCAATGACAAACAAAACAACAGCTGTTTTACAAAAATACAACTTTCAGTGGCATAGATTACAAATCTAGCACTTATTTTAGTGCTTTAAAATTGTAGATCAGTTGAGATTGGACTTCAAATTAATGTGGTTGAAAGCATGGTGTACCGCATGGCTGGGCTGCGCTTGTGATATCTTTAAGTGTGGGATATATCATGTAATGCATTGCAAACGTGTTATGATTAAATCAGTATCGATTATTTTGGTTCTTTAATTCAAGATCAGTTGATATTGGGCTCAAAACTAATGTGGCTGAACGCATTGCCCACATAGCAAAGCAAGCTTGCTGCAACCTTGCAGCAAGCTTGTCATTGCAAGATAGCAAGCTTGCATCGGCAAGGTTAGATCTTGCAGCAAGCTTGCTGCAATCTGACTACTACACCTGCTGTAAGCTTGCAGCAAGTTTCATGCAAACTTCATGCAAGTCCTGTGCAAACTTCACGCAAGTCCTGTGCAAGTTTCAACCCTGGCAAAAATAGAGGGTACGCCGGAGGTAGGAAAGCATTCATGAACCACACACAAAAACATTGCCTATGGAATGCAATTGTGCAAAGGAGCTGTACCCATGTACCTAGCGAAACAAATTAGTTAGGTATCACAAAAAAATCACTACTTGCATGAGTACACCTATAGTATCAAAATTTAAAAAGAAAATGATAATAGCAGATTTTCCGGCATTTGCAAATGCTCAAGTTATAATTCTTAACCATATATACTTGTCTTATGTGTCTTATTACCTTCACCTAAACGACCTAACGAAATGCAAATCATTTTCGTTATAGATTTCATTTAAGCATTTCGTTAAACCCTGCATTTGCATCAAACCCTGACGTCAATGCCACTGTATTATTTACTCAATCAATCTGTATTCACGAGTTTACAACCTTGTTCTTCTTTGTCAGTAAATTTATCGTTACGTGCTTAAGTTAATTTCGCGCTAATTTTTCCTAT
Source organism: Platycnemis pennipes (assembly GCA_933228895.1). Lineage (NCBI taxonomy): Eukaryota > Metazoa > Arthropoda > Insecta > Odonata > Platycnemididae > Platycnemis > Platycnemis pennipes. Next base: position 142,031,094 of record OW121846.1, read on the forward strand.
TAACTCGCTCTTCTTCAATTTAGCTCGAATTGTTTTTCTTCTACGGGAAATAAGCCGTGCGCGTTCAAACAAAGGTAACTCTACTCCTCCCTTAGTAGGAACCCTATAGTTGCAATTTCCTTGGGCCTTGCACTGTTGCTACCAATGTTGCCAGAGTCCTTAAACAAAGTTGCCAAGGTTGGCTCACTCCATGCAAGTCGAGTGCAACTTGCACGGAACGTGTCAATATTGGCAAACTTGCAGCAAGCTTGCATCTAGATTGCCAATCTTGGCAAGCCGTACGCCAGCCTCAACCAAACTTGCTGCAATCTTGCATGCTATGTGGGTGTGTACTGCACGGCTGGGTTCGTCATGAGACGCCATTTTGAAATTTGTCTTAAGACGGATAAATCTAGTACCTCGCTAACATGCATGCATTTTTACCTTTTTTATTTTATCTCAGAAAGCCGAACAAGATAAATTATATCATGCCGAAGTATTTTCATTACGTCATGTGCACCTAGTCGCGGGTGTCCATGCTTGAGGTATAACTAATTAACTCACTAAGGCTTGAGTGGAAAGACGTATTTAATCTAATAATTCAATCGCATTAATAATAGAGTAATACTCAGAATAATTCTCTCGTAGAAATTTGAGGCGGACCGCTTCTCTGAAGTTGTTAAAAAACAGATTAAAAGCACAAGCTACTACGGCTAGTTCGCGAGGTAAATCCTGAATTTTGGAATGTTTTTGTTATTAAAACAGATTTTAGGTTAAGGAATTGTTTAGTGGGCGCCAACAAAGGATCGTTATGGGTGGCATCATGTCCGATGCATTAACACGATCACATCGAGAGTTCCCCAGGGAATGGTAATAGACCCCCTTCTGTTACTTTTATACATCAACGAGATAGGTGCCATTAGTAGTAAGCTTGGACTTATTTTAAAATATGCGGTAATTTACAGGGAAATAGCAAATGAAAAGATAGTGAATCACTCAATGTAGGAATTCTAGTTTGATGCGATGAATGCTAGTTTGAACTAAACCTAATAGCGTGTGGCTATAAATGTTTGGAAGAGGAATAACTAAAATGATCTCTAGAGCAATCCATATAACATCATTGAAGCCACGAGGAGTGGTGAGTTTTGGCTCTGCCAGAGCTAAATTTTTCCAGTTTTACTAGGCAGTAATAGTTCAATGGAAGAAAGCGATTAATTATACTGAAAATGAGAAGATTGTCTTCTTTCACTCTTCCATTTCATGTTAAATTTATAAATTACTACAAACTGCTATAAAATTGTTATAATAGTTTTTAATTAATGTTCTGATTTATTCCTGTTAAATTATGTTTGCACCATTATAAGTATTGTTTTTAATTTATTCTAATTTTCTTTCCAGGCATATGTCTCTTCAGGTTTTTTTGTCATCCAAATGGTGGCACCTTGTGACACATGTTAGTTATTTTAAGGCTGTGTTTATGTTGCTTTAATCTTTGGAATTGATTGTTCGTATATATTCGCAAATATATCTTCATTCTAACCTTGTGCTCCTATCAATAAATGCATCCAACTGTTAACTTGCTCATGTTGTACTGTTGTTTGAGGTTTTTAAATAATAACGGCTTGTAAAATGCATTATTTTTCATTGTCAATTGTTTAAGCCATTGTGTAAACATTCTTTGGTGTTTCAATAAATGCATCCAACTGTTAACTTGCTCATGTTGTACCTATTCTTTGCGTTTCTTTGGAGTGCTTGTAAAATGCGTTCTTTTTCATGGTTAACTTTTGTCTTTGTGTAAACATTCTTTGGAGTTTCCCAGTTTATATTAGCGGGTTGGACGTTTTACTAAGGTTTAAGTTACTATATCTTCTCATATTGTCACTTACGTTAGTCATTTCCCGTAGCTGCAGTGCTAAAGTTGTGAGAGTACGTGTCTCCGAGACAGTGTCTTTATCAACACTTCGTTAACTTACTTTTTAACTTTAAATAATCCGCGTAACATGTTCTCGTTGCCTTTTTATTAGAGTTATGGCATAGAAGTTTCTTGTACGAGTATGATGCCGGAATGTTAGGCTTTCGAGCAGTCTTTTTTACGTGCCATTTAGCGCGTTTCACCTGTATGTTACAAGAGCATAGCACCAGAAATTTTTCAATATTCTTAATTATATTTTGCAGGCCCTCATTACTTGATTTCGAACGAATATGCTCCTTTCGCAACACATTTGCGCCGGGCTTATACTCACATTTGCCAGGCACCTCCGGTTGCCAGCGCCACTTTGGTGGAACCTATTTTACGCGACTGGGCTGGTATGAATGGCGTCGCGGAACTCGGGAATCCTACTAAAATAGTATCCCTGATTTACACACTCCCTGGTGCTTGCTACCCTAAAAAATAAATTAACTACGTAATGCATGAACTCTAGGTGGCAGCTTCAAAATACAAAAATCACACATTACTACGCCTAGTTGGATGAAAACACTTTATCACCTAGGGCTTTTGATGTTCAAGTTGTAAGTTATGACATCATTTTAATTTCAAGTCCTTATGATGGACGCCAATCATAAGGATGCACAGTAGGGCGGATCGGAAAAATTTATTTTTTGCGGAGAAACTTGGCCCTCAGGAAAAAGTTGTCAAAGTGACTCAAACTGAGGCCAGAAAATTTTTAAACCTCTAGGTCAAGCCTAGACCCTCGCGCCGTGGCCATTTATGGGGAGGGGGGCTGAAAATAGAAAAAGTCATGTTTTTAAAGCGGTTCCCCATGGATTTTGCCGAGTTGCGGTCCTTATAGGCAAAAATTTCGTCCATTTGTACGTATCTGCAGCCGTTAATTCACAAATTGTCTATTTTGAGTGCGCGGCCGCGCGTAATTATGCACCGCCCACGCAGCGTCGCGGCGCCTAACGGTCAGAAGGCCGCTCGCTCGCCTCCTGCCGGGTCGCCGCGAACGCAGCAAAACTCATCACGGATGCGTCTTCCGTCGTTGGTCTCATTAATATTAGATAATTAAACAATCTTCAGGGAATAGCAATTACGGAAGGATTATTTGAAATAACTACAACACACCGTCATCATTCAGGGAGAAAAGAAACACTCCCCGATTTTTAGCCTACTTATACTATTATTTTTTAGTATGGAGAAAGAATGCAAAAATAATTAAAGTAGTTACCAGTGCTCACCACGTTGAGGTACCTGCACTATGAACTCCCCCGCCCAAACATCCATTCATAGAATAGAGGAACGCATTTACTTTATCAGATTATATGCTATCGAAAAAATAAGACAGTGGTAATGTTGTAGTACCAGTCGGTTTATATGTGTGCAAGTATTCGTCTTTAAACTTTATTTTCATTGAACACTAAAGGTCACTATCAATTTTTTTTATTTTTGAAGTCAAGCAGGTAAATGTAAAACTTACTCTATCACAGCATGAACTGAGACTAGGTTTTGAAGGTTTTTTTGGTTCTGCATTTTGGGTCTGCTTTAATGTATTTTCAGTATTTCTTGTTGTCTCTCGTTGTTGCGGATGCCAATGGAGCTTGGGTTACCTCTTTTACAAATATTTCAAAAGCTTGCGTGTGACAAGGACAATTGCGTTCCACAGTTGAGCATTACTCAAATAATTCTCGAATTTCTTCAGTCGTGAGATGTGATAGAGCACGAGTCGTTGCTCTCGTCCCATTTTATCATCAGCTTGTAGTCTTTTACATCAAATTTAAAATCTGTTAACTCAAAAGCTCATGGATTTTCGTCGCACGCGTATTTCTTCATGCCTCTAAGATTATTTTCCACCAATCCCTTCACACTTCCTCTCCATTTTCAGCAATCATTGGGAGGAGTAAATTTTCTGAGTGCCCGAAAAAACCGTTTCTCTGAATAACAGGATCAATGGCTCATTTAATATCTACTGGTAGATCTCTTGATCAATATAATAATTTTCATAAATTTACAACACCGTCGTCTATACAATGGTTTTTTTTCACTGAAAACCAGACAGGTGCGTATACTTTTTGAATGGCAATAGATTTTATAAATTAGCGCATGAATTTTCACTGGACACGTATGTCAGTTGTCGGCTGGCCGTAGTGACCTAACGAGAACTAGCCACATTTTTTGGAGTTTATCTGGCCAAATTTTCCGAGCGAAATCCTTTGGACACAGCATTAGAAATTTCCCGAAGATACTGCTGGTCACTGCTCAACAATCTCAAGTCTTCTTCGTGGGACAATTTTGTTCGAACTGGCTCCAATCGTATGATATTAAGCCAGTGGCAGTCTAGACGGGTGGAGACAATAGGTCTTGCAAACAAATTTGGACCCTTAGTTTTCCCGTCTAATGTTTCTACCAACTGCCGCAGTGATAAGTCAATCAAGTGTAATTGGCAAATAGACCACTGTAACGGACGTCGGAGTTTTGCTTCCAGCAAACGGATGATGCCTCCTTCCTGACCTGTATTCACTTTGGTGCCATCGCATCCAATCACTTTTAAATTTGAAAGTTCAATATTTTCTTTCGCAAAAAAATCAAGAATTGCAGATATGATTTTTCTTGCAGATCCTCCTGTGGGGGGGACAAAACTGTAAAATTGGGAGCCTGGCTCTTCAACAAACAAGACATGTTCCTCCCTAACCTTAGATTGATATGTCCTCTTGCCTATTTTCTCCAGTTTAATTGTTTCATCCTTTCGGCCGTCAAAGTACAGACCTTCAATTGCATTTTTTGATTTGTCTTTGCTTTTACTGAATCTAGCATCTTCTTTTTCTGTCTTCGTAGCAAATGCCGGTCCACTACCTATCTTCCGGAGTTTTGAGCTTTGCGTCAGTTACAGTTGCGCTGACGATCATTGCTGCTGCTCTGAGGGACACGTCACCGGTACTTGTACGTGCCTCGGTCACAGTTGGCAATTAAAGACGCCTTTGCCCCGAAGGTGGTTCTTGCACATACCTCCGCCATAGTTGGCAATTGAAGGCGCCTTTGCCCCGAAGGAGGTTTTGATTGATTTTCATTCCTAATCGTATGAGGAACGTTGAGGTTCAAGTCGGTTGGTGTGTATCGGTTGTCGAAACGTCTCCACGCCTCCACCGGCAAGTTACTACTGAGGCTACTGAGTCCAACGACCGTTGGGCCGTCACGGCTAATCAACAAACTATCATATGTAACAGTTTTCGTCCTCGCGCCGCGCCGACCAATTGTTCGGGCACGGCGGCACTCGCGTCGTTGGGATACTGTGCAAGCGGATGTCTGGTAAAATTGACCAGGGAGTCACTACCCAACTTCTGGCTCATATTACGGGACAGAGTCTGGTAACACGAGATTCTGGTAATTTTAACCAGGATTCTCGTTATTATACCTAAGAGAGATTCAACCAGGATCAGCGTAGTAGTTTCAGCTACACTTTTTTCTCCGAGTGTGTTTGGTGGTATGCCGGTGTCTTAATATAAAATGGATCGATCGAGTGAAAACGAAGAAGTCTTAAGAAGAGTGGGAGAGAAGAGATGTCTACTCAAAACTCTAAAAAGAAGATGGGACAACTTAATGGGCCACATTTTGAGACGCGATGGTCTGATGAAGACAATCGTCGAGGGAAAAGTGAACGGGAAGAATGGAAAAGGCAGGTCTCGTATGAGGTATATGGAGCAAGTTGTGACGGATATAAAAGAGAGGAGCCACGTCAGTATGAACAGATTGGCCGATAGAAGAATCAAGTGGAGGGCTGCGTCAAACCAATCCTAGGATTGTTGACCGATGATGATGATGATGCCGGTTCCTACTTGAGTTCAGAGTAAATTCAGCTTTAAAAATATGTTCTCAAGAGCATTTCAGCATACACCATCCATCAGATGGGACTAGGGACCCAATAATTGGTGCCTTTCGTTAGGTACAGGTTAATGAAGGTGGACCTACCGTAAGCAATACTTCTACCAGGAAATCTCAAAAGTGCCATTTCATCTATGATGCATGAAATGCCACCACACCAACCCGACACCTCTTTCTCCATCTTACCTCCACTCTTAACCTGTTTGTATTTCATCTCGATTGCGTGCTTAATTCGGCCTAATCGAATTTTCACACCACGACCATTTAACCTACTAATAGTTCTAGTTTAATGGATCATTTATTAAGGTACCGTGGCCAACATTACAATCCATTTACGGGATATGGAAGCCATTTGTGAGGGAGGACACAGCAAAAGCCAAAAAAATAATTTTATTTTTGATAATAATATTCACATAATATTTTTCTCTTGATATGCTGAAACAGATTTAAAATTACCTTTTATTTTTCTTATACTTAATGACCCACTAAGGCTTAAAATAATCATCGATAGGTGGACAATCTTAAAATTATTCTGAGGCACCTCTCCACTCGATTCTCCTTTCGACTAACCTCTTCACATTAAAGCAATTCTTAAAGTGATATGTTGCTCGTATTCACCGATACTGATATCATAATATCATAATAATCATGAGATTCGAGTGGAGAAGTGCCTCAGAATAAGTTTAAGACATATCTATGATTACTTTAAGCCTTACTGCGGCATTAAGTATAAGCAAAATAAAAGGTTATTTTAAATCTGTTCAGCATATCAAGAGAAAAATATTATGTGAATATTATTATCAAAAATAAAATGATTATATGAGTCTGTGTAAGCGACTTGCTTCATTTTCAATGGTTTAAACCTCGTCATGGATAGGCACCGGAGCCTCCTTAACGGCAAAGGAAATTTGAATACACAGTTTTGCCTGAAAAATTTACCCCCATTCTGCGCTGTGAACTCCACCGAGTTGGCTTTTTTTTTAAATTTCGACTGAGCCAATTAATTTCCCTGGAAATAATATGTACTCAACATTATTGTCATAATGCTCTTCGATATATTCTTTCCATCCTGTTGAAGTAATAGTAGTTTTTGTTGCTATTCGGGGGAGGCAACCAACTGCCAAGGTAATTTGCCCCATTTGGGAATGATGGGTATTTTGGAAGTGGTAAGAATTTTCCAGGAAATGGAAGAAGGGTGAAAATAAATCCTGTATTGGCATTAGTCTATTCTTAACGAAAGACGCCAAAGGGGTACCGTCTAACGTCTCATCTGACGGACGGAATACTGAACTTGAAGCGCTCTCCACAGAGCACTCAAGTTGGACCTGCATTCCAATAAAAATCTCCTCCACTGTCGGGATTTGAACCCGGGTCCTTGAGATGAGAGGCAAGTACTCTAGTTTCATTAGCCTTAGGATCTGCAAAATTGATTATGTGATTCAAGAAATAATGTAAGGAAATAAGAATCCAGGTCCAGCTATGGAGCCATGCCTTTGACCTCCAGATAGAGGAGCTTTTTACTTAATCTTCCAATAATGAGTCAATGCACTAGAATTATAATCGTTATCCCAAGGACGTTGTCTTAATCCTCCATTTTATTGGAGCATGGTACTAATACATTAGGTAGGTCGTTGCGCATTTCGGTCACCTATCGATACCTCTGAGAATCGATAGTTTCGGCTGTGTGACGTAGCGTGGAGGACAGATCAAGTAAATTCCGTGTTTTTAGCATTGTGGATTTTGAATGGTGAGTCGCTTTTTGGAGTTATTTTTACTCTCTGCGGACAAATATCATCGGAGAAGATGTCTTCCTGCGCTGTATTTGGCTGCAACAATATCCGTAGAAATGGTGAGGGGAGATTGAATTTTTTTCGTTTCCTTAATGATACTGAAATGAAAATGAAGTGGGTTCGAGAATGTCGGCGAAAGGACGACTTAAGGAAAAGGAAAGTTAGGAGTTGACAGAAGATCACTATACTTTGGGCAGAATGTTGTATTATTCCTGTCTTACGTTACCATGTGACATAAATAATTGCAGGCTGCTTTCTTATGTGCAGTTGTATGCAAATATTTTGAGGCAATGACTTCAGTGTCTGTGTCAGCCAATGCATTGGGTAAAGTTAAGAGTTGACAGAAGATCATTATCTTTCAAGCAAGGTTTTGTATTATTCCTGTCTTATGTTACCTTGTGACATAAAGAATTACTGGCTGGTGTATTATGTGAAGTTGTTTGCAAGTCTTTTGTGCTAATGACTTCTGCGTCTGTGTCAGCCAATGTTTCTTTCAAATACCTTAGCAGTTTTTTGGCTGCACACCAATGTTTACGTTTAGGTTTTTCACAAAACTGTCTAAGATAGCTTATTGCATATGCTACATCAGGCCGAAAACATATTGCCAGATGCATAACAGATCCAATAAGTTCCCGATAAGGAACATTTACCACTTCTTCGACATGGTCTTCTTCTAGCCTTATCAACGGGTGTTTTTACCCCTTTACAAGTATGCATAAGAAACCTTTTCAAAATGTCAAACACATATTACTCCCGAATTATGGTAATACCATCTTTTTACCTCCAAAATCCATTCCCAAGCAGTGCTTGATTTCTTCCAAATCCTTAACATGAAAATTACATTTAAGATACTCCTCAAATTTACCAGACAATTTACAATCATTGCTAAACACTATAAACTGATCCACATATAATGCTACGATGACAATGGATTTCTCATTGTTCAGTACAAATACACATGGTTCTAAAATACATCGCCTGTATCCTAGATCTACTAATACCTCTTGAGCTTTCTGATACTATGGGCCGCATTCAGATGTCTCCACTACATCGCCTAGTCGCAGCTTCACTTCATGAAGATTAGTGCTCCTTCTCCTGCAAATTGGCATTCAGCACCACTACTTCCACTCCTTCTTGCGGAGTGTTGATGGTCGCTATGTTGCCAACTCGACTCAAGTGTAAGCAGTGACATTTACGTAATCCTGGTTACGGTTATTTACGGAACAAGGTGTAAAATAGAGGGAGTTTTGAACATCAATCCCATGGTCTCCATGGGATTGTATAAATATTATTCTGATATACATGATCAATAATTTAAATATTATTAGAATATCAGTCTCTTATTCGTAAAATAGCTATTCTCAGTACAAAATATATGCAATAAAAATAAGGATGGCACATTTTTCACACAGTTATAATATTGAATAGGTAACATTGGTTTTTATTAACAATCCATGCTCTTACGTACATACACTCCACATTACTATGATATTTAATCATATGCATTCTAACATGCTCCTGTAAATGTGCAAAACATTAATTCTTCAAAATTATTTGTTACCGCTGGTATTTTATCAGTTTCCAAGCGACGTCCCTGGTTCGAAACTCTCTCCCACCAGAACATTTCGCCCGATCACCCGAACATTTCGGTAGATGCTTACAATTATATGATTGCAGAGCTTAAGTTCTTTTTTCTCTTGCGATTAGTTTTTCCAAAAAAGCACAGCGCTGGAAAATCACGGCACCAGGCAAATTAGAACAAATGTTGTACGTGCGTCGGGACTGTGTGGCCAGAGATACGGAAATTAAAAATCACGATCACACTTCATGCTCTTCCGTTAATTTCGTACACAAAAAACGATAGGGCGTGCGGACGTATTTCCGCCACGTGCTAATTACTTACGTGATTTAGGTAAATAACGTAATTAACTATTTTACGTAATAATTACGCAATTTTAGCAAATTACGTAATTAGTACTTGAAATAGTTAAAATGCATCCCGGGTAAACAGATTGAAAATATGTAAAACCAGGGACAGTCGTACAACGAAACTGCGACGAAAAAAATTGGAGGAGTAGAGTTACGAACCAGGGGCGTCGACTCTGTGAAGCAAGTACCTAACCCCTAACCCAAACTGCCTTTCTTATGTAATCTACAAATTTTGGTTCATTACCCAGAATCCGTATTCAAGATATTCCTGCCAAACAGTTTCATTGATCGCACACAAGTTGATATCAGTGTACTCTTGCTATGTTGCTTAATATTACAAAACGTAACAATGACGCTTAATAACCTTATATCGCATGGAAACAGCGTTTATATTTGCGAAGCGTCGACCATTATACGCCGTCGGCCATGTTGATATTCTATGTAGTGGTGATTTTAGGGTGGGTATGGGTACCCTACCACTTTAGGCCAGCTGTTACTACAACCGCAGTGAGACCGCCACTCCATAGAGCTTCTGAATACCATGTAGTGTTGATTTACGTCATAAGGAGTAGAAGCTTCACTCCATTGGAGGTTGTGAATACGGCCCTATGTCCTTGATGATTCTTTAAGGCCGTAAATAGCCTTTTTAAGTAAACAGGCCTTCCCTGCTCTCCCTCTTTAACTACACCTTCAGGAATTTCCATTAACACTCTCTCTTTCAGATCACCATTTAGGAAGGCAGTTGGAGCATCTAGGTTTTCAACAGTCATATCATTTTCAACTGCATAAGCTAAAAGTAATCTTACAGTTTCAAGCCTCACTACTAGCGAAAATGTTTCTTTGTAATCTACTCCATACTGCTGGGTGAAACCTTTTGCTACTAGTCTAGCTTTGAATTTAATCAAAGCTCCTTCAGGCCCTTTCTTTACAGTGAAAATCCATTTTCACCGCACAATTTTATCGCTTTCAGTAACTGGAATGATTTTCAATGTCTCATTCTTTTCTAGAGGTTTTATCTCCTCATTTGCAGCTTTGCACCACTCATTTTTATTCTCCCCCGTAATAGCTTCATAGTAGCTTAGAGGATTTATCTCCCAATTAATTTGGAAATTCTTTGTGAACTCTAATCCTACATGGATATCGCCTTTCATTATTTTCTTCAACATTTTCAACTTCCACTTCAGAATCAGCATTATGAATAGATAACAAAACCTCTCGACCTTCTCTGTGTACATCTGTACCTACATCAGTTTGTGAATACCTACCTCCCATCTACTACATTCTGAACACTTACATGAAAATCATCAGTACAGGGTTTGTCAGTAATTTCTGTGTCATCAGTCTTTTGTGCACCTCCTAATTTAAAGAATTCCACATTACTTACTTTCACAACCTTGTTTGGATTGTCTCGAGTAACACATTTATGGCCTTTAGAATGATCACAGTATCCAACGAAAATGTACTCTTTGCCTTTTGTATCCCATTTACCTCTTTCTGCCTTTGGTATAAGGACAATTGCTTTACATCCAAAAATCCTTAAATGACTTAAATTTACTTTGTTGCCAGTCCAGACCTCCCCTGGCGTCGTACCTCTTACAGCTTTGGTCAGGGCTCTGTTTCTCAAATACACCGCAGTTATAGCAGCAATTCCCCTGTACCTTACATTTAGACCTGCATCATGTAACATGATTCCGCCCATTTCAACTATAGTGCGGTTCGCCCGCTCGGTGACTCCGTTTTTTTCTGGACAACACGGGATTGTTGTTTCATGAACAATTCCCCAACCAGTTGATTATTTTGAAACTCACGATCAATAAATTCGCCACCATTGTCGCTCCTTAGAATTTTAATGGTCTTACCTGTCTGGTTCTTCACGATGGCTTTAAAGTCTTCAAACTTTCTTTTGACTTCTCTCTTTGCTTTCATCAAATAGGTAAAATTCTTCCTGGAATAATCATCTACTAACAAGATGTTGTAAGATCAAAAAATACTTTGAACCATCGCAAGCGGAATTACTAGAAGGACAACTTTCATCAGCGTGTACAATACCTAAAACTTCTTTGGCTCGCTTTGCACCTGTTTTCTTAAAAGGCAACGTTGCCTGCTTACTTTCAGTACATCCTCGGCACTTCTGCCAGTGAACATTCATAAAATCTACACCTGATGCTAGACCAATCTTGAGCAAAATCATACTACGTGCCTTAGTCTCTTATGCCATAATTTTTTAGACTTCTCATCATACACTCTACCTGTCTGACTTTCAACACAATAAATATTTACCTTTGAAATTTTATCATTAGCACAATCGAGTTTATAAAAGTCCACCCTGTCTGCGACTACCTGTTGCAACTACTTTACCTTCACAAAAAAAGAGTTCTTGTTCAAAATCTCACAAACATCTGATTTGAACACAACAACCATACCTTTGTCGCACGTAACTCCCACCGACATTAGACTCGCTCTTAAGTCAGGCACATACGTTAAATTAGAGATAGTTGTCCCAACACCATCACCAAAAAGGTCGGCCCCTAAGTTTACATCGCCAGTGCCTGTGACATTAGTAGTTGTCTTATTTGCTTTAGTCACTTTACCTTTCCTATCACGGTAATGCACACTCCAGTCCTTTCCATGACTCATATGATCAGTCGCACCAGAGTCCATAATCCAGTTCCCAGGACTGATTCCTTCGATACCTGATACCGGCTGCCGCCTGCTGTGCGGCCACCCTGACTTAGCCTGCCTCTTCTCTTGGCTGCTGGGTTGATGCCGTAGCGCCTTCCACCAGCTGTGTTGACGGAATTGCCCTCGGTAATGCCTCCACCGCCAGACGGGCAACCACGAACAAAATTCTCCGTGGATTGACATCTGTAACACTTTCGTTGCCACCCCTGACTGCCATGATGACCTTTATGCCACCTACCTCGGCCTCCGTATTTCCCGCCTTGAACTGATGAAGCTGATACCGTCCCCGATTCTTCTTCGTCAATGGCAACTCCATGGCAACATGGAGTTGCCATTGAATAATAACTTTGAACTCAGCCATTCAATTGTCAGTTCCTTATCAATTCCTTCAATAGCTAATTGAAACGCTTTGTATTCAGTAGTTAGCCCCGCGACCATGATTCTAGCCACCCAACTGCCATCTAAGGGGTTACCTATGTCCTGTAATTTTTGTTGCACATCCATAATATCAGCAACATAGTCTTTTACGTTATTGTAATTCTCTAGTTTGGCATTCATAAACGCCGGGTCAACGAAATACACCTTTGAGCACCCGCGTCTTCCAAATGCTTCTTCAGCGATTGCCAAGCTTTAGACGCCGAGTTTACATTCAGAACATAATGATGACAAATTGGCCTTACGTTATGAACTATAGTGGCCAACGTTCTTTGATTGCTCTTTTTCTCAATTGCAATAAAAGCACCGTTTTTGTCTTTCAGTGGCTCCATACATTCCCACAGATCAAGTCCAATCAGCGACATTTTCATGACCAACTTCCAAACACTAATTACTCGTTCTCTTTAGTTTTGGTTCAGTAGCCTGGATGTTACTTCCGGTCGCCGAAGGTGCATGAGACATTACGTTGGTAGGACCACTGGATACGGTCGAAGTATTACCTTCTGAGGCTGTCGTCTGCACCAAAAATGATGGAGGTGGCACTTGCAGTGTTAGTTGCACTAGTCATTTTTGCCTATTATTCCGCCCTTCACTACACGACGAGACGATAGTCCGAGCATACGCGAAAATGTAGAGAGGTTACGTTCGCACCTATCTCCTTGTACTGTCTCGACTATATCACGGATTTCAGTCCAGCTATCTACAAGTGATATTAAGATGCCACAATACGTCCCTGAGCCCATAACCTATTGGACATTACAAAAGGTGGCCATGAGATGCGAATAGAACTGAAACACACCATGCTCTGTAACGGAACCATTTATTGCTTTACCATGCTTTATACTCTGGCTTAAAACCGTTAAAACAAAACATAACGTAAACCCAAAACAAACGACTGATACAACCTTGGGCTGGATTATAAATCCCAACAGTTTTAACCCAGTTGTAATCCAGAAACTGCTGAATGATGTAGTGCATTATAAACGCTCAGAATTTCAGAGTCCATGGTGGAATAATTGGTTTCAGGAATGAACTCTCTCCAACGATGAAGTCCATTTGTTTTATTTTCGTAGACGTGAGCAGTCAAAACATTCTTTCTTTAGCTTCCAATACACTCCCTCAGCATTCAACAGACTTCCTTTAGCGTCACTTGTGCGGATGCACGATATCCTTTCGAACACTCTGGAAGGAAAGCACACTCCATTTGTCCCTGATACCCACCAGTCTGCTTGTCATCGAATACCACTCCTACTAAAGAAAAGTAGTTATGAGTTGTATGGGGCACCGCCCATTATGACGTCACAAAATTTATGGAAAGGAGGATTAGTAGTAATTATTTAGGGATCGTGACCGACAGCAAAGATCATTAGCTTTATTGAGGATTGATGGTTAATTGGATAGGGGTATGCTGGGAACGAAGGAATGGTAAAGGGAAACCCAGCGTTGGCATTAGCCTGCTCTTAACGAAAGGCACCACGGGGTCTACGGTTTAACGTCCGTAGTGATGGACGGAGTACTGAAATTTAAGTGCTCTCCATACGTATCTCAAGTAGAAATCAGTAGAACAAAGAATAAACGGTAATTAGTTCGGAGCGAGTATTGAATGTTTTGATCGTCAAATATTGTCGATGGCGATTAAGCCACGTATTTATGCACTCAATGTGTACTATCTCAATCCGTGCCAATCAGATTTATGATCATCTTCGTGGGCAATGTCACTGAATAATATCAATTCCGAAATCCACTTTTGACTGCATTGGTTAGAAAAAATCTAGTAGGTATATTTAGAAATGGATAATTTGTCTGGAGTAATTTGGTCGTTAAGGGTGTTGACTACGAATTCAAACCAGCGATTTAACGGATCAGCTCCAGCCAGCTGCAGATAGTTCGGAAGTTCGCCACCACAGGGCCGTAAGCCCGGCGGAGGTGGGGTGGGGAAGGAATTTGGGGAGGGGATGGAATGGAGTAGAGGGGAAGGGTATTGAGGAGAGGGGATGGAGGGGAGGTTTGTTGAGATAGAAGGACGGTGTCCGAGGAGAATGCTGACCTTGCAGTTTCTCAAATCGTGAGAAAATGTTGGGGAATAGATAATCCTAGAGCTCCGAGTCGCCTTGGAAGACTGCTATGAGAATTTGATTATGGCCCTGTATTATTTTACTCTAGCATTTTTACAACATGAAATTATGAATGTAAACCATTGCACAAAGTCAAGAGTGTTGACTACGAATTTAAACTAAAATTAAAGATTAAACGAAATTAACTTTAAATAAAAATCTCTTGCGAATGTGTAGGATTATATGTGGCTTGTCGTATATAAGTACTTATTTTGATTCGTAAATAATAATTGTGCTAAATAGAACAAGCGCTTACATGAAATACGAGTAAAAAGTTATCAACAACCATAAATGCAAGACCAAAAGATATGGGTATCCAGGAAGGTAACTATTTGTTGGAAAGATTTTAAGGTATGTGCTATTATATGCATTCCATAGGGATAGAAATCTTGGAGAATACAATTAGAGGAACATATAAACGGTACTTTAGTATACTCCTCAACTCATTGCCAAAAACCAAAATGCTAATCACAGAATGTTATAGTCATCCTCATTATAAAGATAATTTACGCATCTCATATCCACTTCAGGATTAGTACGAAAACTACCTTCCACCGTTTAGTTACATTTATAATATTTTGTCTAATGGGGTGAATTATATTAATATTCTTTTGGGGTCCAAAATGCCTTGGATCAACGTATTCATTCCTCTTATGTGTGAAGAGAGCATTCATAGGTAAAAAGGGAAGAAAAATCAGAAAAGCTTTAAACCTATAGCCATAAGATCGTTGTGCAATCGCTTATCCACTGATTGAACTAGAGAAATTCTAAGAAAAGCGACAGTTGGTGACATAATTTTTACAATAGAAATTATATTTTCATGAACCTTACTTCCACGTTGTTCATTTCTCTGTAGAAGCGTGATGTTGCGCGAAACCAATGTTCTTCTTGCGAGAATTAACGTAACTTCGATAATATTTATCGTACAACTTCGATCAAAATGCCGTTTTCGTCAGCTCATCATCATTGAGCTTGATGTTACCTTCGTTCTGTTATTGGTTAGGAACTTATAATATTATACACAACGGTTCAAAACGAACTATGACCAGTGATCAGGGCGAGGGGTCGCGGTCGAAGGATGAGTCGAAAATCTAGGAGGAAGGGTTGATTCCCACAATTGGGAACCTAATGGTGAGGGTGGAAAAGGTTTCCTCTACCTGTGACCACAGTAGCACAGCACGAGCCGACAATTTAATTTTAAAAACAACTTCTGCCGGAAATTTACCTTTGTGAAGCGGAATTTCCAGCAAATTACGAAGTCTCGCCCTATGGAAAAAAGGCTACACCCTGCAGTTAATTTTTCAATAAATGTGTAAATTTTTCTGTTTTTGGGTTTACTTGGAACCGTATGTTTTGAGTGCAAAAACATTATTGAGAGCACCAACTTATTCTTGAAGTGTAGACACCTAGGCTAGCTAAGACATTGGCGTATGAAATTTACACATTCAGGGTATGGGTGCCAGTTCCTTTACCTGGGACACCTAAAATTTCCTACTAAGTTCTGAATCGCAGTAAATCTCTCCGGAAGGATTTGTGGGTGTGTGTGTTGGGCTTCTCCTTGAATCGAACCCGGAACCCCCGGTCCGCAGCCCAGCACTATACGCACTAGGCTACTACGACCCCCATTCACATATAATATGACCTTAAAAATATTATATTAGGTTCAGATAAATAAAGGAACAGACAAAAAGAAAGACACATACAGTTGAAAATGTAAACGAGTTCCCAAGCACTTTGATTCGACAAAAAAATTGATGATGTTCCATATAAAAGGCTGCTAGACTCTGCTCCATTATTTCTACCCAAAACTTGTCATATCTTAACATTTTATCATAAAGTATTCCCGAAGCACTCCTCACAATGAATACACAATGTTTTTTTGTGTAATGTGTAGTTGCCCTTGAATCGTATAAAAGTATTCGTGTCGCATTTTCAAAGACAACTTCCCGTTTCTATTCTCGAGAAACTTGATTCTTTTCTTTTCAATAGCTCGTGTAACGTCATAGTCTTGCGTATATCTATATATATAAATGTTCGTAGGAAATTCGCAGTGCGAGATAAACATGAAAAATATGACTGGGTCATGCTGGATCATGACTGGGTCTAGACTGGGTCAGTGCATGTTAGTAGTGCATGCTTGGTGATCTTCACCCCCTGCCACACACCCTCGCGGTGGCTTTCAGGGTATCGTGTGGGCATTTTACCTCCACGATACCCTCTCTATCCTCGAGCAGCGGGAGTTACTGCCAGAAAAGGGAGTGTTTTCATCTACATAATACCCTGCAAGCCACCATAAACGTGTGTGGCTGGGGGTTTTATCACGAAATAGCCAGCAGGCATGACTCAGTTTCCCGAAACCTTCTCGTACTCGGCGACGGCTAGTGGCACCTTGGCAATGCCGTATTCAGTCACTTTGCTACTGCGAAATGTGGGACGGAGAATATTTTTATCGGCCTTTTGTTTCGCTGTTCATGGCCGTAATTTGCAAATTCGATCGAAGTTGGACGCCGTTTGCCGCTTCCATCGTTCGGTGAACTACTTTTGGCTCTGTCGCTGTCCTCTTCCAGTAGTATCCTTTCTGGATCATTCAGGGACAGGGAGCGAAGGAAGGCATCTTTCATCACCGGTTGAAGTTCTGGACCACCATCGGCTGAGTTTTCATCGACTAACCCATAATGCTCTTCAGCTGCCGAAACTTTGGCCCTTTTTCCTCCACGTTGATGCGGGAATTCCAGTTGACGTTTGCTTCTATACTCTACTCGTCTTTGAGCAGTAGCCTTATGTTTTTTTGCATAGCGCCTTGGGCTTACTGACGTAACCTTTGTGAATAATAGTGTGTAGGTCAGGGCCAACGTTAAATGCCGCTGCAGCAATTTCACATCTTGACTGGTAGGAACCTCTCCATGCAAAATTAACCCTTTTCCCCACGTATTTTGCAATGTAAGCATTGTAGGACTCTGCAATGTTGTTTGTTACATTTAAAATTGAACAGGAAGTATGTCGTGCGAGAAGTTCATTGGCACATCAAATGTACTCCCAGAATCACAGGAAAAAAGTTGAGGAACGAAGTTATTTTCCCCTTCCATCTGTCCTTTGTAAAAGTATTCGGCACAGTTTTGATGATCCCCACACACGTGCCTTGGTCCAGTTCTTATGTCACTTTCCAGCAATCTCATCTGAGTGGACTGAGAGAAGGCCGTTGACATCGTCGAGTGAAATAATTGTTCAAACTTCTAATTTATTTTGGGGTATATTACAACGACAGAAAAAATATTTTACCAACTCGAAATACAAAAGTCAAGCCTCCACGCTGCACCAAAAAGAAACGTGGAAGCGAAAATAACCAGAGTACGACAAGGATGCAATCTCTCACCAGCACAGTTCAAAATATACTTTGCAGATGCGACTAGAGAAGACAGGGGCAACTAGGTACCTTATTTGGTTAACACTAGAAACGCCGCACTGTGGGCTGAACTCGAGAAACTGGACAAAAATGATTTTTTTCACTTTTTATGTCGGAAATAACGATATTTTCTTAATACGCAATAATCATTGTCCAAAATACTGACTGACTAACAGACGTCTTTGAAGTTCATAAAAAATGATGGAAAATTTATTTTTCCTTTTTTTGTGAAAACTGACGAAAGAATTTTGCCAATGTTGCGTTTTAATGTACGATAAGTAATTTTGTGGTATTACCAACATAATAAAGTGTATTTTATAAATCAGCTGCAGTGAAAAATTAGATTTTGTTCATATATTTGTTAAATTTTATTAAACAAGTTTTCAAGTATTTTTACGATAAAGTAGAAAAAACTTTGAGTGGTTTTTAGCGACAAAAATATTTATGCCAAATTATAAAGCAAAGTGTTCACTTAAATGTTTAAAAAAAAATCCTGCCCCAATCTTCCCCCCCCCCCCCCCCCTCCCACCACTCCGATCAAGATATCTACACAGAGGTCCAACAGCGTGGTGCGGAGAGGAGATGCGGAAATTCGTTCAGAATTTGTTACAGTTAAGGATTACTCAGTAAAAATGGGACAACACTCGTGTTTTCCACACCAGTATTCATAATGCTTATGTGCTCACATATTTTGCTTTTCACACATTCCTAAGCCTTTTAACTATCAGCCGCTTAAACCTTCGAATAAGGAAAGGGTGTAGCAGTGGCCGCGGTCACTAACCGGCCGACCGAGATCCCTTATTCCTTTGTGCCCGATTGTAACCCTACCTTAGTCTTTTGATTTTTATCTAGCGTTTGAGAGCTTTTATCTAGAGTTTGAGAGCTTTAGAGTGTTGGTAAATATGGCATTCGATTCTTATTTTTCGTTTGTTGAAATGCCTCTTATTCTTTATTGCCTCGTCCTGGAAAAGGGGTTTTTGCACTTATGTGGATCGCTTCTCTTGGACACTTGCACGGACGAATTATACGATGTAGATCCCATGCGTTTTTCTACAAATGCTTGTTCCCAATTGGTTGAAAAATTATCGTTTTCACGATTTCAGTGAGCAAATTAGTCAGATTTTCGTCGTGAGTGTGAAAGGAATCTCAGTGCTCGTTCCACGGAAGCCAAAAACAAAAGAATTCTCTGAAGTTCAATTTCCCCAGAGCGTGACATTTTAACGTAGAGGTCGAACTTGACGATACTAAGATCGATAATAAGGTAAGTTTCCCTAGACAACTGTCTCAGTGACTTTGCGTGTATTACGTAGGGAATGTTATCCTAATTTTGATTGCTTCTCCGGTGATTCATATAATTGCAATTCTGAATTAGAAAAAAATGGACCCCTCGAAAGTGACCCGAAAAGAAATGCATGGCATGATTTTCAATGCAAGTGGAAATTCAGTGTATTCCAAAGGAAAATTAGCCTTGCAATTATCTTCACAGTAAGTTTAATCAAGGAAAAGACATGGAAATGAAGGATTTTTTGACTAATGCCATGCACACAATTTTTTTCAATTCGTACTTCAAAAAATGGGATGAATGTAATAGGACTAACGACAGGTTTAGATAAAAACTTCGATGTTGTTTAGAAAAGGATATACTGTTCCCAGTGGACATGTATCTGCTTGGATATCCCAGTGGACATCTGCTTGGATAATCGCAACTCAGGTTGGTACCGATCATTGGTTAACATATTTCCATTGGCTGTATTCCACTCCAGGAAAATTTATATTGCATTGCAAACTAGTTGCATGTTCTTCTGAGTTAAGAGGCAAAGGAAGGCCGAAAAAAGATTTTGAGAGGTCTAGTGATAGAACTGAAAGAAGAAAAATAGCAGATTCAAGAAAAGAAAGCGTCAGCAGCAGAACTATCGATAGCCATATCCATGACATTGCGCTGTAAAGGGAATGACGCGGCAGCGAAAATAATGACTGAAATGACTAAAACAACCCCCACCCGAGGAAAACGAATGTTAAAAAATGGAGGTCAATGCCTGCACCTCAAAATGAGTTGACGCTCTGACGTTGATTGTTCATTGCAATTTAACGAAGTTGCAGTACGAAATACTTCACAAGTCTGCCAAAAAATGTGGACACAAGCTTTACCCTAGTTATGAAAGGGTTAGATTTCAGAAGAATGCTGCATACCCAGAAGGCATATCAGCAGGGGAAAAAAATGTGAAGTGAGCCTTCAAGAACCGCTGAACCACACAGCCTCTCGCACTATAACATCTTCATCAAGATAAGAAATAAACATTTTCGAGCCTTCACTAGCCAGCTAAATAACTTTTTAATTTGTTTATATTATTCATATTTTTCAAAAAGGTGAAGGTATCTGGTCAAATCTATGGCCATCGTCCAGGGCAATTTTGCAGGCCATTAATATTATTTATAAAAAATAATTTTGTGCTAAATATGTAATATTTTGTTCAAAAAATTTAAGTATATTTAAAACAGCTTACTTTTTCATTAATAACCATTTATTAAAATGTAATAAACCCTCTATACAGCAGCGGTACGCCTAGTCGATTTATGGATTTTTTTCAATCTTCACTAATTGGTTTTAAAAAAGACCCCGGACTATTTTTTGGCTAAATTCCGTAGTAATTATGTTAAGAAGCCTGAGCAAAAATAGTTGGGAAGATTTCGTCGTTCTATGCATAGAAATAGGGAAGATATGATTTTTGACAGCTTTTTTCGATTTCAGCCCACAGTTTTTTCCCCATACCTAAAAGCGCCGCCGCGGCGGCGGTAACTTTAATCGGTAGGTGTTATCTCTTGATTTCACGGTGCATAGGAGTAAATGTATGCATAAATTCAATTTAGAGGTGATATCGTCATAATATCAAATAATATTTACATTTTAAAAGTAATTAATAAGATATATAAGCAATTTCTTTATTTTCGCTTTTACACAAACTTTGGAATTCTAAGAAATATCATCAATTGCGCAATACACGATATAGATAATGTTAGTTTAGTGCATAAATATTATGTTGAGCAATTATATATCCTGTATTTACTATCAGGAATCGTTTCTAATGTAGGTAACAGCATATAACCATGTATATAGCTATGGAATACCAGCTCTACCGCGCTAAACTTTATTTTCACGACACGGAACACACATTATAAGTTTTTCATTTCATTTTCTTTTCGTAAGATTCTGTTCATTTTCCGTACGTATATTTTTGGCATATCGAACATTTTATATAGTTTTGTTTCGTTTCCATTTTGTACCTGACACTGATGTCTTTTTCTAATTTCTTTTATCTGAAATGAAATGAGATGGTCCCGGCTGTGACTTGATATACTCGCTACGCAGTTCTTCAGTTAAATTCAAAATGAATTTATAGCAGCTGATGTTTTGTGAGGTGATCTCTTTCTATATCACTCATGCGTTAATTGCAGCTAAATCTTGGGGAGTTGTGTTTGAAACCGTCGAATTATCTCAAATAGGTAACCAAGGAGTCACGTGATACCTACACGAATGGTTTCAAAATTTAATGTGTCTGAATCGCTCTTTACAACATCATTGGTATGGTTTTCACTTGAGTTTTTCCCATCTATTCTAACTAAAGAGCCCCCAGTTGTGATATAACACAAGTGTAAACAAAAAATGAGGTTGCAATCAGCGGTTTAAACACACGAAATTTGGGAACAGTTAGTGTGTATACCACGTGACTCCTTGGTTACCTATTAAAGATAATCCCGACGGTTTCAAACAGAGCCCCCTAGGATACTGTATAAAATTTGACAGGCCATCGGCGATATCCTAAGCACGTAAGTGTTATTCCTTGTCATTTGGTCCGGTATATCTACTCCATATTTTGTGGTGTCGTAGAAACTGACTGAATCTGATTATCTTTTTCTGTACATATAGTATTTCAATGCTGGGATGTATGGTTCTCAGCACCAATATTTTTTTTTCACCTTGGTATACTGTCATTGTAATGTCGTCATGTTTTATGACAGTGGTATCGTACAACTTGACGCCTTAGACGTTTGGACTTCTTCGGGGACTCCACGCCTGATTCTTTTCACTGTGCCAACAATGTCAATGCTAATTTCGTTTAGTTTTTCGTCAAATTCATGTACATGAAATCATTATCTGCCGTGACGTCTTGTCCTGAATTAAGGTACTATGTCAGAACGTAATAAGCGTAAAACAACATTGTCAAGGAGACTTTCGTTGGGCGGACGCAACTCATCTTTCTTCAGATATAGAAACCCATTGCAGAAATATTCGGAATTTACATCTGCTAACCCAGGACTTGATTCCAAATTTGTCTGGTTTATTTGTATGCATGTGACCATGTACCTGCTGCGTGAATCTACACTTAGCTTTAGTGGAAAAAAGCTGCTCATTCAAGGATAGGTATTCTCTAGGACTATAGCAGGCTATAAGTTTCCCACAAAATTGCTCCATATTTCGAACACCAATGCAAATTTATCTGCATTAAGACGCTGAGATCTTGTCCCGAGAACATCGAAACTTAGGTACTGCATGAGCTGCAGACATGTTTCGTGGCATCGTCTGAGGGAAAAACGCTGGCTAATCACTAGATCATAGCATATCATAATCTAGTGAACCACAATCATATGCTCCTCGTGCAAGCATTATTTCAATAATAGCAATTTCTTCAGCAGTTGTGGTCCAATATCTCTCACCCATCTGCTTCCACTTCAGTGCATATTTTGATATTCCGGAGCGTACTTTCATCGATAAATAAGCATCATGCGTTAGATACATAATCTTTATATACCCTGCGATTGGCTTTTGGTGATGGTTCCGGATTTTCTTCCAAAATATTTTTAAGTAGTTACGAAGTAAGACATGCTTAGAAGCATCGGGGTACTGCTCCTACCCAAAGCGCGGTCAGATCTTGGCTGACCATGTAAGGATAAAAAAGGGGCGATAAGGGTGGTGTAAAAGAGCACATTCCCATCTCTTGGGATAAAGCAGAACTGTGTACCTGTATCCTACCCTGTTTTTATGTATATCTTGAGACAACTGTGAGAAAATCTATGAAAAACTCCTTTGATACGATTGCAGAATAATAATTAAAAAGAAAATTCTCAGGAATCATGCAAGGAAACATGTTAATTCAATTTGATCACGTGACTACAACCTGTCATGCCAGAAAAATCTTATTTGAAAGGAAAAAAAACTATAAGATGAAAATTTATAATACCGTCAAAACGACCGCTCTGGCGCTTTTAGGTACATCAACTAATATTTCATTAAGTAACACACCAAAAATAATCATTTTTGGCATGTGAACGTTAGACTTAAGTTTATTAAAAGTCACGAAATTTCAACAATTTCTAAGGATTGTGAAAAAAACGGTGAGCATTTGAAATTAAAAAACGGTCAAAATTACCGCTGTGGCGCTTCTAGTGGTAAAGCACTCTACGCGAATCGAGTGTCCCGGGTTCGTCTCGGTCCAGGAGATATTGTTAATCTGTGGAGTTTTCTCATTTTAGTGCAATGAAGATGATGATATAGATGGAAATACTTAGGTACCTCACTTGCAAGTTTTTCTTGAAATTCCCGTTTTTCCATGAAAGATACGTTTCGTTTTCTTTCCTTTGTAGCTTTTCAGATGCTTCTTTCTTTCACTCTCAATGTCGAAAGGCACCAAAATAAAAACTCAATTCGCTCTTCGAGACATCGCTTCGGCCTAAACCAAACGAATGCAGCTGCGACCGATTGTGAAACAAAACCCTTATCTCTACGCTCGCCGGCTTTCCCAAGAGGGCTGGAGGGGAGCGCGAGAGGGGAAGGAAGAGAGAGAGAGAGAGAGAGACAGGAGGTGGGGAGGACCGTTAGCGGGAGCAGGAGTCCCTCTGAAGCTCCGTGCAGCGCCAAAGAGAGGAATAGTTTCCGCGCTCAAAATAGTGAAAACATGGTCCAGGAAATGATTCAATGCTAAGTTATTACCCTTCTAACGCTTTTAGGATTGGTGTCATTTTAAAGGAGAAGGATGAATCCCTTGGGTGAATGGAAAAGATGTTTCAATTACGATTTGTGTATCGTAAGAAAGACAGCAGAAAATGAGATATTTCTCACCTTTTTCAGCGCCTATAGCATTTGAAATGAAATATACTCGAAACCTGTGTTCCATTCTCCCACATTATTTGTCCTTGTTCTAACGAACTGTGAAAACAGTTCATCTCTATGTGTCATATTACGCTCGTAATCTTCGATCTCGCAAGAGTCTGCGAAGCCGTTTTCCGGGAAGGTATTCAACACCCTTAAGAGAAACACCAGTTTTCGCCAACGTTTCGCCTCTTTATTGCGGCTTCATCAGGGCTATTTGATGCACAATGTAAGTTTTTACATTTTCATTATTTTTTACAGACTTACAAGGGAAGGTTCCCAAGTGTAACCGGCGGATCGCGATCAAACTTCGTAGGGTGGTAGAAAACAAAAATTCATTAGATAATACGCGTTTTCGGAAAAGCGTCCAATAGGCCTTAGTTTTCGAGATATTTGCATTTGAAAATCTTTAAAAAC
This sequence comes from Platycnemis pennipes, assembly GCA_933228895.1. Classification (NCBI taxonomy): domain Eukaryota; kingdom Metazoa; phylum Arthropoda; class Insecta; order Odonata; family Platycnemididae; genus Platycnemis; species Platycnemis pennipes. The sequence continues at coordinate 142,055,806 of OW121846.1, forward strand.
GCCTTAAATTAAGCATTACGCAACCCGCCATACACCTACCCAGCCCCTGCTCCTTTCTCGGGGAAATCTTCAAGGCCAGCGATGGAGTGGATGGGACTCTCTGAGTGACTCATATGCAAACTAATGCTTTTTGTGCGGCAATACCTGCATTCACCACTCGTCAGAACATTTACCACGACTTTAGTATCGGTACACGCGTTCGTATGCTGAATGGGCCTTTGCCTTGATGCTTTCAGTTGCAGATGAAGCTCGTTGAATAAAAACTGTAATTAAATTATTGCATGAAATGGGCATCCTTCGACGTTAGGTGGACGGGGTTCTTCACTTTTTTCCTGAATTGGTTAAAGACCTTCTTGAAAAATTTATAGTCCCCGATTGCGACATGATATCTGGGATTTTATATGACGAAGACCATACACGAAAAATTTCTTTTCCAATTGCTTTTGCAGGGAGAGAGACATTTTTACTGGCTGGCGTTGTAGCCAACCTATACTGTCGTAGAAGTTCACCACAATAATGCAACGCATTTGTTAACTCCTGCTTCCCCCCATTTTATCTAAAAATAGGGATGTTAAACGGGTTTCCATCTACGTCATATAAAATCCCAGATAACATGTCGCTATTTTGTGGAGGTGTGCTTGCGGTCTCCATGTCACTCAGCGTCTGCACTCAAAGAAGAGTTTGGATGAGGCATCTAATATTAGTTGGATAAGGAATTGGTAGTCCAAAAGCCAACGTTATCGAAATGATGGTTGGGTGAACCTTCCAATTTCATTTAATGCTCTCGCAAAGAGTCTTGCTCCAACTATTTGGATTGGACAACCATTGCAATTGTAACTCCGTTCTGCTGAGCAATAGTTTCAAAGTGCATTGTTTTTTCTTTAATCAAGTCAACAATACACACATTCTGCTGTGAAATATTTTCAAAGTGCATTGTTGTATCTATAAACAGTGCAACAATAGACATTTTTGTAAATAGTACGACAATGCAGTTGCTTATGTGGCTTACATCTGTCAACTGCGTGAAAATATAACATTGTACTTGAGAGAAAGGAGTTTTCCGCGTGCAATATTTTGCTTTCATCCATACACCGTTAATGAATATTGTTTACGGTTTAAACGATTATTGTAATGTTAACTACGTAACATTGCAAACAGTTTTAGAGAAGTTTAAGTATAGCAGCGGAAATAGCACTTAATATAAAGTATTGAATGTTATTTAAATTTCAATGCCTGTGCTGATGAAGGTTTTTTTAAATATTGTAGTTGATTGCTTTAGAATGAATTATATATATTAGTGGAAAATATAATACGGTGGTAGTGTATTAGTGACTATATACTAGCAGCGAGTTGTCAAAAACAATGGTGACTTTGATAGAATAATTTGGAATGGAAGTAGTAATGCGTGTTTTGATTGTGACGAGTTGCATATATTGTGTTTAGAAATTAATCATTGTCATTTGGGAAGACGATCTGTGTAAATAGTGGTAACTTACAAACTTTCCAGCCGGTCATCTTTGTGAGGATACTGAACAATAATTCGTGAGTGGTCTTCAGGCTTGCATTTCGTTAGCATACTACCGGATAATATATGAATCTGTGTGCCCTTTTGTAGAAACGAATATATCCGTGTTTCATTAATAAAAATATTCGAACATAATGACTTGGTTAACTTGCAATTTCTGTATGATAATAAAACTACCTCATATTCAATAATGGGTATCCAAGAGCAGGAAAGAAAACGTAGTCAAGACAACAGAACAATTACTTGCGGAATCCACTACAGTTGGTTGTGAGAGCCCACTACTCGCAAACTGTGGATCCAAGGAAGTTTGACCTTTGAGTGAAGATTTGACGACACGAAATGATGCCATTAAAATCCACTCGATAGAGCATCACCAGCTGTAGGCTCCAGTTTATCAAAAAATGGTTCGGTATGTTTGGTACGCCTCAAAGTTGACCGAAGATCATGAAGTGTTTGTTAACGTAAATGATGCTTCATTTCCTGGTAAATAAATGATGTGACTGTGCGATTGGAGCATTTGTTAAGTTTTCTTGGTGTAAAAAGTATATTTGTTTTTCCTGTTTTTATGATAATAATCACCCAAGTGACTGTTCTGGGGAATGAAATTACGAAATGTTCATGCATAATTTCTTACAGTGAACACAGTGAACATTTATACATTCACAAAATAAAGTGAATCTTTAAAGATTTTTAATTTGCTTAAATAAAAAAAGTGTGCCAAATTAAAATTGGTAAGATATATTTTTACTGACCGCGTTTTTTTAGGTATTGTGAATATGTTCTCTAATATACATTTCTACTACGAACCTGTTTCTTAATGCTAATGTCAAATACTTGGGTAGAGGGAAGATTCTGCATAATATAGAGCCAACCCAAACCCAGAATTTTTCCAAAAAATTGAAGCTGCGCATTCCAAGATAGCTGATTGATAATGGTGTATGGAAACTAGAGGTAATGTTGCCGAGGTAAAAAATTAGGAAAATTAAGCAACGAAATTCGGGGACTATAAATTTTTCAAGAAGGTCTTTAACCAATTTAGTGAGTGACATGGAGACCGCAAGCACACCTCCACAAAATAGCGACATGTTATCTGGGATTTTATATGACGTAGACGGAAACCCGTTTAACATCCCTATTTTTAGATAAAATGGGGGGAAGCAGGAGTTAACAAATGCGTTGCATTATTGTGGTGAACTTCTACGACAGTATAGGTTGGCTACAACGCCAGCCAGTAAAAATGTCTCTCTCCCTGCAAAAGCAATTGGAAAAGAAATTTTTCGTGTATGGTCTTCGTCATATAAAATCCCAGATATCATGTCGCAATCGGGGACTATAAATTTTTCAAGAAGGTCTTTAACCAATTCAGGAAAAAAGTGAAGAACCCCGTCCACCTAACGTCGAAGGATGCCCATTTCATGCAATAATTTAATTACAGTTTTTATTCAACGAGCTTCATCTGCAACTGAAAGCATCAAGGCAAAGGCCCATTCAGCATACGAACGCGTGTACCGATACTAAAGTCGTGGTAAATGTTCTGACGAGTGGTGAATGCAGGTATTGCCGCACAAAAAGCATTAGTTTGCATATGAGTCACTCAGAGAGTCCCATCCACTCCATCGCTGGCCTTGAAGATTTCCCCGAGAAAGGAGCAGGGGCTGGGTAGGTGTATGGCGGGTTGCGTAATGCTTAATTTAAGGCGTTTTTAAAGATTTTCAAATGCAAATATCTCGAAAACTAAGGCCTATTGGACGCTTTTCCGAAAACGCGTATTATCTAATGAATTTTTGTTTTCTACCACCCTAGGAAGTTTGATCGCGATCCGCCGGTTACACTTGGGAACCTTCCCTTGTTAGATCAAAATTTAAAGAGAGGAAAAAAAATGATTACAGAGCAATCTTGTACATACCTTTTTTACCTACAACATAACATATCGAGCAAGAAAAACACTACATAATACAGTTTATTCGAAATTAAAGAGTCAAATTCCAAAATATTACAAGAGTAACATTGTTTATAGCATACCTTGCCAAGATTGTAATAAAATTTATATTGGGCAAACTGCACAATACTTAAAAAATAGAATTAATGGCCATAAGTCTTCCAATTAAAACAAATACTGGAACCTTTGCCTTGGCAAAACATTCTTTGGAAAACGACATTTCCTTTATATTTGAAGATGAAAAATCGATCGATTTTGAATCTAACCTTCAAAAGAGGCTTTTTAAAGAAATGGTTTATATAATAAAAAATCTTACTGCATGCAATAACAGAACAGATATACAAAATGTAAGTAAAATATACCATAACATTATATCAACTTTATAAATACATCTTACTCAACAATACCATCAAATTGTAAATTCATATTCATTCGATATTCAATTTTGTTATTTAAAATATACATACACATACACAAATAAATATTCTTTATGTAATAATTTTAAAATTTTGGATGTTTTCTATTTTTATATAATAAAGTTTGTGATGAATTTATGTAACCAAGAAGCGTAACATTGTTGTTGTTGTTTATAAAAAAAACTGTCACCAAAAGGTATGTACAAGATTGCTCTGAAATCATTTTTTTTCCTCTCTTTAAATTTTGATCTAAGTCTGTAAAAAATAATGAAAATGTAAAAACTTACCCAAGTAGCAAAAAAATATAGAAAAATGATTTTAAAATATTTTAAAATATTTTGAAATCATTTTAAAATCAAAAAGTCATAAGATAGCAAAATTCATGAGTTTTCCATAATTTTAAAATAATTTTAAATTAATGTATTAAGTACTGCTCTTTTAATGTTCTGTATCATTCTTTCATTTTGTTGAAAACATGTATAGGAATTCTAACTGAGACATTTAAATGCATAAAAAGGTTTTGCAAGCATTTTACATTTTAATATATTTTGATATCATTTCAAAATTATTTCAATACAATTTTAAAATTATTTCAAAATATTTTTAAATGAGCCACTAAATTATGATGAAATTCTTTTAAAATAATATTGAAATAATGTTAATTTCTATTAGGCCAGGAGGATCGGTGTGAGTGAAAGTACACCTGAAGTGTGGTTTTAAACGCGATTCTCGATCTGGGAAAGCGATTGAACATCAGGCCACGGATGGTTTTTTTCAGACCCTCGTAGCTGGTATCGGACTTTAAATTTTTCCGGCGAGCGTACCACTGATTTCTCTAAGGCCAGGAGAATCGGTGTGAGTGAAAGTACACCTGCTCACCTCCTTGATAATCATTAAAGAAATTCAGTACGGACTGACAATTCAATTCCAATAAAACTTAAAACCATTGCTATGTTAACAATATTAATATGGGAAATAAAATTCTAGGATCAAAAATTACATCTCTTTAAACAACGTTTAAACACTTGCATTTTAATTTTCAATAATAAAACTCAAGGTCCGATCAAACACACTAAAGTTTAGGTATTTTTTTAAAATATAGCATTTTCATCGACTACACATCACAACTTTGGTGCACACCAACAACTTTAACCGGAATATTCATTTTATAATTCGCGGGTTTTGGAAAGGTATCGACATGGAGGATAGTATCGACTATATCAACAATCGCAATGCAAAGTCGATTTCTACATTCAAAATGGCAGCGATGGCAGTAATGTGCAAAGCAGGGAGTGTGTAAATATAGTATCCCTGGTGCAAAGATTGTAATACACAGGTAATGTGCGTCAGCATGTTCGTGAATGTGTTCATGTAAAGTCAGCACGGAGACGAGCAATAGGAATGAAAGTGATCTCGAAACGCATCGTTTTTATGAAGTTCGTTACCATAGAAGCTTACTTCAAAATTGGAATTACGATTAAGGTACGGCGAGTTAATTTTTCTTTCACAAAGTGAGTCTGCTGAAGAAAGTTCATAAATCTGTCATTGTTTATGTTTTGACCTGCCTTCTATATAGTCTTGATTGAACTCTTGACATAAGAATTGACCACGTTTATTTATTTTTCAGGCGCGTTATGTCATTAACATTTTGGGACATAAGGAATGAACTAATGAGGGTTCAGCTCATCATTCAACGATTCAAATCTGTGATAAACGTGAAAATGTTTTGCGTATTTGTGTCTTCCTCAGTGCAGTGATGACTTTCGATGACATTTTAAATACCTAACTATCTCTTGAAAAAAATCTACTTTTCATTTAGAGTGGAACATTGTTCTTTAAAACACTTGGTTACTGAATACCAGGATAAACCTTTTAAAATGTAGTGTTGTGCAGGAAGCAAGGTCGATCATAACTCTTGATTCTCATGCCGTGTGGTGTGGCATTGGCTTATGTAGCGTTGGCTACTAGAGATAGTACTGCTAATGTGGATTCTTATTTTTTTATGTGCTACTTAGGCAAGTGAATTATTGAAATTTGAAGTAGTGCCAATAAATGTATAAATATCCAGCTGTTTTTTGTTTAAAAGTGTGCATGGTACGTTCAAGTTGTTCCTGAAAGTTATTATTAGGGCGATCATAGGTAGTAGCCGTCACTTAATGGAAGTCCATTTTGTAATATCAAATTAAAGACTGCAAATCTGCTGTCTTTACTTCAACCGGTTTCTCCGCATGATGCTATTGTGTACTATACTATAGAGTGGGCTAAATGTAGTCTGCACTTCTGAGGAGTGTTAAAGTAGCAGAAGTAGAATCGATAGGGTTAGGAATGAGTGGGTCATGAAAGAATGTGGGTTCGATACTGCTCCAGTAATAGACAAATGAGATGGTTGTGCTTTGTTGATTTCGCCGTGTTCAGATAATGGACGATTGTCGAATGATGAGACAGTAATATAAGTGTTAAATGAATGGTGTGAGAGGTAGGGGTGGACCGAGAAAGTGGTGGTTAAAGGGGAGGAATGAATTATAGGAGGCTTAAGAACTGGAGAGTGTGTATGAAGCAATGTATATAGGGGTAAATAGAGGCAAACACTTAAGGTTTGATAGGCTAAGTCTGAATGGAGGAAGCTGTTGAAGTAGAGCAAGGTATACAAGCATATCATTATAAGTGATACTTTTCGACTGTGCCTACCCCGGAAGGGAATGGCATATATACATATATTGTATAAAAGATTAGGAAAAAAATAGAATAAATTATTTTAAAATGATTTCTTCATAAGTTTAAAATATTTTAAAATATATTTCAAAATATTTTAAAATATATTTCAAAATAATTTAAAATATTTTAAACTTATGAAGAAATCATTTTAAAATATTTTAAACTGTTGAAGAAATCATTTTAAAATATTTTAAACTTATGAAGAAATCATTTAAAAATAATTTTAAAATATTTTAAACGCCAAAAAAATATAGTGAACATTATTTTAAAATGATTTTAAAATATTTTTCAATATATTTTAAAATAATTTATTCATAAGATTTTGCTACTTGGGTACATTGTGCATCAAATAGCCCTGATGAAGCCGCAATAAAGAGGCGTAACGTTGGCGAAAATTGGTGTTTCTCTTAACGACCAAATTACTCCAGACAAATTATCCATTTCTACGTAAAAATATAGTGGTCGATAACATACTTCATTATAAGTAGGCATATTGAAAGTCTCACTATATTGAAAGGGTGGCGGAAATGAGGGACCCAAAATTTTAGCACATTTGCTTGAATTTTGTTTTACTAGGCAACCTTTCATATTTTCATAATTCCTACTGGTGTAACCACCTTGATTACGCAACTTCTTCCTATATGAGCTCAGCTCTCGTGCGGTTCGGAACGTTCTCTCTAGCTCTCTCCAGTATGTCCTCTCGAAATTCCCAACTGTGCTGCCTGCGTTAATCCTATCAAGCGAGACCAAAAGTCGCTCTCTTGCTTTGAGTGTAAGGCTGACTTCCATCCTTTGTGCCTCTCTGTATCTGAAGTCGACTTGAAGGTAGTTAGTGACCAACGTAGATCATGGTATTGCGACACTTGCCGGGCCAGGAACGGCTCTGTCAATGATGGAGAACCCACCAGAAAAGCTCCTGAGAAAGAATCCGCTAGTCCCTGCTGGTGTCCTGACCGTGTGGGGGAAATCTTGAAAGATTTATCCAATAGTGTCAGTGAAATCCGGAAGGAGCAAAGTGAAATACGCAAAGCAATATCTCACTGGGAAGAATTGGCCGCTGGGTATGCAAAGTCTTTTAAGCTGATTAACGCCTCCCTTTCCAAAATCAATGATTCCTTGAATCATGTTCTAAGTGAGCCTAAAGAAACAGCGTAGTGAAACCGAAGCCCGCCTTAATCGTGTAGAGCAAGAGCATTTCCGTATGTGATTGAGATCCACGGAATTCCTTATTCCGATGGCGAGTTAGCTAATGCCTTGACTTGTCAATTGGGAATTTCCCTGGGAATTAAAGTGAGCAACAGTGAAACCAACCGTTCTTCCGTTCTTCACCTAGACCTGCCCCTTTAATTGTGCGTTTTTTCGAGTCAATACAGCTGCTGCATTTGTAAATGGTAGACGTAGAAAAAGGGACCTGAAACTCAAACGACATCGTCACCGACCGGAACCCTACCAATCCATCTGTCTACATCAACGAATCTTTGACCTTCTGAAACCGAAAACTTTAATCAATGGCCGAGGTCTAAAAATGATGGTAAAATCAAATATGTGTGGATTCGTAATGGCCGTGTGTTCGCTCGTGTCCGTGATGGCGGTAAACGCATCTCTATCCTTGGTGAAACTGACCTTGACACCTTACAATAAGATGGCGAATGGCGAATTTTGATGGTGAATATGTTCACGCATGTAGATGCGTGAACATATTCACGCATCAGTGTATAAATATGCAAAATTGCGCAAATGCTTGAACGCGTGGCCATAAAATTAAATTTGGAACATTTGTTCACACATCTGTCCAGCCACGTAATTGCGCGATTACATGCATCGCGTAAACACGCCTTACACTCATTGTGAGGAATACGACCATGCAGATTGGCAAAATTTGCTTCACTTTTTGTCAACTTCCGAGACATGTCAAGATAGATGATTCTCACTTGCACGGCAACAGCTTCTCGGAGTCAGATTCCTTCACCCGAAACTAGAGTAACCCAGGCACACGTCTCTTCTGCAGCAATTAGTGATCGCCTCCCCTAGAACTCCGAGCTCCCTTATCTTTGTTCTTACTCATCCCGCTGTCGAAGTTAACAAGGTCACCGACTACCCCAACTCTGTGAAACGCTTGCTATACGCAGTGATTTTGGTGACTCTGTGATGTGACACTGTCATTTGCGTAGTTGGATAGCCTATTCCACGAAGCCTGTGAGTGTGGGCAAAATGTAGCAATTTTGTCAACTTGAACGTGGCCTCCGGCTGCGTGTCCGAACAAAAGCGGTAGTAGGAACGGGAGGGGGAAGGATAGGAAGGGTAGGAGGGGAGGGGGTTGTTGCGAGATGATAGACGAGTAGTCGGCCGATACCGGCCATTAGGCGTTCTCGCCAAATTTAAATATCCGGCATCCCCAGCTATTCTTTTAGGTATGCCGGCCTACATACGAAAAATACTATGACTTAGTTATAAAAGTATTTTAAAAATCCTGTTAATGGTTTAGCCTACTTTACTGTAAGTAGGCTTACTGGTAGGCTATGTAATATATTTTTTACAAAATTTTCTATGATTTTTGGAGAAATCCAGTTGCTGATGTTTGTTAGACATATTCAGGATGTGCTCATTTGAATTATGAATTTTATTGCATTAATTTTTATGTTAGAAAAAAGATGATGTGGGATGCTAAAGGCTGTTAATTTTTACTTTTTTCTATGTAGTCTACCGGAACAAAAATATTACACTCAGTTTCCGAGTGAACAGCAAATTGAGGCTTTGAGACTTAAAATAGAAAAGCATGGCTAAAAAATATCAACGTGGAAAATCATCGTTCCAAAACAGTGGCTGAATGATGAAGACTTTAGCTAATGGGTTCTTAAAGTTCCTCTTGTAGAAGAATGTGTAATTTCTCATGGAAATGCTAATTTAGAAAGAGGATTTTCAATCAGCAAGTAGTATATCTTTCCAAACCAACAAAGAGAGTATCTTACTACCGATTAAACTACATATTTAATTACTTTAATTTATCACTTATTTGTTATTTAATTACTTTATCCATATTATGCTATGGGTTAAGCTAGAAAAATCCATATTCTACACAGACCTTGAAAAACGTCACTTCGACTCGAACAAAAACTGCAATATAATAGCCTGGTAATTTTTATAAATTTGTCCTTGAAATCCTGGAATTGTGCTTGAATTTAATATTTTGACTTTTGTGGACACCCTCTGGTGAGGCATTGTTGTACGACAAATAAAAGAAGGAAATTGACAGCGGAACTTGAGTGTCTATGGTCTGTCCAATCAACTTGATTGTAGATGCGCCTAAAGAGCGTATGTTCCTCAGGAGAGTACGCACACCTTCAAACTGACATGATGCCGCGCTAACCTCGCCCACACGCTCTGCAAAGGGATAGAAGAGATTAAGAAGAAGGTGTGCGCGCGCGCAGCCTCGCCCGCACGCTCTTGGCACACTCTGCAGAGGGTGAGAAGAGAGTAAGTATATGATGTAGGCCCGCTCAGCGGACGTTAACTTTACCTCGCCTGCACGCTCCTCGCACAGCCTCGAGAGGGTGAGACCAGAGAGCGCTTGTTTCACTTTACTCTTTTCACGCGCTCTCGAGAATGCATGTTAACTTCAACTACACTTCCTCGTGCACACTTGCAGGAGAGTGTAGCGAGCGTGAGATTACCCTGCCCATTTTCACCAGGGTGGATCTTTGCATCGTCCATTCCCCTGATAAAGTCTCTTCATTTTCACAATCTCTTGTGCCCTTTCTCTCCGCACATGATAACATTGTGATTTCCTACAAATTGAAGTCCTCTTTCTTGCCTATACCTAAAATTGTTTACCGGGATATAAAAAATTTCGATCTAGCCAAGTTTCAGGAAGATCTGCTTACTTTCGACTGGAACAAAGTATTCAGTTCGTTGTCCATCGATTCAAAATTAGAATTTTTTAATTCAAAATTCTCGGAGTGTATAAATCCTCATGCTCCCTTGCGTGAATTCACACCAAGACGATCCTCAGCCCCCTGGCTAACTAACGACATTAAGCAAATAATGAAGGAAAGTGACGTGTCACGAAGAATCTTCATTTACACAAAAAGCCAGACTGCCTAAACCGAATTTATTGCATTCCGAAATCAGGCAAAAACTTGTCATGGAGGCCAAAAACAATATTATGCGACCACCTTCTCCAACGTAACTTAGCCGAACCATGTTATGAGGGAACGACACCCTAAATTTACACTCGTTAATTCTATAACACTGACACGCACAAGTATCACGTAGTTTCTGGGATTCATTTAAAAATATATTTATTTTTTGTCGATTTGGCACCTTTCATACGCTTGCTTGCATTTTTTCTTTAGTCGTAGTACGTCCAATGGTACCGTATAAGCATTTTAATCAAACAACGTTGCGGAATGATTGGAAGAGGTGCGTCTCCAAAGTGAACCAAAGTGAATACAGTTCAGGAAGAAAGCATGATCCGTTTGCTGGAAGCAAAACTCCGATGTCTCTTACAGTGGTTTTTTTGCCAATTACACTTCATTGACTTAAAACATTGTTGTAGTTGGTAGAAACATTAGACGGGCAAACTAAGGGTCCAAATTTGTTTTCAAGACCTATTGTCTCCACCCTTCACAACTGCCACACTCTTGATATCATACGATTCGAGCCAGTTCCAACAAAAGTGTCCCACGAAGAAGACTTGAGATTGCTGAGCAGTGACCAGCAGTATCTTCGGGAAATTTCTAATGCTGTGTCCAAAGGATTTCACTCGGAAAATTTGGCCAGGTAAACTCCAAAAAATGTGGCTAGTTCTCGTTAGCTCACTATGGCCAGCCGACAACTGAGGCTATACGTGTCCATTGAAAATTCATGCGCTAATTTATAAAATCTAGTGTCATTTTAAAATATGCGCACCTGTCTGGTTTTCAGTGAAAAAAACCATTGTATACACGACGGTACTGTAAATTTATGGAAATTATTAAATTGATCACGATATCTACCAATAGATCTTAAAAGAGTCATTGATGCTGTTATTCAGAGAAACGGTTTTGTTGGGCACTCAGAAAATTTACTCCTCCCAATGATTGCTGACAATGGAGAGAAAGTGTGAAGAGATTCATGGAAAATAATCTTAGAGGCATGAAGAAATACTCGGGTGACGAAAATCCAAGAACTTTTGAGTCAACAGAATTTAAATTTGATGTAGTAGACCACAAGCTGCTGATAAAATGGGACGAGAACACCGACTCGTGCTCTATCGCATCTCACGACTGAAGAAATTCGAGAATTATTTTAGTAATGCTCAACTGTGGAACGCAATTGTCCTTATCACACGCAAGCTTTTGAAATATTTGTAAAAGAGGTAACCCAAGCTTCATTGGCATCTGCAACAACGAGAGACAATAAGAAATACTGAAAATACTAGAAAGCAGAACCAAAATGCCAACCTTTAAAACGTAGTCTCAGTTCATGCTGTGATAGAGTCAGTTTTACATTTATCTACTTGACTTCAAAAATAAAAAAATCGATAATGATCTTAAGTGTTCAATGAAAATAAAGTTTAAAGACGAATACTTGCACACAGATAAAACGACTGGTACTACAAAATGACCACTTTCTTATTTCTTCGATAGCATATAATCTGATAAAGGAAAAGCGTTCCTCTATGAGTGGGTGTGTGGGCGGGGGAGTTCATAGTGCAGGTACCTCAACGTGGTGAGCTCTGGTAACTACTTTAATTATTTTTGCATTCTTTCTCCATACTAAAAAATAATAGTAAAAGTAGGCTAAGAATCGGGGAGTGTTTCTTTACTCCCTTAATGATGACGGTGTGTTATAATACTTTGATACAGTTCTTCCGTAACTGTTATTCCCTGGAAATAGTTTAATTATCTAATATTAATGAGACCAACGACGGAAGACGCATCCGTGATGAGTTTCGCTGCGTTCGCGGTGACCGGGCAGGAAGCGCGAGCCGGCAGGAGGCGCGCGAGCGGCCTTCTGACCGTTAGGCGCCGCGACGCTGCGTGGGCGGTGCATAATTACTGGCGGCCGCGAACTCAAACTAGACAATTTGTGGCTTAACGGCTGTAGATACGTACAAATGGACGAAAGTTTTGCCCTAAAGGACCGCAACTCGGCAAAATCCATGGAAAACCGCTATAAAAACATGACTTTTTCTATTTTCAGCCCCTTTCCCCATAAATGGCCACGGCGCGAGGGTCTAGGGTTGACCTAGAGGCCCCTAATTTTTCTGGCCTCATTTTGAGTCACTTTGACAACTTTTTCCAGAGGGCCAAGTTTCTCCGCGAAAAATCTATTTTTCCGATCCGCCCTATTGTCCATGCACCACAAATTATTCAGAAACGGTTTCTGGTTGATAAGTCACAAATACATACATCATTATGTTTTTGAAGAGTCAACGCTCCAACGACCGAATCCTTTCCTTAGAAACTTTGCCTTCAATACCCGCTGAGGAACTCGAATGTTACCCGAAACATCAATCAATTTACGATACATAACTTGACACTACAGCTAAATATCACACTTATGTCATTCTTGTTGGGAAGCAATATGCGTGCCGTACGACAAAAACGTGGTAATAAATGGGTTCTCACTGCAATGAAAGGAAAACAGCGGCGTACTTCACTGATTCACGAGAAAAGGTACAACAAATCGAACGAGGAATACTTTCATTGGTATTGGTTTATTAATGCATTTTGCAGCAGAAAACGAAAGAACGGTACGTTCCACAACCACATCGTTCCTCAGGCCTAAATCTCGGTCTTCCGATTTATTTTCGAGGGCTACGGCAACCAACTTAATTACATTATATCCTTCTACATAAACATAAACAGGATTAGATATGAAACTAATCACTGCCCCTTTCTCACAACTCATCATAACAACACTGACGGCCACATTGCTTCGCAACTATTAATCTCTCACTAGTTAAAGGGACAAGGACACATCCGTCGAAAACTGGTCTACTGCACTAGTACCACGAGCTTTGTCTTCATCTAGACACCCGAGCACTTTAAATAGTAGACTTATGGCAATGCTGGGTATCTTTCCACTCTTCTTCATTCCCTAATTTTCCCTGCTTGACTGCTGTGCAGAGAGATCTTTTTAATTTTAGTACGGCGTCCATCGGATTGGACTTTAAACCGTGAAGCCCTAGGCACCTTGAAAGAGCATAACTGTTGAACGCAGGCTGATAGCGAGACAAGGTTTCTATCCAACCCTTCTGCACTCCCTAAACTCTCCCCTCTAACCTAATGTCCACCTATCCTCAGCGACGCAAATGACGTCAGCTTTCGTTCGCCTCCCCTAATGGTGACAAAAACGGAAGATTCAATAATGCGCATCATGTAATCATTTTCTCCTTTCTCTGTGACGGTTGTGGTTAGATTTATTGCTATTAAAGGTGCCAGAGGAACTGAAAAAAATGTTCGTAACGACTGATATCTAGGGATATATCTAAATATTGCTGTTGGATTTGGGAGTCTGCCTGCATGGCGGCGCGATCAATCCTTTCTCGGCATTTGTCTAAGGTTCATTCTATGCTGCACGGTATCAACGTAACCTTAAATGCTGAAGCAGCTTAAAATCTAATTCTTATGCTAGCACTGGAGGTCTACCGGTACTTCGCAAAATGTTAACTGATTTTATTTCCTCTCTTTGGCACTGAACTACGTCGTTTTCTGCGCGTATGCCATTTTCATTGAAAGGACGAAGTGCGTCTGCACGAAGTGCATCATTTAACTTTGTCTCTCTCATTTCGTCATGGCCAGATATTTATCCAGAACTTCACCCAAACCTATATTTCATGCAATGGTCTGTGAAATGCCATGTTCTTTTATCCAAGACATAAACCTTTTTGACATATGCATGCCCGGTAATGAGTGGAATTGTATCTTCAATCAAAGGACCGCTATTTCCGTCCCTATCGACACTAAATTATTTATGGGCATTGAAACAAAAAAACGTTTATGCTCTGATATTATACTATAAAGATGTTTTAAAATATTTTTTCTTTAAATATCCCACTGGTCAAATGAAAAAGCGATGCGCTTTTCACAGAGACGTAATGGTGATTTTGTGGGATGCGTGAGGACACTGTATCTATTTCAGGTTCGCTAGAATTAGCTATTGCCAATTAGTATGGGATTGATAGTAGTATCTCGTTCAAGCCAAGTCGGCCTCCTCTCCCTGTCAGTAGTGCATTGTTGGAGCGACCTCTCCCCCTTTTTAGCGTTGCGTATGGACGGCCCCTAGCAAGAGGCGCCTAAGGGTCCGATGTCCCATCCGACGACCTGAGGACTGAATTTGAAAGTGCTCTCCAGACAGCACTCAAGTGGCCACCACCATACCACTGGTAAATCTCTGGCACTTCCATGAGATAATGCTCTAGCCACCACAGCAACCTGATCCCTTTATTGCGCTTAATAGGCCTATTCGTCAGAGTATCAATACCACCTGCTTTTATTCACCCTACTCGAATTTCAGTACTGGGGGAGCTAGGGTCATTTATTTTTCTTAACATGCCTATTCCTATAAAGTTTCTGCGATTTTAATATTTCTGTTGTAATCGGGTGTAACGGCCTCAGGATACTGTCCAGTAAATTCTGTTCATTCTCCATATCTTCGGCCTCAACTATTTGACAGTTAAGTCAGTCAAGGATGCCATTTCACTATGATGTCGGCGTCCGTCGCTCAGATTAATTCCTCCTGTTTCTAGCCTGCCAAAAATACCTGCGCAAAATGTGATGAACCACAAAGAACTGCAATGAATAAAATTCAATACTTCAAGGATCACATTTAGGAATGATATGATGTCCATTGTCAAAAGAGTCTATGTTATTATTCCTCCACTCCCTAGACTTCCCCCTCTACCTAAATCTCCACCTATCCTCAGCGAACATTGTGAAAATGTCTATCCTATTATTCCACATAATAATATTAAATATGACGCGTTTCACTGACTTACGACGCCATCAGTTACAAAATAACTGATTTGAATTTGAAAATGTGTGCTATTCAATGTCGTAAGTTGGCGGAACGCGTACTATTTACAAGTATAATGCATCTGGAATACGTGAGGTCATATGGAATGGTACGTTTCTTTTTCTTGTCACAATGAAAAGCCTCTCTGAAGTTTCGATATCTTACAAAGTTCGGCAGCAGGTGTTCCACCGGTTGCCGCTGAAATTCTTTAGGATGTTAAGAAGCCATTGTGATTCTAGGGAACTTCTCTCAGCACTCGTTCCGTAGTGTTTTCACAAAATGGTCTTCTCCATCATATATTGACGTCATGCTGCCGCTTTCACGGGAAGGAGCACTATGCCGAGCTCTTCCGTCAAATTTACTCCTTTCTCATTCCAATTCACAGAAATGAAAGCATGGTGAAAATCGTCGCAGAAATGTTGCACCGAAGATTCGAATTCCATCACGCTACGTTCAATCAATGTTATTACCTGGAAACAATTTAAGTTTTCAACTGCTAAAGCTATATTGCAGCGTATACACTAACTTAATCTTAGGATTATTCTTAGTATCAAACTAAGCATAAATAAGATAAAGAAAGCTTCCTTTCTCGAGGCAGAGTTCTAGCCCACGACCTTTGGGTTTTCAGGCCGGTTCTTTGTCAACTGACAGTCTGCTTCAAAACTCTAAATGTCAATATTACTACCATAATGGTGAACCATTCGAAACTTGTACAAATTTATATTGTAATTTCAGCCATTATTTTCGTGGAAAAAACATTTCAGTAGGAGAGACCGTACTGAAAAATCTTCTTTTTTTGCGATAGTAAATGTAGATACATATCTTCTACATTAGTGGACACTTTCTTTGGCATAGTTGCGAGCTCCTGAGTCTAAGGAAGATACTAAAATATTTTGTATTTTCTTCAAATTCCGTATCACTGTTAGCTTCACTTAGGTACCATATCATATCTTTATATCTTTTAATATATCTTTTTCCGATATATATTTTACATCAATTTTCACCAAAAATTCTTCTGAACAAGCTATAATTTATTAAATAACTGTTTTTTAATTTACTAACAGCATTTGTGACAACAGATTAAGGGAATATCAATATAACCTATTTTATTAAAAACGCTCTTCAGACAGTTATTCCGGGGTCAAAAATGGAGTAAAGACCATTATCAATTGCCTCGACTCCTGCTGACAAGGTGGAAAGTAATGAAAACATATTATTGGCCAAAATATGACATTGTTAGGCTGCTGATAAACTCTCATCACACTAAAACAGTCGACTCCTCCAAAACAAAACTTGGTGGTAACTATTAACAATCAGGAAACATCGAAATTGTTTGAATGATGACTCTGTCCCAAGGCTTGATCTGACATCGTGGGTGAAATGAAATTTAATGCAAAATATCAAGAATGATTTGAAAGCTGTAAGCCCTAATATGATTGCATTAACAGAATAGCTTTATCATATTATTCATTCATGTCACTAAATTAATTGAGACGCTTTGAGGGGCATTACTATTTTAAGATTGTTCCATCTATCCTTATTGTGTACATTATCAATGGGCGTATTATTTGAATTTTACCTTAAATTCAAGAGCCCTGAAATTCTAAATGTGTATATATGCAAAATATTTTCAAAACTATACATTTTATTTGTTCAATAAACTAACTTTAAAAAAATGTTTTTTCTTAAAAATTTTAGTTCTCTAACAAGACGAGACTGGAGACTGGAAAACTAGACGACACCGCAACTGACGTCAAGACTCCACTCGTCTTTTAGACAATAGAGCCATTTTTAGTTTCAGGCAGTGACAGGAAGTAGAAGTGGTCGGTATTTCATGTCAGCACTAAAAATGAATTGTCAGCATCCGGAGCTATTGACTTCAATGGCAATATCACTATCGGATATTGCATATTGGTAGTCAATATATATCATGCGACAATATTTCAATATTTATTATTGAAACTAATATTTCTGTAACCTGAATTATTTAAATGTTGGTTTTTCATATTCTCTTCAGTAATGACCTATGGATCAATAGTCTAATACAAGGGTGATATAGGACAGGTCTAGCTGCTTTAAGCGTGTATTTTGATATATAAAGGGGTCGTGATGGCTGGGATACCTACTTCCTATCCACAGAGCTCGGGTTCAAGTCCCTGCTTAGACTGAGATATTTCATCGGTACACCGGTCCCCACTTGGGGGTCTTGCGGAAAGCACTTAAAGTACAGTGCTCAGTCCGCCGGGTAGAACGTTAAATCATGCAACCCCTGATACCTTTCGTTGAGAGTAAGCTTAAATCGACGCCGAATTTCTCACCACCTATTTTCCCTTCCCTAAAAATTCCTACCCTCATCCAGCAACCCCCAATTCCTAACTGGCACAAATGACTTTGGCTATTGAACCTCCACCCAATAACTAGCCAACTTGATATTAAATGGGCACAAAAGTGGTGAGTAAACAATTTACACAAGATAATAACTGGTAAATCACACAGGGACATCGACTGCACAGAAGATTGACATCTCTGCGATTTCTTCAAAGAAAAAGAGAGATGCGAGTGTAATTACAAATTCTTCCGCCCCTTCTGATGAGAGATTCAAATAGCACAATGGTCACTGTGACCATAGTGATAGATTTATTCCTAGGCTCTAATCTGATTGATTGTACCTGTTTGTTTAGTATCATTTTGAATTTGTAATATTTATACTGTGATGGTATGGGACCATCTCAAGTTTTTTTCCTTATTTCCCTTTTTGTTTCGGCCCCGCATCAGGCATGGTGCGATAACGGTGTGTGTACGTGCTAAGTGTGCAAGTGATAAGGAAGTGTTGGTGGAAAGCAACGCCGGGTCGAGTGGAACCTAGGGAGAATCGACGACCCTAGACAAGTGCCGCGGATCCACTCCATTCGACCCACAAGTGTGTGACCCTCCCCCCTTTTTTCCTACCCCACGACCTCGGGCACTGCCCCTGCCCCACGAAATCGCCCCCCCCCCTCTTCGCCCGGGTATAAAGACGCCCGCGGCGGAGAACGAAGAACCTTTTTGCCTGATTGCCGTCTTTGAGCTGGAGACGGACAGAAACGGTCGACTCTCTCTCTCTCTGCAATTTAGAGAGAAGCTGGACGTGGCGAGACATTGGTGCACGAGGGCGACGGTGCGAGCCCTTCCTCTCCCGGAGGAAGCCTCAAGAGACGGGCCCAATGTGTCGGAGCTGGGCGCACCACCGACCGGTGGAGGAGAAACTACGGGAATCCGGGCGGATGCGTGGTCCGAGGCCAGGAAGGGCGATCGAGAGGACCGCGATTGCCATTCCCTCTCCGTTCCTCCAAGTGATCTGTGGGCCTAGCTGGGGGAGGCCGAACAGAACCCTCTCCCCCCTTCGTCTATTTGTCCCCCCTCCAGAGTCCCCACGCTCGCCACAAAATTGTCCTCCCGGTCCAAAATCCCTCTTAAGCCATTGAGACTTTATTCGTGCTTGTGGGACGGGCACTACAATTATCCATAACTGTGAACTGAGAAGTTCGTCTATCAAAAGCCAAATTGTTTGTGCATTATTTAATTCTTTGTGTAACATTTTTGGAGGGTCAGGTTTCACTGTTTCATTTCATTGCTCAGAGTGTGTTGTGCGTGCCATGGTGCGTGGGTCATTTGTTCCAGTATCCATTTTTTTGTTATGTTTGTTAATAGCATAATACATTGTTTGATGAAAAGCCGCCGATATTTTGTGTTTACTCGTCCTCATGCCTGATGTCAAACCCATTTTCCCCTGGTGTAAACTATTTTGCTTTTGGGAATAGACGGATAAGGGTCGAGGAGCCCCCCAAATCTTTTTTTTTCCTAAAATTTAAATGTACATGGGTCTGTGCCTCCGGAACTCATCCGGGTGAGTTCAGGGGACGCGCGGATTCGTGACAATACATTGGAATGTTAATAATTGATGGCATTTATGTATTGATGTACCTATACTAAACCAATAGCTAATCCTTGATATTTAATAATGAAATTTCACTATGCTGATATTGAATTTTAATATTTAAAAATATTGAATTAAAAACTTCATTTAAAATAAATTTATTAAATATTTATAGGTAGAGGTGGAGAAAAACCCAAATCTATTGAAATAACACCCAGCCCTAGCGAGGAGCCCCTTGCGCATTATTGTTATGCTTAAGTGGTGGGTGATGCTGTAAGGCACCATATGAAAATGAGGCAGTAACAGCTGCAATCAATAAGGCCCCATTCTTACTACATAGATTTCGCAGAAGTCGAGCTCAAGGTTCAACATCAATCCTTAAAAGGGCAGTTAAATGGAGCGCCTGAAAGTATGTGACCCACACGACGGAGGTGGTGACGTATCCTTAGATTGAGTTTTGCCCTTCCCACTTCAAAAGGCTCGGCCCACTCTTGTGTCGCCAGTCGTCAATCTTTCGTTAGTCGCCGAATAAATATTGACGCTTTCGTTACCACCGATAACGTCAAATTTTGTTCTCAACGTGGATAAACGAATAACTTGAAACGAATGAGGTTATCATAACAAATTTCATTCGTTATATCGTAACGAAAGATTCAAGACTTGGGTCATAAGGCAGAGATGAGACAGCAGAAATCCATAAATTTGAACTGTAACAAGATTCCTCGATACCAAGAGTGCAATTAAACGACCGGAAGTAGCAAACAGTTTGAGCAAAAATCTTTCTTTGATAGATTTCCTCTCTGAGTTGTCCTCTGGGTATTAAATGGGATTTCTGCCTCACTTGGGGTAGATTCATATGGCATTTAGGCTTAACCGCTTACAACATAAGCCATTGAAGTTGAAATGAATGATCAAGTATGAGCAATGACCTCTCTTTTCTGAAAAAGAAATCGGTACAGTGATCGCTTAATAATGAGTTAAGGTCGTCGAGCACCATACCCATTTTCAAAGCTAAAATATCATGCCTTTCTTGGCGTAACTGCCAAATTTTTCCACTACGGGTGCGAGCGTCCCAATGTATTACCTGTAGTATTTTAACTTGGGAGAAATTATCATGAGGCGTCCTTCGAGGCACATCCTTAGCTGTATGCCTAACGAAATTTGTAAATGTTCCTTATTTACTATTAAATATACAACCGCTTATTTTAGCTTAAACTGACAGCAAAAATATCTAAAATTGCATTTTGTTGAACTAGAAAACAAATTACTAAATCCTATTTCATTCTTCTGCTCATTTTAACTCCTATAGTAAGATAACAACATATTACCAGCAAAAAAACACATAATGTGCACAGGATTCAACATATGATTTGCTCTCTATCTCCTTTTTCTTAACTAGTTATGCCAGGTTCAATTTATATGAGAAAAATATTGAGTTCAGTGAATATAGTTTCTTTAAATCCTTCATGCTAAGTACAACCAAGAAATGGGTATGACTATGAACAGGAAATGAATACCGCACAGTTATGGGCAAGATATCGTTTACATGCTGATACTTTTTAATGAGTTATACATTTATTTAAAACACAGGTGCAGCTGTCAACAACACTTATTTATTCGTTTATAGAAATGGAATGATTTACATCACCCCATCAGTACAACGCTAACTTTTAACTGGAATAATTGCGTGCAGTCTGACCACTTCAGTTTAATGATTCATACAAGGCTCATAGAAAACCATGTAAATGGGAAAAATTTTCCCCTCTCCATACACATAAATGTAAAATTGTTTGTATACTTTATAATAATAATACATATATGTGGTATTTTTGAAATTTAAACTAATATCTTTGGAATATGTCCTGGGACCCAGGTAAAACGGTCTAATTTTCTTGTACGTATTTAAAATGAAAATGGTTTTGTTGAAAGAATGCCAAGTGGAGAGCCATTGGCCAAGGTATCTTTCACAAAAAGGAAGCAAACAAAGTTTATAAGACCTATAGTTGCTTGTTTGCAACCGGTTGCAAAGAAGAAACCTTTGGTGAAAGACCTGAATAAATGGTAGGTAAAATATCTAACGCGATTAACTTTTCGGTGTGCAGTTGACTGGATCTTAATAAATAGGAAGTTAAATGTGGAATAATTGCAACGGTGGAAAAGGAATTTTTTTCAAGAAAATTTATTTAAAAAATAATAGTGGATGGAGGTCGTTTTGAGAGGAAATGGTAGGGTAAATTGAGTGATAGAAAATAAAAGGTTAGCGAAGACGAAAGCTGAAGGTATTCCCTGCTTTAAATAGCATGAAAGAAAGCAGAGGATATTAAAATTTAAATGAGTATAGCGAAAAAAGTGTGGATTGTTTAGGGTGGATGGGAAAAAATGGCTGGCACTATCTGTAAAACAACTAATATTGCTAGAGATGATGATTGTAATGGAACTAGTACCGCGATGCATTTAAGATTATTCTGGTGTTATTAGGAGCGACGATTAAAGGCTCCTGTATTTTAAAGGCTCATGTATTTCACTCATTCGGATTTTAGGTTCTTCAACTTCTTAGGCCAAAAGCGTACCGTTTAAACTAACTCTTAATCTGAGACAAACACAATAACCAACCCAACTACTTGTGAGTCATATCATATAGTGAATCCTCCTCCGATGAGGATAGATAGAGTTTATGATCCTTGAAAACTGGCATCGGGTCGGTGTGGTGGCTAGTGTACTGACCTTTGATCTTGAGGCCTCGGGTTTGAACCTAGCAGTGGCATATTTTTCATTGTTATATGAATACTTTCCTTCCTCTTAGACTATACCCTGTCGCAGTGGGATCGAGGCTGACATTTTCCCGTGACCCCTAGAACAGGAGCACTGGCAGGAGCAATGGATGTCACTCTTAGCAGCGACACGCATCTTAGTAGAAACATCACCATAGGCATAGATACGTATGACAAATGCCGGGGGACATAGGGAGATACCAACTAGATAACATCATGGTCAGGTAAAGATTCAGGAACAGCATGAAAAATTTGCATAGTTTCCCAGGTGCAGATGCTAACTCCGACAGTAATTTAGTGGTGATGAAATGTGAAATGAGATTAAAAAGTAACTAATTCTGAAGATTCGGGAGATATGGAGTGGAAGCGAAACATGATAACACAGAAAGAAAAAATATGAGCCAAATCCACAAAAATAAACTTTACTACGACCCGGGTTTCACTGTATTAATCCCTTAAATACTATAGCTACTAACAATCTAGTTGCATAAGACCTATAGTTGCTTGTAACAGGGTTTCACTGTATTATGCACGTCAAGTGACGATGCTGTAATACAGTGAAACCCGGATAGTAGTAAAGTTTATTTTTGTGGATTTGGCTCGTGTTTTTTCTTTCTGTGTAATCGAGATTAAAAAGGTTGAGAGTTGAAAAGAGAATAAAAAAGTTAGACATAGGAGCACTGATTGGAACGAAGCGAAGGAAATATTAGGAGCTGGTGAAATGTGTGGTGAAATTTCCTCCTCTATCTTGATGCATAGGATGCATCAAGATAGAGGAGGAAATAGGAACAGTAGATGAAGGGTTGGAGATAATAAAGAAAGTGTATAAGAAGAGCGAGCTGAGAAAAAATTGTAACAGTAGACGCTAGGAGAATCAAAAAATTATGAATAACAGCAGAAATAAAGAACAAATCGAGGAAAGAAGGAAATGGAAAAATGTTAACACAGATCTTGGCAGAAGACTTAGGAGAGAAACAAAGGGAGTGAGAGAAAAGTGTTGGAGTCGGTAATGTGAGGAGATGGAGAGGCTCCAGAGAGAAGGAGAATTAGACACTGTACTCAAGGGTCAGAATGTTGTTGGACATCAAGAAATGGAAAACGGTACCGTATATTAAAGACAGAAGGGGAAATGTAGCAATGAATTCAGCGTAGGTGGAAGGAATATGTCAAAGAACTCGACGATAGCAAAAATAGGCATAGGAATTTGGATGTAGAAGAGGAAAAATACGTTGATCAGGGTGAGGTGGGCCCAGAAATACTGGATAGTGATCAAGAGAAATTGGATAGTGATACTGGATAGTGATAAAGAGCCATTGCGAGAAATGAAGGCGGGTAAAACTGTGGGGATAGATTACATCCCAGCTGAACTTCTGAAGAATCTAGGAAGAGATGGAAGGGAGGGATTACATGGGCTTATCCGTAGAATATACGATGTGAGGGTTTGGTCGGAGGATTTAGTAAAAACCGTGCTAATACCTATACCGTAAAATGGGATGGAGCATTTTAGTTATCTCGCTACTGTGTTGGGGGAAAAGGGATGCAGTAGCATTGAATTGAGAAGAAGAATTGCATTGGCAAAAGAAGCTGCTAATCGTAGGAGAGAGCTAATGACAGGGGAGTAAAGCAGGGAAGTGAAGAATGACTGGTGAAAAGTTTAATATGGAACGTTGGGACGATTAAAACATGCGGGACATTACGAAATGTTCACCGGCTTAATCGGGTCTTGGTTCCAATCCAGTAAATGATAAAGAAGAAGAAATTGGGACTCGATTGGGCAACGCTAAGGGGTCGTGCTTCAAATCATGAAAAATAACAAATTTTCCTTAAAAAATACATATTTCCCTAACTTCCAGGGGCCTGGTGGTTGCGTGTTTCCGCGGTAGGAGAGTCACAGATGGTTCCAGTAATGGTGTGTCGTCAATTACGTGTTCGACTTGTGCGTCATCTTGCATGCATTTATAGTTAATTTTATCTTGACAATATCGCTGTTTTCGGCGCAAAAAGTCATTCAGTCACAGTCACTAGGTGTCAGTCAGTCAGTAAAGTATTTCCCTTTAATAACTTCCAATTTTGGAATAAAAAATCCACATTTATTTTTAACAGGTCATGGAAAGCAATTTGTTTTCATCTTGAAAATTACACAAGTTGTTTTGAAAAATGTGAAGCCGATAACTTAGAAACAACTGTCTCAAACGAAACTTGAGTGCGACCGTAACATATTCAATTATGCGAGGATCACGGTTACCTAGAATAAATGATTGAAATTTACATTTTTAATTATATTAATTTTAATATGCCTATGTTAATTATTATTATTAATTTTAATTTTAATGAATAATATCAATTTTAGCACTAAGTATCCACAATGGTCACATTTTAAAGGACACAATGATCCCTCTCAATTATGAATCAACCCGTTCGCTTCAAGATGAACAGAGACTCACGCTTTTAACAGTTCAAACAACCAAGCGGGGATTATAAGAAGCTCCTGGAGCTGATCATCTTGTTTCTAGTCGGTATCGTTCCTGGGAAAACACATTCAAGAAACCAAGAGCAATCCATAAAACTTGGTGAATAGCAAAGGCATTCATTGTATTGTGTCAAAATAAGAATGAACACTTCAATTTGACAGCTGGGCTCGAGGTCATCTTCCATGTGTGCATCTTCGTTACCTACTAAGGGCCAGTTTGATGCCGAGGCGCCTTTTGCAGTGGGGGCACCACGCAATGACTTTTAGTTCCTTTAAATTTTAGCTCGGAAGAAAAAAGTGACTGAAAGACTGGAAGACAGCCTATGTCAAATTGGTAGAGCATCATTGGCACTTGTATGACGTTCTCGACGGACTCACTTTATTCCCTTATGTTTCATTGCATGAAAAACGCGAAATGATGAAAAATATGAATGAGAAGTAAGGGAAGTAGAGTCCCCAGGCCAAGGCAGATAACTAGGTCCTTTACCTAGTTCTAAACTGGCTTCTTTGGAAAAAATACTGATTCCCTTTATTTCAACAATTCATGTTTAGTGCAGGATCAAGATTTGAGGATGAGAATGAATATTATCGGGCAAGACTGCGAATTAACGTCAGAGTGTAAAATGACATGGCTGAAAAACGGGTTACATAGCTCACAAAGTTCCTCAAGATTTGCAGCTAAAACAAAGATGAACAGCAAATGTAGTATTCGTTAGCAGTTGCCTCTGACCATAGAAATAAATATGATGAAAAACTGAAGAGAGGCCCAAGCAACGTTTGGTCTGTGTGGTCATCCTTAAAGAAAATAACAACAATTTATATTTCAGCATAAGGAATTCCATTACTGTTTGGCTGCTCCCAATGCACAGCGTCGTAGCCGCCGACAAGACCAAAAAATCATTACTCTTCCCCCTGCCGCAACCCCCATCGGGCAAAGACTTAATGGTATCTGTCAATTCTGGAGTCTCGTGGACTCACCTGAAACGTACACCCACCCGACCGACAGGCCCCTGGAAGTTAAATAAATATGTATTTTCTTGGGAAAATCGTTATTTTTCATAATTTGAAGTTCCTGCGCGATCCCTAAACGTTGTGAAATCGAGTCCAAATTGTTTCTTCTTTATCGTTACTAGATAGCAACGAAGAACCGATTAAGCCAGTGAACATTTTGAAAAGTTCCGTTTTTGTAATCACTCCAATGAGGTGCGGAAACAGGGGCTTTGTGGAAAGAAGATGTAAATAAACTTAGGGATTCTGAGATGTGGGTGTGGATAAGAATGGAGAGAGTAGAGTGAGTGGAAAGGAGGGCGAACGATGTAGTGGTGGTAGTAATTGTAGAGGAGAGGAAAGAAATTTGACAGATGAAATTAGGAGAAGGTAGAAAAGAGGATGGAGAAGTTGATGAAGGCCGATGGTGTTTTGAGAGACGTGATTGAAGGATAAATGTTGGGTAAGCGGGGAAGAGGGAGGAGAAGAACGGGTAGCTTGGATATAATGATGGGAGTTAGATTGTATAAGGGGCTGAAGACCTTCCTTCACCGGTAGAAAACTAATGATAATAATATAATCACTACTTACTATGTGGATAGAAATTCGAGTACACTTCTCCCTCCTCGCATGGAACGTTAAGCTGATAAATCTCCTGCATAAATTTAAGGTGGACAGGTCCTCTGAAGATGTGACAAATATATTAGAAATATGGCAGGAGACATCATGGCAGGTTATATCATGATGGTTAAATTAAAGAGATTGATAGTAAGACATAGAGGCTCAAAAATTCATTTTCCCAAGCGCGAGCAGGGGAGTAATAGATTAAACCGTGAAGATACATTAGGCTAGATACATTAGGGGAAATTAGGCTAGATATTGTAGATTCCAATGCAGAAGAGTAGTATGTGGTGATTTTTTACACATGAACATGTTTTAATATTTCTAACGTACGTATTTTCTTGGAAATATAAGTTAATTAATTGATTTATTAGTGAAAATGCCTGACTAATCAATAATCATTACATTACTTTGTATGTACTAACAAGGTAGTGCCATTTACAGCTAACATTTAACGTTTTCTATGAATGCATATTTAATATTTTCTGCAAAGCAGTAACAGGATAATTGGTCTTAATTGCACGTAGGTGGTGGTCGCGGACTAGTATTCTTGTATGTCTGCAGGCAGTAAGTGTAAATTTAGTCATCTCTGATTTAAAACACGTACTTGGTGATGGTTCACCCCCTGCCTCACACGCTTGCGGTGGCTTTCAGGGTGTTGTGTAGAATTAAATGCAGGAACTGAGAACGTGAATATTCTAGTAGAGCAACAGACGAAGATTATTCTTGACAATAATAATTACACAATGTCTGTGCATAATACTGTATGTGAAGCTATTATATTTTTATGAATTAAAATATACTTTTATGTATATAAAGTTAGTTAAACCGAGTGTTTAATTGCACGTAAAGCTATGCTGTTTATTTTTTTGAAATAAGTCCAAAAGTAATGGAAACTGCCCTCATATGATAATTACTTTATCACTCGCTTATGATTCACATATCGGGTTTTGCTCAGCTTTCTCAAAAAAACTCATCATCATCATCATGGGTCAACAATCCATTGGTTTGACGCAGCCCTCCACTCGATTATTCTATCGGCCAACCTCTTCATATTAACGTAGTTCCTCTCTTTCATGTCCTTTACGACCTGTTCTATATAACTCATACCAGGCCTGCCTTTTCCATTCTTCTCGTCCACTTTTCCTTCGATGATTGTCTACATGGCCTTCACGATGGCCTATCGTGTCTTAAGATATGGCCGATTAGGTGGTCCCGTCTTCTTTTTATAGTTTTCAGCAGACTTCTCTTTTCTCCCACTCCTCTTAGGACTTCTTCATTTGTCACTCGGTCGATTCATTTTATCTTTATCATTCTTCGATAGCACCATATTTCGAATGCTTCCACCCTTTTCTTCTCCGCTGCTGTCATCGTCCATTTAAAAAAATGCGAAATTTATAACGAATTGTGGTGAACCCTATTTCTTTTAAAAATTTTTGACCCATGATAAGCTCGCCAGAGTCCTAAAGACCCCTATAATATTCTATCCGTTATGTTCTCCTCATTGCCCATTTGCTATTTGGTGGCAATTATTGAATTCTGACGCTCAATCAGTCTTAACACATCACTCTGGGGAATAATACTCGCGAAGAAGAATTCTAAGAAATTTTAGCTCCGGAAGAAATTGATAGGTACATTAAAATCTTAATACAACAAACTTTTTATTCATACCTTCGATATCTGGTGAAGCATATGCCGTCATGATATTGAAATAGTGTAGTTAATATTTATGATGATGACTCAGTGATGTCGACAAAAATGGCGATTTTCTTTCATTAGATGTGTGTCAGTTACAAACCCCGCAGACTTATCTTGTCATCATATGAAGCACTGACTTATTTTCATCTCTACATCCACCACCTTAGAAGGCTTCGCAATTCAATTTAAATTCTGCAGATAGCAGCCACACTGATGTCATAATATGATTTCCGACCGCTTATAATTTACCAAGTTAACCTGATATGATAAAGAAGCGCAATACTATGCAACCATCATATTGGGGTGAGAACTGATTTTCCAATATATTTAGGTACTTTTCGAACATCGCGACTCCTGAATCACGAAATTTTTTGTAGATTCCGAACCAAAGTGCACCAAAAAAAACGCAAAAACCGTTGGTTTCTGTCTTTCAGTCCGAGGTATGATTAAAATAAGATGAGAAGGAGGGAAAAGAAGCTATCTTAAATCCACCCCTCTTGCACTCGTTCTCTATAGCTGTCCAATAAATTTAATTCATACATCCAGTTAATTAGTAACTTAGATGGCAACATTATTAGACCATATGCTGAAATATAGGCTTACGATTTCATAAGTAAGTTCCAAGACAGTATTTAATAAATAAAGACAATAAATTTACTGATGACGTTAAACATTTTGCGAGCTCCGACTTACTCTGGTAGATTGGAGCACGAGCATAAAACTAGGGAAATGAATTGCCGAAACGGCAGATTTTAGATGCATAATTTTCTCGTACGATTAGAGATCCGAATACTCGTGAATGACTTCAATGATATATACACAAGCTCGTCGATAGGTAGCCTAGGTAGTTATATATTGGTATAAGGACTTTAAGCTAAATCAACCAGTAGCACATTTATTCATGCTTGTTCTGCTTTTTAAATCTTTTGTTATTTGTTGTAAATTGGCTAAAAAATAACAAAAATCCTCTTTAAGCATAATAGGTTATGTATGCTTGGTGACGATTCACTCCCTGCCACAAACCTGTAGGGTGGCTTGCAGGATACTATGCTGATATACATGGGGTTGCTAGTCAGCTACTGCTGCTAGTCAGGTACCCTTTTGCTAATCAGAGACATTACCCAGCATTTTAAAACCTCAACTTGCCCCTCCTTAAAAAAATGAACATTTGTATCTCGGTTCTCATACTCTCACTGCCAAAAGTGACCGCTACTGCTCATCGTTTACGAAATTTGCCATCACAGGTCTCCAATAAAATAGATGATCGCTTCATGATGGTTGCCAAAGTATTTTGAAAAAGTAGGAATCAAAAGGTGTACCTGATCTCTCACCACGTAAACAGCACATCGAGGGCACAGTGGGGATAGGGATCCGAATGTGTATTTCCCTCACCGCCATCTTGGTAGCTTCTTGTTTCCTCGCAGGGTCAGAGTTAGACGACGATATCCTTGCGACGGAAGGTAACCAGAGGTCACCACGCTCGTCACTGGCACTCACGGAAGTAATCGGGAGTTGGGTGAGGGCACACGCTCGCGACTTCACCTCTCGCACTGGAGTCCTTCGATTGCGAGGCTTGGGTCTGTCGACAGCGGAGCCAGGACGATCGAACAGTTGGCTAAAAAGGCGACTAAGGAAGCCAGGTGAGGACGCTACGTCACCGGGGCTAATAGGGATCACGGGGACGGGGGTTTGGAGGATTGCTGGAGAAACCACAGGGGCTGGAAGGGGGCCGCAAAAAGGATTACGGAGACGCAACTCCCTCCGAAGCAGTTCAGCGCCCCGTGCGACACGGTAGCGTCCCCGAGCAGGAAAGAAATCAGTTGGCACGACATCACGGCAAGGGGGTGAGGTGGACTTCACAGCCATCCAAGGGGTTCGGCCAGAACGGAGAAGGAGGGAATACTGCAGGCAAAACAAATATGAAGGGCAGGCGTGAAATTTGACTAGTTTAGAGAAACAATGCGTTGGAATTTTCCAGAGGAAACAGGCTCACTGGACCAGGGATCGACCGGGAACATTTTATTTTGCCAATGCACAGACGAGTAGAGTAGATTAGATACTACACTATGCAGGATTCCTGATACGAAAGCAAAGATTTAGGGTGATTTATACGAGTAGCAATCATTCGGTGGGAAGCGACCGGCAGTAAAGGTCATTTACCACATTTAGGATAGGTTAGTGCTTGGGTAGAGTTTAAAATTATTAAGGGAACATAGGAAGGGTAGAGAGAAATCCTGTGTTGGTGTTAACCTACTCTTAATGAAAGGCGCCAAGGAGTTCACGGTGTATCGTCCCATCCGACGGACGGTGCACTGAACTGGGAGTGCTCTCCACGATGCACTCAATGGGGGAGTTTACTCGGAACCGGAATCGCTATTTTGTACCACATCAATCCGATCTCCTTGATTTATTTATTAGCTAATCTTCTTTCGCAAATGCGGGCCATCAGGGGTGGTACTCATGAGGCGGAATTGGGCTTCAAACAAGGCAATCTCCGCGAGGAAAATGAAAAATCGCTAAACATAAGACACCACAAAAAGATCCTACTCGGCCGCTCTCTCCGGCTAGCATATGCATTGAAAATAGCCACATCGGCAAGCGTAAGGTTAGTGGTTCGATTCCCGGTTCTGGAAACCTTGTTCCTCAGGCAATTTTCAACTCACCTCCTGCAGCAGATTGAAATATTTCAACACCACGATGGGCATCGGTTAACTCCCAAGAAACGGAGAAGTAGGGTCTCCAATTTCGCGATGTCTTACTAGTACCTGATGGTGATTTCAAGGCCCCGTTACGGGACGTAACCCTGAAGAGGCGGAAGAGAAGAGTTTGAGAAGAAATAGTTGTTTTTTTTACAATGGCCCAAAACAGCTACATATAGTCCTTACATGGGCTTTAAAACAATACTTTTCCCTGAAACTATGAATATTTAAATACAGCGAACAAGGGCGGATCTAGGATTTTTTTCTGGGAAGGGCACAAGGGTCAGACGGGCAAAAAGTCCTCTCATATTTGGGATTAACAAACAGAATACGACAATTACTGTACAACATATACTCTTTATTTTAATACAAAGGTTATTAATATGAAAATATTCTTAATTTAAATATATAATAACGATAGTTTTCTTCTATGTTTCCTGCTGAAGATGCCCCATACTTCGTTATCGTTCATTTTTGACACAATATCTTGATGGATATGCATTAAAGCCAGTTCATTCAAACGACCTTCTGTCATTCTGCTGCGAAGATATGTTTTTAATCGGCGTAAGGTGGAGAAAGATCGCTCGGCGGTGCAAGTAGTCACAGGAAACGTGCACAACAATTAATACAGTGTTCTAATATTTGGCAGCGCCATTGATTTTTTAGGCATCTGCTGGAGACTTTGGCATAATATTTTCTCTCATCTCTTGCCAAATTTTTAGCTCTCCCTTCAAAGCTAAAAAACAAGGAAGGTCCTCTTTATGTAGTACTTCAGCACCTTGCAAAACATCCTCAATATCTTCGTTACTGAAGTTATGGGACAGCAGCTTTTCAACTGTCCGAGTTTTTGCAGCTGAATGTTAGGGAACCTTGACGATATTCCCTTTAACAAATAATCTAGAAAAGGAATATATATTATAAGTCGGTATTACTCTTCAATAGACTCAGTCTGAATATTCAACCTATTTATTTGACGACCGGTAATTCCACGGACCATGAT
This sequence comes from Platycnemis pennipes, assembly GCA_933228895.1. Lineage (NCBI taxonomy): Eukaryota > Metazoa > Arthropoda > Insecta > Odonata > Platycnemididae > Platycnemis > Platycnemis pennipes. The sequence goes on from OW121846.1 coordinate 142,087,563, forward strand.
TTCTGTACCCATTTCATTTGAAAGGCCTCAGCCATATTGAAATGTTTTTTGAATGCATCCGTGCTAGTTTCACGTTGCATCTTGAGACTGGCTGTGGTCGTATTGACAAGCTGAACTGCAGAAAGAATATCAATTTCAATGGCTTGTGATGATCGAGATAAAGACAGCGTGATTCCTAAAACATCACCGAGGATTACCAAGTTTACAAAAAATTCCGACGACATGATAGCTTGGAGCAGCGAAAATGCAGGTGTAGAATTTCTGACCCCTTCTTCAGCCATATTTTGAAAAATTCCAAGAAGGCATGGCAAGACGTCCAAAAATGTCAAAACAGCTTCATGTTTTTCCACCTATCTGGTCTCACACATTTTTTTATTATATTTTGTTTTTCCTTTGGCAGATGAACTTGCATTTCGTCCATGAGGAGATTTATTCCTTGAGCTGACTCACGAAAGAAAGTTGCTACACTTGAGATAACCCCTACGGCACTTCTTATGCTGGGTACGGTGCAGGCAGTACTGATAGCTAAGTTGAGTCGGTGGCTTGCACAATGAGTAAAAAAGGCTGAATGTTAGGTATGCATGCCTGAACACCTTTTATTTTACCACTCATGTAGGCTCCTCCATCGTATGCTTGACCCCGGCACAATGTCATGTCCAGGTTAAGGTTTTCGATCGCCTTCAAAAGATACTGAGCAATGTTTTCTCCAGTAAATTTATCAAATTCGGCAAACATGATAAAGTCCTCTTGTATTTAATTTTTATCTACATCGAAATAGTGAATACAAATGGTCAGTTGCTCACAGACAGAAACATCTGTGGCCTCATCAGCTATATAGTAAAATATTTGGTCTTTTTAATGTAGTTTGCTATTTTGGTTGTGATTAATTCCCCTCAGCACTCAAACAAGTCATTTTGTGTCGACTTGCTAATGTAGGAAGCGTTTTTAGCACTCGTTTTTACGTGTTCATGCAGTATCTCATCTCCAGCATCGATTCGGGACTTCAATAACGTTCTGAAGTTGCCTTCTCCGTCGGAACTTTCTGATTCTAAATCACCATCATCCGAGTGACCCCTCAATGGTATGTTTCGAATTCTACATCTACATCTACATCTACATAATACCCTGCAAGCCACCACAAGGGTGTGTGGCAGGGGGTGATTGCTCACCAAACATGCACTACATATCATGCATAAAAAAGGAATAGTATTAATATAGTAGTCAGAACTACACTATTTAAAAAAGATAGAAATTGCAAAGAAAACATGCAAAAACATTCTGTTAGTAGGGTTAGCTTTAAGTACTCATACCAACATGCAGCTACCAATGCTATTCATTGCTACTCTCCGATAGGACATATTTACCGTTATTCGTATCTCTAATTGTGCGAGGGAAAAAGGACATTTTGAATCGGTCAGTTCGGCAATCAATTCCTCTAATTTTATGATTATGGTCCAGTCTACCATAGTAAGTTGGGGTTCGTAAAATATTTTTAACATCATCACTGAAAATATTGCCTTGGAATTTGTTTAAGAGATTAAGTCTAAATTTCAACCTGCGATCTGACAATGATTCCCATTTCAATTCATTTAATAGACTGGTTACGCTAACATAATTATCGTATCGTCCCTTTACAAATCTTGCCGATCTTCGCTGCACACGTTCAAGTTCATTACTTAGACCGATTTCGTAGGGATCCCATACACTGGCAGCATATTCCAAATGAGGTCTAACAAGGGAAAAGTAGCTGATTTCTCGTACATGATCGTCACATTTACCCAATACTCTTTTAATGAAACCCAGTTTACGATTAGCTTGACCAATTATTTCACGTATATGTTTACCCCAGGAAAGGTAATGTGTCAGTCTTATTCCAAGATATTTAATGGATTCCACGTTTGTTATTTCATTATTACTTATTTTGTATGTGCTAGGAGGAGAACTATTCTTTTTCCAAAAATTCATTACTACACATTTTTTAAAGTTTAATTCTAACTGCCATGTATCACACCAATTTTCGATTGCTTGTAGGTCATCATTTAAATATTTCTTATCGTTTGGGCTTAGAATTTCCCTGTACACAACTGCGTCATCGGCAATTAGACGAAGCTTACTTTTTACCACCTTACTGATATCATTAACAAGCTGACTCGGCCACGCGTTGCTGTGGCTCAATCTGGTTAAATGGAAAGCGCACGTTTATAGTATGTTTAATTTCACAATTCTTATGGGTATACAATATATCTCAGCTGATCGATTGTTTTTCAGCTGGACACGCATATTTGTATATAATTATAACGTCTTTACATGTCGTCACAAAGTAGAATATTTCAGGCAAGCATTTATTTCATCCGCTAGTGTCAATCGAGGAATTACAGGTAATGTTTGCCTGAAATGTCGTGCAAGCAGTATTAATGCGTTCTCAAATGGTCTCAGGATTCCACGGAAATCTTGCAATGATCGATCCGGAGCCTCGAGCGATGCTTTGTGCACCATTGTGCATTCATACCAAGCAATAAGTTGGCATTTCTGAAATATTTGTCCCATGCCGGATGATTTGAATATGTTGCACGTGAGTGTTTCAATGAATTGCAAGTTCAATGGGATGCACATCCCGTCTCCAGTGTCGATATTGTATTATCGATATTGTACAAACCTTCATGAAGTGAACAAAACCACTAACCAAAGCTTCATGGAAATTGGATGAATGTTGTGGTAATGCATGAAGTTATCAATATTGTATAGATACAGTATCGATATTGTAATGATACTTTATAAAACTTTGATAAAAAACACCTAAATAATTTCACCTCAATTTTGTATCAACAATGTATCGATGTATCCATATTTTATCGATATTATATCGATACAGTATCGACATTGAATTATAGATTTTGTAGAAACCTTCGCGGAGCGTACTCAATAACTTTCCAAAGTTTCATGGCGATCCGATGAATGGTGTAGTAATGCATAAAGGATAAACACATTACATACATTCGATACAGTATCGATATTGTAACGATACTTTCTTTTAAAAAAACTAAATAATTTAACCTCAATTTTGTATCAATAATGTATCGATTTATCGATACTTTAGCGATATTATATCGATAAAGTATCGATATTGAAATATCGATTTCGTAGTCCTCTTTTCAGGAATGTACTCAACTTCCCAAAGTTTCATGGCGATCCGTTGAATGGTATAGTAATGCATAAAGGACACACACACAGACACACAGATGTACAGAAGGAACAGGAGTGGACCTATCACACTACCTTGCGGGACACCCGAAGTGACTTCAATTTTCGGTGAGGTAACACCGTCCAAAACAACCCTTTGAACTCGATCATGTAGAAAATCACGTATCCAAGATATAATTTTATTGTCGAGCCCATAAGATTTTAATTTCAAAATTAGTTTGCTATGAGACACCTTGTCAAAAGCTTTTTTGAAATCTAGAAAAACAGCATCCAATGGAATATTATTTTCGCCAGAAACTAAAATATCGTGGGAAAAGAGAGCAAGTAGAGTTTCACATGATCTGCTCTTCCGGAAGCCATGCTGAAAGTAGGACAACAAATTCTGGCTATCTAGGTGCCCCATGACTGAACTGACAATTATATGTTCTAGGACCTTGCATGAAATGGATGTGAGAGATATTGGTCTGTAGTTAGATGGCTGCTCCCTCATTCCTTATAATATAATTATTTTTATAATGGGTATAAGTTTTTTACGATTCCCTTCAATTGTTTTCATTTCCTGGCATCTCATTTGGACAACAACGTCCATTGAATTTTGAAGAACGTTAAAAGAATATGGGAAGACTTTACATCTTGAGACATTATGGTCTGATGAAGGCAATCGTTGAGGGGCAGGAAGAATGGCAAACGTAGTCTCGAACCAGTTATATGGAGCAAGTAGTAAAGAATGTGAAATAGAAGAATCATATAAATATGAAGAATCGAATGGAGAGCTGCGTCAAACCAATCCCAGAAGTGATGACTAATGATGATGAGTAAATAAATAACGAAATACAACTGCGTGTAAGATCGAAAGATAAAATTATATGGAAGAGAAAGTTAGCATATTGAGGTAAGGTTGTATGTAGTCGGTGAGGAGATATCAATTTCAGAAGAAATGGTAAGGTTGGAATTAAAGGAAGGGTCTTCATCAAAAAATCTGTATCTTTGTGATACGGCGATCACCAAACGTATCCCACGATCGAAAAGCACATGTTCTTCCCTTTACGTTTGATTTCGGTGGTGTTATTTCCATTTTGGATCCTAATATCACGAGTAAAGCGAATGACATGCATGTTTTCGTCCTCATATTCTTGGACGCCTTCCAGCCGTTCGAAACAGCCATCGATACTTGGTTTATTGCTGAGATCTATCTGCCTCAATGGTAGAGGAAATATATATGTCTTCGCCATTTATTTTTCGAACAAGAATGAAGTCCAAGGAGCGAAAACTTTTGTAAATTTCTCCTCTTCATCTTTTCCCCTCATCATCCATCATTCTGTCAGCCGAACACCAATGCGTTCCATTAACTGACTCTTCCGGTGAAAGAAATAAACGTCAGAGCACTTTTGGAATTATCTCCATCAATATATCGCTTCCACGAAGCATTCAACAACCTTTTTTAGGGGTCGCTATTACTACTTTCTATGACAATGCCATTCACTGAATTTCCCTTCTCTTTTCCCTCTCTCTTACCTTCCTTCGCATTTCATCATACCTTCCTTTCATACGTTTTTTCCTTCTCAGCATCATCTTGTCTGTGTTTTTAAGTATGTGCCGACACTTACTGGCGCTTCAGGCCAGGAGGAACGGCATTAGGATAGGAATGGACGGGTAGGGAGGAAGGGTGGAAAGAAACCTGATGTCGGCATTAGCATCCTCTTAACGAAAGGCGCCAAGGGGAACACGACTAAACGTCCCGTCCGACGGACGGAATACTGAGATCATATACTCTCCACAAACCACTCAAGCAGGGGAAGGTTTACCTATGAAAAATATCCGACACTTCCGGGTTTCGAACCCGGGCCTTCTCACCTTGGGGTTGGAGGCCAGTACTCTGACTAATGCACCATCCCAACCCCATTATCTGACCCATTTGCACGGATGGTGACCTAATAAAAAAAATACTACCACTTCCAAGGGTTAGTGACACCACCCCTGCCACACGTCCTTTCAGCGACGTTCAGGGAAACATATAAACATGCCTTTTATCTTCATGATCCCGACACTATTACATCCATATCTGACTTCTTTAAATTTTATCCACCAGACTCTTCTCATTACCTAATCTATCCAAGATCTCATACGTCTTCCACAAGGATCGGATAATAGCACTAAGGGCCGTATGCAGAGACGTCCCTGTAGGGCTAACCGTACCGATGTGACGTCAGAAGTAGGGTGGACCGATCCGACACCGTATTCTTAGTCGTTACTATATGGTTGTCGGGTCAACTCTCCCTGCAAATAAGCTTTCGTAAACCGTTCCCTCCCGATAAGTTATAGGGTGGTCTGGGGTACCCTACAACTGTAAAGGGATGGTTTTCCGAGCCAAAGATGGCGGAATGCGTACATCGCCTCTGGATTTTGGCAAATGTTTCTAGGCGCCTGTCGAGGTAAGTGCTTCAAATGTGTTTACCATTATGTTTTTTCAGCCTGGCAATGTTTATTTATTTCATTAGATATGCCTGTTATAATGAAACATATGGAACGTCCGATAAATGTTGCGCCTGCAGTTGTTATGTAAACAAATGCCGCACGGTACCGTAACTTCTACTATGGAAGACTTTCGAGCTTTTGCGAGGTATGTGATGGAGGAGCCTTATGAATACAAAGGGAGGATATGCATTGGACACAGCATCGGTCTTCTTGCTCTCCAATATGTTTTTCCTTTGGACGATGAGGCTAACCAATAACTTCGTCTTCTCATTGTTCAGCCTCATTATCCGCTTCGCACTTTCTTCCGCCATGTTGTACCTCGTGTCCTCGTTCTCGTCTTCTCGTCGCAATCAGCGCAATGCATTGTGGTCACTAAAAAGTCACACGAAACGTCACCGAAGCATGACGTAGGTATGAAAATGTTAGCAATCTATGCGAAATCCCGACTTCGTAAAGTGTCGGGTGCGCAGGCAACCGGGTCGGGTGGGTTACGTTGTAGGGACGTTTAAGAATACAAATAGTAGGGACAGTTCCACCGATAACTCTACCTTCAGCTGCCACCCTATGGCGAGTAGGGAAAGTGACAGTTTCGTCTCTGCATACGGCCCTAAATCTGGTAATAATGCTAGAATGCTGGCCTCCCTCTCTGAGGTTCCGAGCTCAAATCTCAGGGGAGGCATTTTTTTCAATGGGCAGGATGTGTCTCTGTGTGGAAAGCCCATATGCTCAGTACTTCATCCGTCATTAGGGACGTTAATGATCGAACTCTTGGCGTTTTTTTGTTAAGAGCAGGCCAACCCAACGCCGGGTTTCTCTACAATCTTCCTCCGTTCTTTGCGTAATCCTATTTCTTCCCTAGTACCCACCTATGCTTAATGGCGTGAGTGACCTTAGTTTTTGGTCGTCCCCCCTTAATAATAGCTCTAACTAGCTTTCTGTCGCCATTAAGCCGAAAAGCTTTCAATCTGCGCACATTTCCTTTCATCATCGAGATCACGTTTTACGATCATATGATCGTTAGCTCCACGACTGAGTTTTACCGATTTTTTCTTGACCTTTTCACCCAAAGTCCCAATCATAAACGCCCTCCTTTTGGCAATCTCTCTTCTTGTGCGGTCATTTTGTATAACAAACTACGGTCCGCCCAGATACTTACGCATGCTCTGCCGTACTTGAATACTTTTCTTACACTCCAGTGTTCTGCACTCTACGTCTTGCACTCCAGTCCGCTCCTACTTTCTGGATTCGGAACATAAAAAATTGCTTGGAGAATCCTTGCCACTACCGGGATTCGTCCGCTGACCCTCTGGATGGGAAACCAGTGCTATAGCTTCCTCATCAACCCGATGTTGTCTTAATTTAATTTAATATCGTATTGTTTTCTGCAACACCTATGCGGTGTATTTTCATTCCTTTCTTATTGTCTCGTTTTTGCTTTTCTTTTGAAATTTAACAAAAATGCGTTAATATTTTTGTATCACCTGCGTATTCATTGATATGATATATATCTTGTAGTCTCGATGTAGATAGAGAATCTGATAGATCTTAGATAGATAGTCTTGCGCACTCCAATTATGTTCCTAAGGGATACCTTTTCCCGGAATAATAAATTTCATTTCATTTCACTACCGCATGATATACAAGAAGGAATTTCCGCTCTTTTTTCACCTGATGTAGATGTATCTATATGGAACCCTAGATGGCGGGCAAAGTTTTATTTGTGCGGAAGACTGAACCGATATATTTCATTGATGCGACAAAATTTTATTGCCACAAGAGCCATATTTTTTCCTTCTGATTTTTTGTAGTTCTAGCGGTATTTCCCCTATCGTCTTTCAGCACTTTCTGAATCAGCCGTCGTGGCTAAAATCACAATTTTTTATTTCCAATATGTTCTCCACTGATGTGAATTCACTCTTCCTTTCCCGACGCTAACTAATAATAAATCTGAAGAATTGCAATATTCATATATTTCCTTTCATTTCTACAGTATTGGCTTGAAATACTTCACCGCCATTACTGATTTTTGACTATGATGTTTCTCTCAATTTTAAACTAAAACACAATACATAATGAATGAAGAATAAACTTGGTATTACCACAGTTATTTATCTCACACTACGACCATGGTTTCGACGATTAACGTCATCATCAGGTACAAATTACAGAAATGTTGTCACTTATATACAGTTGAGGTTGGTGGGGGGGGGAGAGGTTTTCTGCTCGTAAAGGTTGGCGGGGAGATGTGGATGCGAGGGGGAAAATGTGGATGGTTGGAATGAGGGAGAGGGGGGGAAAAGTGGGGGGGGGGGGGGCGGAGGAAGTAGAGCCTTCATTGCAATTACCAGAGTGGGTGGTGGGAAAGGGTTCAGCGGTTGAAGATAGTGGAACACAGAGGTATGGAGGTGGGGGGCTAATGGAACAGAGAGAGGTTGAGGAGGGGGGAGCGGGAGGCATACAAAAGGTCGTTTACAATGTTGCAATCAGCGTGTACACATTTTAGAAATTCCACTTGCTCTAGAGCATCTAGCCGGGGGTCTTTCCTTACAAAATGTAATTAGTCCCGGGAGAAATCACTTTCATGACTATTGTCCAAAAGATTCTTGGCAAAGTTTGAGCTTAAATTTTGGTGTTTGAAACATGCAATGTGCTCTTTCACCCTCTCATAACTTCCTTCCCGTTCGGCCGCTGAGCACTCACACTTAAGTTGGTACAAACCACCCCATTCCAACTTCGGAATAAAGTCTTTGGAATCGGAAAATAGATTTTTCAGGTTACGATTATTGTAAAAGGCGTGTCTCATGCCAACTTCAGGGAACCATAACCCTTGTTAGTTTGGAGGGACAAATTACGCAAGTTAAGAAATTTCCTCCACTTATCAACACTGTCACACTGGGAGGGGGTTCCATAAATGGTTTGGACAGCAGTGTTTTCCACTTTTTTTCGGTACAATAAATCGATGAGCTGTGCTTGGTATCCATTACTTAATGCTATTTGTTTTATAACTTTGAACTTTTTGAAAATTATCTTTGGACATAAGGATAGTGAGCAGACGGTGGAGCATGGAGTGCAACGCTTACAGTTTACGTGCAAAATGATGCCTAGATTTAGCATGAATTACTTGGTCGGTGTATGTGTCTTGTCTGAAAATGGAAAATACAAATTTATCTAATCCCTTAGAAATTGTCAAATCCAAAAAATTAAGTGATCCTTTGTTTTCTTTTTCCATCGTGAATTTTATGGAATTGTCCAAAGAATTTAAGAGGTGCAGGAAAGTGTCGAGCTGCCTCGTGGATCCTGACCACACACACAAAATATCGCCCACATAGTGATACCAAGCACAGACATTTTTCACCAAAGGTTCACAGATGTAAACAGTTCATTCTCGAAATTGTGTGGCATTTTTGGTACCCCCCCTCTACCCTCGTTGGACGTTACCCCTCGGCGGACTAATTACCCTCCGGACTTAGCCGAAGGACTTGCACGACAAGCGTAGGTTAGTCCTTTGGCTAAGTCCGGAGGGTAATTAGTCCGCCGAGGGGAGAGGGAGGCTACCAAAAATGCCACACAATTTCGAGAATGAACTGTTTACATCTGTGAACCCTTTGGTGAAAAATGTCTGTGCTTGGTATCACTATGTGGGCAATATTTTGTGTGTGTGGTCAGGATCCACGAGGCAGCTTGACACTTTCCTTAACGGCAGGCGGAGCCAACGACGCCAACAATGCCTACGATTCCAAAATGCATCGATTCACACCTGCACCAATTCACGGCCGCTCCAATCACAGCCGCTCCAATCACCTCACCACATCCGCTCTCACTTATATAGCCCCCAGACTGCGGGGGAAGACCAGAAGTTAGACCATTGTACAAGCCGTTATTTGGTGTTCTTTCGCCGGAGTCAAAAGAGTTCCTGATGCTCCAATGATAAACTTTCACCTCGCCGACTTCACCCATACCATTTTTCCCTCCCCTCAAAATGTACCTATCGACGATTTCCACGTCAAACTCCATTCCACTTTGACCTTGCCGAAGACACCCACTCCTTAAGGCGCCGTGGTACATGATTATTTTTTCGCTTTCGAGTGCTGAGATGATGGAGATAGTTTTTCCGTCGACCGGTAGAGTTACCAGAGTCGGCGCCTACCCAACCAGCCATATTTTTTTTCAGTGTCTCCTCTACGCTTTAATTCTTTGCGCAGAGGTGATGAGGCAATAACGACCCTTCCCTCTCATCCCCTCTGTCCGCGGAGTTTTCCATTGCTGACCACTAGACGCAATGTTGCCATTTCAACATACGATGGGACCAAACTGTTTGGCAGACTCCACATTATACCATGTGGCAACGTGGAATTCGCGGAAATGCGTTCGCTACGTTTTTCTAAGAACCGAGCCGGTCTGGTCCTAGTGGGGTTCGTAGCTGCAGGAGAACGCGTCCGCGGTCCAAGTCATGAATAGACTTCATTTTTCAGGGTAGCCGCGTTGATTGGTTGTTGTGACAACAGTTTAGCCGTAAGAACTGCAACAAATAGGAGGTGGTCTCAGCTGGTAGCTTGGCTTGCACGTGTTAATGTCTAAATGTGGTAATTTGAAAGTAATATACGTTTGTGCCTACTACAGACCACCCCATTCCGATGTACACTCAGTATTATAACTCGAGAAACAGATCAGGCACATTAATTCTCATACCAACGAACGACAGATTATTGAAAGGTGGAGATTTAAATACAACATCGATAGATTGGAAAACATGTAGTCATTAGTCTGGGGGTAGGGAAAAAGAAATCTGCTCGTCATTTTTTAACCTGTTCGCATAATACGCAGTACATCAAATAGTAAATTTGCATAATAGAAGGGAGAATGTTCTCGATTTACTTGCCTCAAACATCCATGAAAAAGTTATTGAAGTTAAAAATGTCGATGGAATAAGTGACCACAAGGTAGTACACGTTAAATTATCCCTCAATACTGACAAAAATGTAAAATTAAAAAGAAAGATTTGCCTTTTAAGTAAAGCAGATTTTAACGGATTTAGGCGTGACTTACAGACTTTTTTTGAAAAATTCTAAACATCAGAAAAAATAGTGATTCAGACATGGAAAGAGTTCCTCCAAATTACACGGTGAGTGAGTATAAGAGTGAGAATAGGGAACCAGGGTGGTACAACGTGGAGGTTAAAAAAATGTTTAAAACGACAACGAGTTATCCACGCGAAACTAAGAAAAATGTAGCTAATAGCGATCTACAAAAATTATCGAACGTTACATATAAAGCAGCCGCAAAAATAGCCCTTAGAAAAGCGTAAAGTGGTTTCAAGAGAAAAGTACTTGGAGAACAACTAGAGGGGAATCCGAAAGCATTTTGATCATATGTTAGGGAAGTACAGGGAACTAAAATTTCAACGGTTAATTCCTTGAAAGGGTATAGGGGCGAAATATTTAGATAAGGCTAATTTGTTGAATTATTTTTCCAGAGCGTTTTTAATCAATCTAAGCGTAGTTTGCTCGAAACAATACCAGACCGATTTCAACAAATAATGCCCCCGATCGATAATTGTATCTTATAACGGAATCGTATCCTTACTAAAAATGTTAGCCCGAACAAGAGCTCAGGTCGTGATGAAATTCCTTCTCGTGTGTATAAAGAAATAGCTCTCGAAATGGCACCGTATCTTAAAGTAATATTTAACAAATCCCTCGAAGAACACGCGGTTCCCAAAGACTGGAAGATAGCAAACGTGATTTAGTTTTTTTTTTTTAGAAGTGGCGATAGGGAACATCCATCGAATTATAAACCAATATCAATAACGTCACTGCCGTGCAAAATTATACAGCATATGATAGTTACATCAATAAGGGGACACCTCGATAGCCAGGATTTATTGATAACAAATAAGCATGGGTCCAGAAAGGGACGGTCTTGCGAAAATCAGTTAGGTCTTTTCGTTCATGATATTTTAGTTTCCGGAGAAGGTAACGTACAGGTAGACGCAGCGCTTTTAAATTTAGAAAAGCGTTTGACAAGGTTCCCCACTGTAATTTACTCGCGAAGTTAGCATCATACGGGATAGATAGTAATATGGTTGGCTGGATAGGAGATTTCCTACATGAACGCGTTCAATGAATGGTATTAGATGGTGTCACCTCAGGCGAAGCAAAAGTTACATCGGGTGTTCCCCAGCGTGATAGGCCCAATTTTATTTCTTCTCTCCGTAAATGACTTGAATACAGTAGCTAAAAATAGCAAGCTCCGTCTTTTTGCCGATGATGCAGCAGTCATCATTGGTCATCAATCCTCAGATCGGTTTGACGCAGCTCTCCACTGAGTCCTGTCGGCTAATCTCTTCATATTTACGTATTTATTCTGATGCAGTAGTGTATAAGGAAATAAGAAATTAAGAGGATAGTCATTCTTTAGCTAAGGATTTATATGCGATTGATGATTGGTGTGATAGTTGGCAGCTAGAATTAAATTTGAATATATGCGCGATAATGAACTTTGGGAAAAAGAATAACTTTCCCCAGAAAAATTATTGCATCAAAGAAAAGAAAATATCTAACGTAGAATTTATTAAATACTTAGGCGTCACCAACATTGAAGACATGCTGTGGGGGAAATACATCAGGGAAATAACTAGTGTAGCAAACCATATATCAGGATTCGTAAAAAGAGTTCTAGGCAAATGCGATGAGAGAGTACTAGAAGCTATTTTACACTTGTCAGGCCTCATTTAGAATATGCCGCTAGTATATGGGATCCGTACGAGGAAGGTATGATAAAAGAATTAGAGCGTGTGCAAAGGAGATCCACTAGATTTGTTAAAGGCCGCTATGATAATTGTATAAGTGTTACGAGTTTAATAGAAGAACTAGGCTGGGAATTACTATCAGAACGCAGGTTGAAATTTAGGTTAAACCTTTTCAGTAAATTGGAAACCGATTTGTCGCATATTTTAAGTCGATAATTCTTCTTCCCGTTACTCCACCGGATAAACCTTCGTTTTTCCCTTCTTCGGCAATTGCCATATCGTCAAATGAATCATGCAAAGTTTCATCAGCTACTGAATCGTCAATATTGGACGGGGTTTCTTCAATAGCGAAAGAAGTTCCTCCTACGTGCGACTCTGTTCCCATTATTTTGAGACGCCTGTTTCGGATAATAGAAATTTGCATACTTACACATGAATATATCATTACATTAAGATAGTGTTTTCACAAAAAATGACAATATTTACCTTTTTTCTTCCCTCCGCTTGGCCAAAAATTCACCCTTTCTTTTTTTCCTCGCCATCGAAAATGTCAAGCGACTGCCTACTTTAATTTTCCGATATCGGTACGCTTCCGATGAAATTTCGAGACTTGACAATTAGTCAGTTTGACTGTTACTAGACACCCCGAGAGCGACAACCTAAGCTGAGACTCAAGAAATAACCCGTCAGTAAAGCAGACACTCCGTCTCACTCGCCTCTGCTTCCCGCCCGCCTTCACTTTCCCTTCCCCCTAGCTCCAACACCTCAAGGTACCGTTTTAGGATATAGGGTAGAGGGACCGTGCCACTTTTTGAGTAGCGCAGTAGGCGGAGAATGTGTGAACTGTTTCGTGATTTGCACGTTGCTAGAGGCGTATCCCTGGGCTGGAGTTGGCGAAAAACATAAATTACTTTCAGAATATCTCAGCAGCGTGTCTTTTAATAAAAATCAATAATTTTCAAGGATCCAACAGACTAAGCTTGAATCTTGTACTCTATAATAACGAAAGTTAAAAAAATAGCCCCTCTGTCTCCCAATATTTGCAACAAAAAGGTCTATTTTTACATCGAGATATATTTTTAACAAGGCTTATTACGTAAAATCTAGGATTATAGAGTAATAGTTTGATACTTTCTCTTTTAATTACTGAAAACCCCATTCCGATATCTAGCTTCCTGTTGGAGCAATCTTCCTTGAAAAATAGGTCTGAAAAACAGCTATGTATCACGGCCCCTTAAGCACCAGATATTACCTCCCTTCTCACGCCTTCTGTTCGAGTCGAGACGGCAACGAGTTCACTTATTGGCTACGTCCGTCGGTCTGGAGTTTGATTTTTGGAGACTTCGTCATTCTCGAGAGTCTCCTAGGGGCCATGGTGTATTGTTGCAAGTTATTAGGGTTTCCCTGAATTTTGGGAAGAGTATTTAAATTTGTTGGTTTGTACTTGCTTTGTCTATTTTTGGTTGAAATGCATTGTTTGTTATAGTTAGATTCTCATACTTTTGTTTTTTGTTCTTTTGTGACCTCATCTTGCTCACCCGAGTTTGGAAAGACTTTTGCCCCCTGGACGAGCGTTTCTCGTGAAACCATTTTTCATTCCGGAAACGCTGCAATTGTCCACGTAGATGTGCGCAAGCAATGGGGAATGGGTGAATCCATAGCCAAACCTTCGCGTTGTTCGTATATTTGCTCGGTGACTTTAAAATATTTTGGCGAGACACATGTTCCAAGGACAGAGCACTGATCGAGCACTATCGGGGCGGGGACTAGTTTTCGTAAGAGGATGTCTTCGGCTAGCTGGACGGTCTTTTAAGTGGGGACACTGGGAAATAGGTTGGCCACGGCAAAGGAGACAAGTGTGCACTTGGAAGGAAACACTAGTCGGGATAGTCGAACTGCTAGATCGGTTGAGTTGATGACACCATATTTTGGAGAGAAATCGTAATGCTGCTTGTATGCTTGGTTGAGTCTCCTAGCCAGGAGATGATTGGGGGCATTGACAGTCTCTGACATTTGAAACAACTGGTCTAATCGGGACACACGGTTTTCGCACTTTTGGGAGACCAAAAACCGCGGTGGAGAGGGATTCATTTGCACTAATTTCTGTGATTCATAAGTTGTGAACAGCGTGGGACAGGATTTGATTACTGCTTTGATGTCCTTTTGAAAATTAACAGTTGGATCCTTATGTAGCTTCGTGATGTCGTTCTTCTTAAAAAACACTTGTTCACTTCGAATTATATTCCTCCTTCTTCATGATTACCTCAGCGTTTCCTTTATCCGCTTTTTGGACAACTAGTTCCTCTGATTTTATTGAATAAATGATGGATTTCACAACTGGAAGCAGGGAACACGAACGTTTTTTGTTTTGCTTGGGTGGGAAATGGGTGGGAACGTTTTTTTGTTTTGCTTGGGTGGGAAATTTATCGATTTCCCGGGCCACTAGTTGTTTATTGCCGATTTCCGCTCGTGTGAGTGCTACTTCGCAATCCTCTGCCAGGTTAATGACGTTTTTGGTCGTAATAGGGATATCTGGGACGTATTTTAAACCTTTTTCAAGCAAGCTGATTACTTCGGGTTTGAAGTTATGTTCTGACAGATTCGCGAGTCTTTCACCAAAGCAATGGAGAAGGTCTGGTGATGAACAGGACGCTCGGCAGGGACTTCTTTTCCTCTACTAGCGCCTGCAGTTTCCGGGAAAGGGTGGCTCTTTTCAGGAATGCTATTTCACTGCACTTATGACGAGCCTCATCATAGAAGCACAGCCATTCGGCCCAGTGAAGGACGTGGGTCAACTCGGTGTAGAGAAGTAGCAAATAGTTGGAGATTGCATCTCTCTTAACATACCATTCATGAAGCTCCCTTCCCAGCCAAGCACGTTTTCCGACCTCCATGGTGTATTTTGCGGCTGATGACCAGGACTCCTTCCATTTCAGGTTGATGTACTTCGGGAACACACCCCTGGATATGCACTGGCTATTAAAATAAATGTTGAGCGACGCCATACGTTATTTGATAGAAAATCTTCTGTAAAGGCTGGCCTTGGTTGCGTTACAAGCGCACTGGATAAAATTGATGGTTTCAGGCGTTACTTGATGGAATTTGCTTTCATACAAAATGAATGAAGAATAAACTTGGTATTTCCATAGTTATTTATCTCACACTGCGACCATGGTTTCTACGATTAACGTCATCATCAGGTACTAATTAAAGAAATGTTGTCACTTATATATAGTTGAGGTTGGTGGAGGGGAGAGGTTTTCTGCTCGTATGCGTTGGGGGGGGGAGGTGGAAAACTAAAATACCATTTTAATTCTTAAAATGGTGTTTTAGTTCCATACATCTTATACGCAGATCACATTGTAGTTTTCCACCTATTTCCATTGTAGTTTTGAGTATCTGTCATTAGTTCAAATCTGCAAAATATAGTACGACGAAAACGATATGTCAAGAGTGAAAAGTGAGTGCGCATGATTATGGCCAACACCTTCCTTAATTGAGATGAATCAACATTCTACAGACATAACTGAATAGCAATACCGTTATGGATAATACGTCTTAAGCGAGAATTCGAGCGTTTTTTTCCTGAACTTATCTCCATTGGATTTGAGGGTAATATTAATCGCTGCACAGCGAGATCTCTGGGATCTTAGATAGGGAAACAATTACAATGGATCTAAATGCATTTCAGGATAGGTGCTCTGTGAACTTGATAGAAGATGCTTATACCGGCTGTTCCTCCGTATCATTGTCGATTATCTTCAATAAATCAGTTTGCCTCGCCTAGAAAAAGACATGTGACTTGTAAAACTCTTTGTTTTGCATATGAGCAGTCAGATAACCCTAAAAGCAGCCATCAACCTGAGTCCATCAATAGGGCATTTTGTTATTTTTCATAGATAAGATAAACTACCGGTAATGTCCAAATCCCGTCTGTAATTTTCCTCCAGCGTTTTGCGTCTTCTCTAAGCTTAGATGATGTGAGGAGAGATTGAAAAATGTTACCACGCCATATCCTAGCTCTCGAAAACAATTACAGAATAATTAAATTCAACCTCAATTCAATCAATCATAATAACTTTCTTCCAAATACCAAAATTTCTTTATAAGTAAATAAATTTGTGTAGCAATAAAAATATCCTTTACTTGGATTAAAAGAAATGAAGCGAAACTGACCAATTAACTTGACTTCCATGAATAAATAACTGAATTCAAATTCAATTCAATTCGTAGCAAATAGAAATTTATCGATAATTCTCTCTTCTCTCTCTTAACTTTGAGTTTTGTGCACTTGGCCTTTTTTTAATTACACTTACACTTTTTCCGACATCATCGGTTATGATGGAGTGATACATATTCTTTTTTGGGGGTGCAACAGAAGTATCTGTAACAATGGGGAAGAATTAGGACGGGATGACTGGACAGGGACTGACTGGAAACTATCGAGTGTTGAGAGAGGCCGAAATTCATGCTTGTCTCGAGTCGACATGCGACTTGTCTTTTCATGAGACACGCATACAAAATGCAGTGAGTTTTTTCTCTTAACACCCGGCATAGGTACACTTTTTACTCACTGTTTTCTGGAAAACTTGATGACCCTTACATCTTAGAAGTTGAATTCCGAATTTGCAGAAACTTAACAAAAAATGGAAGTTGGAAGAAGTCGGCTATTATAACTGAAGTCTCGGAAGATTAAAACGTTTCGTGATACCGCGTCAGAGGCGTTGAGCAATCAACGGTAAGCTGGAAAAATCAGTTTCATTTTCTACGTCAAGCAGCTAAAAGACACCAGACAGTTTGTGCATGGAAGTACGCGAAGAAATAATGACGATTCTCAAAACATCAGGAATACATTTTCCGAATTAGACTAAGTTATTTTTATTTATTTTACTCATTTTGAATGATCCTCGTTTTAGTTCCACTAGGCATTCACCATAAAAAAATCTGTTGGCAGCTTTCACTTCAACATGCTGTTGGTAGTCACGCTGCAGTTGTTGTGCCAAAAAGTAACTACATAGTGTACACGCACCGAATCTTAATTCATTGGAATGATCAGAACTAAAATTCGGAAGCAAACAAGAGATTAAATCATGTCTTTTACCAAATTCAAGCATAATAATCTGCAGTTAATGTGGAGTGTCTTTTAATTTAACTCGGTCTTCAAGCCTCAAGATTTTTAATAACAGTGTGATGCACGAAGAAATGGGTACTGAAAATTGCAACGTGTTGCATTGCGTGGAAAACTTTCTAATTGCAACAAAAACTGCACGGAAAATATTTCGTTCCAACTCCATGCAATTTCCAGTTGTTTACCATACTTCAAACTGAGATGTTCATTTTTGCAATGGGAAAGTAGGTAGGTATTAAAAAGGCCTGTGGTTTAATTGTTATTTGACGACTCTCTGTGACCCTTCTTCTTGTTAAATCTACGATCCCCTTCTGTTCTTCATGTGGCCCGAATTTTTCTCCTGGATCACATAAATAAAAAATGTCAATAATTTATCAACATTTTTCTTGTTTACTTATATTGCTGTAAAAATCTGTAAGTATTAATGTAAATATAACAAATTTCAAATATTTCAATACGAAGTTTCATAAATCCATAACCGTTATGGTACAAATTGAATGATAAGATATAAACATATATAATTGTTCTTAAAAAATAATTGCGCATTTATGACACCCATAGGAGTGTAAGCCTTAACAGAAGGGGTATAAATATTTTTAGTTAATAAATTGAACTTTTTAGGCATTACTTGGTTGAACCACCATTTACAAGACAAAACACGCTAGGAACTTCGTTAAATTGCACAATTTTTACTAAAACGTACGGCCGGTATCGCCTCCTTATGACATCACCATTTGCAATAATTTTCAATATTCCACTGTACCACATGTGAGGTGACGAAACCAGTCATACGTTTTATTTAATATTGCGGAATTTCACAAAATTCCTGATTTTTTTCATCCCAAAGTTTTTTCAAGCAATGAAACGATTTTATCTCTGATAAGAAGGTTGATATACAATGATGGTGATTTTCTTGATGCGAGGAAATGGATTTATACTTGGTTCCTTTATTTACACTCTCACAGTTTTTACTATTCAGTAATCTTAGATTTGTTTTCATACCAGGGAAACTAAATGTGACTTGCGTAAATGGAATTCCGCTATTTCGGAGTAGCTTTAAGATATTTTCTCTCAAACTTCTTTCAATACGTCACCCGCCCACCAGGTACGTAATGAATTTCCAAAAAATAATAACTATATTTTTTCAGAATTTGTTCATCTCAATGAACAAATTCTGAAAATATTGTCATTTACATGAACAAACGCAGAGAAAATTCCGGAAAAAGAAATATTTTGTAAAAATATCTCCCCCGGAAACTTCCATATAAATATTACCTGTCTCTAATAGATAAAATATACACGGTATTCATGCTAGGTCAACATTGAGCATTACCAAGGGGATCGAGTTCGTGTGGCATTGGAAGCATGGGGGTCCGACTGGAGTGGGCGAAACGTTTCCAGGTGACATCTGTAGTTGTGGCGGGACCCAAAACCTTTTAAAGTATACATTTTTTAAGTATTTAATTCCAAGAATTTTTAACTTTGAATTTAAACTAACGGTACACTTTCATAAATTGGTTATAAAAACTTTGAGTTTGTTATTAAATGAAAATAGTCGATCATTGGCTGCCCGAAAACGCGAGGCAATTTGCAATATCCGTGTAGAGTTGGTGATCAGCTGAATCGTTCTGTGGTCCTGTGGTACTAATTATTCACAAAAGTACTGAAAATGCGCGACACTTGTCCGGTTAAAGGGTGTAAGTTTTTGTAGATTTCCCCGAATTGCATCAAGGTAATCTTATAATTTAAGACTTTATTGACTGTAGAATCATGTTCTACCGTATTTGGTTGTACGTGTCAACTATATAACAATTTATAATGGCTGAAATCTGTCTTATAACCCACATGGCAACGCTTGTCTCAGAGACGTCTCATTGACGTCTCTTGAGACATTGACGTCTCGGTATATCTCAGGGACGTCTCTGAGAGGTACCCGCGAAACCAATACAGTGGTCTCATTGGTAGCTCTCCGAAACGTCTCAGAGACGTCTCTGAAAGAAATCCGAGGTATCTCATATACGTCACTTTAGTTATCTGATATTACCACCTTTTAAAATATCCTTCCATCGTTTTGTTGCGCAAAATCTTTCTCAACGGTGCATTTAGCGACTCTCAATATTACCATCCGAAATAATAACGAAAAAAGCTTGCAAGATTGTGCATGCAGTAAGACGTACGCTTTTTCAAGAAGACCGGTTTTTGTAGATAAATTGGGAGTGGATGCGTAAAAGCTATGTGCTTACACAATTTTATATTGATATCGCATAACATAATCGTATATCCTTTAATTCGACTGTCACTGGCAAAATGGTAAGAAGAGCCGTTGTTCACTAATTTTGGTGAATTTTTCGTCAGACTATAAATTAATTGGGCTTAATTTTAAATCCTGAAATATCGTTAGGTATGTTTCCATATTAAAATCAAGTATTTCATACCCTGTCAGGTGAGACAGTGTTGTATAAACACTGCGATAAAATTAGCACTATGGTTGAGTAACGCATCGGAAGTGACGGCATTTCTTGGCATAGTAGAGCACATTGCCAAATTCTAGCCAGAAAGATCAACGGCGTTAGATCCTCTTTACAAATCGTTGAAGACAAACGCACCGTTTAAGTGGAATATGATGGATTTCGATAAATGTTTTAGGTGTATATAAATCTATTACAACCTATGGGTTAGCACCACGTACGGAAGCGGTGTTTTCTGCTTCCGCTCCATGTCAGCTTTAATACAATTATGACTACTCTCTTATTATTTGAAAGCAAACTTTTTCGAAACTACTCGCGGAGTTGTTTTCATGTTTAGCAGCAACGTTACAGTCACTCTCTTCTGCTTTGTTGCATATTGGTTCTCAGCTATTGGCACATTATTGAGGAGATCTTATTTATTTCTCCTATAGTTTAAATAAAATCAGTTATGTGTATTTATAAAGAATATGCTTATTTTTATCCACAAAATGGTTATTGGGGAAATGTTTTTAGAGTCCAAAATACCCCATGTGAACCTTTTAGTGAAGTTAATTATCACATGCAAATTAATGCTAGCCAGCAGTCCTCTGTATATATATATAAATGTTCACGGGAAAATCGCAGTGCGAGACACAAATAGCAATAAAGCTGGTCACAGGCGTGACAAAAGTATAAAGGCACATAAAAAAAGGACACTCACAAAAATAATTTCCGATATTTCGGTGGCCACTACCACCTTTCTCAAAGGAGAGGAGAGAACTAAGGGGGGGACGGCAGGTCGAGGAAACAAGTGAAAGGTGGAAGTAAGGGAAAGGAGGGGTATAGAAGAGGGGGAAGGGAAAGGGTATGAGAAAAAGTATGAGAAGATGAAAGAAAGAAAGAAAGACAGACGGCTCCTTTAATGAGCCCTGTTAATTCCTGGTTTGCGGAATGCATGGAAGAGCCAAATAAGAGAATGCTTCAGCGTTTTAAGTTGAAGGGGAGACGCTGAAGGTGGGAGGGAGGCCAGTATGCCCACCTTGAAGCAATTGTTAAAGTTGGAATCGTGGGAGGAGGCATGTATGGCTACTGGAAGAGAATAAGAGTGGGAGGAGGGATTATTGCAGGAAGAGCGGTGACCATTCATGCGGATGCAAAGCGCGGTGGTGGAGAGGCCGATGTAAAAAGCGGGACAGAATTGGCAGAGAAGAAGGTAAACAGTATTTTCAGTGGTGCAGGAAAGTGAAGGCATGGATGGAAGTGGAAAAGAGAGGAATTGTTTAGGGAGAGGCTCGGTGATAAGGATAGGACAGGTTTTGCATCTAGCGCGATTGCAGGGGGAAGGGGGTGTTTTTGGAAGAAGATGGGATTTGGACAGAGGTCTGGTGGTTCTCAGAATACCCGAGAGGTTGGGGGGACGTTTGAAGGTGAGAGACGGGCATTTGGGGAAAATATTGGTGGTGATAAGGTTATCAGAGAGGATAGGGAATAGGTCTTTGAGGATGTGTTTAAGGGACTGAATACCAGGGTTTCAGTGAAAATTTCTGCGGGGTGATTCGACGGGAGGGGTTTTGGTTCGTATTTTGAAGGCGGGCGGAATTTTGCCAGGGCAGCATTGATAGGCCGGATTGACGGCTAGGCGCGTCAGGTTGAGAGTTCCAAAAGGCCCGCCACCGTAGATCGCGGCACAACTTAAGGACGTCGGAAAGAATGTCCACGTGGTGAAGCTTGGGGGTGGGGGAGAAGGAAAGGCCTTTACTTAGTACGGAAATTTCCTCTTTGATGAGCGAGGCTTTAGAAAGGTTGATTACATTGTGTGAAGGGTCTGTCTCGACGTGGGTCTGTCGCCGGGTAGGGAGGCGCCGAGGTAAGGCTGGGGGGCCATGTGGTGGAGGGGCAAGGTTGAGGATAGTCTGGAGGTCGGGAGAGTATGCGAAAAGTGGCGGGGGTTTAGGCGAACGCAAGGGTTTTTGAAGGGGCAGGCTTAAGCCTGCGTGTAGGAAAGATATGTAAAGTTTGGAAAGTTTTTTGAAATGACGAGAGCGTCTGTTTTCAAGGGATTTAGTAGTTGAGTAAATTATGGCATTTAGCCTAGGAATGAGGTGTTTAGAAGAAAAACAAATTATATTAGAGATAGAAATCAGATTAAGCAGGTGTTGGTCTCGTTTACTGCGGTATGCATCTAGGGTAAGTTGGGCGAATTCCAATGATTTTTGGTAGATAAATGTTTGATAATGTGAATGCCGGGATAACAGGGATGCCGGAGATAGGAAATTTGAGGATGAAGCCGTTCGGAACGATACCGAAACATAGGCAAGCGGTACCGCTGAACAATAACGAGCCGAAGTAAAAAGTGAGACGAAGAATAATCCGCCCCCGCGTCTTTAGTATAGTTGAATCCACTCATTTAGTTACCAGTATCCCGTTTAAATGCTTTAGAGTTGAGCTGATACACGAAATGGAGGTTACTCTACCAATAGAGTTACATTTGGATGTAATTTTAACCTCCAGATCGAATAAATTTATTGATAGCACCCTTGCTCGGGATAGTAGAAAAATAGTAAAATTGGGATTTTACTATTTTTATTACAAGTTGTCGAGGGACATGGGGGTAAATTGTTCATTCTCTTACTCTATTCCTGCAATATGTTTCATGCCAATTTTTCGGACATCCGGTTTCGTCATTGTTCCCTTCGTTTTAGTTCGAAGTGGAGAAAATTATTTTAGAAACGCAGGCCTTAGAAATGCATGTACGACCGAGACGTAGGCCGAATGTGCTTTACCAAACGTGAATGATTTTTCCCTGTGTCGGAATAAAACCGTTCTGTCACCAGTTTCCCTACTAAAAGGATTTATGCCCTTCGTACGTTCAGGCGAATTTAATACACAATAGAGTTTGTCGCGGATCGACCTCAGCGAGGACGGGAAGTGACCGAGACTCCTCGATCCCGTACCCGCGGAGTCTCAAATTGATGGAGTCGGTGAGCGGAGGCGGCGGGGACTACCAGGGAAATAAGAAATACCACTAAGAAATGGTTGACTCTCTGTTTATTCTCCTTGGCGTTTCAAAGGGTACAGAGGGTAATTGTACTCTTCGGCGCCTTTCTGGGCGGCCGAAGCTGGTACGGCGGCGGCGTCTGGAGAGGCCTGAGCGGCGGGTTCACTGCGGCGATCGGGAGCTGGCGTTCACGGTGGCGCTGGCGGGTCCGTTGAGGTGACTGGTCCGGGATCAGGCCGCTTCCTCGCGGACGCGGAGAGCTGTCAGGAACTACGCCGGCACAAGCTCAAGACCGAGGGCCCGAACTAGGGTGCGCGGCGTACCCTTGGTGGTGGAGGAGGGAGCTCCAAGGCACTGCCCGAACTATGTTCCTCCCACCGGTGGACTCCGCCAGTGGAGAGAGGGGAGCTCAAAGGCTCTAGCCCGAACTGTGTTCCATACACTGGCGAACTTTGCTTTCCCTGTCAAGTCAAGTCAACATGCGTTTATTTGGCCAGTTTACATGGTACATAGAATTTATATATAACAACAACAACAAAATAATAACAACACAAAATAACAACACTGGCCTATCCCCGTTATAGGATTTCTCCTCTTCGGGGTGTGGAATATGGTGTAGGGGTAACTAGTTGTGTATGCGTTGACCTATCTTTTCATCGGGAGCGGTATTGGCCCGGCATTCGCCCGCGCACGAGGGGAAACCCGCAAAACCCTCGTGGGACCACCGAATAAACTATATATATACAAAAACATAACAACATGTAGAATATGGAAACTTAACAATTTTGGCAAGGATAGACTAGATTGTTCTTTGGCTGGATCACTGGTTGGTTGATAGAATTTAAAAACTTAACAATGTAAATAGATATGTCTCTGAAAAAGTTCTTTGTTTCGATGGTGGTTTAGGTTATAGGCACATCTGCCGATGTGCGCGGTGTTGGGCCTGGGGGATTCACTGGGATATGCACTGGGTTAACACTGGGGTTGTTCACTGGATCCCGTTCATGGGTGTTTTCAAGTCTGTTTCCGCACTAATAGGCGCTTCAGACCGGGTGGAAAGGTATAAGGATAGGAATGGAAGGGATGGGGATAGGATAAGGTCATCGTACCAATGGATCCCGGTCTTGCGCGACCCTGGCTTATATTCCGTCCGGAGAGGGAGGTGTGGCCAGGGTCGGGCCAATCAGGGTGCGTTGGCGGAGCGCGTGGAGGGGAAGAGCGCGCGGGGGAGAGGAAAAGTGAAAGGCACCGTCCTCGGAGGCGGGGGAAGGAGGTAGGGGAAAACCCGTGATGATGCATGGTGTGGGTGAGAGCGCCTCTTCCGCCTCTTCCACGTGGCTCTGTTGCTAGGCCGGAGGGTAGTTCACGCGGGAGCCACGAGGGGGCGGCGGACGCGCGGCGTTCGGAAATGGCGCGCATTTCGGACCACCACGGGGGCGCATCAAGTTTTTAACTATTGGATACGTCGTATTTGACCTACTTCGAGGAGTTTGACTGAAACATTCAGGCATTCGTTAATTCTTGGTCATTTCCCTAGTAGCACAATTATTGCTCACAATATGCTGGGCACATTTTCGTAAAATATGTTCAATATGTTTTAAACATTTCTAGCATATGCCGAGCATGCACAAATGTCCGGGTAATCATAATCTAAAAATGAGCTGAAAATTTTTTCGAAAATATGCTGATCATGCTGTCAACACAGGCATGACATAGTTGAGAAAACATGCTGAGCATATTTCAATTACGTTTTGTAGCATATTTAATCTATCACCCTTCAGGGTCATTTTGTCGGAGGAAGAAAAGTCCGAAAAGCAAATTAAATGGAAGAAATTTGAACTTCAATACCGGTATTTCAGTCAAATATGTACCATTTACTATGGTCAGTTTTTAACTGAAATATCGGAGTTTGATATTCTTCCGTTTATCTAGCTTTCGGGACTTATTTTCACACGAATAAAATATTTTCAGCACAGGATGTGACAGAGTTAGGGGACATTCGATCGCTGTTCCGACCGTATTTCACCTTAAAGTTAGATGCGAAGTACAGCTATTCGTAATGTTATAATTCTGCTTCTCCTTTCAATGGGTGACAATTGTACGCTTACAGATACCACAGATGAAATTGTACGCTTTTCATATCGGGATAGTATCCATTGACAATAAAGATTCGCGTACACCTAGAGTCATTTCGTCAACGTATACTATCGATTGGCCGACGATGGATGAACGAACAAGATATCGACCATGCAAATGTCATCTACGAATAATATACGAAGAGATACAAAACCGCAGGAATACAATATGGTGGCTGCTGCCTAGGTTTCCTATGCCACCTTCAAATATATATTGCCGTTGGCTCTTATATTCCGCTTTATATGTTCCGTTGTAAACCTTATTATTATAATGGTTGAATTAAATAATGCGATACATCCGATGATTTCCCGAGGGCCACGCAAACCAGTCTTCCTCACTGTTTCACTAATCAATAATTGAAACATCTTGGAGCAATTCGCGTAATAATAATCACAATAACATTTATTTGCCGAGCGACAAGCGTTACCATGGTAACAAGTTTTATCTGCTTTCATCTCGTCGGCGAGGTAAGTCGTGTTAACTTGATTCAACTCGTTCCTTCTCGTACTCGTTTCATCTGCTTTCATCTCGTCGGCGAAGTAAGTGGTGTGAACTTGATTCAACTCTTTCCTTCTTATACTCGTTTTATCTCGTCGGCGAGGAAAGTTGTGCTAACTTGATTCAACTCGTTCCTTCTCATACTCGTTTCATCTGCTTTCATCTCGTCGGCGAAGTAAGTGGTGTGAACTTGATTCAACTCTTTCCTTCTTATACTCGTTTTATCTCGTCGGCAAGGAAAGTTGTGCTAACTTGATTCAACTCGTTCCTTCTCGTACTCGTTTCATCTGCTTTCATCTCGTAGGCCAGGTACTCGTGTTAACTTGATTCAGGTCGTACCTACTCGTACACGTTTCATCTGCTTTCATCTCGTCGGCGAGGTAAGTCGTGTTAACTTGATTCAACTCGTTTCTTCTCGTACTCGTTTCATCTTCTTTCATCTCGTCGGCGAGGTAACTCGTTTTAATGGGACCATAGGTTTGATCACTTTAAATGAAATATTTGAGTACATTTGTTTGATATTGAGCAAATATGGTCAATATGTAGACCACCCCTATAGCACACGAAATTTGGTATAATCGGCGACATTTGGCGTACTCGGGACATACAGACTGTATACCGGTATATAGTTTACCGGCATAGCATAGCAAATTACTTTTCTCCATTTTATCATTTATGATTTTTGCGTCAATATATTGATAATAGTTCATATCTACAAGCTAATCGCCATAATTGGCATTAATCATGAACAAACATTGTTGCTCACTTTGTTGACAGGTTATATACAGGTTCTGATAATTTTTAGCCCCATGTAGAAATTGAAACTTCCTCCTGGTAATACATCAAGAAAATTAAATATGGCCATGCTGTAATTAATCATTACATTATTGGCTTAAAAAATTAATGAATATTAATGCTTATTATCTAGTATGTTTGTTTGCTTGGCTCCAGGTTTTCGAACATCAACAATATGAAACCGGATGTTTACAAAAACTAAGCCCTCCCACCACCACTACTTAAGCATTTGATAGATTGAAACTCATTTATATAATAGTTCGAGTAAATACATATGGAAATAAGGGAGAAAATAAGTATTGATATAATTTCAAAATGAGAATAAATTGTTAAAAAATTATAATTCTGAGTACCTAACAATCCTCTTTCGAAGTAAGATGCTAACTTCACTCTAAATGCAGTCCGTGAAAACGCTCCATTTTGGATTATTGTCTTAAGTCCATTTCGCTATCACCGAAGTGTTTTCTTCCCGTTGAGCATCATTTCGTGAAGTCTTGGTTGCTACTGCATGTAGAGCGGAAAGCAATCTCGTGTGGTTAAAATAGTTAATTTATAAAAGGCCATAGATCTGTGGTCACGTAGAAGATATTCAACACCACGCCTTGTGTGGACCGTGAAAAAGGGAAGTTTATTGGCCTTCGTTCCAGGATTAAATTAGAAAGAAAACTACGACGAAGTGAAAGGGGCGGATGAATTTTGTCATGTGAAAATCCTCATTCTAGGAGGATGTTCTGAACTGAAAACTGATAATATATTGTGACTTCTCACACGGGGGGAGGAGGAATGTGGGAGGGTTTGAGGTGCGCGGGCAAATGCGGGAAAAGTTGGGAGACCCCGGGCACCTGGGTTGGGAGGTGGGAAGGGACCGAAAGGAGGGTGGGGGGAGGGGAGAAGGTTTGGGGGATCCTCCGATGACTGGAGTGCTGAGAGAAGGAGAGCTTTGACACGAATCTTTGTGGACTTATGTTTAATGGAATCACAAAAAAAGCAAGAACGAAACACAGGCGCATATACATAAAAGCGCAGGCACATATATAAAATACATAAAAGCGCCCACTCTCACCGGTGTTGGCGGGAATTGAACCACAATAATTAACAAAGTGAATAGTCACACAAATGTAAAAAAACAGTGAACAAAAAAATGACTTCCCGTTGAAACTTGTCTACAGTCCATCAAAGTCAGATACCCTCAAACAAAAGAAATGGAAACACTAGAATGGCAACCGTACGGAAAGAACACACACGCAATCACACATCGGGTAAAAGAAAGGGGGGGATCGGAACGAGAGGAATACGTGCGGCGGCGACTCTTCGTCACTGGGGGGGGGGGGATAATTCGGGGTCCGGGGACGACACTGATGGGGACTTTTGGCCAAGATCTTGTTCACTTGGGGGGGGGGGACAGTTCTGGGTTTGGGGAGTATGGTCGTTCTACTTATCGGACCTCTATGGTTCTCTGTCGCTGCTGAGGACTAAAATCCCGCTGGCGGCTCCTTCTCTGGGGTCGTCACCTTCCGCTGTCTCCTTTGGCTGCGAGTGTCCAACGGAGTGCCTGCGGTGACCTTTCCCTGGCGACGGGAAAACTTCACAGTCAGTCAGTGACTGGTGAGGGTCGTTCACCTAGAAAGAGTTTCTTTCAGACGGCGTTGAGTCGAATGCCGTCATCTCTGTTGAAATTATGCGGCCTGCTGCGACCAACCTGCAGGCTACGCTACGTCAACGATACGTTCGTCATTTGGCCCCACGGGACGGAAAAATTACAAGTCTTTAAGAGGGAAATCAACTCAATATATCCCTCCATCCAATTCACTGTGGAAATGGAGGAGAATGGGACCCTACGATTATTAGATGTATTGGTGAAGAAAGGAGACGATGGATCTCTGCAGCATTCCGTCTACAGGAAGAAAACTCACACGGATCGGTATCTCCATGCAAACTCCCACCATCATCCAAGACAAAAAGCGGCCTTAGTTAAAACCCTTATACATAGGGCCAGAGTGGTGTGCGAGAACACTGCTCTAAAAGACGAGGAATCACACTTGGTTGCCGCTCTCGTCGGAAATGGGTATTCGGAGTCGTTCTTGAGGAGACAGATGAAGATGGAGCCAAGATTGCCCGAAAACAACCGGACGAAACCGAAAGGATATGCTATGATTCCCTACGTTGCCGGATCTTCCGAGCGCATTTCCCGCATACTTGGGAAAGCAGGCATAGAGGCGCGGTTCGGCACGTTGATAAAAACCAAAGATATATTACCATCCGCGAAGGACCGGTTTCACCCTCTTCACACAGAAGGAGTTTACGAAATACCGTGCGCTTGCGGTAAAGTCTACATAGGGCAAAGCGGAAGGTCAGTGGCGTGCCGATTAAAGGAACATAGGAGAGCAATCCTGCGCGGCAACAGAAAAGAATCGGCGGTTGCAGACCACGCCCTTTCGGGAGAGGACCACCAGATCTTGACCGAGGAGACGAAGGTCATCTCGAGGGAAAAATCATACTTTCCTCGTTCAATTCGAGAGGCCGTCGAAATTGAGAAGGGGCCGCATAACTTCAACAGAGATGACGGCATTCGACCCAACGCCGTCTGGAAGAAACTTTTTCTAGGTGAACGACCCTCACCACTCACTGACGTCAGCAGCGGGGGGGCAGTGAAAGAGAACGGCAACCAGCCAAGGACAAGAGACAGGGGGAGGGGGGACACGGCACCCCCCCATAAATACCAGCATCTTTGCTTCTACATCTACATCTACATAATACCCTGCAAGCCACCACAAGGGTGTGTGGCAGGGGGTGATTGCTCACCAAACATGCACTACATATCATGCATAAAAAAGGAATAGTATTAATATAGTAGTCAGAACTACACTATTTAAAAAGATAGAAATTGCAAAGAAAACATGCAAAAACATTCTGTTAGTAGGGTTAGCTTTAAGTACTCATACCAACATGAAGCTACCAATGCTATTCATTGCTACTCTCCGATAGGACATATTTACCGTTATTCGTATCTCTAATTGTGCGAGGGAAAAAGGACATTTTGAATCGGTCAGTTCGGCAATCAATTTCTCTAACTTTATGATTATGGTTCAGTCTGCCATAGTAAGTTGGGGTTCGTAAAATATTTTTAACATCATCACTGAAAATATTGCCTTGGAATTTGTGTAAGGGATTAAGTCTAAATTTCAACCTGCGATCTGACAATGATTCCCATTTCAATTCATTTAATAGACTGGTTACGCTAATATAATTATCGTATCGTCCCTTTACAAATCTTGCCGATCTTCGCTGCACACGTTCAAGTTCATTACTTAGACCGATTTCGTAGGGATCCCATACACTGGCAGCATATTCCAAATGAGGTCTAACAAGGGAAAAGTAGCTGATTTCTCGTACATGATCGTCACATTTACCCAATACTCTTTTAATGAAACCCAGTTTACGATTAGCTTGACCAATTATTTCACGTATATGTTTACCCCAGGAAAGGTAATGTGTCAGTCTTATTCCAAGATATTTAATGGATTCCACGTTTGTTATTTCATTATTACTTATTTTGTATGTGCTAGGAGGAGAACTATTCTTTTTCCAAAAATTCATTACAAGACATTTCTTAAAGTTTAATTCTAACTGCCATGTATCACACCAAGTTTCAATTGCTTGTAGGTCAATATTTAAATATTCTTTATCGTTTGGGCATAGAATTTCCCTGTACACTACTGCGTCATCGGCAAATAGACGAAGCTTACTTTTTACCACCTTTTGGATATCATTACTATACAAAAGGAATAGGAGTGGACCTATCACACTACCTTGTGGGACACCCGAAGTGACTTTAATTGCCGGTGAGGAAACACCGTCCAAAACAACCCTTTGAACCCGATCATGCAGAAAATCATTAATCCATGATATAATGTTACTGTCTAACCCATAAGATTTTAACTTCAAAATTAGTTTGCTGTGAGAAACCTTGTCAAAAGCCTTCTTGAAGTCGAGAAATATAGCAATCACTGGAATATTATTTTCGCCAGAAACTAAAATATCGTGGGAAAAGAGAGCAAGTTGGGTTTCACACGATCTGCTCTTTCGGAAGCCATGCTGGACATTGGACAATAAATTCTGGCTATCTAGGTGTCCCATGACTGAACTGACAATTATATGTTCTAGGACCTTGCATGAAATGGATGTGAGGGATATAGGTCTGTAGTTAGATGGCTGCTCCCTATCGCCACTTTTAAAAATGGGTGTTACATCGGCTGCTTTCCAGTCCATCGGTACGACGTGTTCGGTCAGGGATTTATTAAATACTATTTCAAGGTAGGGGGAAATTTCGGATGCTAACTCTCTATATACGCGGGAGGGAATTTGATCAGGGCCAGGAGATTTGTTGGGGCTTATATCTTTAAGTAATTTTTCAATACCATTACAGGAAATGTCAATTGGTTGCATCAACCGCTGAAAGAGGTCAGGTAACACGACAGTTGAATCCCCGGAAGGTGGGTTAAAAACGGTTTGGAAGAAGGAATTTAGCAAGTTAACTTTGTCGAGTGTGTTTGTGGTCATTTCACCTCTATCATTTTTAAGTGAATGGACGGCAGACTTATGGCCTTGCACTTCCCTTACGTACGACCAGAAGACTTTTGGATTTTCTTTCAATTTTGCTTCTCGATAATTATTTCCCTGATGACGTGCCCTGCAACGGGTATGAAAAGTATCCCTGATTTGTTGACGACATCTTTGCTGTCTTTGACACACAAAAGTCCGACATAAACGACTTCATTAACAGGCTAAACGAAGTCCATGCCTCAATTAATTTCACTTACGAAACAGAACAAAATGGTTCACTCCCGTTTTTAGATATTAAAGTAATAAAGAATCGAGGCAACTTAGAATTTGATATATTCCGTAAAAGCACACATACTGATAACTACATTAAATCAGACTCGCATCATCCGCATCAGCAGAAAATGGCCACGTTTCACTTTTTAATTAACAGGCTACTCTCGGTTCCACTTAACAAAGAACGTTACGACAATGAACTAAGGCGAATTAAACAAATAGCGAATAGTCACGGTTACAACCCAGGAATAATTGACAAATTAATATTGAATAAAGGTAGAAAACAAAATTCTACACACACCACCTTAATTCCCATGGAAAACAGCTCTGAATTTAAACACATCGCTCTGCCGTATTATCCACGACTCACGAAAGGCTTACAAAAGATATTTAAACAAGTCGACACAAAAGTAGTATTCACCAACCAAAACACACTCAAAAACTTACTAGGCAATCCAAAGGACAAGACCCCTCGATTACAACAGTCAGGAATCTACCAAATTAAATGCAGCAAATGTGATCGCACGTACATAGGGCAAACGAAACGTAATCCCACTGTTAGATTCAAGGAACACATGACACACTATAAAAACGGAAGATTCACTCGATCCGCCGTCGCGAAACACATATTTGAATCAGGCCACCAAATCACTTCCACAGATCTCACTTTATTGAAAGCCACAGAAAAGTTAGCCACAAGTTAGACGCTTACGAAAGCCTATTCATTCACCTGAACAGGAATAAAATATTAAATAATGAACCAGGGATCATATGTAGCAAACTCTTTCACACCGTTGAAAAACTTCACGAAACATGTAACATTAAGCATAAATGTCCAATTCTCGGGAATCTTCCCCTCAAGGTTAGGCACAATGACTCATCACCCAGGAACACTCTTCATCACGAGGACTCTGACGTCTGCGCCCCCACCCTCCTCCAATACACACGACCCCCCTAGCGCGTGACGTCACCGACCGTCAAATGACACTCGCGTTCCACACTCACTCCTCGCTTGGCCTCCGACAGGTTCTGACCTGTTTTACCTTGCTCTCCCCGTTGATGATTGCCTAGACAATCGAAAAACTGGTTTCGGAGTCATCCTTTTCCATCATTAATTTGGCAATTGGATTTCCCAGTCTTCGGACATTTTCAACGGGTATGAAAGTTTGGAGAACGACAATGCCTAGTCCGCAGCAGCTACCGAAAGAGACAACTGGACAGTCGACATAGGTGTTTATTCGCAACAGATCGTATTGCAAACAAGTTGATAAATTTGAAGTACTGAGATGAGCGGAATTCCGAAAACGAAGTGGACTGGTTCAGCATTCCACTGGGAACGACGGTTCAGCGTTCCATGTGTCGTTCCTGCGTGGTAGTCTTCCACGATCGACGAAAAATAGATCTCAAGCTGTGTGCCAACGGAATACTCGTATCCGAGACAAAGGATATGTAGCGTATCTCCTGCAACTATTTAGTTCGTATTTAAAAAATTCGGACATCTATTAAATATTAAACTCTACCAGTATTATTCATAGTGTGCCTCCGCTACCTTGAGATACACGTACTTCATTTTTTACTTTATGTAATATATCATGCGTACATCTTTTACAAATACCCGAGGTGGTGTGACTTGTATCTTGTGCATCACCCTTCGTATCTAGATAGGAAAATTTACGTGTTGAAATTGTTCACTCCTTCACTTAAGTGAATTCACTTAAGTGAAGGAGTGAATTGCAACTGCACTGGCTTCCCTCACACATGTATTCAAACTTAATTTTCACGACTTTCGGGAAATGATTTAAAAACGAAGCAGCTCTAGATTTAAATATTTATTATTATTCCTTCTAAATTCAATTACCTATTTCATTCACTTGACGATCAGTAGGTACCACATAAAACATACATTTTAACATACGCGCGTCATCTCAAAGAAAACCAGTATGACCGCACACGACACGAGAATAGATAGAATTGGCATCGGTTTTGCACAACACCAACAACACAACTTTACTTTTATTTGTTCTGCGTATTTAATAACCAATGGTTTTTTAATCCACTCTCGTCTCAGTAATGTAACTACATTTTCCCGAGAGGAAGTTCTTTTCAATTGTTTCAACACTCGTCACTGCACTAAGATTAATAAAAAATTCCGACGTTTTCAAGTTCATATATGAGCTATAGTTGATATAATATAGTTCATATAATGATCTCAATCCTCGTTAGCTGATTCCAAAACATAATGGAAATGCCGTGAGCATGCGCTCAGCATCATTTTTGCTACTAGGGCTGGATTTTAGGTGGGTGAGCACAAAGGAACCCTCAATACAAATTTTTATATACGGATTTATGATTGAAATTCGTCCATCCGAAAACTTAATAACTGGGAATCTTAAAGGATCAGAAACCTGCATCGACGAGTATCCTATATCCTGCCTTTTTTCTTAAGAATATAACAAACAGAAGAGGAAAAGGAATCCTATTCCTTTTGAATGAGGTCCATCGCGGATATGTGGTTGCGATACGACTGAAATTTCCCTTATTGCATCGTTCCATAACTTTGAAATGTTAAGAGGATGAATGTAAATGATAAATACAAATATTATTGGACACGTACGTGAAATATGTATTTAGTCAAATTTTTATTTCATATGAAATTATATGAAGAAATTCATGAATAGGAGTTAATATAAAAATGAGCAAGAGACCAAGTTTCAAAAACTATGGTTGATTTAATAAATATTTAATTATACATACATATTTAATGGCATAATTAATAATATATACATATATTTAATTACATAATTAATAATATATATATATTTAATTATATAATTTAAGAAATGCAGCTTTTACATTTGATAAGTGTAAATATATATTGAAATAAAAAAGTTGTACAAGTTTATAGTGGATTTAAAGTTCCGCCATTTTGCTTTCCGGAAATGTGGTAACCGTGGTAACTGTGTGCGCATGCTGGCGCAGGCAACGCAAGCCGCAAGAGGAGGTGGGAGAATTTCATATTAGATCACATTAGAAGAAACGGCAGTACCGAATCAGTAGAGTTTTGGTTGGGGGTTTGGGCCTGGAAGTGACGATAACAGTGGAAATTATTTCGAATGCCTTCTTAAGGCAGCCTTTACTTGCACTCCTGTGCGAATGTGAAGCGCCGACATGTCAGCCACAAAAATTGAGGTGAATGATACCCCGGTTTACCATTGACTCTAGCATTGACTCACGTTTTTCTACTGATGATGTGACGACTTGCCTTGGTGTTTACGTCATTATGATTCTGATGTGTATATTAAAATTAATTGTTATGTTAAAGCCTTTTAGAACCACCAAAATAATTTTGTTATTTTACTACGTTATGGAAAATTCACGTCACCAGTTTCACGTAAAAAAATGTACTCAAAAATGTTTCTTTATCTTTCCTCACTGCTCACTTCGTTGTACTTTAGATCGACTCTCAGCGAGATGCAGAAGCACAGCTGCAGTTTCAAGGTATTTATAGAATCAGAACAATCATATTTGTGTTGTCGTTAGGCATTTTTTGTAAATATCTGAATTCGGACGGTGTGGGAAGTTAAACTTTGCTATATCCGCGAGTAACTTAAGGAGTAAATATGATGCACGGATTTCTTCGGGAAGTATTTTCTCCTTCTACCGCTATTTCTAATGGGTTGGATGGAGGTGGTGTTTCTGTTCTGCATAAATTAGTTCAATTTTAAATTCCATACTTAATGTTACCGACTTTGTTTTCCACTTGCATTCGAGTAGAGTTGATTACGTTTCAAAAGTGAAATTACGTGGCAGTGTGCTTGGGGGAGATCGTTTGTTGACATTTCCGGTTTCACTTACAATTAATATCCTCGGGCACTTGTACACAAACCCATATGTATTTGTAGACATCAAATCCATCAGAGAAATGACCGGTAGCCATGGAGAAGATACTTTTGTAGAAAATTATTTGTCATCCGTGCAGAGTAAAAAAACATAATTTCTTTGTACTAGTGCTATTTTATATTTAGCTTCTAAAGTTGTAACAGGTATTTTTCACATTTTGCCCAGCAATGTTGCCGAATGATATAAGTTTTCAATCAAAAGTTTATACATAATGTTACCTTCCTGGGTTAATGATCTTTCACTTGGCATGAAGAATTACAATTCCCTCTAGCATTATTATAAAGTGGTTAAATTCGTTATTATTTCATATCTGTGTGTTATCCCCTTGTTTATGTTGGTGCCCTCGGCTGCCCTGGATAGTTTTCAGCTTTACATTATTATTTTCAGCTTTCTAGTCTCACCTTTGTGTTGAAACTGTCCATTCAAGTTTTTCCTTGTTTCAGTTGAAAAATAAGTTTCTTTGGTTAATAACTGCTAAACATTTTCAGGTGATAATATTAATTGAAATAAATATTGTGAGAAATGTTAAATTCTTAAATTGGTCTGTGAAATAAAATCATGGCATATATTGCTGCCTGTTTGGGAGCTAATTGAGTTGAGCATGTGGGTGTGAACCAGGAATTTTGGCCAAATGTACAAGATAATTTCAGAACTAACAAAACTCGATGAATGCCATGTTTTCACTATCAAAAATATTTGGAAAACCACTGTCTGAATAGGGTTAAAGACTTGGCCCTATTACTCAAGTGTGGCAATTTCTTCTACTTTTGAGCATTGTTGAGCTTGGCCTTTATTATGGCCTACAGATAGTAGTTGGTAGTTGATATCTTCTGCATATTTGACGTAAATGATTTATATCATAAGTGACATATGTTTGTTTTCTCAAGGAGCCATAATATGGTAGATGGTAAACATTAGACAAGCCTGCAATTACCAACCTTAAAACTCAGTCAATATCCCTTCTGAAGTGTAGAAATGCGTGCACATTCTTCACAAAGGCCTTGTAAGCACTTGCATAGTCTATGTTGCCAATTGTGAAGGTGTTCATTATCTTGGATTCACGACTAAATTGTAATTCTGATGTGTGCTCTGATTTTGCAGAATTTACGCCATCATCCTCTGGAGTTGCTGAGTTAGATGTAAAAACATACCCTAATGATCACGGTGTATCACCTGATTTGGGTAGCCAGTCAGATATGGAATCAAAGGAGGCAAAGGTAAGTAAAATCCAAATTATTTAATAATGTTGTCATGGTCTCCCTAAGTTGGGAAATGCTTGCAGGTCAACGGGAATGTATTACTCATTCCTCTCAGGGCATTCCCTTTTTGGCAGGCATAGTAATTTGCCAGCATTGTCAGATACCAGCTTAAAATAACAATTCTTCTGAATATTTTCTCTGCAGTGGCCTATCCTTGAATACATCTTCTATCTCCTCTTTTTCCTCCTTTTCCATCTTATTGGTCATATTCAGGCATGGCATATCTAGGCAATCCATTCATTCTCTTTGCTGTAATGCCGTGTGAACTTAGTGCTTTGGCCCTCTAACATTCACCAAATGCACGTAGCACACTCATAGTAATTGTTCAGGACAATGACCACCTTTACAGGGCTCTTGTGCCATTAGCCACCCTTACAGTGCCAGCCAGCTATCTATTGGCCTGTTGGGATATTTGTGAAAAATGCCATCTCTCTGTCCAAGACATTTTACCCATTCACTAAAAAACAATTATGGTGTATTCAAATGGTGTGAGAACAATGTAATTGAATTTTTTACATGTTCTATACCATTATAGGGTATAAATGGAGGACTGACCCCAGAGGGTATAGGTTGGATATTAGGTTGTATATAAATTTGTAGCAGAAAATATGTATTTCCATTGGAAAAGCCCTGCTATTTTTGCACATACCAGATGATTCTAGTTGGCACTAGATGGGTTAGTGTCAGTGGGTGGCATTCGGGCGAGAGATATTGTTGCTAATGAAGTAATGAGAAAAACCTATCGATAGCATTAGCATGCTTTTAATGAAATGTGACAAAGGGGACCCTGGTTAACAGACTATCCGACTGAAAGATTACAGTCTGGAAGTGCCATCCATGCTGTGTTAAAATTGGTTCTTTGATCCTACTGGAAAATCTCTTACACCGCAGGGATTCAAATTGAGGTCTTCAGTGTGGTAAAGTGAGACTGTGGCCTCCTCAAAACCCATTCCCATATGAAGTACTGTACTTTTATGTAAGTCCTGGTTACTGGTACCTTAGCACACCCTATTGGGAAGAAATATCTGGAAGGGTATCCATATTTGTTACACTCTGATTTAGCTGCCACATGCAGTAATCTGTGGTTGCCATCAGCATTTGGAACTGCTGCTTGCTTTTGGATTACCATTTAAAAATTGTAATGATTATTTCCACCATTTTTCTTTTTACACTGTTTAAGGGTGAAATGATCACACAATAGCTGCAAGTTTGAAAAATAATTATTACTAAGTGTTAGAAATACAGATAATAACTTGGAAAACAATATGATACGACTGAGAATGCCATTATTTTTTCTTATTAAAGTTAACTATCATTGCTGTAATTAATGGCAACAGTCAATTTTTTAGTTCTCCATGTCTTTGGCACCTTCGGTGGATTAAAAAGAGAAAAAAGTGTGTGGGCTTAGTGAATTGGGGCACTGTCTTCAGTCAGTGTTACCCTTTCTCATACTTTCACTGTGAATTGCTCTGTAGTTGTCTCTTCTTATGGTGGGAATTTACTCATTCCCCACTGTTATGCTCCCATACATTGAATCGGAGAGAAATGCACTTTTATGCAGCACATGTTTTATCTTGATTTGCGACATAAGTTCCTTATATCTTCTCTGTACTTTCTTTGTTGAACTTTCTGCTGGCATAGTGCATGAATCTCTTAATCTAGTATGTTATCTTTCGATAGAATTTAGTCAGCTTGCTTATTATCATCTACTTGTGTAATTCTTGGCAATGGTTATACCATTGTTCTTTCAATTTAGATTACCACAGATCATAAAAAAAAGTTTGGGAAAAACGCATTGGTGTGGAAGTCATGAAATAACCATTGAAAAATTCAGAATATGGGGGAACATCATAGAAAATTGATATGATCATTATTTTCTTAGTGATTTAAGAAATGATGTGCATCAAGGTGGTAAAAATCTAATAGCAAGTCATTTGTTAGGCTTCTTCTTTGACAAGGACAGCATAGGTGACAAGGCAGCAAGTATGCAATGTTGTGTGAGGAAGACTGCTCTTCTTGTTCCCACATTTATCTGACCCACCTTTAGACTCTTGGGTCAGGATATTCTCGATTATTGCTGACCTTGGCTCCACTCACATTCACCCACGTGTCTGCCCACCTCTTGAAAGTTTCCCTAGGCTGCGCAAATATTCCATTGCGTTCACATGCAAGAATCTGCCTCATGATGGATCCACTTCTGACTAAGAGTCAAAATTTTCCAATTTTTTAGGCATCTTTAAGGAATTGCTGTTAGAAAAGCAGATTAAAAGTGGTTTTTGATACATTATGTCAATTCCGTCAAAGAAGTGATTATTTGCTTTGGGAATACTCTGAATGTTTGGTTTCTTAAAAAAAATGACATTCAAAGAGTGCTATGCTCAATGCTAATAATTAGTATATTTTGCTCCAAAAAATATAAAAATACATTTATTGCTATAAACCAGGTATAACATTTTATACTTTGTACGAGTGATTGAGAGCTCCCTTAATTTGTATCTACTCCTTCCTCTCTCCCTTTGTATTCCTCCGCCCCTTAAGATTACAGCTTTGTTGATATTTTATTCTTCATTTTTTGCTTTTATACTTTCATTTGAAATTTTTAATGATTTTAAGGGTGGTTGATATATGTTTATTTTCTCGAGGGTATTAATATTTCGAAAAGGCTATTACCAAGCCTCATGTCATAATAATGTGCAATTTAGGTCAGAGAAACCATCTGAAAATTTTTAATTTACTCCTTCCCCAAAGGGTTTGGTAGTACAGTAATACATTTGGTAATACATTCAGTGTCTCTTTCAAAATGTTTGCTTTTTTTATTAATTTGTGTCTGTAAGTCACTCATATGGGGGTGTCTCTTATCAAGTGAGAAAGTTGTTTGAGTTTATTCCTTAGTAATTAAAGTACCATATTGCTCTCCGATTGATAACACCCGTAGCAAATAAAACAAAAAAAATTGAGTAGTACCAAGTTTGTATTTTAGTGCAAGCTATCTTCTTCAGTATGCACTAGTCTCACAGACTTGAAATAGTAAATTATTGTATCTCATGTTGTTATTTCCAAGTAAAGATCATAATCACATGAACTGAGTTGGGATGACACCAAGAGCTGAACTGATGAGAAGAGGCTTAGTTCCAGGCAAGGTCACCTGTGATTGAAGGCCTGATGAAAGTGGGCTCATTCAGCATGTGTTCCTTAAAGTGGCAGCTGCAAAAGGACAACTTTTTCTAATCTTTTGCTTCATCTGAGGTAGAATATATCAAATATGTATGGTTTTGTTGGCCATTCCGATATATTCCCGTGGAGAATGGACATGAATGTGATATCATAACATTGAGGTACTATGGAGCGTCTCAAACCTAAAGATGAAGGTTATGGTGTGTAATTGTTTCCCGACAGAAAAGTCTTGTAAGATGTGGTTTAGATATTGAGCCATACCGTTTGGAGTTCCCTTACAGAGGTTGGGATGTTTCATAGAACTGAGTTTAGCTGCCTCCAAGACCTGTAACCATTATGTTGATTTATGCCATCTGGTTTATGTAAGAGAAAACGTAATTATTCTCTCTTCTGGAATATTATGCTTAATAGAGATTTTCAAATATCATATAAAATTAAGCTACATTATCGATATTCTAGGAATATGTTTTGATTTATAATGCTAACCCTCTGTATCCTAATAATTGTATCTGTAAATGTCAGTTGACAGTTATGTGGCATCATTAGTCTATTCACATGGCTGAAGTGTTTTTTTGCATTAATGTTCAGCCACATTAAAAGTTTGTATTTTGGTTGCTGTTTTCATGAGAACATGATTGTTAGTAATTTTTATTTGGGGAAAAATCCATGTTTTTTCAGGATGGTTGGTTGTGCGGTGTCCATCAGCCCAAAAACTGGGTTTTAAAAATTCCCCTGATCGATTTGGAATCTGTTATGAAATGTAGTCACATGGAGACAATTCCTTGGTCATTGAAACCTGTGTTACCTAATGAACTGACTGCAGATATCCAATTGATAAGTGTGTATGTGGCCCAAATTGTGGAATCGAAGAAAATTTCTCACATTTTGGAAGAACTCTGTAATATATCACCAATCCTGCATCTAAGTCACCTCAAAAGGGTGGCGAACATGAAAGGGAAAGGAATGTGTGTAATTCTTCATGTGGCTGGTGAATTATCTGTGGATGATTGTGTAAATAATCTGAAAGGAAAAGGATTTAGTTTTGATGGCTTGAATCCTCTACCTTTCCAAATGTTGGTGCCTGCCACCAGTCCCAAGACTAGGAAGCAGTATGAGTGTGCAACGGAAATTTGGCCATGCATGTTTTTTGTCGACAAATATATTGAAAAAATTATGGATGGTTCCATATTTGACGAGAAAGATAAGAAACTCCAGGAGCACTACATGGAAATCGCACTAGTCGCCGCACAAAAAAGTTTGGAGGTGAAAGGAGCTGGAGTGGGTTGTGTTGTTGTGGACCCCAAAAAATCTTGTGTTGTATCAGTTGCATATGATACCCGCCTGAATCATCCATTGAAGCATGCTGTTATGGTTGCAGCTGATTTGATTGCAAGATCACAAGGTGGTGGTCGATGGCCTGTGGAGGAAGGAATGTGGTTCTCAGCAACAAAAGAGGACCGTCCACCATGTAAAAGAACTATGGGTCCTTTTTCCCATGATTATCCATCAGTGTATTTATGCACTGGCTGTGATATCTATTTGACTAGAGAACCCTGCCCCATGTGTGCAATGGCTCTGATTCATTGCAGAGTACGCAGGGTTTTCTTTGGATGCTTCAACCATGGAGCCTTGGGCGGTAAAACTAAAATGCATGAGGTGAAAGCCATGAATCACCGTTTGGAAGTCTTTCATGGTATATTAGAAGAAAGGTGTGTGAAGATTCAGTGTAAAAGCTGAAAATATTGTGTTTCAAACACCTCTCATGCATGCTTGCTAGTATTGCTGATTACTAGTTGCTAGTATTACTGAGAGCTACTGTCTGTAAAAAAAAAGCAAGACACCCGAGTTTGAGGAGCTCTATCGTCTAAACACATCAAAAGACACCAGTTTAGCATTGGGAGGCAAGGTGATGGGCAGAAGGCGTTCGGATAGATGAGTTAGTTATTGTAAATTTTGGGTTGAAACCTGAGAGCTGACGATATGGTTGTTGGATAACTTCATCGGCCATATCTTAATACACGATGGCCTGATGAAGACAATCATAGAAGGACAAGTGGATGGGAAGAACGGCAAAGAAAGGCCTCGAGTGAGATATATGGATCAAGTGATGAAGGATGTGAAAGAGAAGAAATACGTAAGTATGAAGACATTAGCCGATAGAAGAATTCAGTGGAGAGCTACTGTCTGTAAAAAAAAGCAAGACACCCGAGTTTGAGGAGCTCTATCGTCTAAATGAAGCGATCAATTTCAATGCAACAAAAAGCATACAAGAGAGAGTTTATTTCTACGTTGGATCATTTACTTTAAAAAATCTGCGGCTCCATAGTATTTTCTGTATTTCATTTTTTCTCAAAAAGTACCAGTTTTTTGCGCGTAAAATCAAGTTGCCCAACTTTGAGCGCTTGGTACTCTCGTAGTTTTTGTTCCAATAACTTGTTATTTTGATATAAGGAAGCCAGATCTAGTAGCAACAGTTTGCAGAAAACAAATAGTTTATACCACTAAAATTGATGGATTTGTTGTAAACAACGCAAACCCCTGCTAACTTCGAAACCAATGAGTCAATTGAAAATTGATTGGTACTGTTGTATGCTGTACGATGAATGCAATGCTGGTACTTATAACATTTACATTAAATATCACTAGTAAGGTCAATATCGCTTATTATTTATCTAGATGTTTATATACTCGTACTGGCAGCTCCGTGGTGGGAGAGGGAGGAGAAAAGAGGCGCGTGGTTGCCACTGACTCGGCAGTCGGTGCGCTTCCTTTAAATAACCGGCACGTAAGGTAAAAGTATGTTTTGCTACTTCAGGTAAACTTAGGATGTTAGGTTGGGGTGAGCTTTCATCAACATGCTTTTCTACGGCGTAACTTCTAAGCCATAATTGCGTATTCTTTCGGAAGATAATTGCCAGTAACTATTTGAATCAATTCCCATCAGCATTCCCATTCATATGTGGGCTTTGGACAACCAAAGGCTGCTTTTGAAGTGGTTTTAGTGCTTGATTACCATGCGTCAGTTGCTATTCTATTATTTACATATGTACATTAGGGTGGGCCGAAAAAAGGTTTTTTTTCCGGATCAAATTTGCCCTATGCGGGAAAGTTGTGTACTGATATCAGGATCTTGCATGCAAAATTTTTTCAAAATCGGATAATATTAACCACTGCCGCCCGAGCTCTAAAGTTTAAAATTTTGCGAAAATTCAGGCGGAAATGGGAAACGAACTGTTATGGAGAATAATTTGTTGCAAATATTGGAATATTGGTAAATATCAACGATAGATACATGTGTTTAGATTACAACACTGAAATGTGAAGTTTATTTGACTAAATCTATGGCTTACACGATGCCTAAGAATAAACGGCTAATTTAGAGTGTAGGCAACCCGCACAACGCCAAAAAAATTTTCACGCTCCAAGCATCACTTCAAATAGATCACTTTTGGGAGCCGTATTTGGGAAAAAGTAATATTTTTTCGAATGCAGTTCCTTTATAAATGTCTCATACTTCATTTGGGTGTAGATAATACATTAAAACAGACGGTAAAGTTAATTTTTTTTAAACTAACGTCAATTATGATGAAGAATGTTATGCATGTTGAGCTACTGCCACAAAAAAATCAGTTAATCAAGGTAGAATAAAGGCACAGCCTGATCACCAAGTATTTATTTAAGTAGCTCTTTGCTATTTTCGTGAAGAAACTACCCAGAACTTACCACGAGGAGGTGGCTACCTACTATCGAGTTCCACCCGTGCCCTCCCAAGCCAGCCTTCCTTAGGGCACGTTTGTAGGTATCTGAACATCACTGGTTCTTATTATACCTTATGCTGTGCTTTATTTTCAAATTTTGGTTGAATTTTTCGGCCTTTTATGCATAATAATGCCCATCCATGCCTGCTTTCTGATATAATCATCAGAAGATAGTAGCTTTTTCTAAGAACTTTGATAAATTGCAGGGGTTCACTGTAGGAAATGTAAACTGAAAAGTTCTATAATCAACGCATTATCTCTATGTACGGTATATACGTGTTCCTCCAAATGGCACTTTCTTGGAAAACCGGGAGTTAACTACTGCCTAAGCGATTGCAGGTACAGCTAGTTCGACGAGAGTCAGGTATGATAAAGATGGCCAGTGGTAGCGTTAAGGAAGTATGAATGAGACGGAGGACGGAGGTTAATACCACCAAAGTGCCGTTTTTAGAACGTGTATTCCTTCAGGACCAGAGTAGTGATAGAAAATTGAATATCAGTGCCATTGATGTCAAGGAAACTAACAAGAGGAAGAGGAAATTAAATAGGTTAGAAATAAAAAGATCATTAGAATGTTCCACGCTACCTGAGCAAGAAGTTCCTGAGATTTGGAAAGACTCAAGTGATGAAACGTCTGCAGATGAAGAATTACGCGATGCAAGTGATGCTGATGATTTTTTGAAAAAGGGTGGGTGTAAATAATTTAAATTTGTCTAGATTTTCGTCTGCCTGTGAAAGATTCTGTATATCGAAACGAGCTGCTGCAGCACTCGCATCCGTGCTTCTAGTTGATATCGGGATTGTTTCTCAAGGAGACCACGTGCTCTTTCAAGTGGAGAATGCCTGGAGAGTCTTTCAGCGAGAAGTCCGGGGAAAATGGTTCATTCCAGGTGGACCACTATAGCAATTCGCATTCTTCGATTACATGTTTCAACCGAAACGCCTTCAAAAGAACAGATGACATTGGCAACTTTTGTGATGAAAGTATAAACTCCTATGTGGTTCGCGATAAAATTAAGACCACACTGCACGGAAGGTCCGAAGAATATCATGAACATGATACATTTCATGAAATATATGAATCGAGACATCAAATTATGCCTTTACTCAATCATTCAGGGAAACACTCTTTTTGCTCACCCAGAGAATATTCTGCTTGCAATGCTAGCCGATGAGAGAAGACCGATCCGTTAAATTGCCGTCAAAAAAATATTAAAATCAGAAGAAGGAATTTAGGAAATTCGAACTTCCAACTATGAATTTTGATGCACAAGATTACGTCTACTTAGTTGACTGGAAAACAAAAGCGGTAACTCAACCACCTTTAATAGCTGATATCACAAGCAAAGATTTGGGATATATTCTGAAGAAAGGGGCTTTGTTGAAAGTACCCCCATTTGCATGCCACACACAAGCAGTTGAAAGGATGGTACAAATGATCACGGTGGCGTCAAAATCCGTGAGCAGTCCAGAAAGCAGGCATGGATGGGCATTATTATGCATAAAAGGCCGAAAAATTCAACCAAAATTTGAAAATAAAGCACAGCATAAGGTATAATAAG
The DNA here is from genome assembly GCA_933228895.1 of Platycnemis pennipes. Taxonomy (NCBI): domain Eukaryota; kingdom Metazoa; phylum Arthropoda; class Insecta; order Odonata; family Platycnemididae; genus Platycnemis; species Platycnemis pennipes. The sequence continues at coordinate 142,132,478 of OW121846.1, forward strand.
AACCAGTGATGTTCAGATACCTACAAACGTGCCCTATGGAAGGCTGGCTTGGGAGGGCACGGGTGGAACTCGATAGTAGGTAGCCACCTCCTCGTGGTAAGTTCTGGGTAGTTTCTTCACGAAAATAGCAAAGAGCTACTTAAATAAATACTTGGTGATCAGGCTGTGCCTTTATTCTACCTTGATTAACTGATTTTTTTGTGGCAGTAGCTCAACATGCATAACATTCTTCATCATAATTGACGTTAGTTTAAAAAAAATTAACTTTACCGTCTGTTTTAATGTATTATCTACACCCAAATGAAGTATGAGACATTTATAAAGGAACTGCATTCGAAAAAATATTACTTTTTCCCAAATACGGCTCCCAAAAGTGATCTATTTGAAGTGATGCTTGGAGCGTGAAAATTTTTTTGGCGTTGTGCGGGTTGCCTACACTCTAAATTAGCCGTTTATTCTTAGGCATCGTGTAAGCCATAGATTTAGTCAAATAAACTTCACATTTCAGTGTTGTAATCTAAACACATGTATCTATCGTTGATATTTACCAATATTCCAATATTTGCAACAAATTATTCTCCATAACAGTTCGTTTCCCATTTCCGCCTGAATTTTCGCAAAATTTTAAACTTTAGAGCTCGGGCGGCAGTGGTTAATATTATCCGATTTTGAAAAAATTTTGCATGCAAGATCCTGATATCAGTACACAACTTTCCCGCATAGGGCAAATTTGATCCGGAAAAAAAACCTTTTTTCGGCCCACCCTAATGTACATATGTAAATAATAGAATAGCAACTGACGCATGGTAATCAAGCACTAAAACCACTTCAAAAGCAGCCTTTGGTTGTCCAAAGCCCACATATGAATGGGAATGCTGATGGGAATTGATTCAAATAGTTACTGGCAATTATCTTCCGAAAGAATACGCAATTATGGCTTAGAAGTTACGCCGTAGAAAAGCATGTTGATGAAAGCTCACCCCAACCTAACATCCTAAGTTTACCTGAAGTAGCAAAACATACTTTTACCTTACGTGCCGGTTATTTAAAGGAAGCGCGCCGACTGCCGAGTCAGTGGCAACCACGCGCCTCTTTTCTCCTCCCTCTCCCACCACGGAGCTGCCAGTACGAGTATATAAACATCTAGATAAATAATAAGCGATATTGACCTTACTAGTGATATTTAATGTAAATGTTATAAGTACCAGCATTGCATTCATCGTACAGCATACAACAGTACCAATCAATTTTCAATTGACTCATTGGTTTCGAAGTTAGCAGGGGTTTGCGTTGTTTACAACAAATCCATCAATTTTAGTGGTATAAACTATTTGTTTTCTGCAAACTGTTGCTACTGGATCTGGCTTCCTTATATCAAAATAACAAGTTATTGGAACAAAAACTACGAGAGTACCAAGCGCTCAAAGTTGGGCAACTTGATTTTACGCGCAAAAAACTGGTACTTTTTGAGAAAAAATGAAATACAGAAAATACTATGGAGCCGCAGATTTTTTAAAGTAAATGATCCAACGTAGAAATAAACTCTCTCTTGTATGCTTTTTGTTGCATTGAAATTGATCGCTTCGTTTAGACGATAGAGCTCCTCAAACTCGGGTGTCTTGCTTTTTTTTACAGACAGTAGCTCTCCACTGAATTCTTCTATCGGCTAATGTCTTCATACTTACGTATTTCTTCTCTTTCACATCCTTCATCACTTGATCCATATATCTCACTCGAGGCCTTTCTTTGCCATTCTTCCCATCCACTTGTCCTTCTATGATTGTCTTCATCAGGCCATCGTGTATTAAGATATGGCCGATGAAGTTATCCAACAACCATATCGTCAGCTCTCAGGTTTCAACCCAAAATTTACAATAACTAACTCAATCTCTCTATCCGAACGCCTTCTGCCCATCACCTTGCCTCCCAATGCTAAACTGGTGTCTTTTGATGTGTCCAATCTTTTCACCTCTATCCTGGTCCAAGAAGCTTTATTGTACGCTGAAAGAATCTTAACCACCGCAGATGTCAATCAACATCTCATCAACGAATTAAGTTCACTCCTAAAGATTTGGGTCGATCAAAACTACTTTTTATTCCGAGGGACCTATTATAAACAAAAGGATGGCCTGGCTATGGGATCACCCCTTTCCCCACTCCTCGCAGAAATTTTTATGGATGTTTTAGAGCATAAGATCCTCAGTGACCAAAAATTTTCCAAAAATGTACTCTACTGGTTCAGATATGTCGACGACGTTCTGTGTTGCTGGACAGGAAGTGAAAGACAGTTGCAACAATTTTTCCAATTCATCAACTCCTTGCATCAATCAATAGCTTTTACTATGGAACTCGGTGTGAATAACAAAATCAATTTCTTGGATCTCACAATCGAGATAAGCGATAATAAACACATGTTCTCAATTTTCCAGAAACCTACCTACACAGATCAAGTTATTCCTTCTGATTCATGCCATCCCATAGCTCAAAAACTAGCCAGTTTAAATTGTATGATCCATAGGCTAATCAACATCCCCCTTTCCAAACACTACTTTGAACGTGAGCTCAATACGATTAAGTACATTGCTCAGAAGAATGGTTACAGTGCTAGCATTATTCACACATTACTCCGGAGAAAGCTGAAAAAACAAGCCGTAAAATTAAACACGTCCCTCTTACTAGGCCCCAGTTCTCCAGAGAGAAAATGGTGCAAAATTCCCTTCCACAACCAAATTTCTCACAAAATAGCTAACAAGTTCCCTAAATACAAATTCAAAGTGTCATTCTACACCCCCACAAACCTACAAAAAGCCCTCTGTGTTAATAAAGATCCCATAGAAGAGTCCAAAAAGTGCGGGGTTTATGAAATCAAGTGTGATTGTGGAGCCAACTACATCGGGCAGACGGGGAGGAATTTCTCCACCCGTATCAGTGAACACAAAAAGTGCTATGTCTTGGGTAACGAAACCTCGTTATTCGCGAAACACCTCATGGACGCGAATCACTCCAGTGACTTTAAACTCAACGTGCTCCACACTTTGGAAAAAGGAAAGAAATTGGACGCCATGGAGCAAGTGGAAATTATTCAAAGTAGGAACATGAAGCAGAATCTTCTCAATGACGTTCAATTTCTTTTCTCCCCCTCCCCTCTCCTCTCCATCACCTTTCCTCGAGTCGTACACTCTTCAGAAGGACTGCCACAACCCTAGCACCAGAGCCCCACCACCTCCTTTTCCCCACTTCCCCCCCCCCCCCCCCCCCACGCCCTCATACTATCTGGAAGAATACACCTGGAACCCCAAGGAGCTAATCCTCCTTAACCCGAAGGAACCGACGCTCCGGGGGATGCCAACGCCCGGACCGCTTCACCCCTTCCACAGTGGACTTCACTGGGATTCTCCACACGTACTTTCTGGAAACCCTTAACGACCTGGGCCATCCCCGGGTCGCCATCGTGCTTGGTTTTACCCATCAACACCCACCACCTTTCACCCTCTTCTCAATTCCCAATCCTTGTTCTCTCCAACCCCTCCGTACTCCCCCTCCTCCTACCCCCCCTTCCAACGTTTCTCTCCCCTCACAGCAAATGGTATATATACTGTTGTCTGAGATTTAATTTTCACCTGAAGATGGTGTTGTACACCGAAACCGGTCAAAAGTAAATGTCTTTATTCTTGTGGAAAATAGCCAGTATTTTTCTTTCGCTATGATATTCCACCAAATCAAGCCTGAGACGACTACCTTTATCCAACAACCATAATATGCAAATATCTAGTGTATGAAATATGGACATGCAACAGAATCATCAATGGCTAATTGTATTAAATGAATTGCTGTGAATCTTAATCCTTGTGTGACATTGTTTTGATCTTGAATTTTTGTGAAATAATTGTTTATATATTATTTGAATGAAATGGTGATTAGGTGTTAGGTACTCTGGAAATTTAGATATAGTCTACACTGCTGTAATTACTATGGAGTTCTTAAGATCTTTCATTCAGGGAACTTAAGGATGTTGAGGTGCTCTCTGTTTATTGTTATGATGTTGCTTATGATAAAATGCTTACAGTATGCCTGTTAATTCATAATCACAGCACTGTAAATCGAGATTTAGGTCGATTTGATTTTAACATTCCATCCTTGATTTTGCCAGCTGCTATTTGCCATTGTCATCTTCCAAGAATTAATCAGTGGTTTTGGTGATTAGGTTGGTGTGGTGGCTCGAGTATTGTCCTCCTATCCTAAGGACCCTGGTTTGAATTCTGGCGGAGTCAGAGATTTTTCATTGGTGTGTTGCTCCACACTTGAGTGCTGTGTAGGGATTACTTTAAGTTCAGTACTCTGTCCATCAAGTGGGACATTAATCCATAAACCCCTGAATTATCCCTGAATTTTTATTTATATAAAACAAGGTAAATCGCATGTAGTCATGACTTAAAATGCTTAATTTTTTATCATGTTTTGTATTCACATTTATTTGGTCATTATGTCGTATTTTAGGGTGATATTTTTAACTTGTCATTACCTTTTGATGGCTTCAATTAAGCTAAAATGTTGTTTACGAGTGCATAGACATCTTGGCCATCTCTGAGTGTTCATTTCTTGAGGTAAAATTTTAATGTTGCAGAAGGCTTTCTGTTTATGAATTTGTGCTAATCACATTAGTGTGTAAATAATTGGAAGTGATAGGAAATTCCAGAATGCTTCAGTGAATGAGTGGGATGGGGATTTGGGTCAAATATTTGTTTATTTTATTTTTTTAAAAGAGCATCTTATGTCTACAAGAATTAGTGGGCTGTAAAGCAACTTTGATTAATTTAAAAATTGTAAACAACTGTTCAATGAAATATCGGAGATGTGCCACTAAGTGACATACTGAAAAGAGTAGTGAGATAAGATGTTGATCAACATGTTATCAATGAATAATGTTATTTATCGATAATGTTTTGTTTCTTTTCAATTTAATCATGTAGTCTGTGTTATGTAATTAATAACCTTCTATATAATCCAACAATAATATGCCTAAAAAATGACTAATAATTATCATAAATTGATGCATAGGTAGATGTGAAGTTCTTCAAGCTCACCAATGGTGTTGTAAGTGTTTATGTAGCCCATGTTGCCAACATTGTCATTGAGTGAGCTCATGCAAACTCCTTGAACTATGGTGTTATAAATAGTTGCATTGATTTTTTTTAGTTTTAAGTGAATTTCATGTGAAAAATGACTTTATATAAATGTATTGTTATTAGAACAATAATACTAGTTCCTCACTTGTTAAGGCATTGTATCCATTGAACATGGTATATTTTCTTTATGCAAGGTGTGTTATGTAACATTTTAGAGTTTTGAATAATAATATTTTTTAAATGTCTGATGAATAAAATGGACAAAGGTGTTCGGGGGTAACTGGGGCATGGTTTTACAATGTGACCTTGCAATATCATTTTTAATTTTTTTTTTGGAAAAGTAACACCAATGGATAACTGCAAAAACATGTAATGATTTATTAATAAACAGACTAATACATCATGTTGCATTTAATGCAATTTTTACCCGTTTGTATTTTTTTTAATTAATATTATTTGTGGGCCTTGTTGGCCCCAGTTGCCCCACAACTTGGGGATAACTGGATCACCCCAGGGCAAATTTTATAACAGCACTGCAGCAACTGTCTGGGGTAACTGGATCTATTTTTGTACTTTCGATTGACTAGGACAAAATGTGTGTTTACCTAATTGTGTGATAAAATTGCATGTTAAGGCTGTTGCATCGGGACCATTACTGAGACTTGCAAAGAAACTAGGCACTAAAAACATGCAATTAAAAAGAAAAGTGAATATATTTTTACATCTTAAATTAAAGTATTTGAGTAACTTAACTTGAATAACAGTAAAATTATAAAATTGGGTAAAACTTACAGATAGAAAACTACTTCAAGTAAATTCCAATAAACATCAGTACTGTAGGTTGATTACTTTCTCTAACACTAAGTAACTTAAAGAATATTGGTAAGATCACTTAAGTCTTGTGTAAACCCAACCATGTTATTATGATGAGCAGAACTTGCATTTATTGGCTGGGACAGTATTCGCACAATGTCACTTTCCCGGTTAAAGGACTCTTCCTCCGTCTCTTTAAACTTCATAGTTTGATTGTGTCTTTTGAAAAAAGAAAGTATGTAGCCTCCATTCTCTTTTTCCATTACCTTGGATACAAACAATCTAAAACAATTTGCTGTTTTTCGAAAAATTTTACCGACATAGAAGTTGCCAGGTTTTAGTGTAAGTTCACCTTCATACTCTGAGAAGCTTTCATGGTAGTCTTTCTCACTGTCTTGAAGTGAAAATGTGTCATTATTCTCATCTGTGGAAGATTCGTCTAAGACTACTGAGGATTTTTGTTTTTCTTTATTTTTGTTTGCTTTCATCTGGGATTTTTTCTCTTTCTTTTCTTTTGCAGTTTGCTCTCTTTTTTTTCTGATATGATTTTCATATCAGTTTTTAGCCGAAGATTCAGGAAGTGATTTAATGCTTTGAATTCATAAATGATTACCCGTGCCAATTTCAAATTATAATTGTTATTTAAATGTTTTAGTGGAGTATTGAATACATGAAGTATAAAAATATGATCATTCCGGTTCCTGTGTAAAATGCAAGCGTCATATATCCTTATGTCGCAATGCTAGAAGGATGCATATTTTTTTATAACGCTGTTGGTAATTATGCAATATTTGGTATTTTAATTAATGAATGACTTCATTAAACATGTCTTAAGTGAAATTTAATTCAAGGAGATGAAATAAAGTACTTATTATATGTGAAAGGAGACTTATATCGGAGACACCATTTTAAAAAATGCTTCACCAGACTCTAGTTCAAGTGTTAGAGTATGGGTATTTGCAGTGGCGGATCTATGGGGGAGGCTAAGGGGGCTATAGCCCTCCCCATTGGGTCGAAACATACACTAGATAAAATCGAAATTTTTGGGGGTTACCGCTTAGTACAAAAGTATTTAGTTATATTTTATAAGTATTTAGTTATATTTAGTTACAATGGAGAAAGCGCTACATTTCAAAAATCTATGGAATCTGCTCCTGGAATCTCAACCAAACATGTTGGTCTAATGATCGATAGAAAAAAAAGCCAAGAAAGGAAAACAGGAGGTTTTCAAGTCTCTTGTCATTTAGAATAGATGCAGGCGACGAAGACTTAAAATGGCATCTTTCGACATGCAAACGCAACAACACACTTATTAGCAAAACCATCCAAAATGATGTGATAGAATGCACTGGTGATTTTTTACGTTAGAAAATAGTTGAAGATGTAAAAAATGCCAAATATTTCTCCATAATATCTGACGAGACTATCGATGCTAGTAGGAAGGAGCAACTTACATTCTGTGTACGATACATTGATATGAACTCATCCATAGTAAAGGAAGAATGTATTGGCTTCATTGAGCTCAAATCAACGAGCTTGGCTATAAAATCAACGATAGACGAAGAGATGTCAAAACTTGGCTTGTCATATGTTGTCAAGGGTACGACGGAGGATCAAATATGGCGGGACATTTACACGGCGTGCATGCCCTGATATCGCAGCAACAGCCACTCGCAATTTACACTAATTGCTTCAGTCACTTCCTGACTCTTGTTTGTCGTAAACATTTAATAATAAAAACTAATGAACTTACCTAATCATAAGTGATTTGACTATATTTGTGTACCTTATCATTAAGTCATACTTTAAAAACTAGATAAAGCAATATCATAAGTTTCTATTATTAATATTACCGGTATTTCAATCTAGGCCCAAAATGACCACCATAAACCTTTTACTGATAAAACGACCTTCTACATGTGCATAGTAGTGTCTTTTTTCATCAAAGAATTAGCCTAGAACCACCGCTTTTGAGTGCATGAATAAGTTCTCAACATTTGCAAATGCTAATTGTACATCTATGCTATTGACAGTATTAGGAAAGCAATGGGCTGTTACCATTTTGTAAGTAAGGGCAGAGGGTGTATGCCAATATATGCATTAGTCATTAACAAGTTCCAATGTCAATACTGCAAGGCTTCATGTGTAGTGTACGTTTATACTCCTGTGACAGAACAAGCTAGTTAGTTGTACCTTTCTTCCCCTTCTTGCATTCTCAATTTACCCTTTTCACTATACTTTCTGCATGCATGAATTCGAACACTTGTAAGGACTTAATGTTAAAAGGATAATATTTTTTGCAAATAAGTGAGATAAATGATTTTATCTCATTAAATTTGGTGCCATTGAGTATGAAAATAGCATTGTAATCCGTGCAGTCTTGATTTATTTATGCTTTCACTAAGTTTATTTGTGAAGGAAACATACTATATTAATGTTCTTTGTGACAATTATTTTATGAATTTTTATAGCAACAGTGATTGTTAGGATCGAACTTAAAATTTTTATTCCTGTGCTACGAAGGACATTTCTGTACTCATAACCACACAATCCACCTATGTAGAGAACACATGGATTAAATAGGCAGCATTTTAAATTCTGAAGAGGTCTGCAGCAAAGAAGAAATGCCAATGTACCATGAAGTTTATCACAATAATAAAGTGTAATTTTGGTCTTGATAGGTGATGGTAGCACTTCCTCAGCATTCAACCCTCACATGCTCTAAATACCCTTAAAGTACAGAGACCAGTGACTTTTCTTCGCTCTTGTGGTTTCTCATGAAGGTGCTGTTCGGTGAAAAGCATATCTTGGGTGTGGGCAGAAATAATGCCTAAGTATCTTTTGAATTTGATTTCCTCCTGGCTTCTCCATCCACTTTTCAACTCATGATTTAGTAAGTCTATATGCATTGAATTAGAAATGCTTGTAAAATTTATTTACTGATGATCAGTTCCATCACCAGCGTAACATCATCTGGTGCAGTTTTGCTGAAATACTGAGTGTATATATCTTAAATGAGGAAGAGGTGAGGTGACAGAGGTTGAAGGGAGGAGAAAGAAAGTTTTGAAGAAAAGCCTCAGCCACAGTTCACTTACTCCCTCCCCATCAATGAGAGATTCACGTGAACTTCCTTGGTCATGCTGTCCTAGTTGTGAAATTGGTTGCAAATAAAGTTTTGAAAAATTAAGAAGTATTCCTTATTTGCTGATCATAGATTTTCATAAAGTTAAACCTGAATCAATGGGATTCATACCCATATCAAGTTGTTTATGATACTTAGAATATATAATTTTTGTTGTCAAAGTTCAGGTTAACATTTTGCGCTTAACTGCAAAGCATTTTAATTAGGGGATTGGCATTGCAATCCCAAAACAAATTTCATAGACTTATGTTGTTTTTAATTCATCTGATGGTAATGTTATTGGTAAAAAAATCAAGTATCCTGCTTGGAAGTTTAATGTTGCTCCATTGCCTCAGGTTAGGTCAGCAAGAGCTCTGTTAACAAGTGGACTTAATTAGCTTGTCAAAGAACAGCATGGCAATTGTTTACCTTAAAGCATATAGACTTGGAATAGTATTATAACATATTTCTTGTCTATTTTCAGGTGCTGTACTTAGATGGATCACAGAAAAGTGCCTCAGGTCCATCATTTTGGACATTTGAGTATTATCAGCAGTTTTTTGATGTTGACACACATCAAGTTGTTGAAAGGATAAAGTGGTCAATGATTCCAAAATCAGGAAGCAGTTATTTACAAAACTACATTAAGCCAAACCCTGATCTTTATGGTAATTTATTAGTCTCCTTCAAATTTTCACTGGCCCCCTATTTTTAATGTAATTTGGGTAACACTTCAAAGTTTATATGGGAATGGAAGGTAAAAAATGTGCACATTTTTGCTTGAGAAACTGGTGTTGTATAAATCTTATGATCTGTGAAAAGCATTCTTATTTTGTGAAGATGAAAAGAGGTGAAAATATCACTACCAAACCCCATATCTGCTGCCTACTAAGTCCTTCTACACAAAGGTTAAAAAATGAGAATTTCCCATTTCACTGTTAATGTATATCATAGTTAAAATAGTTAAATTATGATGGGATTGGGTTGACATGGTGACTAGAGTTCTGGCCTCTCATCTCAAGGGTCAGAGTTCGAATCCTGGCTGTAGTAGATTTTTCAGTGGTATGCTCGTCCTTGCTTGAGTGAAGTTTGGATAGTGGTTCCAGTTCAATACTCTGTCTATCACAAGGGACGTAAAACTGTGGACCTGTTGGCACCCCATGCTAAAAGCAAGCTCATGCCAATGCTGGGTTTCTCTTCACTCTTCCTCCATTCCCTAAATATCCCTTTCTTCTATGCTCACGTATCCATAATGGATAAAATGACATTAGTTGTCGCTTGCCTTCTTAATTAACAACAATAACAATGAATGGAAAGTATATGTAAGTGTATAAGTCCTCTGTTGCTTACCAGATCATCAGTAGTTTTATATCATGCTGTTTTATGAACTCTCCCAATAGTATCTCCACAATGAATTGCATCCTATTCTTGCTGTGTTTACTAGCATCTCGGACAAGATTAAGAAAAAGAAAAGTGTGAGGCTTCCTTGTTAACCCTTACAGTGATGCTGCTCAATATATCAACTTTTGCTCCATAGCTCAAAGTGATATATCATCTCTAGTGTACACCAACAATTAAATTGCTATAGTTGATTAACATACAGATTTTTGGCTAAAATTGAGTCAAAATAACATTATTGCTAATTGATACCCAATTGCTTGTAAGATAAAAGAAATTCCAGGTTGAGATTTGCAAAAGTAACTCTTAAGTTTGTGTTTTTTATGAAGTGTTGCATTTTTTAAAATTCCTGTGGCATATCTCGTGTGTGTAACTAAAATTTGGTGCACTATAAAGGTTAAAGAGTCATATCAAAAGCCTCCGTTAAGTGCCTTTTTAATGCTTTATTGTGAAACTTCTTTTTGTTTAAAATTTCTTTCACATATGAACTAAATATGAAGTTAATAAACTGTAGTGAATTCCATATGTGACTTCCTATCTGGAATGCTGTTTTTTTACATGCCACAAAATGTGTGTGGTAAAATAACCATACCAATGGAGCAAAATTAGTTGCTTAAATTTATTTTTGTATATTATTTTAATTTTGCGGCACCCAATTTTCAAACTTGATTGCCTGAGTACTTTAATTATATCCTTAATATATTTAAAATGGTTGAAGGCTTGTATTTCAAGTTGGTGTAGGTATGCATTGCTACTCCCTTTACTAATAGCCCTTTCTTTTGCTTCTAGGTCCATTCTGGATTTGTGTTACTTTAGTTTTTACAATTGCAATCAGTGGAAACTTAGCTAATTATATTCAGACTGCAGCATGTGGTAATTACCATTGGAAGTATGAATTCCATACAGGTAAGAATTTAAACTCTTGAATGCCAAGGTCAGTTGTGGATTTGCCCTTGACTTCAGGCTACCATTTGTTATTGTCAGCAGGCTTAAATACTGTAACTGTACTGTATGAAAATAATATTATTCATTAAATTTTAATAGATATTCTAGACCTCTGCTAGGTTTTACTTCAGAAACCTGTTCAGAAATAGGTTGTTTGTAAATAACTTGATGTTGGATTTTTAATTTGGGATTGTTGAGACTTGTACATTCAAGTGAATTATGAATTGATTTTTTTCTATCTTTAGTGTACTGCAGACTGGTGGTAATTTCCCACAATTACCTGGTGCCCAAGAATATGAAAATAGCCAAAATACCCCTCCCCCTCCTCTCTACCATGTAGACACTAAGATTGCCAGACTCGTTAGAGATATTGTTTTATACTATTCATTTAAAGTGTAAGAAGTCTCAAAGCAATGAAAGAGAAAAACGGAGCATATATTGCAGGAATCCATGATCTGCATGAATTTGTGGGAAAAGATGTTGAAAAGAGCTTTGTGAGGCTGCATTTCAGTTCATTGTGCCATGAATTGATTTTCTTAAATATTACCTTCTGCCTTAGTGCACTGGAATATATTTTTTCATCACAATGACAGTTCATGACATATTGCTTTGCATTCTTTTTATTTGATGCTCTCTTTTGGAAGCTATCATGATATTGTGACTTCAATGATAAATTATATCTCTTTGTTGTACTTGAGGTGGATCATTGTTCCATTAATTAAATTGCACATTTAAGTTGGTATTTAATTTGAGTGTCTCAATGATCCACTGCTTTCATCCATTACTTGCAGTTACATATGCAGCCACAGCCATTTTTACATATGCCTGGATTCTTCCTCTTGCACTATGGGGAGTTATCTGTTGGTGTGGCAACCAATCACGACTGACATTACTGGAAATAATTTGTGTTTATGGATACTCTCTCTTCATTTACATTCCAGTTGCGGTGAGTAAATTTTGGCTTGATAACTCACATAGGGTTAGAGTTTAGCTCAAAAATGCACCCATTTGAAAAACTTGTTAGTCTCCTTGTTAATACTCAGTCGTAATCCTACCTCCGTTAATATGAGATGCTGGGATGGTTTTCAACACATCTTATGTTTGGTTTAATTGCTCCTTGTGTAATTAACCATTAGTGAAGACTGAAGAAGGCAACCTGATAATCCTATCATTATGATCATTTATATTTAATTAATCTTTCCTTGATTTCTAGAAAATATTATGGCCATGTATTGCTGATGAAACTGGTTTCTTGGGAAGCCCCATGTTACTGTCCGTTGCTACCGATGTTTCTCCTCCCATGCCGGAGACTTCATTAGGGTGGAATGGGCATTCCACCCTGACATAGCCTCCAGCGTAGGAGAAGAAATATTAGAGCTTCCCAAGGAACTAGTTTTATCAGCAACGGACCGTGACAGTTTTAAGTAATCAACTACCATGAATTGAAGAGTTCTATAGCCTTTTTTTTTGTTGCTTGCGAAATCTGGAACCAGAAAAGCAGAATCTTTCGATCCCTTACATTTTCAGTAAATATTCTGCGAAGCTTAAAGTCTACATTTGTTCTTCATTATATTTAGTTAGTAGTGCTAATCAGTAAAGAAATGTGTAATCTGCTTTTGAATATTTAGTGAAGCAAAAAATAACTTTTTCCAGGCCTTGAGCATAAATACTTGTGATATTTTACTCATAACAGAGTGAGTCTTTGTTAATTCTGATTGGAAATCCTGATTTCTACACCCCCCACCCCCCCTACATGTTGTACCAACTATTGAGCTTCTCCATTTGTGTAGTAATGCAAGAGTGACTGCATCACAATACTGTATCTGTATAACCACCACATATTCTCCATTGCAATTACTATAGTACTCGAGATGTATCTATACTTCTTCAAGGATTCCATTTCCCTCTGTAAAGAGCTAAACATGGAATAGATGTCATAGAACTGTTACTTATTCATCACCATTATTGGATTAAGTTCATATTTGTTATAAGAATTATTGAGGAATGCCAGTGAAATATTCTAATTATCTACATTACATTTTTATTATACTATTACAGTACTATTTCTTTTATTTCCAAGAACTTTGTGTGTCAAGCAGTATCACTATCTGGGCTTTTGTTTTCTTATCTAAAATACATTAAATTAACATTATTCATATATAAATTATAGTAAGGCCAAACCATAATTAATCACATTTGTTTTTATTACTTAACCTATCCATGGCATTTGACTCTAGCTGATGGACTAGGTCCTTCCTTCAATCACTCATCAATTAAAATGGATGGAAGCAGGTATAATTTTGTGCAGATTGGCATCTTTTTGGTGGACTTGCTGCCTAATATTGTCGTCCATCACATCAAGATGGTGTCCAATGCATCCAACCTATTGTCGCCGTCAAAATGGTATAGACCTGGACTTTGACGCATTCCTCAGTAACATTGGGCGTGTTTGGTATTACATATTATACATGGTTGTAAAGAGAATTTATTTGTCTTTAAAATGATACATCGTTTGGGCTGATATCATCTCCCCTCTTGATGTGAGTTGTCATAAATCAGAACAAAACACGGTAAAAACACCCGATTTCAAGACTTGGTCATGTTTACAACATTGTGGAACATTCAGAGAGTGCTGAAAGGTGTGCGTTCCAGCATGCCTCCGATAAAAAGGAAGCATTGCCCTCTCCGACCAATCGAGGATGCCCAGGAAGAAGATGATCCTGAGATAAAAACTCTCAATTAAAAACGGAAGAGTCTTGAAAATGCGTAGCATGCTTTAGGACTATATATTTTATTTATGATAAAAGTTTAGCTTTCTTTTGATGCTCTGTCACTGTTCCACAATGTTGTAAACATGACCAAGTCTTGAAATTGGGTGTTTTTACCGTGTTTTGTTCTAATTAATGACAACTCACATCAAGAGGGGAGATGATATCAGCCCAAACGATGTGTCATTTTAAAGACAAATAAATTCTCTTTACAACCATGTTAATATGTAATACCAAACGTGCCCAATGTTACTGAGGAATGCGTCACTATACCATTTTGATGGCGACAATAGTGTGTCATGCTTGTAAAAGAGAAGTAGCTATGCATTAAAAAGTTCTCCCATGTGAGATTTGTAAATGCCTGTATCACTATAAATGTACAGGCATAAAGGAAATCGCCTTAGAAACTCTTGAGGATGCTGTCGGTTTGTTTTGGAAGTGTCTTCCTTGTCGTGTAGGAGAGCGCAATAGACTGTCCAAAATTGAGGATGAAATCAAAAATTTGAAGGCAGAGATAATCAACTTAAAGGAGAAGTTTGGTCAACATCATCATCCTGTGATTGTAAATCGTGAAAAGAAAGTGAGCTTCCCTAACGTGGTCACTAAAATCTCTGACCCAGACTGTAAAATCAAAAATGTAGAAGATTGCTTCATCTCACTGCGGCTGGCAAATGACGGAAATCAAGCGGGAACAGATGCAACCTCAACTACCTCAGTCTCCAATATTAAAGTGATAAAGAAGAAAATGACTCCGGCACTTTCGAGGAAAACCAACATAAAGGCATTACATCCAAATCTGCCACAAGGTTTTCGAGATATGGATGACAAAGGCACTAGGGTCCATCATAGAAGAAAAAAACAACGAAACTTCATCTCTATCGGAAGAGGTGAATATGAAAATGGCAGCAGGGCCTACGTGCAGTGAAAGTTACTTCGTATGTGTACATGGGCCGCCTGGCCAGTGATGCAAGGAAGATGAAGTGATAGTACATGTGAAAAAAAATACTGATGTCACGTGTGGTTCTTGCGGAAAGATCATAGGAAGAAGTGAAAAATTCAGTGCGTTCAAAATTGGTGTTGATTATGGTGACTTTGAAAAGGTAATTAATCCACTACACTGGCCCAATAGTGTAGTTAATAATAAATTCTTTGAACCAAAGAATGTGGTGATTGAAAAATCAGAAGCTAAGAGTGCCTCACAAAAGGAAATGTTAAGTAAAAGTAAACCCATGTGACTAGCTCACTTCCCTGTAAATTCAAAACAACCATCAGTATTTTAGGTACGAGTGTTTAATATTCAATGCTTAAGCAATAAAGTTACAGAATTAGAAACTCTTGCTGTAATAGAGAAACCTGACCTTATATGTCTGTGTGAACATTGGATGAAAGAATAAGCTATAACGATACCAGGTTATATTTTAGGAGATGCTTTCTGATGGAAAAATCATCGTAATGGAGGTGTTGTTATTTTTGTGAAAAGATCCTTGCAGTTCACAAGTATGTCACACACTGTGCTCAATCTAAATTCTGAGTTCGAATTTGAATGTGCTGCAGCGAAGTTAACTATGTCTGGTAAAGATTTTTTGGTACTGTCAGTATATCGATCACCTGCAGGTTGTTTTGATAGTTTCCTAGAAAAGTTAGACAATCTACTATACTCAATATTAAGCCAAGCATCAAGACCTACAGTTGTAGTGACTGGGGATTTCAACATAAACCTGTTAAAGGATGGGCACAATCAGCAACATCTCTTACAAATGTAGGAGGTCCTGTATTGTATATCCTGTATTATACAATCCTGTAATCATATCGAAAATAACCATACGATTATGAAGTTCATACAATTTTCTACGAAACTTAAGTATGGGACTATCAATAAAATGCGAAGTATGTACATTTTTAGAGCGATTAAAAATATATGAAAAAAATATAACACTTTAAAAACTGAAAACGTATACATTGTATAGAGAGAACGAGGAAAAATTGATAAATGTTGATCCAATTCATTTCAAAATTTAGTTTATATTAAAACATAGTTTTGCAAATGTTCACAAAAATTTTGAAAAAGATTGGTAGTAAATATTGAAAGTTATAAATTATTGAATGATACAATGACAAAAAGGTGAAATCATTTAAATCTCCTCCGGCCACTGGGATGGGATTTAATTAAATTTCCTCCACGCTTGTGGGGTTAAGAAAGAGTACAGGACCCAAATAAAAAAAATCAAGAAAGGAGCTTAATGATCAACAGTTTAAAAATGCTTCAAGTAATTCGAAAGTTGCTTGGGAAATTATAAAAACAACATCAACCCTAATACCTCAGAATTGCCAGATCTGGTCAATGATGGTAATGAGAACACGATATCAGATCCACTTGAGCTGTCTAATTCCTTTAATCACTCCTTTATTAGTTCTTCCACAACAGTCCATCCGACTGAATACGTACCACTCCAAATTACTACTCCATACAACTCTATGTATCTTAATCCTTTCAGTGCTTAGCATGGCAGTTTACACATTACGTTTGAAACGCATATATGCATTCATAGCACTAAATGGGTTACGCCATGCTCTGAGAGTGAACTTGGTTCTTATATGACCAAAATAGGCAAGAAGAAGTCTACTGACATAGATGGAATAACGGGACAAATACTTAAAGTTTGTGGTTCCATCATACTAACACCCTTTATGTTTTTGGTAAACCAATCCATGGCAGAAGGAAAATACCCTGATGCCCTGAAGACATCTAAGGTTGTCCCAGTGTATAAGAACAAGGGTGATAGAAAAAAATTTTAACAACTACAGACCCATCTCCATAATACCTCAGTTTGGTAAATTATTTGAATATGTATTTTGTAAAAGGTTAATGCATAACCTTGAGAAACAGAGCATTGTATCACTCCATCAATATGGTTTTCAACTTGGAAAGTCAACTGAGCAAGCACTCTTTAATGCAGTCAACTTCATTGTACAGGAACTGAACGATAAAAATAGGGCAATGGAAATATTCTTTAGGGATGGGTCGGTTCGGTTCTTCAGTTCTCGGTTCCACCGGTTCTTGAGCTTAGAACCGGAACCGAGGCAAAAATAATCGGTACCGAAATAATTGGCGCGAAAACCAGTTTGAAACCTACTCACACTCCGAAAGTGGAGGCTTCACATTAAAACCTGGTGAAATAGTGTACTAAGATGCTTCAAAGTCGCGAATTATTCTAATTCAGTTTCTGAAAATGATTATTGATTACCTTATCTTACCATTGAGCAATGCAAAGTAAGTGGTAAATTAAGAACCGGAACCGAGAATCGGAACCGAGAACCGAAGTTAAGAACCGAACCGGAACCGAAAAAAAGTGGAACCGACCAATCCCTAATATTCTTTGATATGAGCAGAGCCTTTGATACTGTGGACCATGACATTTTACTTAGTAAATGTGAATCATTAGGTATTAGGGGCATCACATTGAATTGGCTTAAGTCATACCTTGAGGAAAGAAAACAAAGGGTAGCCTATAAAAAAAGATGCCAAAATCTCTCTCTCTATGTCACAAGAGATTAGGAAGGGAGTACCTCAGGGGTCAGTGTTGGGCCCCATGCTCTTCTTAATATTTATTAATGATTTACCAAATAGTATAGTGACAGGTAACATGAAATGTGTAATGTATGCTGATGATGTAAATTATAAAAAAAAGTAAGAATTTAGGCTCATTATTTAATGAATGTCAATCTCTAATGCAAGAAATTCTGTTATGGTGCCATAATAATGACCTGATTCTAAATATCGATAAAACTCAAACAACATTGTTTTCTGCGGGGCATATACTTGACCTTGAGTTACTCATGAAACGGAATACAGATCTTAAAGTAGCAGAGCACATTAAATTTCTTGGCATTTGTTTTGACTTAAATCTCAAGTGGGATGTACAAATTATGCACTTGTGTAAAAATTTAAACACAATATTCTATTTGGTCTCTGCATGAAAACATACTGTCAGTCAAAATGTTCTTAAGACACTATATTATGGTTTATTCTACTCCCGACTATCGTATGGTACAGTGCTCTGGGGATCTACCTCGCTATTAAGAGGTTTTTGCAATACAAAAGAAAATAATGAGAACAATGTGTAATGCAAAGTATAATGCTCATTGTCACCCCTTATTTAAGAGTCTGGCAATACTAACTGTACCATGTGTGTGTTGTGTATGTAAAAAAAACACAAGGCAGACTTCACTCAGAATGATAACTTCCATTCTTATGAAACAAGAAGAAGTAAAGACATTCTTGTGAAATCAACAAACTTAGCCCTTACAACAAAAGGTCCAAATTTCATGTACACTAAATTGTATAACCACCTACCTGTTTTGATAAGAAGTGCTGAAAAACTGACTGTATTCAAAAAGGCTGTCTCAGCATAACTTATATAAGTGTTTTTATATAGTGTTAAGGAATATTTATTTGACTCTTAATTAAGTCTGAACCTTTGATGTGCCTTATACACTTACCGATCTCATGTAGTGTGTCAACTGGACAAATAAATATATTATTATTATAAAAATAATAGTACTTCGTCAAAGGACCCAAAATTTCCATAGAAAACCTGTCATAATTTTTTTCGCATTGATAAAATTTTGTTTGTGCATCATATAAATGTGAAATTCATTCCAAAAATATTTTCTAGGTGCTGTGGGTTATCCAAATAGGATGGCTGCAATGGCTGTTAGTTGTGATTGGAGCAGCACTTTCAGGTTCTGTTTTGGTGATGACTATATGGCCAGCTGTTGAGAGCAATCAACGCCAAGTGTCATGTGCCATTGTCATCACTATGTTGGTTCTTCACCTTCTTCTTGCTGCAGGTTTCATGGTATGATCAGATAATTTCTCCTGTGATTCTTAGGCTATCAGCTGGCTTGAGACAATAATCAATATAAATGAAGGCTTTGAGTAAGTTTGAGGTATATTAAATACTCTGTAATGGATAGGAAATATATACAGTGGACTCTCATTAGACTGTTTATTTAGGAATCCAAAATTCTGAATTTGGTAATGGGGAACAATATGCTGGGTGTTATTTTAGTTCATTCGGTAGAGAGCTGGTGTTCATATATTGTTGCTATGTTTCAATTACACTTATTACACCTCCCAAACGATGCCTAGCATTGATGCGGACTCCATGATTTATTATGTTGTTAATGACCAAACAGCATGTATTCTATGGACTATCTGTGCCAAAAGTATATAGACTTGACTTTGAGGCTTGATATCCCAAAAACAGAAGAAATGATATTCAAACAGAGCATTGTGTGGATAATTTAGACCCACATTTAATGCAGGTTAAGAATTTTTTTTAATTGTTTTTTATTGTAATTTGTTGTAAAGTGACGCAGTATCACTGGTCGTTATAAAAATACAGTAAAACCCCTTATTTATGCTTTTCTAGGGACCGCAAGAAATAAGTGTAAATTTTGGGAAAATGCAAATAGTGGGAAAAGGACAACTTTCAGTTTTACATGGATACTTTAAAAATATGAAGTAAATATATAAATGAGAAATACCGGTAAACCGAATTTGAGCAACAGTATTAAACTTAAAGTATAGAGCTGGCCTGATTTATTTTTGTACAATATATTTCTACCAATGCTTCAACCAACCCAACCCAATTGAAGGTTGTCAAATCCATAATTCCCAAACTTATGCATTACGCAATGCCATTTCTCTTATGACGAAGCCATTCACGGCAATATTAGATGATCTAGAACTTAAAAACAGTTTTTTAAGTTGGTATTCCTTCATACCATGATTTCTTGATATTTTCTCTTTTTCAAGAGGTGTCTGAACTAGTTAGCATGTTTCTGAATCAAATAGCGATTTTTCATAATTGCATCCATTGTAGAGACCTGTAATCTTAGATGTTTCACTATATCAGTGCAAGTTGCATCATGAGAATCCGCAATTTTTATTTACGTGTAAATTGAAAATATTCTAGTTGCTGCGAAGGCTTCCACGGTGATTAGAAGATTACTTGAGGGTTTCCATTTTTTTCCGCATTGGTTCTATCTTACTGCACGACAGTTTCGCTGTCATTCCAGACAGCACCTTCTGGTCCGAAGTATTGGAAATATGTAGTACGAAGATAAGAGAAATATATAGAACGAAGATGTAGGAAATTTGATGAGACGCTACCTTCGGACCTGAAGATGGCGTCTAGAATGCCGATGAAACTGTGTCCAGAGGGATGAACCAACGCGGAAGAAACCCAAAAACCATTGAGTCATCTAAAAATATTGTAATTCATATCCATTTCCAAGTAAAATAAAATTTACATTCCCGAGTAATTAAGGATAACATGAACAACACATGAGAATATTTAGCTACCTCGTTGGTCAGCCAGTGCAAGCAGTTATCCAATGGCAAAAAATTCTCAACAAAATAATTTTATTTATTTAATGTTGTTTTCACGCGATAAAACAAGTTTCAATAAGTTTTGTTTTGTAGTAACATGTAGTAAAACTGTTGAATTAATGCAACATGATGGTCGGACGAATGATCCCCTGTTATCGCCCACCAGTTCATGTATTTTTAACATTTCATAATGTCTGGATAAAATTCATTTTCATCCTTCACAATATGAACTTCGGTATAGCTTAAATATACTCCTGTAGGTGTTCCTAAATTATAAATCGTGTCCTATATGCATTCATTTCATAGTAGGAATTTTTTCCCGGCAATAGGATAGCAACTTTCTATCTTGATCGCTGAAATTATGTCGAGTGATAGTTTGTCTTTCCGTCACTAGTGGTGCTATGTACTGCCCTGCTACGCCGCTAAGTTCAGATTCTTCCTGAAAACAGAGTACATTACTGTTTTCTCTCTTGTTTTTGAAGTGTATATGCATACCTGCCTCACGCTGACCAGAAAGAATGCACATATGGCACAATCCGCCACCAGCAATTTTGCTGTATGTCCTTTTGCCATTCATGTCTTTTTAACCAGCTCATTTGAATAGACCGCTTTCTCCCCCTCACTCACCAGTGGAAACTTAGTCTGTTGTAGGTTGCCAGTATTTTTCAACCACTGGTACTTACTGGATTCGCAAAGACTGACAATGAGTTTCACTCGCGTACTTTCTGGTAAATCTATTCCTCTGTTTTGAAAATTAGTGAATTTTATGATAGTTTAATTTTCCCATAATAAGTATGTACTGTGATTAAGGCTCCATAGTACACAACACAAAACGAACGTAATTACAACGGGACCACATTGAAAATGTTGTCTATATTTTAAGCATCTGGGGGGCCACGTGTCCACCCCGCTAAATCCGCCTATGACTATAGGTTTTTCCATGATAATCCTAAGCACTGTCTCACTTTTAATGTCACTTCGTCACATAGTTTGGTGCTCATGTAATTTTGATGCCCAGTTGACACTTATAAACAAACAAGCATCGAAGTAAAAGTCACAGCTTGTGGCTGCCCCTTTACTTCTTTATAAACATTTTTTTACTCATAATATACCAATTAAAATATTTTTTAATCGACTAAAATCTTTTTTTAATGTGAGAATTAAATCTCCTGAGAGATATGTATCATCAAGTTACTATAGGGCGGTTATTTTTGCGGAACAAATTTAGTATGGGCTTCCTCCAAACCTGCTAAAGAGGTAGCGAAAATGTGCTGACCAGAATTATTTAGATGTACTGTAACTTGGACCTGAGGAGATAAACATATAAACAAGGAAAATGTGCTATCAAGGAATGTCCTAATGAGAGCCTACTGTATAACTGTTGAAATAAGAAAAAATAAGAAATCTTGTGAAAAAACATAGCCTTGGTTGCTTTTTATCCTCAGAAGTATTTAACCAGATATATTAAAACTGGACTTTAGTGGGGCATTTTTGTAAGACCTTGAAACATATCCTGCGAGAGAGTGGTCACATCTCGAACTGGGAAAATGTTATCTCTGCATTATTTTTTTTTCAATCCTCATTTGTATTTACAACCTCCCAGCATTAATGTACATTAATGAAAAGTCTTATATTTCCAATTAAATTTATCACAATCCATGTCTAATTGAATTTAAAATAATTTGATGTGATTTTTCTTTTATCTTTTTCAGCTGTACTTTTTCCACGTTCCACCTCTTGATGAAACAAAATCAAAACAAGGGGGATAAGCCACAATCCTGAAGAATGTAATGTTTTCTGTATAATGTTCTCTTGTCCACTTGTGTTATGTAATTACATTTTCTTTATAAATAAACTTTTTTATTTACAATAATGTCTGTGACATCCCCTTTATTTCACAGTTAAATACTTAAAGTTGTATACAATCTAATAAGTGTGTAGGGTGCGTGAATATTGGGATATACAAAAATTGTGATACATATTTGTTGGCTTTACACACCATGTTAAGTCATTAGGAGCTTATGCTTTAAAATGGGAACACCAATTCATCATAAATGAATCTACTATTAATTAACACGTTGCATACTGGGGTATTTAAATGCCTTTTAATCCTCCGTTCTGGTGGATTTGTAAACCCTTATGTTTAAAAATGCATTTCATCAGTGAAAATGCTGTAACTTATTTAAAAATGAAAATTTTTTAAAGGGATTTGGAAAATAATACTCACAGAAAGTCTCAGTATTTCCTCTTTGTGTGATACTCCATAAAACATTTTCTCTTGAGGAGTGGAACACCGAAAGTTGAGCACATACACCTCATCTCCGTCCTAATTTTTCTGTAAGCACACACTTCACATCTTCGGGTGTGGTCTTTCTTCTTCTCCTTCCCACGATAGGGACGAGATGATTTTTACGAAGGTCTCTTGAGAGACGATGTGGGTGATCCATCAAAGGAGCACGCTCCGTCGGCTTACCTCTGTCCTCATCTGAAAATGGCTCATCTGGCTCCTCTTTACTCGCTGCCCTCTCTTTGGCTGTCTGGAGCAAAAAGCCTTTGAATCGAATGCTATTTCATTCATTTAGTGTTTTATAAATTCTAAAAGTTTTAAAAAGGGCAAAGTTTATCAGTCACAGGACTACTTCCTTCGACCATTTCATTGTTTTTCTCATGATTGTTTAATACGATAAACACATATCCGCCCTGTCTATACCTTTCAGACACCGATTGCTTTTCAAAATACAGTAAGGTTTTTTGATCGGAAGTCTTGTGATCCTATCTTCCAGCTTTGTATTACCCATCTGAGCACTGTGAATAGTGCTAATCATTCTCACATCTCTTTTATCTTTCCACACTACAAGTAACACTTTACCTTTGCGAGAAATCGTGCACTGTCCTTTTATCAATGCTTTTGCCTCACTCTTCAATGTGACAGGGAGCCCTCTAATTGTTCTGATGGTTCCACAAACCCTAATTTTATTATCAAAGAACAGTAGTGCTATTTTTACGCTGTTGTAATAATAACTTTATATACGTGATGCCAAAGATTCAGATGAGGCTTCAAAAGGGAAAGGATGGTTCTATTTTTTTTCCCTCAGCCGAATTTATTTCTGTATTACTGATGTAGCCAGAATCGAGAGAAGGAACTAACCACAGCCGTAAAAGAACAATGAGCGATTCATTGTTGGCCCTCTCATTCTTTTCATAATGAATGTTTACGTTGATGGAGCAGAGCTGAGAGTGCATTTCATCTGCTGGGATACTACCAGGTCACTTTTTATCACCTTTAGTTACTTTTTTAAAGTAGGGTCTCTAAAATTTTCTAATTTACTGTGGAGGTCACTAATAGTCACTTTTTGGCTGTAAATATCAGTTGGTCGTTTTATAATTCTGCTGCAATTGCGCGAAACAGCTCTGTGACCCTGTATGGTATCCATTTTGTGTGAGCTACGCAGCCACCGGGTCATGGGTAGGGGAAGAGGGATAGGCCCATTACACACTTGAATTTTACAGACACGGCTTTTTTGCCGTCACCGTCGATCAAATAGTGGTGCGGAGAAACCAATGGGAGCCTACGCACTAGATGTAGTAAAATCAATAGGCAGATTTGCCACTGAGATGGCACGCACTGCCACTACTTTGGGAGGTAGTTTTACCGCCACAAACCAGTCAGTGGCTCACATTACCAAACGGATACTTGCACATTAGGGCAGATTTTCTATCGTGAGGAAGCATCCTAGTCATCCTTGAGAGTTTTTCGTGGTGAGCCAATTTTGGAAGATGGGTGAAATCATCGATAATTATTTACAAATTCCTTTGTTGGTAGCAAGACTTGACGTATGGGACAATGATGAAACATATATTCAAAAATAACTGAAAAACTTTGTGTCATCATTCCTAAAATCTTCAAATAGAGTGTAAAATGCTCCAACCTCTGCTATTCTTTGGTATATTGGAAGGATCCAAATAAGGCAATTGTTTCTTTTCCTGTTCCTTCGGCGACGATATAGAAATAAAGCAAGAAGTGTTTGTGGGTCATTTGCGTGAAAAATAAAATTGTTTTAGAAAACTAGGAAGATCAAAGTTTAGGTTCCGAAGTGTGTGGCTTCTGATTTTTGCGTATTGTAGTGCAATGGTATTGGGGAGACTTTCAAAGTATTTGTTGAAATTTTCACTGCTATATTGGTAGGATATTTCAGTGTTGCGTGTTGTCACCGTTATAACTACTACTCAGTGGTGTATGTGTACCAGCTTCAGAACAATAAATTTCATTTATTCATGTACGCTATCATGCCCATATGGGCATGGATGCATCCCATGGCATGGGATGCATCCCACATGAATGGGTGTTATGCACGCAAGAGCAAGTGACACACAGTCATCAGGGTAATACTTAGTATTTTGGATTAAATATTGTTCAATTTATACCTTATACCTCTTTTACATCTAATATGTACAGATGATTTTTTACCTACATGAATAGGTACTTTACCATGCACATGTATGTTGATGATACCTCTATGTGAATACATACGGCAGATGTTAATCGCGCAACAGATGAAATGTTGGGATCCATAAATAAAGCAAAAAATTGGTTTTCATCAAATGATTTAATAATTAATGATAGCAAAACACAGTTGCTTTCTATTCTGTATCTAATTATTTAAAACATAAAGAAAATATTTTAAGCCTCAATAATAGCTTACCATATGTTAATGTTGATAGCCTTAAACTTCTAGGTTTAAATATCGATACCAACCTAAACGAGTTGCCACGTTAACAGCATCTGTAAAAAACTGAATAAGACTGTTTTTGCTATCAGGATTATAATGCAATCCTGTTCTAAGGAACCAGAGTTGTCAATGTTATATGCTAACATTCACAACATACTGCAATGGTGTCATCTACTGTGGACAAGCCCCAATTGTACACATAGAAAGAGCAATAAGGGTCTTAAAGGACATAAACCATATGAATCGTGTAAAAATTATTTCATTATGGATAAAATACTAACATTTCCTTGCATTCACATACTTAATATACTTAGGTTTGTGAAGAATAACTGTCATAAATACACACCCTATTTGAGCTGTCACAAATACCAAACCAGGTATCCTAATAATTTTAATAGTATATTCCACAAAAAATTATTTTATGAAAAAATGTAAGTACATAAATAACACAATTAAAAAGTTTAAAACTATGCACTTAAATTACGATAGTTTTTGCCACCTGTATACAACGTGCTGAATTGACTTTCTGTTCCCAATCCATCTAAGTTGCTTGTGCTCTAAAAATTGCACTCAGAAATGACCCATTGATAAAATGGCAATATCAAGTTAGATTGCATTTTGAAAGCTGCTCTTGAACAGTTCCCAAAGCCATTTTTGGAAAGTATCAATCAACACATCTTATGAGGTTGAATTTACTAGTTATTCGACCCATATGCTATAAAATATAGATTCCTGCATAAATATTTTGATGACATCATAGCTCTACGTCGTCAATATTTTTGTTTGAAATGAACCTCAAATACAGTTAACTTGTGTGCTCCTTTGCTCGTCGAGATCAATACTCCCTGGAAAGTGCTATGGCTTAAATTAATTAAAAATAATCATTTAATTAAAAATACGAAATATAAAGGCGCTATAGCACATTTCTCTTAGAGACCTCTATACGTCAAATGGTTAACTACATAAGGTAGAAATCGTGATCACGAGGACTACGCTTTAACATTTCCGCGATTTCCGCGCTTAACTGGCGCTATCGAAGCTATCGATGCATCGTTCTATGGTTCTAGTATCGATTTTAGCAGACGTGTTTGCCTGGTTAGCCGATGTTTGACGTCCGCGAAGGTACATTGAATTGAAATTGTCCTGATAAGTTTTAATAGGGATTGTCTTTCGGGATGGCAAAGGATGTGAGTGGTGTCAGCTATATCGGTGATAGCGAATTAAAACCTCTAAACCCCGAGGGTGAAACAACGGGGAAACTTGATACATTATCTCCAAGCACTGATGAAATACCCCCTGTTGATCTCGATGATGATCGGGTATGATTGATTTAAGGCTAATATAGTTGGCTTATGTGCAATGTCAGTTGTGGAATTACCTCTGAGAATTTATGATAAATCGGTGGATTGTGATTAAGTTGTGACGTTTGTACTTCACAGTTGCATGAGATGACAGCGTCTTACTCCGAAATTTCTTTTGATTCTCAACCCTCGCCCCCTGATGGGTCCTTGTCTGTGGATAGGTCTTTTGAAATTAACCCAGCATTTATATCTCAGACCACATCCATTCATTCCGATTCGCATGATTTGTTTTCTGAGAGGACCTTCGAAGGAGATGGGAGAAGACCCGATAAATTAGATTTGCCGCGGTCATTTGATAGTGGCAGCGGTGGCAACGCATTCACAAAAGCCTTAGAAAATTTACAAATGGAAGGAACTGTTTCACAAGAAGGTGATATGGTATTATTCGTCGCTGAAGATTTGGAAACGAAAATAAAACTTTCTAGCCCTGTCAGTAGGAATGGTAACTATCTAGAATAGTACAATTGGTTAATTTTCGCCTATGAATTAATATCACGCAATTTTCTATTAATGAACTTTGAAATAGTTCTTTAGCATCAAGCAGTTAAGGCATGATACTTGTGAACTGGCTAGCACCCCTGGGAGGGGCTCCTGTTATGTGATAGTTCCTTTATCTGGAATGTATTCCAGTGAAGAGTCTTTCTTACTCTTTTGGTACTGTCACGTTCGAAATTATTATAAATTTGCATTTCAGAATCCTTGGCTTTTCCTGCTTCAAGAAGTTCAACTCCTAGTCTCTATAGGCAGGCTTTGACTCCTCAGCTTCCTACAATAGATTCTAATGTGTTGAATGATTTGGAGATAGAGGCAAGAAAAGTGGCTACATCAGTTGACACCCTCACAGAGAATTTGGCGGGTATTCTGCACAGTGTAAGTTGATGAAAATTTTTACTGTTTACGAGACTTATGATTTATTTTGTGTAGAGTTACCTCAAGTAGTGTAGTCACTCAAGTGAATTCTATCCTATGACCATAACAAATAGATGTTTCCATGATTGTCGTCCCGGTTGCATAATGAAAATTTCTACACCTGTTGCATAACAGACATAGACCAAATATAAGTACATGTTAAAATGGCCCATGTGAAAAAAAATTATGTCTGGGCCAGAAAAAGTTCTTCTGGCCCAGATTCTGACAACTTTCAAAATTGGTAAGAACTGGCCAGTACTGGGCCAGAACATGGCCCATAACTGGTTGTTACTGGGCCTGAACCTAGTTCAGAACTGGTTAGTACTGGGCCAGAACCTAGCCCAGAACTTTTTTTAAGCAAATTTAGCAAAGAAATTGATTACACTGTTCTGAATAATTTTCGAAATACACTCATTCGTAGTATAATTCTGAATAACATTCATTACGAAAGTCACACAACAAGAAGAGAGTGAATAATTTAAACACTTTTGATATTTATAAATATAGAGGTATACCTCTACATTTATTATCAGTCATTAATTATATTTTTCCAAGAGGATTCGAATCAACATTTATCTTGCATCCACTGGTGACACTGTTACTCAGAAATACATTCTTTGGCTTTTTATCTTCTCTTTTCCTTCTCCACAAAAATGCACCTGAAAGCAGCATGATCAGAAGACTTAAATATTTCAATAGCAATAAATCTTTCTATTTATTATTAAAAGCAGGAAGAAATATTAATAGTCAAATTCAATTAATTTACAGCTGCTCCATTCAATTCAATGACCTTCCATCAGGACATGGCACAAAAAGCATAAATGTGTATAAATATACAAAGCACACCTATGAAAGTTAAAAAAATGAACTCAGCCTTGTCTCCTTCTACACTAAGGGTGCAGTCCAGTTGCTGCTACAAACGCTCCAGAGTGCTCGTAGTGAGTTCCAAGTCGGTCCACTTGGCGCCCCAGAGCGCTTCGGTGAAATATATGACGTCACGGAAATTGTCACGTGATTTGCTCCCTCCAAGCTCTAGACGCTCTTGTGAAAAACGTGGGGCAGGTAGAGCGTGTTCATTTCGTGGTGGAAATTCAAGTGATACAAGTCGACTATGGCTAACACCAGCGAGTTGCAGCTATGTGATCAGGCCCTTTGAACATCAATACCCTTGTTAAAATTCCTTACAGAAGTACTTTCCTGCTTGGTCCAGTTCGACTCTCAGAATGGTATAAATGCTTATGCATGAAATGGTAAGGATACAATGGAATTTGCTATTAATTTCATATTTTTCCCTCATTGGGGGATATTCTTCAAAAATTTTCCCCATTAATACGCCCCCAGTAATTCAAGCATCAAAAATACCCTGGTGAGATTATAGTAGATACACCATTAATTGCTTTTGGGATATATTCAGAAGGGGATCTTGCTTCAAAAAAAGAGCATCAAACTTTTTTTCATTATAGTTCATATATTTTTCAATTATACAGTACTAATCTCAAAGTAAGGATAATGTGAATTTAAAAATAATCTTCACATGAATATAGTGGCAGTTCCATACATAAAACGGATTATTAATTCCCATTTTAAAAAAAGAAATAGAAGCACACAGCAATTACCATAAACATGAGTGCCCCCAACACTCTACATGTGAACAATGGCAGTTTCATAAATATATCAGTATATAAATTGAAGCTTTAGAAAGGAAATTACAAGCACACAGCAATTACTATCAACATGAGTGCCCCCAACATTCTACACAAGATCAATATAAGTTTTATAAATACAACATTACATGAATTGCAACTGTACAAATGAAATTATATGCACAGCAATCCCTATTATTATGAGTGCCTCCAACATTCACCACAAGATCAATGGCAGTTTCATATTTACAAGAGTATATAAATAGCAACTTGAGAAAATAAATTTTAAGCACACAGGAAAAGCTATCAACATGTGTGCCCCCAACACAACATCAATGGCAGTTTCATAAATACAGCAGTACATGAATTGCAACTGTACAAAAGTGTACAACTGCACATTATTGTGGCAATAGCTGCAATTATAACTCCTCTATCTTCCTCGTTCATCGCCAGTATTTCTGCCGGGCATGACACTTTGCTACGAAAGCTCCAGAACCGGTCCACTTTCTAAAAGCTGGGAACTGGCATAGCCAAATGGACCACTGTTCTGTAGCGTTCAGAGCGATAGCATGCGTAGCATTTTGTAGCAGCAACTGGACTGCACCCTAAGATGCATGATGCTAACAATGCCATAAAAATCTTGTCCGTAGTCCAGGAACGTTGCAAGAAGTATTAGTGACAATAGACTCAACTACGAAAAAAATGGAACTATTAAGCAAACAATTCTTAAGAGAAATGTGTATATTTTCAGTGATGCCTTGAGCAAACATTCTCTGCTCAATATTATATGAACACATATTATCGGTATTCAGTTCAAACCTCCTAGAATGAGGATTTTCACATCACAAAAATCATCCGTTCCTTTCGCTTCTTCGCAGTTTTCCTTCTAATGTAATCCTGGAACGAAGGCCAAAAACTTTCTTTTTCACGGTCCACTCATGGCATGGAGGTGTTGAATATCTTCAACGTGACCAAAGATCACTTGCTTTTTATCAATTAACTATTTTAACCACATGAGATTGCTTTCCGCTCTACATGCAGTAGCAGCCAAAACTTCACGAAATGATGCACAACGGAAAGAAAACACTTCGGCAGTGATAAACGAAATGGACTTAACACAATAATCCAAGATGTATGTTTTCACATACTGCATTCGGAGTGAAGTTAGCATCTTAATTCGAAAAAGGGTTGTTAAGTACTCAGAATTATAATTTTTTAACCATTTATTCTTATTTTTACATTATATCAATACCCATTTTCTGCTTAATTTCCATATTTATTTACTCGTACTATTATATGATTGAGTTTTAATCTATCAAATGCTTAAGTAGTAGGTGGTGGGAGGGCTTAAATTTTTAAACATCTGGTTTCATGTTGTTGATGTTCGAAAACTTCGAGCCAAGCAAACAAACAAACTAGATAATAAACATAATTTCCATTCCTGAATTATTTAAGCCAATAATGTAATGATTAATTACAGTATGGCCATATTTAATTTTCTCGATGTATTAACAGGGGTAAGTTTCAATTTCTACATGGCACTACAACATATTATCAGAACCGGTATATATGTCAACAAAGTCAGCAACAATCTTTGGTTAAGATTAATGCCGATTATGGCGATTGACTTTTAGATATGAACTATGAGGGAGTCTACCAGTCGGGAAAAGTCGGGAATCCGGGAAAAAGTCGGGAATTTATTATCGCCGGGAAAATATCTGGAAAAGGTCGGGAATTCGCTGAAAAATAATCAAAAATTGGGAAAAATGGTTGCTTGCAAATCGTCAGGATAAAAATTGGAACGGCAGACATAGCATTACGAAATGAGATATTGTTTCCCTTTTTCTTTATTTGTCATTATCAAAGAGGTGTTATTTTAAACCTCTCTGGTCAGTATTTGTGGGTTCGTGACTTTCGTCGTTCCATTGCACTAGACATGGTGCAATGCATGCTGCCGCGTGACAACTCCGCTCGGTCGGTTGCAGGTTGACGATCGTATAATTCCCGCCTGCCCGTGAATGCTATTTCGAAAGAATGACCTTGACCGTGGTTATTACAATGCTCCCAAAGATTCTGGTGATCCATAGATCTTACTCTAGTACGATTGTGACATTTTGCGTTTCGCCATACCTCTGTGAGCCAGGGACATCTTCACAGCCCTGAAGATGGAAAACGAGTCCTTTTTCGGAAACGTCGGCAGAGATGGAGCCTTTGACCCGGTGGAAGACCCGAGAAACTTTCACTCATTATATTAGGTTGTCGCCGATGATGCCATATGTGCCGCCGCCGACTAATATGTCGTTGGCTCCTGAATGATATACTGGAGAACTCGCCATTTGCCAGCTAGTGCAGTGGAATGTCTTTGTTATTCATCTGATGGCGCGAGCTCGCCAGCTTGACAACCGCCGGAAAGTCTGGTTCATCTGTCCGCATGTGCGAGTTTGCAACAAAATCATTCGTTTTTACTGGAGAACTCTGCATTCACCAGCTCGAGTTGAGTTGGTTCGTCAGTCTTCGAGTTGGTGTGTGCTCAAGAGGTGCCTTTGGTTGGACTGGCGATGGACATCATTTCATTCAAAGGCTCCTTTCACACGGGACGGCGCGAACCCGACCGCCATGTATGGCGCAAAGTGGTGCAGGATCCCTAATACTTGGTATTTATGAGTCTAGAAAAACTTTCTATATAGGGTTTTTGTGCACATACATTGGATGCACCGATTGACGAATTCAAAACCATCTTAAGTAAGGACATATTGCTGTTGCTACTCCTCTAGTAGATAAGATAAAATGTTACACTGGTAACAAGTGCATTATTTGAAAAGGAGCAGGCACAACTTCACCTTCAATTCTCTCTAATATAACATGTATTGCCCCAATTCTTGTTCTGAAAAATGGGTTTTGTAACTGAAGGTGAGTGCTATTTAACTGTTTATTAATATATTGCAAATATAATTTGCAAAATTATTTTTTTTACATAATGTCTTGTTCAAAAATAAAGAAATTTTTTTTGAAAATTCACATTTATATTTTTGCAAAATAATTAATTTGTGAAAATATTAACATCGAATTCGTGTTCTGAGATCACGAAAACCTTTGTGCTATAATTTTTAATGAAATGAGAATTTTGAGTTTGTGTAAATCCAAGTAAAAAATATTGCAAATACTTTTGTGAAAAAATTAATTAGCGAAAATATGAACATCAAAATAGCATTCAGCGACTGAGAAAACATATTTTTTCACATTAATCGTGATGTTTTAAATAAGAGTTAATTTAAATAAAAAAGTGCAAAACTTTTTGTGAAAAAATCAGTTTACAAAAGTTTTGAATCTAAATTCATATTCAGCGACCTCAAAAATCTATATTGACCAAATTTCATGTAAATTGATCATTTTTTAATCCAAAATACCAATTAATTACTAGG
Source organism: Platycnemis pennipes (assembly GCA_933228895.1). Classification (NCBI taxonomy): domain Eukaryota; kingdom Metazoa; phylum Arthropoda; class Insecta; order Odonata; family Platycnemididae; genus Platycnemis; species Platycnemis pennipes. The sequence continues at coordinate 142,165,111 of OW121846.1, forward strand.
GATCCTGCACCGCTGTGCGGCGTGCTGCCATGCATTCCTCAAAAACAGCCGTGAATGTCACATTACAGTCCATTTCGAATATACAGCATTTTAATTTCTAGTAGGAGTTTAATCATGAATGAAGTAGATAAGGTGCTGTGCTTGTACTTTTAATAATGTGGATATAATAAGATGGCCATTCCAAGTGAAAATTAGACAGGACTGGGCATTGAACTATTGACAGTCATGATGACACATTAAGAAGTTAGCCTTTTTGATCTGGAATTTTAAAATTTTTGTCTTGAAAAGTCTTGAAAAAGTCTTGAATTTCTTTTTCATATATTAGTATACACCATGACTATTGTTAATATGTTGACATACAAATCATAAATGAAAAAAAATGGATAATAAGAATTGAGTAATTTGCTGTACAGCTAGCAAATACCAAATTTCTGTGAACATTTTTAAAGGGAACCCAGTTATATTCCTTAAAAGTCAGTTATATACCATCCTTCATCAAAGACACCTCTCATTGTCTAGACCACCTACATTCCACTCCGATTCCCCCCTCAACAAATTTAATAATGGCAACTGTTGATGTCACATCCCTTTACACCTCAGTACCGCACGAAGTAGGATTATAATAATAATAATAATAATTTTTATTAATCCCAGGACTTTACATAGTAAAATATAGGACAAGTCAAAAACACTAAATACAAACACATTCAAGATCATACACTTCTGTGGTAAGCGAAATCCTCCAGAAACTCATTTGCGCTATAATAGCCTTTGTTTACCAGAATAAGTTTCAGATTTATCTTGAAATTTGCCCTCGCAGGAGCATTTTTTACGCTTGGAGGCAGAGCGTTATACACCTTGGTAGCCATGTGAAAGGGGCTCTTATTGTACATGGCAGTAGAGTGGCAGTACATATGTACATCCCCACTATGGCGAGTGGTACGTCCATGCACTTGACCATTAGTAATAAGGTCTTTTATATTATCTCTTACATACATACACAAGTGATATATATACATAGACGGTAAGGTTAGGAGTTTTAATTCCTTAAAATAGGGTTTACAAGATTTCCAAGGGGTATCTTTGCTATATACCTTATACATCTTTTTTGTATAGAGAAAACTCTACGAAATCCAAGTGATGATCCCCAGAAAATGATTCCATAGGACAAATGGGCTTGAAAATAACCATAATAGACCATTTTCAGAGCATTTAAATCAACAATATCCACAAGATTCCTCAGAACATATCCACTTTTAGCCAGGGTCGAGCATAGGTATGGGTCTCCCAGTTTAGGGAATCATCAATGGATAAGCCTAGAAACCTGGTACCATTTACCCTCTCTATGGGCTGACCGTTTAAGACTACCTCTAACTGTGGCACTTCCTTCTTTTTTCTAAATTGAATATAATTAGTTTTTTTAACATTTACAGAGAGTTTATTAAGGCTAAACCACTTTTCTAGGAGTGATAATGAACTCTTCAGCTTGGTTTGCAGCAGCTTAGGATCCCTGTGGCTCATTGCTAAAGAAGTATCATCAGCATGTAATACAATATCATTGTTTTTGATAAACCTCGGCAAATCATTTATGTACAACAAGAACAAGAGCGGCCCCAGAATACTGCCCTGTGGTACCCCTACATTATTATTTCTGGGGGTGATAAGTAGTTTCCAACTATGTTGTTGAAGCCTGTACGCTCAACCGCTACCATCTGTTGCCTATCCTTTAGATATGATTGTAGCCATTTATGAGCAATACCCCTGATCCCATAGCACTCACATTTACTGAGAAGGATTTCGTGATCTACCGTGTCAAAAGCCTGAGAAAGGTCATTGAATATACCCACTGAGAATTCATTCCTGTCCCAAGAAGTCATGATTTTTTTTAGAAAGCAAGCAATGGCATCATTGGTGCTTCTCCCCTTTTGGAATCCAAATTGTTCCATATTTAATAGTTTGAATTGGATGACATAGTTCATAATCCTGTCTCTCATCAATAGCTCAAAAATTTTAGATACATTAGTCAACAAGGATACCGGCCGGTAATTTTCTATATTATCGACATCACCTTTTTTGTGGATCGGCTTTATTTTTGCAATTTTTAAATAGTTAGGAAACTCACCCCTTTTAAAAGACTCATTTATTATTAAGGTTAAGGGCTTAATAATAGCTTTAGAACATTTTTTTAAGATCGATGAAGGAATTTCGTCTATTCCAACTGATGGTTTGTCTTTCAGGCTATTTATGCACTTCAATACCTCATTTTCTGTTACTGGAAAGAGGACCATAGAGGACCTCATACGTTGACAGTGCTCAGTATTAAATCTGTCATTACTTACAATCGAGTTATGTAAGTGTAGAGGCACATTTGCAAGGTACTTATTGGCAAACACTGCCACTTGCATGGGATCGGTTAAGCTTATCCCCTCCCCATTTTTTATGGTTACGTTTCCGCTCCTGTTTGCCTTAAAATTGGTTACCTTTTTTACTACTTGCCATGATGTTTTGGTCAGATTTTTGGCTTGACTGATAACTCTGCTGTAATATGCTTTTTTAGTTTGAACTATATGGTCCCTGTATGCTTTTTTGTAACTCTGGAAGTAGTTATTATGGTCAGAGCCCCTCTTCCCCTTTCTTAATAGGCATAATTCCCTATAAGTATTGCTGGAAGCCCTTATTTCGTCTGTCACCCAGCACTTAGTATTATCATGATGCTTCATTGTCACCAATTTTTTGGGAAAGAATTCCTCAAAGATGAGTTTTACATTTCTAATGAAAAACGGGTACATTTCCTGGACACATTTCATGTTGAATAATTTATCCAAGGAAATCTCACATAATTTATCATTGAATGAATTTACGCTATCGTATGGGTAGCACCTTTTGTACATCTTGAAGAGCACTTCCTTTGCCTTTGGGATACATACCATTTGGGCATAATGGTCAGAAATTCCTAGATTCAGAACCTTCGTGTGTTCATTTTCTGTCAGTTGCAGATTAGTGATAACAAGGTCTATATTTTTTGACGAAGTAGCTGTTTCTCTGGTTGGTGAATTGATGAGAGAAATCAACCCATAAAGACCCATAACTTCTCGGAGTTTGGTGGAATTGACATTATGGGAGGACATTTCAATATTAAAGTCATCACAAATTAGCACTTTTTTCTTCTTACCAACACTTAACTGCAATAACTGCTCAAATCTTACAAAGAAGTCATCAATATTACCACAAGGAGGTCTGTATAAACACACAATCAACACATTCCCTATGCTTGGGTCGATAGTTATTTCGATAGCTGCAATTTCTATGCATCTCTCTTTAGAGATTACTTGTTTAAAAACAGAGGCCTTATAAGTACATTTACTTTTCACAAAAATGCACACACCCCCATTTTTGTATTCTGTTCGACAGAAAAAGTCAGCCAGCGAGTACCCGTCAACCACAAACGATTGTGTTTCATCGTTATTACACCAGTGTTCACTTAAACATAGAACCGTGATGTCATAGCCACACAAAAGCGTGTTCATAATCGGCACTTTGTTGCGGATGCACTGCGTGTTTAGGTGTAGTATAGTGCACGTAGCAGCCCCATTACCTTGTATTTGGTGTCCTAGTCATACCCGACTATTTGCGTCGCTCGTGGACCGCGTTACCCTCTTGCTCTCCTTCGTTGACGTAGCACTCTGACCCAGGGAGGCGACTGCGATCTCTTGACCGTTGATCATGTTGCCGCTTTTTTTAGCCTTTTTTTAGTAGCGATGGGTTAAATCTGGACACAGTCACTTCGTTTGGCCAGGTTTCCTTTTTCTTCAAATCTTCGAGGATCGAGAAATCTGCGCCGACCTTAAAAGATGCGGAATTTACAGAAGCGAATAGTTGTTCGCAAGTAAACTCCTTCCCGTGGAACTTTTTCACTAGATAGTTTTTTATCTCCTCCGGCTTAGTGTGGGGTTACTCACAAACAACCGCACACGCCTGGGAACACCCGAGAAGTCACTAGCGTCCGTGTCGTTCCCCACAACCCAAGGTTTTTGTCGAACATTTTTGGTTGCCACCTTGTTCACTTTTTGCTGTCTTTTAACTTTTCTTTTGTTGGTTACATCGGTGAAGGGGCTCTCGTCATTACAGATTTCGTTAGTGCCTGCATTTACTACCACTGCCTCGCTGCTCGCTAAAGACACCGGATTATTATCCCTCGGAGTTAAGTGTGAACTATCCTTCTTCACATTTTTGGAAACAGATTTTGATTGAGCTAAATCCGGCGTGTCGCTTTCATTCACGTCAGGTTTCTTAATGGATGGCACTATTTCGATCGGAGAAACTTCAGGGTTGGCTGTTCTCATTGCTCAAGCATTGGCTCAAACATTGGCTGTTCTCAGTCACTATGTTTCTCGCCACCCTATCCCACATGTCCCTTGCACAGACTTTCTCCTGAAACTTACCACCTATGTACTCACCAAGAATGCATTTTCCTTTAACACTTTAACAAGCAAATGTTTTTACAAAAAAACGGAACCAGTATGGGAACATGAATGGCTCCTGCCTATGCCAACCTATTCATGGGCCATTTAGAAGAAACCTTCCTCACTAATCAAACACTTCAACCCCATCTCTGGTTTTGATTCATCGACGATAAATGTTTCCTTTGGACCCATGGTGAAGAATCCTTTGAAGAATTTCTATTTGCTCTCAACTCTTCCTCCTCCATCAAATTCACCTCCCATTTCTCAGATACCACCATCAACTTCCTTGACGTAGAAATTCAACTCATTAACTCTAAATTCTCTACCCCCTTATGTTGAAGAGTGGGTGGATCTAAGAATATTCCTAAGATTGGGTGCTTTTTTGTTTGTTATGGAAGGGCAGGCGGGAAGGAGATGTGATGTAGTTTGGTGTTTATGATCGGGTAAAGATCTCTCAGGATACTTTTTTTGTGTGAGCCAGGAAAAAATGTGGCAGTCAAATTCAATCAGCCGATTGGAAATGAGTATTTTTAGCAGTAATATACTGGGAAAGAAGAAGGTATGATAAATCTAGTGACTATTTGTGCTGTAGTTTGAAGAAGGGTGGTCTAAATTGTGGGGGATTGCCATCAATGGGGAGATGAACGGCGAGGCCATTGGGTGATATGCCAAATCTTAAGCAAAATTGTGTATCCCTTTCCCGAGTAGGGCCAACTCACCAGGACTCAAAGTGTGGGAGGACAAGTTAACGATATCACGAGAAGAATGTGGGGTGGCACATTGTTGAGAAGGAGTTTGAGGGTTGGGGGTGTGATTGTTGTGGGGAGGTTTAGGGAGGGTTGGAATTATGTTAGGAGGCTGAGGAAGGCTAAAAAGAGTGGCTAGATCAGGTTTATCACTATGCAGAGGAGGTGGTGTAGGTCTCATTTTCTCAGACTCCCAAAGTTAATCACATTAATTTAATGTCTGATGTTGTTACATTTTGCAGGAATTTAAAATGGCGAGTGTTTTGGGACTCGCACATTCCCTCAACCAATAAACTTCACCCAGCCTTACAGCCATTCCGACCCCCCCTCCAATGCTGAACCCAAATCGGATCCTCCCAATCATCCTGTAGAAACTTTCTGCAACCTCCTCCTTGAAAAAGTGTCCGATCCTAAATTTCTCCACTCCCTCTCACCCCCAACAATTTATCCCCTGTTGAAATTAGGGCATTGCAAACCATCCTCCGTAATCCCAACATTAACGTAACTAAAGCCGATAAAGGCTCCACAGTTGTCATCCTTGACAAATCTTTTTATATCAATGAGGACCTCAGGCATTTAAGTGATACCCTTTCGTACCAAATCCTTCAATCTGACCCCAGCCCATCCTTTTGTAAACAAATCAAGGCTTTCCTTAAATCTTCCAGTCCTAGTGAAAACCTCAGTGCCCAAGACATAGACATTCTTTCCCCTCCTAATCCCCGAACTCCTCACCTCTACCTCCTCCCCAAAATCCACAAAACTGGCCACCCTTGTAGACCTATCATTTCTAGTTATAATTCCCCCACCGAACGTATTTCTGCATTTGTTGATTTTCACCTCCAACCTTTAGTTTCCTCCCTTCCTTCCTTCATAAAAGACACCACTTTGTAGATATGCTACGTAACACACCTCTCCCTTTAAATCAATCCATCATCTTTGCTACCATCGATGTCACCTCCTTATACACTTCTATACCCCACGTTGAAGGTCTTGAATCCCTGAGACATTTCCTATCCTATCGTGCCACTGAACCCCTGCACTGACTTCCTCATTTCTATATCTAAGTTGGTTCTCACTAAAAACTGCTTTAAATTCCAAGACAAATTCTATTTGCAGGTAAAAGGGACGGCTATGGGTACGAAAATGGCACCCTCATATGCCAACTTATTCATGGGTCACCTTGAAGAAGTTTTCCTCAACTCACAAGCTCTCAAACCACTTCTCTGGCTCCGTTTTATTGCAACATTTTTATCATCTGGACACATGGTCATGATTCTCTTAACTCCTTCCTTCTTGCCCTTAACTCCTCTTTTTTTGTTTCCTTCACTCACTTCATTTCAGATTCCTCCATAATCTTTTTAGATGTCAATATTAATCCATCCAACGGGGAAATTACCACATCTGTGCACATTAAACCTACAAACACACAACAATAACTACATTTTAATAGTTATCACCCTCCTCATATAAAAGATCTATACCATACTCTCTCTCCATTCGTGGCCACCGAATTTGTAACTCTATTGACACACGTTCTCATTTCCTGTCCCAGCTACGCACTGCCCTTCTCCACCACGATTATCCTTCGCACCTCCTTGACATAAGGATTTTACCAGCCACTGCTGACTTCACACCCCGCCCAAAAGACAATTCAAGCACCTTTAACCTCACTACTACCTGTTTCCCCGGCATCCAGCGATTAAAGTCATTTCTCTCTGAACTCTACCCCATTCTTGGTAATAGCAAAATTACCAAAAGCCTTTTTTCCAAATCCCCCTTCATAACATATCATAGACCACCCACCCTAAAGATGCTTTTCAATCGCCAAAAGCAATGGGGCGTTCCTATTCCAGCCGGCGAAAAGGGCAGCAGACGGCCTCGGTTTGGACTTGGACCTTACTTCCAGCGGAGAAGCATGCGACAAATCAATCTTGTCACTGAAGGCGGATGTGTTAAAGCTCGATAAAGAATGTGGAGCAAAAGACCCTGCTCCGCAAGCAAACCGAGAAGCCCATGCATGGAAGTTTCTATCGAAACTTGGAAACGCATGGGCTATCGATGGAGCTCACGTTCGCCTTCCTGCACTCCACGGGTATGAAGTCCAAAACCGAGGGATTCGTGCTCGCGTGCCAAAATGGTGTTATCAACACCCTCGTGTAACGTCGCCTCATCTTTGGGGCAAATGTGATGGACACAAGATGCAGAGCATGCCTAAGGCAGCCGGAGACTTTGGGTCATCTACTCTCCGGCTGCAGCTTTTATGCAAAGAATGCATATATAAACCGGCACAACTCGGCTCTATGGGTTTATATTACCATCTAAGACACCATTACGGTATAGACACGAATCCGGTGCTGCCTTACGCCCCTGGAGACATCGAGTCCATCGTCGAAAATGATAAGTGTAAGATGTGGTGGAATTATTCCTTCTCCAACTCCAGGCAGTTATAGGCAACAAAGCCTGATATCGTTCTCCTCGACAATCTCTCGCATGCCATGTTCGTGATAGATTTTTCGGCACCGTCTGAAACGAACATGGCAGCGAAGGAGATGGAAAAAAGGACTAAATATCAAGATCTGCTGTTTGAACTCTGGCAAATTTACGCAGGCTACTCTGTGAAACTGGTAGTCCTCATCGTGGGCGTGCTTGGTGGTGTCAAGAGCTCACTGGTTGAGAATTTCAAGTGCATCCCAGCGTGCAGGGGGCGAGCGGACGTACTTACAAGTGCAATGCAGAAGGCTGTCCTTCTTGGGGCCCTCCACCTGCTTCATGCGCACGACCTCTCGAGTCTCCGGCAATTATGACAGCAACAAAACCTGATGCTAGCCGGAGACTCGGAGGTGGAAGTTACTAATTCTAACAATCATCATCATTGGTCAACAATCCTAGGATTGGTTTGACGCAGCTTTCCACTCGATTCTTCTATCGGCCAACCTTTTCATTGTGACGTAATTCTTCTCTTTTACATTCTTCACAACCTGTTCCATGTATCTCATACGAAGCCTGCCTTTTCCAATCTTCCCGTTCACTTTTCCCTCGACAATAGTCTTCATCAGGCCATCATGTCTCAAGATATAGCCGATTAAGTTTTCCCTTCTTCTTTTTAGAGTTGTCAGCAGACTTCTCTTTTCTCCTACTCTTCTTAGCACTTCCTCGTTACTTACTCGGTCGGTCCATTTTATCTTCAGCATTCTTCTGTAGCACCACATTTCAAATGCAATTCTAACAAAACAATAATAATAAATTTTGTTGTTCTAGGACCTTGTCCTGTGGAACATAAATTATTTTATACAATTAGACTCTGCATTGAAAACAGAAATAGGTACTTGCCAAACTAAATGTATAAATTAAAAGAATAATACAGAAAAAGAAATGACATTACACTAAAAAAAACATTAATTTACCATTTCAGAACTTACCAACTGCGGAAGGATAAAGTAACTAAATAAAATAAGCCAGTGATGTGATTGCACAATTTTACAAAATTAAAGATTACCTTATTTTTTATAAAATTTTACAAAACATTTGACAGTAATAAAGAGAAAAGGAAAACCTGGATTTGAATGATAATCTTACATAGTAGATAACATTTTTAGATTACAATGTTACATTGCAGAGTTGTATTATTATATGATTTTGCAATATATTTTAATTACAATTGTATTTTTCAAGCAAATATGTGTACATTTTAATTTCAAATTGATTTACAGTATCACAGTTAATAATGTCGTCTGGTATATTATTCCATATTCTTATAGCAGAGTTTAGGGTTGACAATTGGTAAGCCGTAGTTCTGCAATTTGGAATTTTAAATTGTCTTCTAGCTCTTACTGTTCTATAAGCTTCACCCTGGTTATGTATAATCATATCATAGGGATAATCAGGTGTTTTACATGACAAAATTTTGTATACAAACACAGATAACTGGAAATTTGTTTTCCGTTGAGGTTTCAACCACTGCAACTTAGTGTAAAAAGGAGTGACATGCTCCTGGATATTTATATCATATATGAATGTAATCATAGAATTTAACAGTGTTTGCAACTTCTTATATAATTCACCGGTTAGGTCAGAAAACACAAGAGAACAATAATCCACATGTGGAACTAACAAAGTATTAACCAATTTTTTTTATACCTCAATTGGCATTAGGTGTTTGAATTGTTTGATCTGTGCTAATGTTTTATGTACCTTGTTGGAAATAGCCGATACATATTCATTCCACGTTAGCGTATTGTTGATATTAACCCCTAAGTTTTTTACCATGTCTTAATAGCCAGTATCAATGCCTTCAACTTTTATTTTCGGTCATAATTGAGTTTTTTGACATACTTAGCAGTATCAATAATAATAGCTGTAGTTTTATGAGGGTTAAGTTTTAGTAAATTCATCCTTGCCCAATAACAGATATGATTAACAACTTCATTCAATTTTTCAATGGCATTATCGATCTTTGTTGGATGACAGTCAAGGTAGATTTGTAAATTGTGATGATAGTTTGAGTGGGAGATTGAACGTGGTAAATCTCTTGAAAATTGAAAATTAGAGGAGACCAAGTATTGAACCCTCAGGCACACCACATGATACTTCCGAGAAGCTAGACAGTTTGCCGTCATCTCCTTTTACTGCTTGAGTTATCTGGAACAAGTAGGAACGGAACCATTTAACACTGGGATAGAAAATCCCAGTTGGTACATTTTATCCAGCAAAAAATCATGATTAACACAATCAAAAGCCTTTGAAAAATCGAAAAGTGCAAGAATGGTAACTCTCTTTTGGTCTATTGAGAGACGAATGTCTTCAGTAACTCTTATGAGGGTCATATGTGTGCTATGTCCCTTGCGAAAACCTAACTGATACTTATCCAGTAAATTATTAAACGATAGGAAATCTAACACAGAGTTGTAGACGAATCTCTCAAGTGGTTTAGATGCGATGGGCAGCAGTGAAATAGGGTGGTAATGAGATAGTTTGGTAGAGTTTCGAATTTTCTTAATAGGCTTTATAATTGCTCTCTTCCAAGAAACAGGAAAAATGGAATATTTTAGTGAGCAATTGTAAATATCAAGCAGTGCCGGAAATATCACACTCATAACCATTTTCAGCATTTTATTATTAATCCCGTCATTTCCAGCAGCTTTAGACTTGATACACTGGAAACATTTTAACATTATCTGGGGAGTTAGATTAGGGAAGTAAAACGTATTATTTCCAAATTCATTAACTTTGGACAAGTTGACTCCTGCAGCACTATAACGACAAATGGCTGAACCTAGTGTTGATCCGGGGATGGTGTTGGCTGATAAGCTGATAAAATATTCATTTAATTTGTTCATGGGGACACTGAGTTTACTTCCATCATTCCAAGACTTAATCAGTCCAAGTCTTCGAATTTCGTTCCATATAGTTTTAGAATCCCAGTTATCCATAAAATACTGATTATAATAATCTTCCTTAGCCTTTTTCATAATACTTTGGGCCTCATTTCTCTGTCTTTTGTACTCCTGAAATAGTTCTTTAGATTTACATCTTGTGTATCTGCGGCAAATAATGTCCCTTTTATTTATGATATGCTTTATTTCCGGAGTAATCCATGGAAATTGATTTCGCTTCAGAGTAAACGTTTTCAAAGGGGCATGAACATCTAATAATTGATTTGAATTAAGGCCAATGGTGACTGCCCCTGAAACGGTTTTTCTTCTCGCAGCTAGGCAAATAAAGTTATCGACATGAATCTTTCACCATCACCTTTTTTTGACCAATGAAATTCTTTTGTGCTTTTTACATTTTGCAAAAAATTAAGAAACATGATAAAAAATTACCAAAATGGCAGAATGCGTTGTTATTTATAGAAATCGAAAAACTACGAAGTTTTCGAGTTTCTTCATAAATCAGTTCCAGTTTTTAAAATAATATTACGAGTAGGTAATAACTAGTAATTAGAATAATTAGAAGTCGCTAAAAACGCGCTGCTAGGAGCGTCCCTTGCGGCGAAATCAGGGAACCATTACGAAGCACCCGAGGAGCGATGAGGGAGGGGAGGGAGAGATGCCGCTGGAGGGGGAGGGCCATGCTGCTGGAGGCGTTTAAGGGGAGGGACGAACGAAAGACAAATCTTGCAACCTTGTGTTTTTGCTGAGAAGAGAACAGGGCGCAGGGTATCGCAAGATTATGCGTCCCTCTTCGTTGCTCTCCGTCCGTCTCGACTTTTGTAATCGAGAGCTATTTCCAAGTGCCTAAAATTAGCGTAAATCTTTCAAGAAATTTTTCTACAATCAGTGAGTCAAGAAATAATTTACAATTAATTTCTTCGATTTAAATTATCTCTAAAAAAATATATTCATGGAAACTGCCAGATAGGACCATCCTCGAAGTAAGAAATACGTGGTCTATTCTCATCTTCAAAACGAAAGAAAAGGTCTGCCAGGAGTCTCAGGAAATGGCAAGGGAAGTAATTATTTGGTTGATGACGACTACAATGAACCAATTCTTCAGATTTTGTACGTTTTTTGTTTTCATCAAACCGATTCTCAGAAAAATACGGGTTTCTGCTAATGACCTAGCCTCACCAGAACAGATTAAACATTTGAGATTTAAATATAATTGTTGTCCATGGCTGATTTGACTGTTTCATCACAGTATGTTTAGACAGTGGTTTCATCAGTTTCATCTTAACATACATGAGGAATGCGAAAATGTAGCCGTCACTTTTCTAAAAGTCATTTAATTGTTAGAGATATTATTTTACATTTCAAGAGACGCAATGTTTGTTTCCACTAAATCCGATGAGTAAACCGTGGTACTTTCTGTGAGAGTTATCTTCAGCCTGCAATCGCCACGTCCTATATTCCTGCATTATTTTTTTGTAATTACTAATTATAATAATTAGTAAAACCCCCGGTAATCATGAAGAAATGTAAATTGAATTTTAAATCTAATAAAACTGAAAAAAAGTGATGGCAAACTATTTTATGAAGCAAAATCTGCGGCAGAATATATTTAGGCCTTCTCAAAGTATAAAATAAAGTTATTTTTAATTTTCTTTACAAACACTGCATTGCTTTTTTCTTTTTTGTTGTGAAATTTGCCGTGTTCTAAATCTCCCTTATTTTTGGTCAAGAATATGGAAATCTCCCTTATTTTCTTCAAATATAGTTGTTGGTCACCATAAGTGGATCATCACGTGGCATGGAAGCTGACATGTCTGTTCAGGCATTTCGACGGAGCGAGGAGATGCAATTACTTTTCTTGCAATACCATTTCCTCGTAGGCAGTGGTGATTCGAGTGCTTTTGAAAAGGTGCGTGAATCCGTTCAATGTGGGAAACTGGTTAAGAAAAGTGATTGTTCTAATCACGAGGTTAAATATTATACAAAATCCATCTTCAAAATTCTGGATGAACACCCCAAATTGAAACTAGTTCTAACAAAAGAAAGTAAAAGAAAAATATGGCTGCGACTCACTAGTTGACTAGACATCTAAAAAACGGGCCGCTTCACGTATTCAACAGCACTCGAATTGCAAAGTATATAACTGCAATGATCAGGAGGGGAGGGAAAACATTTTCAACGACAAGGAGATGGGTGCCCTGGAAAGAGTCAACGAATTATTGAAACCCTAGGTATGGAAATCAATTATGCTAGCCATGATTGATACTAGTAATCTGGCATAGAATTTTATGTCGTTAGTGGCAAAGTTTGTGGGAGGCAAGCAAGTGAACCGCGGAAAAAGTAGTTTGTATGCTCATCGTGTGCAGGGTGCAGGGGCTTGATTTTCAGCTGGGACCAGTGTGGAATTATTCTGCGTAGAAAAGGATATGTGGAAGAAGCCCTTTCAAAAGTATACACAGACTTGGCGAGCAAAGGCCTAAACGCTTACAGTCAACTAGGAGGTGCCTTGTAAAAAAGCCTAAGAGGAAAGTTAGGGAAATTTATGAGGCAAAAGAAACTAAGGATTATGGAGAGTTCTGTCAGAAATTGGACATAAACGAATAGGAAATGGATGTAGAAATCGAAGAGCTGACGAAGAAATTGACGGTTGAGGGGTCAATAGAAGCTCTTGAGAGAGATGTTAGCCGTGGTGAATGTGAAATATAAATCTTACTCCTTTATAAGTTGCGTAAGATGAAGAACAACACTTTATTTATTTATTATTTACACACTATCGCCAGGCAGCAGTAGCGACAATACAAAAAACAAAGCACCCCCCATCATTCCTGATAGGTGGCACCACCCACTGATGTGGATGAACGTACCATTCTAACAAGAGAGGCGCGGGTCCAAACCGAATGCGAGCAATGGTTTGATGAAAGACGGAATAAATTGACGTAATCAAATTTTGGTGTTATTTGTAGGAGAAGGAAAACCACTTGTGAAAAGACTGTTTTATGCCGAGCCATTTGAAAATGATGCAATGAGATATGGTAGCCTAAATGAACTTAATGCGATTAAGAAATATGAGGAGTTAACGGGTAGTAAGAGTGTCCGTCCTTTTTGTTGATCCCGAACACTGTTTCCTAGCAGCAACACCTGATGGAAAAACAAATGATGGGGCATCATTGAAGTAAAATGTCCAATATCATCGGAACATATGACATTAAAACAGGCAGCTAAGGAAATAAAGTGTTTTTGTTTGAAAAAAGATCTTAAACTCAAGAAAACCCAATGGTTTTAAACCATAATTATTACTGCGAAATTCAGGGACAATTATATGTTTCCCGATATTCCTTTTGTAATTTTATGGTGTGAACTCCTATTGACTGTAAAATCCAAATAATCTTCCGGAATTGTGAATTGTGGAAGAATCGCATGGAAAACAATTTTCTTGAATTTTATAATAAAGCCTTGCATCCCGAAATAATTGACCCTAGACTTCCGATCCATGGAAATATGAGAATCGGAAATAAAAATTGGAACAGTGTTAAAGTAGGTACATCTATTATTACCAAAGATGAATTAATCACCTATAAAATTTTTAAAGTTTCAATTACATGATACTGCCGGCAATGTTGGCTAAAGAATAGGAAATCCATGTTAATGCACCGAATTACTCCTCAGTCATTAGCAGGCATCAATCCGAAAATTGGTACCTATGCTGTAGCTCTACATTCTGCACTCTTCTCAACGAACCTCTTTACTCCCTCATACTTTCTTACCTTTACGTATCCATTTATTTGCCTACGATAATCTATCCTTGGCCTTCCGTGGTAATTCTATCCGCCTACTATTCCTTCAATGATTGTCATCAGGAGGCTGTTATGCCTCATAGTATGTCCGATCAGTTTATCTCCTAATTCAAAGCATCTACAGAAAACGTCTTTCCCCAACTCTTCGTACAACTTCTTTATTCGTATTTCAGTCTGTACGTTTGATCTTCAATTATCTTCTACAACACCACTCTTTTCCATCGCTTCCAATGTTCTCTATTCTGCTGCTATTACTGGCCAAGCTTTTCTGTTAAAACATTCAGGTTTGACTCCTGACAGTAATCAGTTGTGAAAGTTTTTTATTGAATTTTGCTACGAGTATAACATATGCCCCGCAGCCTTTTCTGAGCAGGTCAAAGGGTTTCTGCAAGTATCGAATGCAGGGCGTAATTTTCTGCCGGGTCCAATTGTTCTGGCCGGAATATGATCCACGTGAGGACTTTGCTCCTATCACTCTACTCTCTACTACCCGTTTAACAATTCTGCATGTCACTCGAGTTCTGTTACAGCCGATTTGATATCAAAGAATGCCTACCTGAAGCCTTTTTTACTCTGTTGATAAGTATTTTATTCCAATTTTGCCTAGAATAAGCTGCGCTATTTTACAGAGGGAACAGAACAAGGACTCCTTTTTGAACTCCGTTCTGAAGTAACTTAACGTATAACACTTCAGCATAGAAGATAGAAGCAGGTATTTAGCACACATTAGAATGCTATAACATAGCATTCTGGTTCGCCACCTGAAAAGTGATTCAGACATCTTTCGTGCCGTCATCTTCGTAGGACGGAGAGAAAAGAAAACTAAAGCGGATGCAGAGGACATGTTGGGGGAGGGAAGATATTTGGAAATCAGGATAAGACAAAGCATGTCACTGGGGCGAGTAGGTAATAGGTGGCGATAGGATGTTGAAGATAGCTGTTGAGGGTGGAATGCTTGGAGAAAGTAGAAGAGGGTTGTGAAGCATGTCAGATGAGGGGTGTTGGAAAGTGGCATGGATGCAAAAAAAGTACGCCGAGATGAGAGGGTTGACAGTGAATGGAGATGCTTTGTCAAATCCTACCTTTAATCTGTAAAAGAACTATGATAAATAATTATCATAGCAATGGTGATGTGTGATGCGCTGCTGGAAAGAAAATTCCTAATTCCTCTCCTGTCGACCCCTTTGAACTCGTCTTATTTCCTACCTTCCCACGTGCTGTAGAATATTTTTCATTTAGTAAGAGCGATGTGGATTGTTTTCGAGGCTACCCAGTGGCTTCTGATGAACATCCTTGGGATTCGAGGCTTTCGCCGCATTGCTCTATTTTTAGGACTATCTTTTCGCCAGTCATCATGCAGTCTTCTTCCGATACAAATAGTGAAAAATAAATTGCAGAAAACGATGAATAAAGAATAATGACCAATGCTTGCAACGGCTTCCCAGTTCCCACAGACAAGGATAGGTTGCCCGTTCACGCCCGAGGCAGCCGAGGCGAGATATTCTGGCTAGACGCAGTCCGAGCGAGACATTGTAAAACTGCTGCGATGTTGCAATGTTAGGAGCGGGGCAAGGGTATGGGCGATGTAGGGGAGGGTGCAAACGGTGTCCGAGGGGAGACGAAGGCCATATTTGGAAATGGTCAGGTCACTTAGTTAATGTCATGGAGCGCTGACAGTCATCGACTGTGGTTCCATCTCGGCAGGGGAGATTCACACCATAGGCCACTCACCATTCGCCTTAAGCATTAGGATTGATACCTTGGTATCAACTGAATTTATAGTCATGAAATCTATCCATGGCAAATTATCAAAATCTTCTTGAAAATTATGGAGATCGAATTTACTAAAATCGCGGTAAGCAAATTAACTTCCCTTTGATTTTTGGTACCTTGAGATTAAATTTTATAAATATTAAATCATGGTCAGGTAGGAAAGGAACTGGATATTGGCCATGTTCCTTTATTTTAGAAAGGTAACTCTTATAAGGTGGGCCGATGATGAGTCAGATGAGATGGTACTAAAGACAGATTGAACCTGTAACATAGTTTCTTTATGTAATTACTGTCGTGCATAATCTTTCAAAGATCTGATTTAAAGTCACCACATATTACTATGTTATTAAAGGATGGAAGGAAGCCTGCGAGTGTACATTCAAAACATTCACTCAAATAACCAACCTTAGGAGGCCTGTACACTACTCCGAATTGAATCTATTCTAAAGGGCATGATATTTCAGCAAACATAAATTCTGGCTTAAAGTTTTCATTGACGAAGGACAGTATCTTTGAATTTAAATTCTCTTTAATACATATGCACACTCATCCACCACTTCGTTCCAACCTGTCGCTACGTAACGATGTATAATTTTCCAAGTTTACATATTCTGTAGGCGTAGATGGTTTCAACCATGACTCAGAAATTGCTATCACATGATAATCACCACGAACAAAGTGCTAACGAAATTCATCAATATGAGCTGGTAACGACTGACATGACAATACATCACATATATTCAGGTTTTGATATGAAATACTACTTTGAATATTTGAGGATACATGTATCGAGTTTGACTTGTCAGCATCATTATATGCGGGCACTCTACATCTTGAACCTCCAAGTTCATGTCATTGAAGGACATGGAGATCATCTTCAGTAAATACTGCAAATATTTTCCCCTCTGATCCATAAATATTTGACTTTACCATTCTTTTTAATCTCTCTCTCGCCTTTGCATACACTGTGCTATTTACAGCACTGAGTGATTCATTAACATAAATAAGGTTGTCAGGGGAATCACTCAAACCAATGTCTTTTGTTGAAATACTCCTTTTTACTTGTCCAGCTTCCAGTATTTCTCGTACTAAATTCGATCTCATGAATCGAACCCGGATGAGAGGGGGTCCGCTATTGGGTTGGTTTGAACGGGCCTAAGTCTGGTGACATAATCGACATCACTAGCTTCAAGTTTGACCCCAAGACCCAGCCCAACTTGACAGACAAATGATAAGGATTTACAGCTCAGAACTTAAAATTACTGGAAAATTGCAGTAATTTTTGAAAATTAACGTAATTTACCTCAATTGAAAATTACGGTAATTTACCCATCTCTAATACTGACACACCCACATTTCATCCCTAGTCATAATTGATCAGAGAAAGGATTCACCCTCAGTTTTAAACATTCAAGAAATTCGCAGGGCTGCTACCAGTTCACTTTTTGTCACCTATAGTCACTTTTTTAAAGTAGGGTCACTTAAATTTTCTAATTTACTGTGGAGGTCACTAATAGTCACTTTTTGGCTGTAAATATCAGTTGGTCGTTTTATAATTCTGCTGCGATTGCGCGAAACAGCTCTGTGACCCTGTATGGTATCCATTTTGTGTGAGCTACGCAGCCACCGGGTCATGGGTAGGGGAAGAGGGATAGGCCCATTACACACTTGAATTTTACAGACACGGCTTTTTTGCAGTCGCCGTCGATCAAATAGTGGTGCGGAGAAACCAATGGGAGCCTACGCACTAGATGTAGTAAAATCAATAGGCAGATTTGCCGCTGAGATGGCACGCACTGCCACTACTTTGGGAGGTAGTTTTACCGCCACAAACCAGTCAGTGGCTCACATTACCAAACGGATACTTGCACATTAGGGCAGATTTTCTATCGTGAGGAAGCATCCTAGTCATCCTTGAGAGTTTTTCGTGGTGAGCCAATTTTGGAAGATGGGTGAAATCATCGATAATTATTTACAAATTCCTTTGTTGGTAGCAAGACCTGACGTATGGGACAATGATGAAACATATATTCAAAAATAACTGAAAAACTTTGTGTCATCATTCCTAAAATCTTCAAATAGAGTGTAAATGCTCCAACCTCTGCTATTCTTTGGTATATTGGAAGGATCCAAATAAGGCAATTGTTTCTTTTCCTGTTCCTTCGGCGACGATATAGAAATAAAGCAAGAAGTGTTTGTGGGTCATTTGCGTGAAAAATAAAATTGTTTTAGAAAACTAGGAAGATCAAAGTGTAGGTTCTGAAGTGTGTGGCATCTGATTTTGGCGTATTGTAGTGCAGTGGTATTGGGGAGACTTTCAAAGTATTTGTTGAAATTTTCACTGCTATATTGGTAGGATATTTCAGTGTTGCGTATCGTCACCGTTATTACTACTACTCAGTGGTGTATGTGTACCAGCTTCAGAACAATAAATTTCATTTATTCATGTATGCTAATAATGCCCATCCCACACGAATGGGTGTTTTGCACGCAAGAGCAAGCGACACACAGTCATCAGGATAATACTTAGTAATTTGGATTAAAAAATGCTCAATTTATATGAAATTTGGTCTATATAGGTTTTCGAGGTCGCTGTATATGAATTTGGATTCAAAATGTTTACAAACTAATTTCTTCGCAAAAATTTGAGCAATTTTTTGTATTAGTTGATTGCCCATATATAGGGACACCGAAAAATGGTAAATAAAAATCATCAAAAGCGGTGTTTAAAAATGACAAATATGGGTAATAAAATCGTTTTAAAAAGGTGAAAGCCGTGTTTAATGCTGCGAAAAAGGAGTCTTAAAGGAAGGGTTTTTTTAAAATATTATTAACAAAGACTTCATACCAATGTGAACAAACAGTTAATAGTACATACATTTGAGATCCAATACAGAAGTTATGGCTACCCTATGCAACATAAAAAACACCGTAGGCAAAATTAAGTTAAAGGCAAATTATTGAGATAATGGTAATAACAATAACAGAGTGGAGTAGTGGACTGCAGGTAATGAAGTTCGATTCTTACGATGTTTAAAATTTTTCTTTCAACCATTGAATAAAAAACTTTATAATCCTTCATTTCCAACCTTTGTGTGTGGATACTGACTTTTTTGTACTTCTATCGCTTCTACTAGATTTACAAATGCATCACCCAAAAATACACTGTAAAGTTAACGTAATGATTCCACAATTAAATTCTGTAATATAAATTTTTTACAATCATTTCCTTTCGCCTAATGTAATAAATTTTTTACTTATAATTTGGCATGAAATTTCTGATAATCTACTTTTTTTAACTGCCTACTAGCATTACCCTAGGAATACAGCACGGCTGTATTCTTAGGTAGAGTTAAGGATCGAACTCGTGACTGGCAGTACACTAGCCCTCATTTTTAACAGCTACGCTCTCATAGGGTCACGGGAATATGGCGAATGTAGGCGACCCGCATGACATTCGGCGTAATTTTTTTCTCGCACATCCGGGCCTATGGAGAAAAAGGTCAAGACGAGTATTTTTTCTTTTGTTTTCGTTTGTGGCACGGAAAAAATCTTCTTCTCATTTCGTGACCCGAGTTACTTAACCTCTCCTTGTTGGTATCTACCATACGTACATTCCATTCGCGGGGCTCATCGATCACGAGGCCGCGAGATGTTAAAATCTCCGATCCAGATCTGAATTTTTACTGTCCCTGGATATGATTTCAGTAGCGAATGAAATGAAAGACCCATGGTTCTTTGGATCCGACCCGACCATCCGTAATTTATGAGTGGTACATTTGTAAATCTAATTTAAACAACAAAGTATAATAAAGTGAGTATTCAGATGTAATGGTTTGAAATTGAATATGATAACATTTTCGATGCAGTGGCTGAAAGAAAAATTTAAACTGCGATTGGGATCGAACTTCACACAGTACACACTCTCGTTGTACGCCTGAATCCGGCGAATGTAGGCTACCCGCATTACATCATATATTTTTTCCCCGCGATACCGGGGTAATGAGGGAAAAAAGTCAAAAACTTTATTTTGCTTCTTGTTGCACGGGAACGTTTTCATCTAATTACGTGACCTTAGTTACACATCCTCTTCTTGTCAATATCTACCGCACCTACATTCCATTCACGGGGCACTTCGATCGCTAAGCCGCGAAAATTTAAAATCTACGATCCGGATCCGATTTTACTCCTTGTCTTTGGATCCGAATCCGGAACCGTGTAAAATGAAAGATCCGATCCAGCCATCACTAAAGAAAATATTTCATGCTACAAAAATTCGGCATTTGCAAAATATCTCAAATTTCGTTCAAAAAATCGCATTTCAAAGAAGACACGGTTAATTTTGCGATTAAACCCTAAAATTGCTTATTTCGTGAATCCTGTCACAAAAAACGTTTCGCGAAAATGTCATGTCCCTACCCATATAACATAAAAAAAAGTCTGTTGTATAATGAATCTTAACAATTACATGAATAAATAGACATTGAAATAGGTTGGTATAAATATAGAAATAGATATTTACAAACAAATACAGTAGAATCCTGATTTAAGGTTTTTCAGGGGGGACAAAATTTAAAACACTAAATGCGGAAAAACACTAAATGAGGACTTGACATTTTTTTGAGGTTTTAGGGTCTGTAATGATTAGAACAGCTTTCTACGAAAAGAAAATATAATTATAATATAATAAATATAAAAGTCACTAAAAGGGGTCACATAAAACAATAAAAAGTTTTCATTAGTTTTATATGCTCTCCCCAAAGAAGGTTGGATTCAGTGACAAAACGAAAATAAATGAAAAATGAACCAAAAATGAAAATGCCTTAACAAAAAATACAATGCATTAGCCTTCTGACTACTCAGGAATTCAATATCAATTTTAAAACTTTTAGGAGAGACTAATTATATTTCTGAAGAGCTACTTTTTAAAAAAATCTGAAATTTTACTCTGCTTATTTTTTTTACTGTAACTAAGAAGTAGCTCATTTTCCAGTTTTGAAACCATCAGTAAAGTAGATTGATTGTTCTCAATGGATGAAAAGTATGATTCCAATTTTGAAGGCCTACCACAGCCTCCGAAAAGGTAGTCACTGTCGGAACTTCCTCATCCTCATACTTACTGCAGTTAGAATCTGTTTCATTTGATGTACCACACAATTCCCCTATTGAAACTATGCCACTGGTCTGCAGGTCATCATCACATTCAACAAAATCACTTAACGATATTTCTGAATTCAAAGTTTGCCATTCATTATCGCCCACAAAAGTTTGCAAATCACATTCTGTTTCAGTGGTATTCAGGAACCCTTTGGCAAAACAATTTTAGATGGTTGCACTATTCACACTTTCCCATGCGCTTGCAACGAAATGGATTGCCTGTAACAAATTTATTTTGGCTTGTTGCTGCCCACAATTTATTGATACAATTGCCTTTCTCGCCAATGCAATGTAAATGGCTCTCCAGTTCCTCAAACGAGGACTTTTTGAGTGCTTACGACGCTTAGATAAAACACCTAATACTGTGGATTCTCTTAAAATTGCTTCCCTTTTCATTATGATGTTGTTCAATGTTGTTACTGGCATGAGCAGCTTCTTCGCCAAGTCAATTCTCTTTAAGTGAGGATTTTTATCCTCCTCCTCAATAATTTTTCTCTTCTCTTCGAAGCTAAGAGATTTCCTTTTTGAAGCCATCCCAAAATCAGAGGCAGCAGCCTCTGCTCTCTATAAACCAATAGCACCCAGGAGACTGGTACTGGTCGATCAGTGGTCTTGTTGAAGAGTTTGTCCTTGTAACACTGCCGACTCGACTGCCGAGGAGCATATGATTTACAAAGAAGTCGCCAACTCTCTTTTCTGAGCCACTTCTCACTGGCTTCAAATGTGGCTATATAATAAATTGTATTTTTTTAATGTTACGCAACTAAACAAACCCTTACTACTGACCATCCAACCCTAACTCGTAAATGCTCTAATTTGAACATTCAGGCAAAACACATTGTAATTCAACCCTCCTGCCTTTTTTTGTGCGGCCGTAACTTAGCATGAAGCTAACCTCTGCATTTTCTGGGGTTAAATTTTACTGTCGTTGTCACTGTGGCACCTAATAGATGTTGGAAATTTTCCTAAGGAAAATTCCCACTGGGAATGTTAGTGTGGATGGTTTTTAACGTTAAAAATTCCATTTTTACACATTTCTCAGTGGTCTCGATGCATTTTTACACCCATTTTATTCTGTAAAAGCTAGGTGTAGGCGGCTATGTACTCGAAAAATCATCATCATAGCATCATTAAAGACGAGCGAAAGAAAGAATTCCATTTTGCAAAATATTGATACTTTCCGAAGATGAGAATATTATTGATGGTACGACATAATGAGAATGCCTTATTTAGCAATCTATTTTGATTTGTAGCTCCGAGAAATTAAGCTGCTGTTGCACATGCAAGTTTCTCACATGGCGTGCAGTTCCACATTCATTTTTTCTACACAGCGCCTGGGTAAATTTCGACGATTTCAACTGCGTAATATGGCATATCATCATTGGGTTAAACCTACTATAGGGGAGAATGTGGTTTTACATTTATGTACGTATTACCAAGAGCATACAATATCTTAATGTTTGTATGTTCATTATACATTCATTCATTGTGCATATACAAGCATCTTAAAGCGAAACCATAAGGACCGTCGACCTATTGAAAACTAATGCTGGTGATAGTCATCACTGATGTATGGATAATCATTTGCATGAATCGTCATGAATAAACCTTAAATCGGGTAAAAAATCTTGTGGGGGAAAATTTTTTATGACCTAGAATGCGGAGACGCTAAATTAGGACAATTTTTACATTGTTTTTATAGGGAATGAATCGGGACCTCAAAAAATAAACGTTAAATGCGGAAAAACGTTAAATGCGAAAACCTTAAATTCGGATCCGACTGTATTACTTTGGAAATAACTCAGATTTACCCTGTCCCATTTCTGTATGCACACAATAATTCTTATTGACACAAGCCCTGCGTACATGTATACAACATAAACATGAACAACTTATATCCAAAATGATACCTGTTATTGATATATTAAGAATACTTAGAGTTAATGCAATTGTCGTGCACACACAGGGTTCATACCAGTCAGGGCAGTCATGGAAATGTCAGGGAAGTTAGATTCTGGTCAGGGAACAACTCCAGAGGTGCAGCAAAAAGATGAAAATGGTGGAACGCACGTAGCGTTGCTGCGCTCCAGCAGCGAGGTGTGCATTTTGTTGCCGTGAGCTGGCTGGGCGGCATGGGGTAGTGCCGACTTGGTGGCTTGCTTGGGTACTGGCTGCTCGGTCAAGTCGTCAGTTGTTTTGTTTTTGAATTTTGACAGGAATATGTTACTTTCCTGGAGTAAATAAATTTTATTTCACAATATACCTTGCTCTGCATTTTTCCATAGAATCCCAGCCTGCTTTGCAATTGATATAAAGTAGGGATGGGTCAGTTCCACTTTTTTTCGGTTCTGGTTCCGGTTTGGTTCTTAACTTCGGTTCTCGGTTCCGATTCCCGGTTCTGGTTCTTAATTTACCACTTACTTTGCATTGCTCAATGGTAAGATAAGGTGATCAATAATCATTTTCAGAGACTGAATTAGAATAATTCGCGACTTTGAAGCATCTAAGTACACTTTTTCACCAGGTTTTAATGTGAAGCCTCCACTTTCGGAGTGTGAGTAGGTTTCAAACTGGTTTTCACGCGAATTATTTCAGTACCGATTATTTTTGGCCTCGGTTCCAGTTCCGGTTCTAAGCTCAAGAACCGGTGGAACCGAGAACCGAACCGACCCATCCCTAATATAAAGTCTGGGAAATTTCAAAAATTGGGACTGGAAATCAGGGAAATTGAGAAAGGAAATTTGGTATGAACCATCATACAGCAGTAAATAGATATGCGCAAATTGTTCAAATATGGTCCCATTAAAGAGTTATCAACAAACATCGGTGTTTCATGCAGGAATAAATCAAGAAAAGGATTCCTGACTTAGTTTTGCTATTAATTGGTCATTTATTCAAATTGAATAGTTCAAACAATGAAAATAAGATGAGGGCCGGCTGCGGTCTTTGGCTGATGTCCTAGATAGTTGTCCTTGACTGGAGTTGAGGAGACGGAGAGGACCACTGCTGGAGTAGACAGCTAGGCAACTGCCAGGAGAAGAACGGCTATAACGCAAAATAGCACAGACGAAAGAAAATACTGGCAATTTTCCACAAGAATACTCTTGTGGAATATTCTTGTGGAAAATTGCCAGTATTTTTCTTTCGCTATGATATTCCACCAAATCAAGCCTGAAACAACTACCCATATAGCACAGACTTCGCGACACGCTCAAACAATGGGGAATTTTCCAATTTCGGTATATCATAAATCTTTTTTGGGAGCATATTTAGACAACTTTTGAATATCTACGTGCAGGTAAAGCATTCAAGAAAAGGATAGAAAAGGTTTGGTTTCTTAATATTGAAAATAAATAGCACTTGTTTTTTTCAAAGGTTAAAATTTCATGTATCCAGAAAATGGAAAACTCCCCAAGTTTTGATCGTTACATTTTTTTGGGAGCATATTTTGACAACTTTTGCATATCTACTCGTAGGTAAATAATTTAAGAAAAGGTTAAAAAGGGTTTGGTTCCATAATATTGAAAACAAGTTGCACTTTTTTTCATGTCAGAAGCAAATTTTTTTGAATTTGGTCTATATGAAAAATATAATGTTGATTAAAAATTTTTGAGGAGGTTTGGGGAAACTTTTTAGATTTGGTATATGCACCATTGTATACTTTATGGCGTACAATATTTTTTTTACATAATACCACATAATGTATATACTTTTGTAACTTTGATCGTGAATGTTCAATAAAAATTTTCTTTATTTTGAACAAGAAATTACGCAAAAAAATAATTTGGAAATTATATTTGCTTTATGATACCTAATAGATATTTCAATAGCACTCACCTTCTGTTAAAAAACTCATTTTGCAGAACAAGAATTGGAGCAATACACATTATATTAGAGAGAATTGAAGGTGATGCTGTGCCTGCTCCTTTTCAAATAATGCACTTGCCACCAGTGCCACATTTTCTTATCTTATCTACTAGAGGAGTAGCAACAGCGATAAGTACTTACCTAAGATGGTTTTTAATTCGTCAATTATCGGTGTATCCAACGTATATGTGCAAAAACCCTTTATGAAAAGTTTTTCTAGACTAATAAATACCAAGTATTAGGGATCCTGCACCACGGTGCGATGCACAGTGGCCCCTTATCGAAAAAGCTGTCCCAGTGTCATTTTTTCAACTTTCTACGAGGACATTTGGAACGGTGCATTCATAATCTACGTTTAATGGCCTACAATATAGGTTAATACATAGACCTACAGAAGCCCACCTACTCCCACTCACCGACAGAAGCCCGCCATTAAAACTGAATTAATGTTCACTGTGTCCAGTGAACACATGTTTACATGCTTTGCCGGGTTCTTCCAGTGGCAGGAGCCACTGGTAGAGCTTGAAAGAAATCTTTGGACTTAAGAGAGAGAATCTTCTTCCAGCTGCTAATGTCGATGTGGGAGAAGACATTAGCACGGGTCTGAACCAATCAAAGATCAGCAAAAAGGAGAAACTATTATTCCTTGACCATGCTCACAAGAACTATGTGGAGGTGTGCAACTATATCCTAGAAAAAAGTTTCTTCAAATCTATGGATTCTTTCTTGAAGAGCTGTGAATGAATGCGCACAGAGGGGAGAACTTCAGACATCAGCGTAAAGGACATAGTGCGGGTGGCTAAAGCAATGCCATGGCCAATTGCTTCAGACCAACTAGTTGAGTGGAAGCTCTTGCAGCTGGAGAAGGATGAATATGGCTCTAGTAATGATCAGTATTGATCAGTACCGGGGTCAGTTTTTATCTGAGCACTGCTACTGGATCAGCCAAGGACAATTTAGGGCTGAAACACCTGGCATCTACCGAATCCTGTGTGAATGCAGGAGAGCCTATATCGGTGAAATGGGATGCAACTTAGAAAAACACCTGATAGAACACGAAAGGTGCATCTTTTCCATCTGGAAAAATCTGCCTCTGCGGAACACAGCCTGAACAATGACCACAGGGTCAACTTTGCCAAGATGAAGATCTTCTGCCATACTAAAGATTACTGGTAGCGAATGGTAAAAGAGGTGATGAAATCAGACTTGTGAAGGAAAATCTGAACTGAGACAAAGGTTACCAGCTCAGCAGCTCATGGAATCCAGCCGTGAGACTGCTGAAACAAGAGTGGGAAAGTGCTGGCCAATCACAGCCGAACTAAACCAAGTGGCAGACTATAAACACCCGACAACTTGTGGCTCTTTCATTCAACATGAACAAAATGGCAGATTAGGCCCTCAAAATGTCTGTGACTTTAAACACCTTCACACACATGGAAACCTGAGAACTCTTCATATTAAGCATTCGCCGGGAAAGCCTCAGATCTTACATAAAATACAGAGTGGTAAAACCCCATGTCATCTGTCTTTTAAATACTCAAGAATAAGGACAGCATATCTGGTAATTCACATATCTTTTTAAGGTCAATATGTTGGACATGAGAATGACCTTGCGTGGTAAACATCTCAGTTTCAAACCTATTTTGTAAGGCAGTCAGTCAGATTTCTCTGATCCCTGAGATTGCATTTCTAGGTGCTTCTTAAAAAATTAAGGGCACGGTGAACTGCCTAGAATTAACTTACACAAAATGATTGCATTTTTTAAAATCTACTCAAGGTACTTTAATTTTGATCCCATTTTACAGTCTATTTATATCTCTTTCATAAGCAGTGACCTATCCTAAGGTTGGTTCAAGAGGTGTAAGCTGTGAGCCTCACATTTATTCTAGTAAAAGGGACTTGGAATGTTATTTGTGACAGACAAATGTCTCTATCTTGGAAAGTATGCCCCTAACTTAGAAAGGAGTTTGTTCTAGAGAGATGCTGTAAACAGAAATGTGTTTCTAGCATCCTTTATGGCCTGGGAAAATTGTCCACTTTTGTGAAAGCCTGGTTTGATTCTTGAGGGCTGTTATGTGATTGCATTAGTTCATATTAGGTATGTATTTCAATTTTTGAGAATGCAAAGCATAACTCCTTTATGAATGATAATAAATCAGATCAAATTTTCATCTGATCTTTTTTGACGTTTCTTCAAGTGAACAGTAAAATTTTCAACTGGTTTGAGATTTAATAGCCATTTTTCACAAAAATTAATTCTGATAATTTTTCATCATGATTTATCAGATCTAGGAACTATTTTACAAGTGTTGCTAAGGCCAATTTCATTGTTGCTTCCAAAGCAATAGCTGTGAATGAGCTATAGAGTATATAGGAAACTTGAAAGAATGCAATTTTTCATCAAATAAGGTAATGAATATTGGTACTAATGCAATTGGATCTCTATTAAGATGTTTTTACTTATTATTTATTAGTGTATTTGAGTTTAAGAAAAGAATAAATTTGGCACAGAAATATCAGAGGTGGAATTTGAGGTGGTAGCTCCACCTCAATTATCATAGTTGGTAGCTTCAGAGTGCAAGTTCAGCTTTGGCTCTGCTGGGAATTACTCCTTTACCCTTTTGGGAATAAGGCACTTATCTCCCTCCCATTGAATTTCAACTTGCACCTCTGCTAGTTATATACATCCCACTGTCATAAAAAGTCATGCATTCTGGTTAGGAGGACCACCTTTTAACCTGGATCACCTGCTGTTAATTTCTGGGCTATGGTGTGTCAAATAAATTTCATGGAGGCTTGTCAATAAGAATGTGTTTATTTGATTTTTTCACAAAAGCAACCAGATGGATAAAATTATTTGCTATAGTTCCTACGAGTATTTTCCTGGCAACCAACAGTAGTTTAAAAAAATACTTACATTTATCTAGAGCTAAGGCATTTTTCTCAACGAGAATTTTCTCTAATATAGCCTAGTTGTTTCCTTGTGTTAGGATAATGGGCTAGTTAGTGCTGCTGATTGGAGGTCCCAGGTTCAAACCACAGGAGAAGCCTATGGACATGTGTTGGCAAACTCAAGTGGGGTTATTTTCTGGATGCAATGTCTTCATTGGGAAACCACATACGACAGATACTAACCGCTGTACCCTAATGTGTGAGCTCCACACACACAATTGTGCTTCGTCTGTAGTTTATCCCTAACCTTATCTGCCAGACAAACCTTTGGGATTAACACAACTTTTAAACCCAGTTTTTAGCCTGCATTTAACATTTCAGTAGAAAAATGATGTGAAATTTGGCCTGACTGAATTACAGTTAGTTTCTCTCTTTTTGTTCTAACTTTAAGTTATGTAAAGTTTATTACTCAGCTATTGTTCTTATGCAATTTTGATTTTAAATATTAACATTTTTACTCCTTATTCAGGTTTCTGCACTGACAGTTGATTGTTTGGAAACATACAGGGATGCTGTTTGTAAAACCTGCGATGCTGTTGACTCAAATATAAAGGTATACTATTTTGTGCAAGGTTATAAAATTAATGCTAAGTTATCCAAATTAGTTTGTAAATGTAAAAAAATGGCAGATGAGGAAATTTTTCTTCTACAGTGGTTGAAATTTGAGTCATTTAACCAGCTCATTTCTCAACGTCATAAGGTCTTTTTGCCAGTAACACATTTTGGTCATGGTGGTCATTGACTTGGATACTTTAACTTATAACATCACCAATAAAAATTGTAAAAATTTATTCCTCCCACTTCATTAAATTCTTTAGCCACACGAACTAGCATTTGACTTCCTCCTTAACAAAGATCAAAAGGATATTTCAGCTTTTATTGTATCACTACAACTCTTAGCCTAAGTTCAAGAAAAACAATTCCATCTATTTTCAAGGCAGAGAAGATTCTCCATAGCTTTTCTGGTCTTCACTATATGGGATAAAACCTCTGAGTAATGTTCACAATTTAGTAGGAAGCAAGGCTTTAATACATTCAGCATGGCAGTGTGACGTATGCCTACCAGCATCTTCAGGTTGAACGTAACAAAGGAAGCAAAACTGTTGTCACTATTGTCCAACGCATGCAAGGAAAACCATAAAGCTATGGAGGGATCCTACTTATCATTGCCACAGAAGACCTAATATTACACAAATTTGTATCAGTGCTTACTTTTGGGTGAATTTTTTAATACGTGCCCTAACACACCAAGTACCTCTGAAAGGATCTGATAAGAATACTGAGCAGGTAACCTAACAGCATTTCTAGTGAGGGAAAGTGACCAATTCATGGCCTGAAATAATTGCAGAATAATCATCCTAGATATTTCATCTTGAGTCAGAACACACAACACCAGTATCAGGAATTATCAGGAAGTGGGAGGAATAAATCAGTATGAGGAAGGTATGATAAAAGAGTTAGAGCGTGTGCCATAGTTGGGATTAACGATTAAAAAAATTAACAATTAAAATTAATCATTAAAAATGTAGTTAAGTATTTAATTTAATCGATACATTTTAGAAGAGTTAACTTTTAACTTTTAATCATTAAAATTATGCATTAACTGATACAAAACTAGCTTCAGTTAATTTTTTTCGTTAATTTTTGGAGAAAGTCGACCTGTTCAAATTTGGGCGCAAAGCTTGCCCAACAGACAAATCGGAAAATAAAACAGTATCTCAGAATGCAAGGGTAGTTGTTTAAGAATGCAATGAATAGGCCGAGATGGACACTTCCAAATAAAAGCGGGGATGAGCGGGGGAGTGAACACCAAAGTTCAACGCACTCTCAGACAAGAAAATATGGAAGTGTGTGAAGACAATGTCCTGGAGGGCTCGTATGCCCTACTCGGCAACATCATGTCATCAATACTACATAGCCAAGAAAGAAGGATTGTCTAAAAACCTATGACGGATAACGAGAAGGAGGGGTTCATTCAAACTAACGCATCTGTCACAATGCGCCAATCTACGTATGCCTTACTCGGTGACGTTGCATCGTCAATGCATCAGCTCCCAGTGAATATCAAAAGAGGGTCGCAGGCACATCTCCAGCATCTACTCTAACTCTATGTAACTAAGCCATTTCCACTGCAATTTTGACAAATGTGAAGTAACTGGAAAGGAACTTTTAACGTAAAAGTTACTTTTTTTTAACTTCAACTTTAATCAGTTACTTCACATCACAATGTGGGGATCGATATGAAAAACTAGCCTTAAAGTTCTTTCTACCACAAGGAACAATCTTTTGTGGCAAATTGCAGGTGCAACATGGTTCGTCAGATATTCTTACATTCACGACAACTTAAAAATCACGGAATTGGAGCTCCACCTCAGAAATCGCCGAATCCTTTCAGCAGAAACTAAGAAACCTGACCAACAACACTCTTGACACTAAATGGAATTACAACCAAAATCGACCCCACTTCGAATATTTAAAAACAAATGGATATGGATGGAAGAAACCGCAATGACTGTTTTCAGTGTTTGCTTTGTTTGTCAAAACGAAAAACCGTCAAGGCCTCTATCACCACAGCATCCAATTTGCCAAAGTAACTGGAAAAGTAACTTTTAACGTCAAAGTTACTGTTTTTTAACTTCAACTTTAATCAGTTAATTTCTTTTGGTAACCTTCCCAACTATGGCGTGTGCAACCCAGCCGGCACAAGGGCTATGCTATCTAATATAAGGTGGCTCCAAAGTGGGTATAGAATATCTTCCATGCTCCAATTACCCAACTTATCTCAACTTGAGCGATGTAAGAGTACAAAACAATGCCTTTTAGGTGAAAACGTAATGCTCCAAAAGAATTATTAACATGTATTTTCTATCTAAACCAATATTATGTAATATTTGCGGGGTTAATTGAAGAGGGACGTGGCAAATAACAACCAATGATAACCGTTATTAACTTAGCCAAATTATGCATAACGTAGTTAAAGGATGAATGACGTATATCAGCTGAATAGCCTAGCTTCTCTGCGAGGGACGAAACAACACAAAATCCATAAAAAGAATAATACTCATCAAGAAGTTGGATACAAGTAATTTTGCATAGAAAAAATATTAATTAAAATATAAAGGGTTTCAAGAATGTACGAGGAGACATGAGTTAAATTAAGTAGATGGGAACCCTGAACTGAACTGCCTCGTCGTGAACGCCATCTTTGTATTGTAAGCACTT
Organism: Platycnemis pennipes; assembly: GCA_933228895.1. Lineage (NCBI taxonomy): Eukaryota > Metazoa > Arthropoda > Insecta > Odonata > Platycnemididae > Platycnemis > Platycnemis pennipes. Next base: position 142,196,475 of record OW121846.1, read on the forward strand.
GTGCAGAACACGGCGGAAAGGAGACTGGAAAAGAAGGAGTACGCTATTCTTTGGAGCACTCTTAACTGGTGACTTAACTGGTTCGGTATATCTGCCGTTCTGTGAATGTGCCGTGAATAAAAATTTATTTGATTTTGGAAATGTTTTAGATGTAATTGTTCCTGCCTTTTCCTCTACCTATTGTTAATTTTATTTGTGAAATGGTGAATTATTTTGCATAAATTGCAGCATTTGCTGACTACATCTGAAAATTTTTGCCGAAACCACTCGGTAAGATAGGTTTTCTTCACGCTGCGTTTGTAACTGGTTATATTATCAGTTACTTATTTATAAGACGCCAGTGGTCCTTCCATCTGCCTAACAGTAGTTAGCAGAATTGCCATTAGGTGGCGGTATTTAGTTTAAAATGTGGTCGTTAGATGACGCCACATGACTGACATAGTTCCCCACACGCTCGCGTGTTGAGAGAAAAAAATGGCGCTGCAGTACATGAGAAGCTGGGCTCCATCCATAATAGCGGAAATCTATCTAGATGATCCATGGATACTCCATACCGGCCATCTCTGTTGTGTACTTTTGCCGTGACATAACCTATACTTAACAGAGATTCTGTATCCTTGTATTCCATGGATGCTATCTGTTTATTTAGGGATATGCACTGTCTTATGCCATCTGGGAAAGGAGATCTGCTAGATTTGTTAAAGGCCATTATGATAATTGTAGAAGTTATATGAGTTTAATAGAAGAACTAGGATAGGAATTACTATTAGAATGCGGGTTAAAATTTAGGTTAAACTTTTAAGTAAATTCAAAACCGATTTGTTCACAGATGACGTTAGATATATATTAAGGACCCATGCATATTATGCTAGGTTTGATCAGATTAACAAGATAAGAGAGATAGATTGTCATGCCAATAGATTTAAAATGTCATTTTTCCTGTAGCGTACCATAAGAGAGAAAAATAGGCATCATAGCAAAGGGATAGGTAGGTGAAATATAGTCAGGGTAGTCTGTAGTACATGATGCATGTAGTAACAACCAATAATCCCTTTCTCATTATGCAGATACTAACCATCTAGCTGCATGTCACCCTATTATCTAGCATGTCTCCATTAAATATCCTAGTTGTATGTCAATAGTGCATGTTTGGTGATCTTCACCCCCTGCCACACACTCTCGCGGTGGCTCGCTGGTTATTACGTAGATGTAGCTGTATCATTTTTAGAGAAACAGAGAACGTTAGAGACAAGGCAAAATACATACCAAGAGGGCCATTTCCATATGAGTTCCTAACACACCACTGAAGCATTTTGCCTGCTGAGAGCAATAAGGCACTTCTAAAGGAGTCTTGCCATCTGAATCAAACTGACACCATTCACAACCAACAAAGCCAAAGCAATCACTGTGAAAAATGAAACGGAAAAACATAATAAGGTTAAAAAAGCTAGAGCAAATTTGGAAATAACACATCAATAATTTACACCCAGTTCATACAGTACCTCTGAGTAGAGCGATGCTCACAATTTAGCAGGAAACAAGGCTTCAATACATCTAGCACGGCAGGCTTTAAGCAACGCTTCTGGACTGCTCTATAACATGAGGGCAGCTGCGATTCTTCGCCTCTTTGTCGCTTATATGCCCAGTACAAACGTCAACTTGTAGAGGGCACTCACACAGACACTCGAATTCATTCTGCTCCATTCGGTTACAATTGAGACACAAACGACCTTCCTGTACACAGATAACAAGCAAAGTAATTAGTACTTCAATAATTTCAAAAACATTATCAAATATAAAGCATCACTATCGTTTCCTGTTGAACTTCATTTATACCTTCACAGCTAATTTATGACATTTAAGGGATAATCTAATAATTTAACACAATTACATTCCATCGTCTACCTCTAAATTATATTCCTCTCATTATTATCCTCCTTATATTCCTCTATTATTCCTCTGTCTACCTCTATATTACTATTCCATTGTCTACGTATTGTAGAATTTGGGAGTAATACTTGACTCCAAGTGGAATTGGAAGGAACAAGTTCAATCTGTGTGCAAAAAGGGCAATTCTCTTATGTACCCCCTTCATTTCCTCCAAAAATGTATGTACCACCCTAGCACTATGAAAACACTTAGTGGAAACACTTCCTTTTCCCATCGTTGACTATTGCTCCTTGCTTCACTATGGTATTTCAGCAGAACAGGATCTTCTGCTTCAGCGTATTGTAAATAGGGGCATAAGGTATATATATTGTACTAGGTGGGATGAACATATCACGCTACACAGGCGTTGGCTCATGGTGGCAGATCATAGAAAATATCTCTTAGCCTGTTTTCTGTTCCAACTTTATAAAACCAACAGGCCCACCTATCTTTCTGAGTTTTTCAGATTCAGCACCAGCGCGCACCCTCGATGAACATGTGTGCATGAGCCATTAGTTGACCCTAATTTCAGCATGGAAGCCCTTTGTCGCTCATTTCATATTAGTGCATCCTATTTATGGAATGAGGTGCCCCCTGATATTCGTGGAGCCCCATCCATTATAATATTCAAGTGGTTACTTTTCAGTTATTTATTTGAGAGAGATTGCAGTAATTAATTTCTTTGTTAAGCATTGTTTTACGTTGTATTGTATGTAATATAATTGTACAACATAATGTACATGAATAAACATATCTATCTATCTATTAAACCATTATGGACCATTATGGATGGCATGAAAGACCTAGTTTTAAAAATGTATCGCTAGAAAAAAATATATGCACATTACGATGATAACATATATGTAGATGGCAGCATGATGCAGCTCTCCCAAGTCAAGAATTGTCATCTGGGTCAAAGAGGAACAAGAGATGGCAAAGCAATCTATTCCTTAGCTTCAGAGGGCATGGGTCCAAATACATGTCTGTCGAACCACCACTCAGACATGGTCTGTACACGTACACATCAAACCGGCTTTTGGACTATCCCCATCAAGTTTCAATTTTGTAGCAAACATCGAGCGTTAGGTGCAGCAGAGGATTGCTGCTGTACCTAATGCTGGGATGCTATTTCCGCACATAGGTGGCAGCACAGGTCCTTCCTATGCTTCAAGGTCCGTCTATGGGTGCCTTCCAGTCATCGCAAACATTTAGCGCAGATCAGCGCACTCTAGCGCACACAAATGTGGACAAATGGAATGATGTGCATTAGAATATTCTCGAAACCAACAGTAGAGTACTCTGTGATGAAAAATAATTGAACACGGTGAGGAAACAAAAGAATATCGATATGCTCTGATAAATTGGGATGTCAATTCTAAGTTGTTGGTCACTTGTGTTTACCTTTTAATACATATTGTTCACACTGTTGCAGTTTATATTATTAGCTAAACAGGGGTGATATTTCTGATAACGAGTGTTTTACTTTTTGTGGTGGCAGTGGAAATTTAAATATTCCGCAGTATTATTGTACAATTTCTAAGCGTGTGAAGTAATGACATGAAAAAATGGTATTCCCGAATCTCATGCGAATCAACTTTGTTTACGTAAATGATAAATTCACAATTTTTAAATAAAGTATTATGAAGTGGACAAAGGGAAAGTATGTAAATGTACAAGAGTTCATAAAAAGTGAAACAAAATGACAAAGAATGACATTCTATGTTGCACACAATTTTAGTAGAACTAGGGTTGAAGAAACAAGTAAAGGATCCATGTGTGTATGTAAGCATTTAAAGAAATCTCATCACAGGGATTTATTTCGAAGACTTGGCTGTTTGGGGTGAAAAAGAGCGGTTTGAAAGGTTCAAGGGAGAAGTGGAAGTAAAGATTGAAGGTGACTTAGGAGATATGACATATTTTCTTTCAATCAATGTAGGTTTTACCGGTGGAAAGATGTTGATTAATCAAACAGACTATATCAAACGAATTGTCAAGGAATTTAATCTTATCGATGGTAAAGGTAGATCCTCCCCTTTTGAAATAAAGAGAAATGAAAGGATGGTTGGAGATGATGAAGAATGTGATCAATACAAGTACAGAAAGGCAGTAAGGATGTTATTGTATATAGCCTCAACTACGAGACCTGATATATTTTATGCTGTATGTAAAGTAAGTAAACGTAATTGTGAACCTACTATAAGAGACTGGCAAAATGTGAACAATATAATATTGTACCTTAAGAAAACTTGTGATGTAAAGTTGACTTTCACTATTAGCAAAGAATGTTTGTATTTTTTGTAATGCTGATTTGCAAATTCCAAGGAAAGTAAATGTGTTAGTGGGTATGCTTAAATTTTTGCTGGAGCACTCAGAAGCTGGAATGTAAAATTACCCAAAAGAAAAGATCCTGCTGTAGGATCAACCTGCAAAGCAAAATACATATCTATCTTTGAGGCAGTTAAAGAGGATTTATGGTTGAAGTATATTTTGACCGAATTGAGTCAAGTGAAATATTTATCAAATCCTTTCATTATCAATTCAATACAATGTTTTAATTGTCCAACAACTTGCAAAACAAATATGAGACGTGAAAATAAATTAATTGTAGCAACTTGTACTATATTATCTAAGATGCAACAAATAAAAGTGGAGAAGTATACAAATATGAACAGTAGGAAAAGAGTAGAACACTATTTGCACTCCGCAATAAATTCATTAACACTACACTTGGAAATGGCAGGATGAGGCAAATAAGCAGCCATCGAACTTCTTTTTTTTTGTGCACTGTAGCACACTTCGAACTCAGCTTCAGAGCTGTTTTGAAGTGTGCTGACTCTGAAACGAATGGAGGGCAGGTGCGATGTTGTGATGTATAGTGCGTGGCGCACTAATGACGAATGGAAAGAGCCCTCTATCAGGTCATGATACGCATTTGTCTAATGTAATCTGCCATATTGGCTCTGATTCACGGTGGGAATTCGAACTTATCATGCCAACAAACGTAGGTAACTGATGCAAAGAACCAATATTTCCCGATTACCTGTTAAAGGCAGGTCTATTCATTTTTTACCCTTGTTAAAAAACATAAGGACCCTTTGGGAGGCATTCTCGAATTGCATCAGAAGGTGGTAGGTTCGACTCAAAAAATCATAGAATACTCATATATACCCTGTCAACGTACAATCACTATATTTGTAAAGAACCACGAATTTCTGATTAACTATTAAAGATAGATGTATGAAATTTTTGCCCTGAGTAAATGACATAAGAAACCTTGGGAAACCGTTCTCGCATTGCACGTGAAGGTCGTGGGCTCAACACCAAAAATCTTATAAAACTCCATTATACTTGCCAACTTACGATCGCTATATTTACAAAGAACCACAATTTGTTGATTACGTATTAAAGATAGATCTATGAATTTTTTTGTCTTGCGTAAACGATATAAGGAACCTTGGGAAACTGTTCTCACATTGCACGTGAAGGTTGTTGGTTCGACTCCAAAAATCTTAGAATACTCATTTCTACCCTCCCAATGTACGATCACTATATTTACATAGAACTAGGAGTGCGCCAAATGTATTCACTCATAGGTATTTGAGTACCCAAATGAATATATGAGTACCTGACGAGTACATGAGTACCTGAATGAGTACATGAATACCTCGATGAGTAGATGAGTACCCGAATGAATACAAAGACAACTACCTCAGCGAATACTTGAATACCTAGTTGATGATTGGATGAATACCTCTGTTTACATTCAACTGCTAAGGTACGCATGATTCTCACATGGTTATTGCTAGCCTCCTCTCGAAGAACTCGGAATTCTGAAGGAACCAGATGAATGGGAAGTTTTTGGGATGAATATTTGACCTCCTCGACTGAAGTCTCCTTCCGTGCCCTTCGTGAGGTTTGCAAGATGTAGGTAACACATGAGGAGATGCTTGTACTTGCTATTGTTCCTTCGGCACCCGAAGTAATAAGTCTGAGGAAATCTAGAAGCAAAGGCCAGATTTTTCAGCAAAGACTTTTCATCCTATGCTACAAAACAAGAATGGGAGTTGCCTTAATATGAATGATAAATTCTATCGGAAAAAGAATGCAGAAACATTAAATTCTTGTTTTGTCAAACATTGGGTGTCATTCCATGAATGGTGCCAGAAGGTCGACCTCTTGTCACTGGAAATATTATAAGCTCCTCTAATTAGAAGTAGATAAAAGAGGTAGAATATGTGTCAACTGAGGAAAATATTATAATGTTGCCAACAGAAAATGAGGAGTAAATATATACAAAGACTTAACAGTTTTGTCAGAGATCTGAGTCTGTACAGTTTGAGAATCAGAATTTATAGAAGAATTTGGTTGAGAATCGATCAGATCATAGGTTAAAGTGCAGATTAAATCTATTGCAGAAAGTTAAATCGGACAGCTTTTCTGAAGATGTTGCGTATATATTAAAAACACTGGCGTATTGTTAGATTCGACAAGATAAATAAGTATTGAAATAAGATTGGCAATTTTCCACATAGAATTGCCAATCTTATTATTAATCAATCTTATTATCAATTATGTTATTCCACCACATCACTCCTGAAATGACTCTTTTTATAAGATAAATAAGATTTGAGAGTAAGATTATCGTACTGATAGATTCAAAATTTAAATTTCCCCCCGTACTATAAGAGAACACAATAGGCTGCATAGCAAATGGATAGGTAGGGAAAATATTGTAGAGGAGTTTGTAGCGCAGGATTCATGTATTAACAACCAATCCCTTTATTACTATGTAAATACTAACTATCTAGCTGCATGTGACTCTATTCTGTATCATGTTTCCATGTAGTAGTTTGTTTGCATGTCTATAGTGCATGTTTGATGATCTTCACCCCCTGTTACCACACTCACGTTGGCTTGCAGGGTATCACGTAGATGTACTGTTACTTCCTCATATAAGTAGGGTATATCAAGCCAATGAGATCATGAGGCTGGTTGTTTGTGAGCCTGAAAACCATGGTATTATACCTAACCACACCACCATTCTTAATCACTCATTTCTTCCATACTTTTATGAATATTTGTCAACATCTATAGCAGACTGATTCAATGAATTTCACTTCCCATCGACTTAACTAAATATATCGCAATGCAGGGAAAGATAAACATAGGAACGGAAGTAAGGAATGAAATAAGTTGCAGGCCAGGAAAGCTAGAGAAATGTGGATGAAGAACCTATGCGAAGATGTACAAAACAACCTTGCACTTGGAAAGGTGGATGCTGCGTATAGGATAGTGAGGAACCACTTCAAAGAACGGAGTGCAAGATGTAATTCCATAAGGGACATGAATGGAGAACTTTTGATTGAAAATGAAGACAAAGTGAAGAGAGAGAAAGAATATCTGGAAGAGTCATACAATGCAAACAATCTCAGCACAAAAGTGATCGAAGAGGAAAGCAAAGTCGAGAGGGATGATATGGGAGCATCAATATTAACATCGGAATTTGACACAGCAGTAAGGGGTCTTTGCATGAATAAGACTTCTGGAATTGATGATATTCCTGCAGAACTAATAAAATTTCCTGTTTGAGATTATTTAGTTTGAGTTGATTTTGTTCCCATACACCAATTTTTATCAAAATCTGAGACCCTAAGGGACAAACGTTTGTTGAATTGAGATGGAATGACCCATATCCTTATTTTCATGGCAATAAGGCTATGAAGTATGGGATTGTCTTGGACACAATGGCCATGGCTACATTTCAGAGGAAAACTGGGAAAGTGGTTTTGCCCACAGGACTTTTCCTTGCAGCTTCACCTGATGGTGTAATTGCAGATAGTGAGGGCTTAAGTGAAGAGCAATGCCCTGACAACAGCAGAGATATGACCCCTCAGGAAGCAACAAGTAGAGGAGGATGAAATACCTGGAAATTTGGGATGGTAAACTACAATTAAAAAGGGAAAGTGATTACTCTCAAATTCAAGGACAAACACAAATCGCCAGTAAATGCTACTGCTGCTTTGTAGTTTGGTGTGCTCATGGCATTACTTATGAAAAAATTGCAAGGGATAATGTATTGTGGGTTTCATTAATAAGATTCTTATGGATCTCTTCTACTTTCTGTTATTTAATATTACTATATCATGTCATTAACTGACTAATACCTAATAAATTAATTGAACGCTGGAGACAAATACATGCAAATTGTTTGATTTAAAATGCCCAATAAAATTTCACTTGAATTTCGAGGTTCATTGAATTAAGAAATTTGATATTAAGCAAACATACTGAATCGTCATGAGCACAAGTTTTAGCTGCACTTTGTGCACATTAAGGTGTATATTTATGATACTTTGTTTCTCTCGTGGTTCATTGCATAACCTATCACAGACTCATCTAAGTAATGCCAAGCACCTAGCTACTGCTTATGATCGCACTCAAAGTAGCTCCCCCCTGCGGGTAGGGGGATTGAGAGTACTCCCGCAGTACCTCTGCTTGTCGTAAGAGGCAACTAAAAGGGCAGGGAGAAAACCCCGAAAATAAACCCCGTGCCAGCAATGGTTGAGCCCGGACAGTCTTGTGGGTCAACTGTCTGTGTGCGGCCACACCACCTGGCCTGCGATCCACCCGCATGTTTGCCGTGTGCGGAGACCCGTGAGGAGGAGAAGGGGATCCTGGAGGGTGAGGTCTGTGGTTCCCAGCCGGGTGTCGGATGACCGGTATGGACTACGGGCCAATACCCCTCTTTGGCCCCGGATTCGCTGCAAACGGGTGGCCGGTAGCTAGTCACTCCCGGTCATCGGCTTCCGTGGCGTTTAGCTTAACGGTGGCGAGTGCCAGGGAGGTGGGGGTCTGCGTAGGGCGGTCGGAGATGTATGGGTTTGGTGGCCTCGTGCATTGAAGACCCAACCCGAAGCAGACCCCGGAGGTGGGGAGCCCGGGGGACGAAGTTATTAGGGGCATGGCAGACCAACATCTACCAAAAGATTCCACCCTGATAAGGGTGGAGGAGATAAAGTCCTAGATATCTCCCGTTCTGGTCAACGATCAAAACAAACCACTCGGGAATGGACCCAGGAAAGGATTGACCTGCTATCATGTTACATCTAGAGGAGGGGAGAGGGCCTTTTCTTTCCACTTTTTCATACCGCCACATTGGCGGGGAATTGTGGAACTAAACAAAAAAACCATTGCATATGAGAATGGTTGGAGGTATTGAGCAGCTGTAATAGAGGGGCAGCCTTTCCATTTTGCGTTAGAACGCAGGTGAATTCAATTCAACATCAGTTAGAATGCAGATTTTGATAGAAAAAACAAGTGTGTCTGTTTGACTGTGAACATTTTTATTTGGGTCACTTCTTTTGTGTTTTGAACTGACAAGGGTATTACCAGCCTAACATGTTGAGGTTGACAGAAGTAGGATGTTAGAGCTGGAGAGAGTGCGAAAATTGACTTATCTCTATTCTCTATCACCTATCTCAAGCCCATAACAAAAGGTATTAGTGGTCCCACAGTTACGTGCTTCATATGATTGATGGAAGCCTTCTTGAATTCTCACTTCTCCTGTCAGGGTCAGGGCCTTGACTGTCTTCATGATAACCCTGTAGTTGGCTGCCACAGTAATGCTATATACCCCCCTGAGTGAATGATTTAGTAATTTGAGGGCTGAAAAATAAACCGTACGAGAGAGTGTGTAGAAGTATTTATGGAGGAAATATGGTCCAGGGGAGGTGTTATAAACTGATTATTTTGTTTGGTATTATTGATAAATTATTGGAAGAAAACAAAAATAATTCTGTGTTGTATGTTCTGTCTATGAGGTATGCCCCACCAACACAAAAACGTTAGAATTACGTTAGTATAACGTTCGAACGAACGTGGTTTGAAACACGTTATAATGTCCAACCATCCGAACGTTTTTTTACGTTTAGAGCAAACCGTTTGGGGATAACGTTAAAATAACGACAACTCCATTCCGTCCCCTCGGACTCCCGACAAAGATCCTAATGGACGGGGGTTTAAAGTGAACTAAGAACATATTTATTTGCAGAATAAGCACTGAAAAAGTTGAGGAACTAGCTGACCTCGGTTCGGATAGAACAGATCACGTAATTTGATTCGGAATAATTTGGCACAACTTAAATATACACAGACTTAGAGCGTGATAAATTCGTGCACGTTTGCCGCTTCTTTATGTCACATAGCGAATTCACAACTTCAATAACACATTTATGCGAGTTAAGACGATTGTAAACAAAAACGACTGTTTGTTAGTAAAATAAATTTCATTTATTGACACTATTTCCATTTTCAACCATTGCATTCACTTGCCTTTGTAACACATAAGATTCAAATACTTAGGCGTAATCTCCAGAACAGCCAGTGGGACAATCACCAATATCAAACTACATGGCATGTGAATAAAAATTAGCCATCAAGCTTGATTTTTCCGTAACATTTAATTTTAAATGGTTGATCTGGGTGTACAACAACCAGCTGTCTTTAAAAAAAACAACGCTCTTCTAAAACTTGAAACTATATTTTTCCAACAGGTGGTTCGTTCAAATATCATCGAAAGTCAATCACTGCACTGTCATAACACACACAAAACATTTCCACATTTGTCCAGTAGTTGAATGATGATCTGAATTGTCGTTGGCTCACTGCTAACATCCCAACTTGTTAATGACTTTATGTGCCTGAAAAATGATAAGTAGACTCAATTCCTGTTGCAGCAATTCAAAAAGTCAGCATGGAAGGCAGATGAAAACTGACAAATTCATAAATAATATTCAATGCAATCACTTGTCATAACAATCATCTAGGTACTCACCGTAACTTAATTGTCCATTAGAATTTAAATGTAAGCTTCTATGATCACAAATTACAAGAAAACGTAAATATTAGAGGAGATAGTTCTTTCTTATGTTTCCGGCTTATCAACAACTGCCATTTTGAATTTCGAGGAGGTCGAAGTCGATCTTGTTTTTCTACATCGATTGTAGCCATTGCCTCCTTTAATACTAGTATAATAATAATCCTTTAATACTAATATAATAATTTTATCAAAGGAGGCATTGGCAAAGAATCAGCGATGTGTTGATAACTCCCGAAGGTTACCGAAGTTTGACGGAGAGCTGCGACGCTCGGACCCGGCCCCCTCCTCGACTAGACAAGAGGTTCGCGGCGAACGTTACTTTAGCGTTTTTCTCAAACCACTTGACGCGGCTGTAGAACTTGGCCGTTAGGGTGGTTAGGAAATCTAACGAAAGTGGCGTGCACAAACCAAAAAACGTTATACTGACGTTTTTCTAACGTTAGTGTGTTGGTGGGGTGGTCTGGTAAGGGACACTCAGGTAGCTATTTACTCTTCAAGGAGTAAGAAATAAATGTATTAGCTATGGAAGGCAGGCATGCACTTATTTGATTTGAAGAAAGATAATGAGAGTTGGGAGAGGATTTTTGCAGCAGATATTCATTGAATAAGAGATCGCAGGCTTTCCCGGCGTACGCTGGAAGTGAAGGCTATTCGGGTGCTCCACTGGGTCAAATCCTCCATCGCTGCCGACGTTTCAAGGAACGAGTCGTTCCCCATCCTCAGGGCTGTATGTCGTGTGTGGTGAAAATGGCCTCTATATATACCCCTTGCCAAGGAGTCAGGTGCCTTCTGATTGGTCCGTCGATTCTCTGCTTTTCCTAGCCAATCAGATCCTCCTCAATATGGGTTTCCACGCATTGCTGAGAGAGTACCCGGCATCTCAGTTGATGGAATTGTCCTCGATTCTGATTTCGATTGCTTCCTTCTCTCCCAGTAATGGTTATCTCGGCAAAGGACTTTCACCTGATCCCATTGTATAGCATGGTCCTCGTCTATGCTATGCTCGAAACGTCGGCAGCAATGGAGGATTTGACCCGGTGGAGAACCCGAATAGCCTTCACTTCCATTCATTGAATAGTTTATAGTTTATTTGCTTATAGACCAATATGCCTTGGTAAACATTTCATTATGAAGAAAAAATTACAAATATTTATAATATTAATCCTGTGTCCACATTTACATGAAGAATGGGATACGTAAAAAAATTAATGTAATTACATATTTAATAAGGAAAGATAAAATATAACATTTACTGTAATATCGTGTCATTAAGATGGGCATTCACAGCATAATAATATGTTTTTCCCAGTAGGAACTTCTTGAGCTTTGATTGTAGGGATGTGATACTGCTGGCACCTTTTATATACTCAAGGAGTGTGTTAAAAAGTCACATAGCCATCTCTTTTGGTCCATTGGCAGTGTTTTTCAGATGAATTGGAAAAGGATACATGTCAGTGTTTCTTCTTGTTGAGTAATTAATGATTGAGCATCTGTTAGGAAGTGAGGTACTGTATTTCCAGATTAGTGCTATAGTGAACGTTATATCTATGTATGATTGTGGCAGAATCTTGAGAGGGTGGAATAAAGGCTAACAGTGTGAGCATTTCTTCCTGCAAGAATTCTCACATTGTTGTTTTGTACTTTGACATGTTTTAAAGTACAAAAAAGTATCTTTGCCCTAAGGCACCCCAGAAAGAATGAGTGGCTGATAAAAAAACTTTGGAATTCATGCCTGGCAACATACTTTTTATAGGATGCTTTGTGAAAGTGGACAAGATCAAGTTAAATTTGCAGGCTTCGGTAATCACTTTAGCAGGGCATCAGCCTGGCAATACAAAGGGTACAGGTACCAATCCTACTTTGGGCATAGTTGTTGTTTGACCTAGGGTTAGGCTTAAGTTGCTTTAGATGGTGTGGGCATTAGCAGCCATAGCACCTTCAAACAATCTACTACAATACATAAAAATAACTGCATGGATATGGTGAAAGAGAATGTGGCCTGATATGAATTTGGGTATGAGGCAAGGATTATGGTGCCCCGTACTGGCTGTTAATATTTTTAATGACTGTATATATAATGTATGGATTGGTTCAATGAAATATTTTTATTCCAAATTATTTAGCTTAAAATCAACTGTTAATTGTGTCTACATAGTGTGGTGTTGCTGAGTGAAAAGCTATTTGCAGGTGCTCTTAATAAATTGTGTGGGTATTACTCATGGAATGGAACTGAAGAGTAGATGCATTTAAGGCTCAAGTAGTTGTGGTCGAGTTCAATAGTGGATCAAATGGTCTTGTGAGAAATTATAACAATGACAATGGAGGAGGAATCAATTTTATTAATACTAAAATCGTGTATTGCACACATTTGGGATCTTTTTCTTTATTTAAGGATTGTTTGTGAGAGCCTTTCATATTTCTCTGTCATTTTCCAAATTCATAATCCTGCACAGAAAATTTTGATTCATAAGCTGTGCAAATTTCAGAGCATCTTATTTGCCATGTTAAAAAATTCTTTTTAGATGTTGTTATTAGATTATGGAAAACGGATTTGTCGTGAATCGATTATCATCTTTTCATCCATTTGACTGCTTTGATAGCAGTTTACTCTGTCCCAAGAGATAAAAGTTGTGGTCCGTTACCAATAATGACAACCAGATGTTTATAGTATTATTTTTATAGCTTGTTTTTGGAGTTGAACTAACATTTTTAATATTTATTTTTCAGTCCATGTATCAATTAATGGCAAAATGTGAGGAGCTGAGTATTTCCATGAAATCTATTTACAAACTTTCCGAAAATGTGTATCCTTTTAAACAAAATTTTCACCATCATATTCCTGCATACACGCATAATTTTTTGCAGGAAAATAAATTTGTGTGACGAGGGAGGTATTTCACTAGGAAGAAGAGTTAGACTGCTTATCAGAAGAGACAATCCTTTGAATGTGAAGCTAATTTTTATGGGAGTATTGAATAAGGAATAAACCTTACTCCCTCATAGCCCCTCCTCGCAAAACCAAAGACAACCTCTCCTTGTGCACAGCCTACTTCCCTGGCATTCAGTCCCTTAAACACATCCTCAAAAACCTTTTCCCTATCCTGTCTGATAATCTTACCACCACCAATATTTTCCCTAAATGCCCATCTCTTACTTTCAAACGTCCCCCCAACCTCTCTGGTATTCTGAGAGCCACCAGACCTCTGTCCAAATCGCATCTCCCTCCCAAAACACCACCTTCCCCTTGCAGTCATGCCAGATGCAAAACCTGTCCAATCCGTATCACCCAGCCTCTTCCCAAACAATTCCTCTCTTTTCCGCTTCCCTCCATGCCTTCACTTTCCTGCACCACTGAAAATACTGTCTACCTTCTACTCTGCCAATTCTGTCCCGCTTTCTACATCGGCCTCTCCACCACCCTGCTATGCATCCGTATAAATGGTCACCACTCCTCTTGCAATAATCCCTCCTCCCATTCTTATTCTCTCCCTGTAGCCATACATGGCTCCTCCCACAAATCCAACTTCAACAATTGTTTCAAGGTGGGCATACTGGCCTCCCTCCCACCTTCAGCGTCTCCCCTCCAACTTAAAACGTTGGAGCAATCTTTAATTTGGCTCTTCCATGGTTTCTGCAAACCGGGAATTAACAGGGCTCATTAAAGGAGCCGTCTCTCTTTCTTTCTTTCATCTTCTCATACCATTTCCCTTCCCCCTCCTTTCCCTTACTTCTACCCTTCACTTGTTTCCCCGACCTTCCCTGCCCCCTCAGTCAGTTCTCTCATCTCCCTCATATATATATGTATATATGTCCAGTAGATGACCTATGGAGAGCCTGGTGTCCACTGCGCTTTGGAGCTTTCGGGTCACGAACCCTTCTTCAGCTGGAGGAGATCACTATTGGGGTGTCACACTGGAGTCAAGGGTTTCGGTTGGCGTGTGAAAAGGGGATTGGCTAGGGTAAAAAGGAGGGAGGGGGAGGGTGGACTAGGAAGGGGAAATGGAGAGGGAAATTGGACGGGTGGAGAAAGCTAGCGAATGTTGATGCCGGGAGAAGTGGTTGATTTATATATATATATATATATATATATATATATATCACGGAAGTAGCACTCAGAAGAGTCGATGAAACACACACGATGATAGCACACGAAAAACATAGAAACACAAAAATATAAAAAACAGGACACTCACATTTAAAATAGTTGGAAGCTTTCGACTGCCTCTGCAGTCTTCGTCAGCCAGAGAGGAACTGAGTGCGGCGGGGGTGTGAAGGCAGTTGGAGGGGGGGAGGGTGGGGGAGAGGGTGTGAAGGCAATTGAAGGGGAGGAAGAGGGGTGAGGGATGAGATTGGGTGTGATTAATGCTGTACATTCAAGCCGGGCTTCTCGAATGCACGGAGAGCCCAAATAAAAGCATTCTCACGAGTCCTGACCTCTATTTTGCTAGCATGGTTCGGTAGGGATTCAAGTATTGAGAGGGAAAAGCAGTTATCAAAAGAGAGACCGTGGGAATGAGTGTGTATAGGGATAGGAAATGATGAAAATATGGCGGATTTTGTGGAAGATCGATGATTATTCATACGGATTGCCAAGGGTGTAGTGCATTCGCCAACGTAAAATGCGGGACAAGAATTGCAGGTCAGAAGGTACACAATATTTTTGGACTGGCAAGTAGCTTGGGAGGAGGGGAAAGAAGTGATGAGGGGGTGTGGAGATGTAGGTGCGGACCGCACTAAAGGACACGTTTTACATCTGGGACGATTGCATGGAGAGGGCCGTGGGGGAGGAGAATCAGAAGTGCGATAGAGAGGGTTCGTGGACTTGAGAATATTTTTTAAGTTCGGTGGCCGTCTGTAGGAAATGGAGGGGCAACGAGGCAGGAGAGAAGAAGTGACGTCGCTGTTTTTCAGAATGGGAAAGAGGTCCTTAAGAATGGTTTTCAGTTTGTGGGAACCGGGAAAGAAAGTGGTGCATATATTCAGTCCAGTGTCTGAAGATGGAGGTCTGTCTTTTGGAATATATTTGGAAGAGTGGGGGAGGATTTTCTTGTGGAGGAGCTTTTCAGGATATCCGCGATTGCGGAGAGCAGAATGAAGATTATTTAAGTATTTGTTGAGGGAAGAGGTGTCATTGCAAATTCTGTGTCCGCGGATGGAAAGGATGTTAGGAATGGAGCGCTTGGTGTGAATAGGGTGGCAACTATTGTAGTGGAGATATTGTTGGTGATTGGTAGGTTTTGTGTGGACGGATGTTGTGAATTTATTGTCTTGGAGCCGAATGTCTACGTCAAGAAATGTGATGGTGGAGTCAGAAATTGAGGAGGTGAATTTCACTGAAAAGGAAGAGTTCAGGGTGGAAATGAAATTTTGAAGAGAGTCATGACCGTGCATCCAGAGAAGAAAGATGTCATCAATGAAGCGTACCCAGAAGAGAGGTTGGTTGGTACTTTGGGAGAGGAAAGATTCTTCAAGGAACCCCATAAAAAGGTTCGCATACGATGGGGCCATCCTAGTTCCCATCGCCGTGCCACTGGTTTGCAGGTAGAAAGAGTTGTTGAAGCAGAAGGCATTCTTTTTTAGTACAAATTCAGCAATTTTTAGCAAGAAGTCTGTTGATGGGACTTGAGGGTCGGAGCGTTGATTAAGATAGAACTTGAGAGAGGATAGGCCTTCATTATGGGGGATGGAGGTATATAAGGAAGTGACGTCAATAGTGGCCATAATTAAGTTAGAAGAGGGGGGGATGGAAATGCTGTTTAAGCGTTGAAGGAAATGATAGGAATCTTTAATGAAGGAAGGAAGTCAGAATACAAGGGGTTGCAGGTAGTGGTCAAGGAAGGCAGAGATTCTTTCAGTAGGAGAATTGAAGCTGGATACAATTGGTCGGCAGGGAACGGTAGGTTTGTGTATTTTGGGGAGAAGATAAAGTTGAGGTGTTCTGGGGTTAGGAGGTGAAAGAAAAGAAATGTCTTTTGGTGATAATCCTTCATCAGGGGCAGCTTCTTGAAGGAAGGATTCTATTTCTATTTGGAAATCGGGAGTTGGATCGTGGGGTAGTGGAGTGTAGGTGGAGGAGTCGCTTAGTTGACAAAGTGCTTCGGAGATGTAGTTTTTTGTGTTCATCACATCTGGCGATTATATATATAATCGCCAGAAAAGCGCACTACGCAGTCATAATAAATACAAAATAAAACAGACAGACGACGAAAACATAGAAACATGCAAAAGAGACACTCACAAAAGTTTGGATGTTTCCGCGGTCATGCTGCCTTTTTCAACGGAAGAGGGTTGACTGCTGGCTGAGTCCTCTTCGTGAGTGAAAGAGTGGGGGGGTGGTAAAAATGGGTACAGGAGTGGGGCGGGAGACAGTGGAGGAGGTAAGGAAGTGGTGGCCTCTAGTGAGAGATGTTCAAGCCTGGATTTTGATATGATCTTTCGAGCCAGATACGCGCCAATTCACGAGACCTCACCTCAATGCTAGTGGTATTTTCGGAAAGTATTTCCACTATGGCGAGGGAAAAACAGTTGTCAAAAGTTTGATTATGGTGGGCAGTATGTTTCGGGATGGGTTCCTGGAAGGGAGGAATTTTGGTGGAATGCCGGTGGTTGTTCATCCTGATAGCTAGTGGTGTAGTGCACTCTCCAATGTAGAAGGAGGGGCAGAAATTACAGGAGAGGCAGTAAACTACATTGGTGGAGGTGCAGGAGGGTTTAGAGGAGGATTTGTTAAGGACTGATGAGGAGGCTGAGCGGAGTGGAAAGCAACATTTGCATCTCGGGCGTTTGCAAGGTGAAGAGAAATTGGAAGGAAGGGTAGCATGTAGAAGAGTGGGTCGGGTGGATCTAAGAATATTGCTAAGATTGGGTGCTTTTCTGTAAGTAACGGAAGGGCAGGCGGGAAGGAGATTTGATGTTGTATGGTTGGTATTTATGATGGGGTAAAGATCTCTCAGGATGCTTTTTATTTTGTGTATCAAGCGTTCGATCCCGTTCTCCCTCTCCACCCGAGGACACCGTATATGCAACAACGTCCCTTCCCTCCAAAAATATACAGACAGCCTCCATCACTCCCTCAGGAAACGCGGGTTCCCCGAAAAACTTCTCTACAGCAAAATCCTCCCTCCCACCGCCAAATTCACCCCCTGTGCCAAGTCTGACTCCCCACAAACCATTAACTTGTCCACAACATACATTCCCGGCACCCATAGAATTAATAAGATCCTCAGAGACTTGTTCCCCATTATAAAGAACAACGCTTCCACTTCTCTTCTTCTGCCCACCCCCCCCTCAGTCTGCTTCAAACGCCCGCCTAACTTACGTGATATTTTCAAATCCACTAGGCCCTCCCTTCAACCACCATCCACTCGCTCTCCTTTGTCATCGCCTTGCCGCCGCTCAAGGTGCAAATGCTGCCCACTTCTCCGTCCCACACGTCCCATCAATCAGTCTTCCACTATGGCGACCTGCACCTCCATCAACACCATCTATCGCCTCTCCTGTAATTTTTGTCCATCATTTTATATTGGTGAGACCACCACCCCACTGTCGATCCGTATGAATGGCCATCGTCATTCCACCAAGTCTCCCCCCTTCCTCGATCCTATTCCGAAGCACACCGCTTCCCACGGTCACCCTTTCGACCATTGCTTTTCCCTTGATATTATTGAAGTCCTCCCTGAATCTGCCGGTAGTATAGAGGTGAGAACCAGAGAATCCGCCCACACACGACAACGCACCATTCATTCTTTCCATGTTTAATTTGCATGTTAAGTTAGATTTAGGTGTTTACTCTGTTCATCTAGAAATCAGTGCCATGTTTTTTTGTTGGAATGCATTGGATGTTGATGTCCTTCCCAATTAGTTACTACAACATTCAAATTGTACCAATGTTCAGTGTTCATGATAAGATTTACTTATACAAAACATATTTAATTATTTGAACCTGTTGTACAGGGGCAGTTATTATTACCTATAAACATTTCTCTTAAGAATGTCCAATGTAAATGTTCCTTAAGTCATGCATCAGAAAGGAAATCAAAAGGCTCTTGGAGTTGTTTGAAAATGCAGTCAGCAGCTAAGACCAGTTACCTTAAGTTAATTCCAAAGTAAGTATACTGCATCTGAAACAATGTGATTTTGTCCTGAAGTCCCTATTTAAGAGGGTGGTTCATTAAGTACCCATGTTTGACGACAGATGGAATTGCTGAGGCAAGTTGCTGGTACATTGTGTTCTGCTATATTTTGAAAGACATCAGTAACAATTTAACACTGATTCATTGGTTAGTTTGTATTTGACAGCCATTGCAGGTAGCAGTGCAACGTGATTTTCACTATAATGGAGAGAGTACAGTATTGTTCAGTGATTCGCTTTTTGCGTTTGGAGGGGAAAACATGTGAGGAGATAAAAGCAAAATTAGATTAGATTCTGTTTATGGGGACCCTTTGCCATCAAGGACAGTAGTTTGATATTGGGTTACATATTTAAACGTGGTTGAACATCTGTTTTTGCTGAGGATCACCTAGGACGACTCCCGGCAGATGTGGTTACCGAGGAAAGCATTGGAAAAATCCACCATGATTCTCGCTGATCGTCGAACAAAAGTGTGCGAAGTAGCAGAGGCCATAGGTGTGTGGACGGGAATGGCAAATGATATTTTACATGATAAGTTGGCAATGAAAAAGTTGTCGGCCCGATGGGTGCCGCAATACTTGACAGTGGACAACAAGCGGATGCAGCTTTCAACTTCAAAGCTGTGTTTGGAGCAATTTAAGGAATATCCAAAGGAGATTTTGCGTCGAGTTGTCACCGTTGATGAGACCTGGATTCATCAATATACACCGGAAACCAAGCAACAATCAAAACAATGGGTTTCTTCTGGTGAGTCTTCTCCAAAGAAGGCGAAGACGGTCCCATTGGCTGGAAAAGTTATGGCAACAATTTTTTAGGATGTGAAGGGCGTAATACTCATGGACTTCTTAGAAAAAGGAAAGAAGGTTCACTGAAGAATGCTACGCCGAGTTATTGGACTGCTTTGACGGGAAATTGAAGGAAACGTGGCCCCATTTGGCGAAGAAGAAAGTCCTGTTTAGCCACGACAAGGCACCAGCACATTCCTCCAGAGTTATCACTGCCACATTGCATGAATTGCATTATGAATTGCTACCCCACCCCCCTTATTCGCTAGACCTGGCTCCATGCGATTTCTTCTCATTCACAAACATGAAGAAATGGCTCGCTAGATGAACATTTAGCTCAAATAAGGAGATTATCGTCCAGACAGGCGTAATTTGCAGAGCTCGACAATTCCTATTTTTTGTAGGGGTTAAAAAACTGGCAGTGACATTGGGAAAAGTGTATATACGTAAAAAGGGACCATGTTGAAAAATAAATAATTTGGGTTTTCTTTCCTAACACGGGGTACTTAATGAACCTCCCTTGTATTGCGTACCACATCCCAAATCAAAAGTCTTGAGGTTATATGCAGTATAAATCTTAAATTCATAAGTTTTTAAATGTAACTTTCATTGAGTACAACGTTCGCCATGGTGTCCTCGCAGTTAAATTGATTGTACTTGTGAGGATGTGTTAGTCAAGAGATTCAAGTTAAACATTAATTGAAGTTTTTATTGAATATTTTCTGAGCAGTAATGCATATTTCCCAGGTAGCACATTGTAAGGAATTTCCTTTAGTTTTCTAGATAGTACTCAGATATCGAATAGAAATCACTTCCCTTACGGGAAATACCTTCTGTATATACTTGGGAAAGTGAAGGGAAATGCAACAGAAATCGTATGTATGGGTTTCGGCAATCGAACAGATATATCCCTTATCTTTGGACGATTGCAGCGCACCTAGCGAATTATAAGTGAACTAAGAGCTGGCTCATGATGGCATCTGACGACAACGCCATCTATCAGTCTAAATGGCAATTAAATCACACCTAGCGGCTAACCATGGTACTTCTTGCACTTCTTTTATGATTATAATTATATAACAAGGATTGGAACTGAAATTCATTAACACATACAAGTATTTGCTGAGTCAATTTATTAACAAACATTTTGATTAGAGATGGGTTCTCGAATCCACCTAACCCCCCGAATCTTACTGGATTCAAGGATTCGAAATTTTTGGCTGGATTCGATCGAATCCAGTTTGAATTCCAAAGAGCAATTTTATTTTATCAAACCTTTTTTAAAGCTTTCTTAAGAATATTACTGTAACCTTCATTGCCATAACCACATAATTCATCGTTTTCACTGTCTCTCTTAAACACGTCAATTTTACTGCATCAAAGCGTAAGATGCAATTTTCATCATAAAAATGTGATTGAGATGTAGATAAATGCATGAGGAATTTCGCTCGTGAACTCGTAGGCGGAGATAGCTCTCCATTTGCCGTAAGATGGCAGGCACAATGTAGTCGTTAGTGTTAATACGGGGTTTACCAACATACCGTATTTACTCGTGTATCCCGCGCACCCCTATTTTCAGGCAGGTTCGTGAGGAAAAAATTATTTCTATCGAAAAAAAAATTTTTTCCCCTTGAGTCTGCATCATTTTGTCATAACATGAATGCACGTTCTTTAATAGAAATGCTGTGCCTAAATTACGTGTACATCTTTCTCATTAATTGATTGAATTACGTGTTATTATCGTCACGATCGTCATCAATGCACGGCCTCTTTTACTGTGCATCTGTTTCTCGTAGCATCTCACAGTAATCACAGTTTCATACGATCACATGATCCAGCTATAAAAACGGCATTTGTTCAAAAGAACATCCAACTGAAATAATTGCAAAAATATATACAATTTCAACCCGTGATTACTCTATTATTATGGAAATCGTTGGCATATTAACAAAAAAAAGCCAAACGCCATCCGTACCTGATAGCGGTGATCTCGTCTGCTCTCAGCATAGTAGCTGTGGACTGGGACGATTTAACAACACCGAAAAGTCTTGGGAACACACGGAAAAAACTAAGCTCAATGTAATAACAATTATAATTCTTATAAAACTAAAGAAAAACACATTCCCGGAAATATAATCATAAATCACTAATGAATATTCATATCATAACAGTTCTCATTCTTAGTTTTCGTCACTGCTAGATTCAGATGCACCAAATTTCCTTCATGGCGCTCGATTTCCTATTTTTTCGGCATCATTTATAATATGTAGCTTTATACTCACAGGAAACGATCGCAATTTCACATCAGAATTCATTTTTAGGGTGATAATTGCAAATTATTTCAAAATTCTAAATGATCGATTCGAACGCGTTTACTACTCTCACGCTTGGAGCGGATAGCATGGATAGTAAGAAGGTATGTTCTCTGAGCATACGACTATTGCCACCATGTAACAAATTTTTTGTTGTGTCATTGCAATGTAGCTTTAATGTGTACACAAAAGGAGCTATCTATTAGTATGTAAAAATGTTGCTACAGATACGTGATACCGAAACAAACTCCTCTTACGATTTTGAAAAAACATAAAACTCCTTGTGGCAGCTTACAGTATATTATATACATATCAGTGCTACAATGTGTTGTCCTACTTACGATCTATACACGATAAATCTATTGCTTTGACAAATGGTGTTTCTGATCTAGCGTTTCTTCCAGTACCGTTTTACGCTCAGACTTTGTTAAACGCGGATTTTTATTTTTAATTACATACTTCAAAATTTCAGAATACTTTACAATGTACGATTTACTACTAAACCATGCTGCGAAGACTAGTATACCACTACTACTAGACAGAATGCGAAACTTAGGAGAGAAAACAACAGGAATCTGAGGAAAAATGGTTCGCGGCTAACACGAAATCTGGAGGATTCGTATAAGCCGCGCACCCCCATTTTTTCTCTGGCGTTTCGGGAAAAAAGGTGCGCGGCTTACACGCGTAAGTACGGTCGATATTTTAAAGTAATATAGAATTTTTTTTACTGCTAAAGAAGGTCAAACGTAAATAATGTATACTATCTTAAAGAAAAAACTATTTTTTTAAAATGTAGTCTTCAACTACTGAGTGATCATGTGAAATTTCTTTTGTTCTATGTGTAAATTGGAACAAAATGAAAAATGCATAATTTTGTCAGAAACACATTAGTGTATCCTGAATGAGTTAATTTGTTTTGGTTTTTCAGCAATAAATATTAATAATATGGTCAGATTCGATTTAGATTTTTTTGTAGTGTTATGTTGTTTATTAAACTGCAGATATAACAAACACTTACTGCACATGCATTCACTTTTGCTTTGCATGATAACTATTTGAAAAGGAAACATGCCTGTCATCACAATGTTCATAAACGGAAAGGTAGATTCGGGATTCGATTCAAATCTTAGTTGGATTCGATTTGGGATTCGGATTCGAGGAAAAAGTGGATTCGACCCACCTCTAATTTTGATTCAGTCAAATAAACAAGAAAAAACTTAAGAACACTCAAGAACAAAACAGGTTTTATAACCAGATACAAATCATATTGCACTAACGTCCAAATTACATAATAATGGTGATATATCTATGCAATGCAAAGAAATATACGCAATAGATTAAAACAACTGTAACGTTACCTTTGCGATTAGTTACCTCAACGTACTAAGTTTATACTTAGCACACAATGGCCCCTTATTGCACTGCAAGTATATTATTCACTGCCTTTGCATACTTGTTCAATCAACCACTATTGTCGTTGGTATTGTCAAACCACCCCAATTAAATTCATCAAAGCATGCACATTTTAACCTCTCACTGTCATTCAATGCACTGGAACACAAACGGCAACAAAGTTTTTGTGTTGCTTTAAATGCACATTATCCTCCAATGTACGTAGCAACAATGCCAATGCATCTTTAACTGAAAAAAGAGAAGTTTTTGGAATAAAAAATCGTTTATCTAATCAAAGCTAAATGCAGGAAGTCAATGATTCTTTCTAAAAAATTTTAGTAATACCATAGATTCTTACTCTGGGCTAATATCGATACTCAAGGGATATGGGGTGACCGTTGTTTAATCAGCAATAAACCAAATTCATAATGCCACATAACTACACCAGTTATTCGTAAGGCCCACCAAATGAATAAATAACGATAACTGCTAAATCAATAATAATATCAAACCATAAACACATAATATCGTATAAATGCCATAGAAATAATCTTCATTGCATTTTCGTACTCCCAATTTCCATCCGGCAATGGCCGGCCGGCTCATAGCCACAATGCTTTAGAAGAAATAATCTTGATTCTCCACCCTCAACTTATCAAAAATTTCTTAAAGCTATGTATTTAACTTACCTTAAGCCACCACAACATGCACAAAGAAAGCCGAGTTTGGTCTTTTTAACCAGTGAAATTATGCTTTTTAATCACACGGACTGATGTTGCACATAGTCGCCA